>OY728156.1:400762203-401962203 GCA_963277665.1 Viscum album | reverse complement strand
ATGTAAAGATACATAGATCAATGCTAACCATAATCACGTTGTGACTGGGTCCTGAATTGAAATATTGGACTTCACTACGTATCCCATAAGGATGGGAATCAAGCCATACATAGTTCTTGAAATACAGTTTACCGTCGTGTGGGACGAAAGCATCGGAGATCTTAGTTTAGGGTCATAGAACTCAGACCATTATAAGAAATTCACAGTGTGTGTTTTCACAGGGACTTTTCAGCCAGGGGACTGAATGTGGAATTTGGGGTTAGGCCGAAAAGACTTGGGGTTGGATTCGAGGGACACTCGAATGTTCCTATGTATCCCATAAGGATGGGAATCAAGCCCACATTGTTCTAGAAATACCCTCTGTAAAGATTTGGTTTGTACATGTGATGGGTGAAAAGGGAATTTAGTGCAATTATGGTTTGACCCAAGATAAAATGTCCGGGCATTGCCATGTATGCACGTAGTCTTTGAAATATAACATGATTGGAAATCAATGTAAATAATAATTCCCTCTCAGGTGAGGGTATCAAAGAATATTGTAGTTTATTGTCGTACAGGACAAACGTGTTGTACAGTTTAAAGTCGTATAGCAAAGATGAAGGTGATCCAATGTAATGATATTGATTATGGGGGCGGTTTCATGAATCAACATCATCTGAGATGGAGGTGAACTGATGTGAAGAGATTGGTTTTGGGCTTAAACCTCGGGTGGTTGCCTACGTACCCAGCCTAAAAGGACAGGATCAAAGTCTGTGTAGTTCAATTAAAGAATGAATTAGTTATCAAGTTGTTCTTGGGGACAACGACCTAAAAAATGGTGTTGGGACTTATGCGTGGTTAGCGGCCCAGAGAGGGTGTTATGGTTGAAGTTTTCTCTAAGCTCACATGAGTCATACTCCGTGTGAGAAATAAGAGGTAACAAAAACCTTAACGATGCACAGTTTAATTTCATATATGACATATGAAGGGACTATGCAGTTTAAATTCTTGCTGTTAGGACTATTGGTGCTGCACAGTTTAGTGTCATGTAGCAGGGACAAAATATAGTTTAACGTCATGTAGTTAAGACGATGTGGAAAATATAGTTTAACGTCATGTTGGATGAAAAAAGGGGGACTGTGCAGTTTAATGTCATGCAGTAAAGACAAAAGAGGACACAATTTAACGTCATGTTGGACATATTGGAGACTTTTTCACAGTTTAACGTCATGTTGGACGAAAAAGGGACGATACCGTTTAGCATCATGTTGGATGAAAGTGCGAATAGTTTAAGGTCATATGCATGGACCGTTACTGTATAGTGTAACGTTGTATATGACGATAGAAATGGACTTCTTTATAGCATAGCATTATGTATTTAGGACGTCACAGTTTAACATCATGTTGGACGTCAAAGTTTAATGTCATGTTGGACGTAAGTGCCAATAGTTTAAAGTCGTTTGCATGGACCCTTGGTTATGCAGTTTAACGTCTTGCTGGACGTAAGGGACTTCTATACAGTTTAGTGTCATGTAGTTAGGACATCACAGTTTAATGTCATGTTGGATGTCATAGTTTAATGTCATGTTGGACGTAAGTTCTAATAGTTTAAAGTCGTATACATGGACCCTTGATGTATTTTGTGTTCATACAAAATATTTCTTCAGAAATATGGCATTGGTTTGAGTAGTGATGAGTTCTCCATCCATTGAGATTAAATAATAAGCTCCATTGGAATAAAACTTATGTATTGAGTAAGGTCCTTCCCATTTTGGTTCAAGAATGGGAGGTTTCTTTCTTGGTATCATAGGATTTCTGAGAACTAATACGAATTCTTCCTGAATGAATGAACAAAGAAGAAATTTTTTGTTGAAAGCTCATGCTATTCGATTTGGATAAACTTCCAAGTGGTGCAGGGTGCACAATCTTTTCTCATCAAACCGTTCCAATTCATTCAATTTCTTTTGAGATTTTTTCATCTGTAGATGACTGATCACAAATGGCTACTCTGAGCAAAGTTAATTGAACTTCAATTGACAAGACTACTTCCGTTCCATATATCAATGAATATGGAGTTGACTGTGTTGCAGTGTGGGTGGTGGTCCGATAAGCCCATAAAGCATGAAAGAGTTTATCAGGCCAGGACCTCTTGGCTTTATCCACCATATTTTGTAGTATATTTGACAGAGTCTTGTTGAAGGCTTCTATCTGGCCATTGGCCACTGCATGATACAGAGATGAATGGTTGGATTTGATGTTGTATTCTTGATACAACTTCTTCATATCGGATAAACAGAAGTTGGTGCCATTGTCTGTCAATATGGTATGAGGAACACCAAATCAGGTAATGATGTTAGACTTGATGAAGCTAACAATGCTTTTATAACTAACTTCTTTGAGAGGTATTGCCTCTACCCATTTGGAAAAGAAGTCAGTAGGAGTAAGAATATACTTAAACTACTTGGCTGTAGCTGAAGTATAAGGTCCCACCACATCCATTCCCCATGTGGCAAATGACCACGTGTATTTAGCTGTGTGAAGAAACTCTGGGGTTGATGAATGAAGTTGGCATGTACTTGGCATAAATGACACTTCTTTGTGAAATCAACACAATCTTGTATCATTGAAGGCCAAATGTATCCAAGGTTTTGAATTTGATCAGATAGTCTGTGTCCAGACTGGTTGGAACCACAGACTTCAGCATGTACTTCTTTCATGACAGCCATTGTCTCTTCACCATCAATGCATTTGAAGAGAAATCCATCAAAACCACGCATGTAGAGAATTTTCTCTTGGTGACCTGGGCTATCATAAAGAGTAAAATTGACCACAAGTCCCCAGACTTGTTTTTTCCTGTCTCTATTAGGTGCAAGTATTCCATTTTTAAGGTATTCCTTGATAGGTGTCATCCATATTGTAGTATGACCATATGGTTCAGGAATGAGAATAATTTCATTGATTTCCTCTGTTATGATTTGAACATAAGGTGAAATTGTACAACGGTGGGAAATACTAATGGTTGTCTCGTCCCGATTTGGATCTGCCAGAGATTTGGCTATACTAGCCAATGCATCAGCTAGAGAATTTTGTGATCGCGAGACCTAAGAAAATGTCAGTTCCATGGGAGATTCCGCCATTAACTCTCTGACGTAATCATACAAAGGGATAAATTATTCTTTTCTGATTGCATAATCCCCATTTACTTGCTTGGTTACCAGGTTTGAATCACCTTTCACTTTTAAGTGATTCACTTTTGCTTGAAGCGCCAACTCCAAGCCTGCGATGAGAGATTGGTATTCTGCTTCATTATTTGTACCTCCTCCCTACAATGAGAAGGAATAGGGTAACAATTCCTTTTCTAGAGAAATGAGAAAAACTCCTAACCCAACTTTGTTGAATTTAGGATTTTCCATTTTCCTCCCTCTTGGACTTTTGGAAGCGCCATCAAAGTACATTTCCCATGTTCGAAGACTATTATAAATAGAGAAGACTTCCTCATCAAGGAGTTCAATATCTGAAGATGTATCTTCTACTGAAGGATGCTCATCAACGAAATCAGCCAGAGCTTGGCCCTTTATTGCCTTTTGAGACACAAACTGAATGTCGAACTGCTGCAAAATAACTTCCCACCTTGCCATACATCCTGTAAGCATTGGACGACAAAGGATGAATTTGAGCGGGTTATTGCGAGATACCAATTGGACCTCGTGATGTTGCAGGTAGTGTCTCAACATCTGAACTGCAAAGATTAATTCTAGGCAGCACTTCTCAATACTTGAATATCGGGTTTCTGCTTCAAGCATAGTCCGACTAAGATAGTAAAGGTTGTTTTCATTCCCAGCGTCATTCTTCTAAGCAAGAAAGGCACCCAATGATCGCTCTAAGGTAGTCACATAAAGGATAAGTGGCCTTCCTTCAACAGGTGGCATTAATACGGGTGGACTCAAGAGATACTTCTCGAGAACATCGAATGCTTCTTGACATTCTTCAGTCAACTGGTAAGTAACTCCCTTCTTCACCAATTTGGTGAAGGGTAAGCTTTTGTCTGCCAAATTGGCGATGAAATTCCAAATAAAGGCTAACTGTCCTTGAATTCCTCTTAATTATTTAAAATTTCAAGGAGGTGACATACCAAGGATTGACTTTGTCTTCTCAGGATCGACTTCGATACCACGATGGCGTTCAAAAAAGCCGCGAAATTTCCCTGAGGTTACCCCAAAAGCAAATTTTAATGGGTTCATATTCAAATTATGTTGCCGAAGTTTGTGGAATATGATTTCCAAATCAGCCAAGTGATTAGAAATTTTCTTGTATTTGACCACTAAATCATCCATGTAACATTCAACGAACTTCCCTAAAAAGGGATTGAAGATACGATGCATGACACGCTGATATGTTGTGCCAGCATTCTTTAAGCCAAAGGGAATTACCCAATAGAAAAACACACCCTGAGGGGATCTGAAGGATGTAGATTCTTCATCTTATGGATCCATTCAGATTTGATTATATCTGGAATATCCATCCATTAAAGAAAGTTCTTCATAACCAGCTGTTGCATTGATTAAAAGTTCTGTAATCAGGACTGGAAAATAATCCTTAGGACAATGCCAATTAAGATCTCTGAAATCGATGCAAACTCTAATTTGTATGTTATTTTTATTCACAGGGACAATATTATCCAACCACTTGGGATATTGAACTTCTCTGACGAAGTTAGATTTGATAAGATTATCCACTTCAGCTTCAATTTTGGAAGCATATGTTGGGTGTGTTCTTCATGCAGCTTGTTTGAATCCTCGATGTTCTTCTAGAAAACCCAAACGATGAGTGGTAACATCAGGATAAAGCCCTAGAATCTCTTTATAGTTCCATGCAAATATATCTCGATTGTTCTTTAAAAATGAAACATACATCTCTTGCTCTTCAAGAGTCGTGGTCGCACTGATTAAAGTGGGGTGTGGATCTTCTTTTGTACCCAGATTTATTTCTCTGAATTTATCCAAGGTGGTAGAGATACCCTCTTCAAATGCTGGAGGAGAATCTTTGAGATCTTCCTCTTCTTATTCAAAATGTGTTATTTCCTTTGTTTCTACTTGCATAGTAGATGATAAAGCAGAATTTTCATGATCAGAAGAGACACTAAAATTTAAACATCTTGAAGAAGAAGCTTCCATTTCCAACCCGATTGATGATGAAGGGTCTTATTTGGGTAATAAAGAGGAGATGATGGATTGAGAATCAACATCATCATTCACCTCTAACATTGCTATATCTTCTTCTATCCTGGTTGGCGATGTATAGACTTGCTGGATTTCAGCAGATGAAATGAAGACATCTCCATTTGAGCTTTCATCATTGCTTGGTGGATCGCCTTTTTCTCCCATGATGTATAACTTGATTGCTGTAATTGAAATTATGGAGGTTTTTCTATAAGAGTATTTTGATTTGGGTCTATCCTATCGATTTGACTAATAGACAATACACAATATGTACTCACATGTGCTAATGGGGTTACTGGATTCTTTTCCAAACCATATGGAGAATTAACTTTGGTAATCTCCCTTGTTGTGGATTTCTCCTTTCTCTTCATGTGATAGAATTATGCCTCAATGTATTGAGACTCATATGTCTTGAACAGGGCCTTACCACCATACAATGTCCCAACTTGACCATCGAAACAATACTTGAGACATTGATGGTATAATGAAGGGATAGCCGCATGTTGATGTAGCCAGGGTCTTCCAAGAAAGATGTTGAAGGCTGAGTCTTGATCAACAACCATGGAATCTGAATTGGATACAAGATCTCCAAACTAAGTTTTGAGTGTAATACTGCCCAATGGTTCTTGTTCATATTTATCATATCCTTGTAACATCATAGTAGAAGGAGATAAGTCAGATTCCTTGAGGACCAATTGATGAAGTGTATGAATGGACATGAGGTTGACTCCTGAACCATTATCAATGAAAGCTCTTCAGATTTCTACACCATTGACTTTTCCAGATAAATACAAAGGTCTAATATTCCCATGCACAACATCATCTTCATCTTCATCTGTGAAAGATATCACTACATGGAATTCCTTATGATTATTCTCTACATGGTAGACTTCAGCTACAACAATTTCAGTTTTAAACTCATGAGGACTTGAAAAAGCCTTGATGAGTGCCACCCGAAGATCTTTTGATAGATTCAAAGAATCTAGAATTGACAACTTGGCCGGTACATGGGCCAAGAGTTTCAATACATCATACTTTTGATCCAAAGGTCTGTGTTTCCCAACAGGAACATGTGGTTTAGTAGGTGCCTTGGAAGTTGATGCTTGGGAAGTTGATGCATCTTTTATCGGGGTAGGAGTTGGTAATACTCATGGATTTGGAAGATTAGACCGAATAGGTCTATTTACTTGCTGAGAGAAAGAAGGTGGAACCTCCAACCGATCCTCCAGAATAACTATGCCAGGACTGAATCTGCCTTGTGTGGAATAACTTTCTTGTTCTTTTTGAGCTCGTTGAAGGGCTCTACCACGAGTTTCTACTGCATACACAGTTCTAGAAGGTGTAGAATTGGAATAGTGGCCTCTAGAAGATCCACATATTCCCCTATACCCTAATCCTCTGGAACTTCTTCTGATTCCTTTGTTTGATACGGGGAACCCAGGTTCATCGAATTCGAAATTGTGATTGGCATAAGGATCTGTTAAGTGAATCATATTAACAGAACCAAAGATCAACTCTTTCTTCGATTAAGACTCTGCCTGACTAGCCAATTTAGGTTGTGCCGTTTGATGGGACGGTTCCCGTGGCTTCGAAGTAGATGGAATAAAATCTGCCAGAGTCAAAGACAACTTGTTCTTTGACACATACTCATCTTCTTCTGATTCTTCTTCTTTCATTGAAACTTGCCATTTATTTGAGGATTTTCCCACTGATGAAGGGGGTTTTTCTGCAGCATTCATGGAAGAAGACAAAATTGGTTTCTTCAATTGTGTTCGCAAAATAGCATGAGTTCGGTTGATCGCCTTTTTGACCATCCAATAATCATATTTTTGTGCATTTTTTTTCTTGAATTCTTGCCACTGGCCTTCTTCCTCCAAAGCTGTAGAAGTAAAACATGCTACCTGAGCTGAAGAACCTTTCTGTTTGATTTGTCCCGAGTCAACCATTTTTTGCAGGAGGTCCTTGAAGACAAAACACTCCTGAATGGGATGCCCCAACATTTGATGAAATGGGTAATAGTTGGAACGGTCTTCATATCCTTCCTTGTTTGGCCTCTTAGGCCTTGGCAATTGGACCAAATTATTCTCCAGGGCCGAAATGAAGTAACCAGGAAATTGTTCATTTCAGAAAGAATAAACTTTTCTCTTCAACTCATCAAACTGTTTCTGTATTTGATCTCTTTGGTCGTCTTGATGAAATGTCTTCTGTTGCTGATGCTCAGGAGGTGGAGACCTTCGAGAAGATGAAGGTTTTGAAGTGGAAACAGGTACAGGTTCTTGTCTAAGCATGACTGTAGCAGTCTCTCCTTTACCCATTCTCCTTCCGGGAGCTGATGGAATTACCCGAGTTTTATCCTTAGTCTTTATAAGATAATCTTCAATATGTTGAGAAATTGAAGTATGGTCTCGAAACCCTCTTGTGTATTTCATAGGGATCAGTGGTGTGTGCAACTCATCATGTAAAGTTTCCACACATATTGGCAACAATTCTTCTTAAGGGAGTGCTAAGTTTAGGGAATATGTTAATCCCTTCTAGAGAGCAATGAAATCTGAGACCCTTTCATTCCCCCTTTGCTGACAATTTGCAAGATTACAAACTGTTGTCTTTGGAAATGTTGAGCTGAACTGAAGAAGGAATTTTTGGCGAAGATCCTCCCATCCGATAATTGACCGGGATTGCAAGCTTGTGTACCAAACAAAGGAAGGTCCTTGTAATGACTGTACAAAACACTTGAGCTTAACTACTTCTTGTTACTGAAGGGTTCCCATAATAGGATCACAACGAGAAACAAAATGTGTTATGTGTTGCTATGGGTCTCCCTAACCATTAAAGATTGGGAGTGTGGTACTTGTAAAATTTGATGGGGGAGGAATTGCATCAACCCATTCAGGGTAAGCTCTATTTTATTGTTGAATTTGAGCATGCTTTCCCTCCATATCTTTCATCCGATATGTTAATGACTCAATAGTAGTTATTAACTTTTGAGAAACATCCGGTTGATCTTGGACCTGAACAGGTGTAATGACTAGAGCTTGGATAGATGTGGTAGCTGGTACTGCAACCGATGGCAGCACTTACGATTGTTGTTGCACTTGACCCGTAGGATTAGACCTGTAAGGGTGTACGAATAAAGGAGGATATTCTTGATCCATCTCCGTAGCCACAACAAATTCCTTTGGCTGACTGACTCCAGCACACTTAGGAGGAAGACTACCCTGAAGTAGTTCTGTGTTCATCCTCCTCAATTCCTTCATTTCTTCCTCTTGTTGTGCAAATCTTTTCTCTAGTGAGAGAGATTGGACTTCTCCAGAGGAAGGGTATGTAACCTAATTCTTTCCTTTCCCCTTGTTGGATCCCTTTCGGAGAGGGGGAAGTGTGTTACTTGAAGGAACACCCAGATTTTTGGTAAGCCTTTGATTTTGTGTACGCACATGTTCTTCATTTGTGTCTGTGCGTACAACTTCTTGAGTAGGAACCTCTTCATCTGATCCCTCTGAATGAGTCTCGTCTGGTGGATCAACAACAATGACATTGATGACATTAATTGATTCATAATGCATCACATCTCTTCTATTATCATTTCTGTGATATTATCTTATTCCGTGTCTTTGATGTGACATTTCCTTTTGTTGATTCGATTCCTCATGAAATTCATGACGAACCATAATTTGGAGAGAATATCCTGATTATTTGGATCTTCGTTCCTCTTGGGTCTTCTTCCCCAATCTAGAAGTGACAGACTTTCTCTACGGGAGGGATTGAGGATTTGAAAAGTCCCCAGTCTGGTGGACTGAGGTTGTTCCTGTTGTTCCTACCCAACTCCTCGAATCCTATTTGTTGATTCCGAGGGATGGGTTAAAAGAGTCCCCAGTCTGGTAAGCTAGGGTGGCTCTTGAGATGCTATATCTAAGACTTTCTTGAAAGCTCTATTGATCATGCAGACCTTGGTTCGGAAATTAGCTGGATGCATCAATCGACACCCACTCTTATCACCCGGCTCAAAAGACTGTTGGATGATTTCTGACACTTCTGTCACTTGATGATGTGCTTGCTCCATACAAGAGTCATGTTCAATATTCTCATTCGCTTGATTCAGGAGTAATTCAACAATGTTTTATCTATATTCTTAACTTTGAGAAGAACTAGTTGAGGCCTATTCTTGGGAAAGCCATTGATTTCGCACAAAACTAACCAAATGTGGCCAATTCTGGGAGATACAATTTCATGAAACCACCTTTGGTGGGATTTTTTGATTGGAGAATACAGTGAAATTTAGTGCTCCATGAACACCCCATCCTCTAACAAGAATACCAGATGGGGCATTGGAAATTAACTGGTGTAATCTTCTTAGTGAGCCATGGCATGAATGCTGAAGGGCTCTCTGCTGCTTTTCAGCCTTCAAATATCGAGAAACTAATAGAGAAACCAATTAAATTTGGCGTTGTAACCCTTATATTATCTTGATATGTTTTTCATATTCATCATAAGATAATAGTTTCTTTTTCAACTGACAAAGACTTTTCCATATGTTGAGATGAATATCATGAATCCCATCTTCCTTCAACATCTCAGGAATGTCATACTGAGAGTCAGCCAAAGGACAAAACATGACTGGCACTTCACCTTTCTCCAGTTGTTTTCTCATGTTCATCATTTCCTCTTTATCATTCAATGAAGAATCTTTTACCTGATTAGACCAGAGCTGGTGCTTTCTTGTTGCTTCATCAGATTCAACAGGATTGGTAGAGAATCCAATGATCAAACTAGAAGATGAATGACCTAGGGGTGGTTCAGAGAATGACCTACACCATGTGCTATATTCTTATTGAGAAAGTATTTCACTTGCTGATGGTAAAGCATCAGACATGACTGGCTTCACTTTTTCTAGTGCCTCAAGATAAGAGGGCATTCTCGTCACTGAATTGTCTTCTGAATAATTTTCCAGGTAATGCAAATTTCTACTGCGGAGAAGACTTTCACAACTGAATTCATCATCATGGGGAGGACCACCATGATGGGTTACAGAAAAAGATGAGACCTCTTTCTCCTTGATCTTTTGGCCACATAGAGGGTTATTGTAGCAATCATCTTAAGATGAAACTTCGAGATCAATCGAACTGTCATGAAGCAAGCCTTCATGAGGAAGTGTCTGATGAAGACCTACGGAATTAATGCTCCCACTATTGGGAACTGAGAGAGGAGAATCTTTAATTCCAAAAGATAATTGTCTGAGGGCTTCAAGAACTCCAGCATCGAGTAAGGCCTTATCACAAATGGGCCCTTGATTTCTTGACTGTGTTGGGCGGGTCTTCTTCTTATATTCCTTCTTACTCAATTTGGCAGGTGTGTGTGTCTGCTCAGGAGAAATAATCAGGTTAGGCTGATTATCTCCACTCAAACCAGGTGTATGTGACTGATTTAGTTGTCCGTATGATATGGGGGAGTACGCCCCACAACCCTCTTGGACTGGAACAGATGCGTGGGTCTGTTCCAGAGTGAACTGTTAATGTGTCACTCCACTAGTAGGGATAGAATTATGTGTCTTTCCCTGAGATGCTGTTGAAGCTGTTATAATATCCTGGAAGGCATCCCGGATATGATTAGGGATTTTCTTCTGCTCTTTCACCATTGATAGAATGTTCTTGGTGAATTCAGCTTCCAGAATGGGGATATATGTCCATTCCATGCTTAAAGTAGGTGTATGTTCTTGCTCTTATCCTCCTTTTCCTGTCAATGAATCTTGACAGTACTCAAGTGTGGGGGAAGAGAGTTGAGTCTTCCTCCTGTTTGTTGCCGGAGAATTCAGACTAACTTCTCCGAGTGCTACCAAACGAGACTGTTGGTAGGCTTGATCAATACTAGCAGGTGTATGTGCCTGCTGATTGCACTCCGTCGAACGTGGATGATGAGCTTCTTTCAATACTGATAGACGAGGCTGCTGGTAGGATTGATTAGTGTAAGCAGGTGTATGTGCCTGTTTATTAGTTGTCAACACATTGGGTTGGTGGGCTTCATCATATGAAATCAGACGAGCCTGGTGACTAGATGATGATTTATAAACAGGTGTATGTTCCTGTCTATAGCACTCCGCCAGAATTGCCTGGCGGGATTGGAGTGCTGCTGCCAAACGAGTCTGCTGAACAACAGAATTAAAACGGACAGGTGTATGTGCCCGCTCGTTTCTTGCCACCAAGTTAGGTTGGTGGACTTCTCTAAAGATGGCAGAGATGATAACCTGCTCACTATTGACCGGATTTCACCTTTGGCGGTTCATCTTGCCTGCTCGGGTTCGAGGAACCTGAGCCAAATTCCTGGAGTCGATACCCTCATCATGTTGAGGGCGAACTGCTACACGAGTCTAGCGGTGATTGTTGATAGAAGCCCTTGGTAAGGACTCCTATATCCTTGAATTAAGGCCACGAGGGACCTTCTCATTCACCTCCTCAGAATATGGGAGTGACTGGTGATAGCGTTCTGGGGATAACGACCTGAAACGGTTGAAAACGGTGGTTGGCACCACCTGCTTCTTGATCACTGGTCGTCGCTGTCCGGATGACCAGGGTGAATTTTTCACTTGGAGGGCTTGTCAAGGATCCTCAAAAGTTGGAATGGTACCGTGTTGACGATAATTTTTAACCAGTGCATTTGATACCCAACGTTGAATACACTGAGTAGGTGATGTTGTCCTTAGAGCGGACGATGATCCAGTAGGAGTAGCAACAGAGGCTTTCACAGTAGTAATATTTGCAATAGAAGTATTCACAGTTATGAACTTAAGAGAAGCCATTATAGAAGATTTTGGAAAAGAGTTCCTGTTTCATATAACAGACGTAATCAAGATAAGTCTGTCCACTACATCTTTTGGATAAGCACACATGTTATTGATTGTCTTGTTGGCCCTCTCATTGAGTTTAAATATGAGCCTAAAAAATAAGTAAAACATCACTTTAACTTGGGTAAGGATTCACGTCGGGTTCACCATTTTTTGTTTCATATGGAATTGGGGATGACCTCATTAATTTAAGGTTCAAACATTTCAATCGGTTTCTAACGGGTTTGTTCATAGAACCGGAAACATTCAATGATTCCATATCCATTTGGACCTACTTTACAAAGGTAGGTGCTCATTAGTTGTGGATCGATGAGGCTTAATAATTTGCATTGGTCGAGAGGATGGGAGTTCAAACTCATTACACCTTTTTTGAGGGGAATTATTGTCTATTCCGGGACTCTCTTTATAGATTTACGTTATGTTCTTGAATCCTTATTAAATTTCCAATTATAAAATGAGTTTTCCTTTAGATCTAACAATCAATGATTGATATGTAGGAAATTTAGAGAATCTTTCATATGTATTTGAGGTTCTTCGTTGATAAAGAATCATCTATATTTTTTAGAGATTATTAGTCAATGGTATCCTTTAATACATTATATAAAAGTCTCTTGGTCATTATGATGACCATACTAGTTTTAAAGCCACTCAGTGGGGCACTTGAAGTTTATTGTCATTCAGAAGGACATAGATTATTTCAGAGTTGGGATCGTGTTTGTAGATGGGATACCTACATATCCGTTATTTAAAAAAGGAATCAGAACCCAGGTAGTTCGAGAAAGTGGGTATGATGTTTATGTATGATTGATGGCTGAAAGAAGAGATGTAATTATTAATTTTACACTCTAATCTCATGTGAGTCATGCTCGGTGTGAGAAAAAAGAGGTATTGGTAAAACCAGACAATTTTTCCATGAAATATGCAATCATAGAAAATGATGTGGGGCTTATGTGTATATGACTTCCCAAATAGATAGTGATCAGGACTTATTTCAAAGAATAAATCTAGGAATAGGGTCAATAAAGGTATATGTACTTTATGGAGATTTGGATACTCTAACTTGGGTCTTACTCTTGAGGAAGATGGCCAAATTAGGAAGGGACTTATGATTGGGTTTTACTTCTGAGAAGGAATCCCAGATCATAAAGTAGAATAAGATTGGTTAAGAGAAATTAAGACTGGGGATTACTCTTAAGGAGGAGGCCCAGGTTAAAGGGATTTGAAAACTGGGTCTTACTCTTGAAGAGGAGGCCCAGGTTAAAAGAAATTTAGAATTAAGGGACATGGACTGGGCCTTACTCCTGAAAAGGAGTCCCAGGGTAGGGAACTTGGACTGGGGCTTACTCCTGAAAAGGAGGCCCGGTTTAATGAGAAATTTGACTGGAGATTACTCCTGAAAAGGAGGAACAGTTTAATGAGAACTTAGACTGGGGCTTACTCTTGAAAAGGAGGCCCTAGTTAAGGATTCTCTTATCTTAAAGGATGAGGTTAAAATGAACGAAATCTCTAACCTTGGTGACATAAAGATATGTAAATCACTAGGTTTTGAGAGATTTTCCACATAATTCATTTCAGATAAAGAAGCCAACAAAAAAAATCATGCCATAAGTGGCTTTGAAATGAGTTTTGAGGGCTTAATCTTGAAGAGGATATGTGTATAGGTATAATAGAGGTGGAATAAGAAGGATGGGCACCCAAAAAGAAAGGGGCGTGCAAGTCCTTGTGGGCACGCAAGTACTGTGTGGGCGCGCAAGTCCTGGCCGCATAGGTATCCCTGCACGGAAAATAAGAATTGCATGACTTTTGACCCTTGGGGTAATACTTGGGCGAGACTTGGCTCAAGACCTTAATACTATCCCTAGGGGCTTCCAGAAGGGTGGCACAGAAGTTCTGGTGAAGGAGAAAAGCAGCACACAAGTGTAGCCATTTCCCTTAAGGGTTGGCCACTCAAGCGCGCAAGTGTTGATGAGTTTCAACACTTAGGCCTTTCCCCCCTCTTTAGATCTTCCGTTATAGGTAAGAAATTACCATAGAAGTTTTTAGAATCTTTGCAAAGAGACTAGGGAGCCGGGAGCTTAAATCTGACGTTCTGGAATTTTTCGTCTCCAAAATGGGGGGCCCACAGGGGTATTTATAGGCTGGAGAAGACCCAGGGTGAATTTCAAAGAGGGTGTGCAAGTCACCTGCGTGACCACTGGGCGGCGCGCATGTATAGTTGCGCGACATTAGTGGAACTTGCACGACCCAAGTTCATATTAATCTTGGTTCATTCCTTTGTTAATTTTTGATGTTTCTTCAAAAGATGAATCACTTTAGGATCAAGGTATTTATCTTTTCATTCCTTTAGAATCTATGATAGAAAGGGGCATCAACATCTCTCTTAGTAGTTTATATTTCCAGTTTCTTTAGTTTGGGACATATTTCTGGTTGGTCACGTATTTCCCCCCTTTAATTTTCAGTTTTCACTATCATAGTCTTGTACACCCTAGAGGTTATTAAGGGTTGGTTTTCGTTCTAGATGTGTTTCACCTTTTACTCTTTCTCTCCACACTTCAATATTGAGTTGGATATGTGTGTGTATATAGTTACTTATGAAAATGCCTCCCCAAGTTAGGTATTCCTTTAGAATTGGTCACCACCCCTAGCCTATGAAGGCGGTCTTGGGGTATTTGTGGCTCGATCCCCGACTTGGGTCGGATCATGATAGATTGTTATAAGATAACGTTCATTCCTTGGGATATATTTTGGATTATTCTCCTTAAGAGGAGTTGGTTGGGGTTTTTGGAAACAATTTCAAAGTGTCTCGAGTGTGGCTCTTAGGCCAGGAAATCTAGTGATGGTGCGAGCGAACAACATATCCATTCACCATGACCTTGAATAATTTTTTTGACTCTCCGAACCAAGTCATTGGTTGTAGGGATACATAATACTGAGTATTTGAATGTATTTCTTGAGTTAGTTCTCCATTATATATATATATATATATGTATATGATAATCTGACCATGGTACATCTTTATATATCTTAAGATGTATCTACCATGACAGTTATCCAAGATACCAGTTTCATATCATGATGATGATAAGATGAGAGACAATGCCTTAGTTTAGAGTCTATCCTATGACCCACTTCCTCTAGGTGGGTAGGTATTAGCACCTCAACCTATCGAGTGGAAGATCATTCCAGCAGAGTAATATGAGGACAAACACATGCTTAGTGCACTCTAAGAGCTCCAATGCTAGGTGACGCTGAGGTTTTGTGGTGATTTAGATCCTTATGCAACAAATTATTGGCTAGAGTTTAAGGTACATATATCTAGTCTTGTTTAGACCCTGATGGATCATGTGGTTTCACTAGAATCTATCCTTTTCCGGGAATCATTTTGGCACTATTGGAGCCTTCTTACACAGAAGCATGGTGAGTTGACACTCTTATATAACATCTTCCAGTAGTTGTCTCGTGATAAGTACAACCCCTCTTGCTTGCAATCGGTTTAGATTTAGGATCTTATGGAGTTGTAGAATGGATGGATGAAAGTGGTTGAGTATGCAATGAGGTTCACATAACATACCTGGTACTACATTGACAGGATCCTCAATGGATACTTCTGAGAAAAGAATTTTTTGATGGAACTCCATGGAGATATATATACCATTGATGTGACCCTGTGCATCCCCACTTATTATGGGGTGATAAAGAGAGAACTAGTGATAGATATATTTCAATATAAGGGATGACAAACAACGAAGAAGGTAGTGGGTTACATAGGGTTGAGCCATTTACAATAGATAACAGATGCCAGATGCCAGATTATCAGTGTTGGAGACCTATCAATGATTAGACTCAGGGATATGGTAGGAGGAATCATAGATTGATAGGGAATCCTAGAGAGGGGTGGTATATTCCCTATGATGGGTGAGGTCACATGGTGTGAGACTGTTCAACTAGATGTGCTGAGAACTAGAGGTAGATAGCCGATGGACTGCCACAATAATGGAATCTCCATGATAAGGGATATCTCATTTGAGGTAACAGTGGTCCCCAGGGAAACATAACTACAGAGGAGTAGTAGGATCTATGTTTCGTGGATGACACAATGAGATCCTTCCACCACAACTACTAGGCGGCCCATTGAAGGCTCAGGGAGATTACAGCCAGGGCCGCAGACAACTGCAATCATTGGAGGTTAATAACCCCGCATCGTAGGATATGAACATAGGTATGATATGTGTTTATTATACATTGACTTTTGTATTAGTAGAAATAGGTTTCGGTCATTTCTTTATCACTATACTTATTGTGTGAGAGATGGGGCCCCCATTTGAGGTGATATCCCAACAACATCGTCCTGAGGTTCCTCTAGGGAACACTTATTTTTTATCTTTTATCCACTGGTAGTGCGAGCTATCACTTTGAGAAGAGGGGTTAATGTAGGAAATTTTGGTCATCATGATGGATCCCCATGACATCATCTTGGATATGGATTAGCTGTCAATGGTCTGAGACCATATTGACTATTACTACAGATAAGGTAAAAGCCTACACACTGATGGGATGAGATTCTTCTTTTTTGGTGATATAGATCTCATGGAAGGGAAAGTGTATTATATGAGAATTAAGATTCATCCCATCACTGAAAAGTTTTTGATTGTATCCCGTGGTGTATCAGGATCTTTAGAAATATTGACTCCTTCAGTTGTGGAGGATTGTATGGACATATTTTTAGAGGATGTTCTTGGAGTACCTCTGAGGCGAGAGATGGTGTTATGCATTGACTTGCATACCAATACCATTATGATAATTTCTAAAGTATATTGTATCGAACCTTATGATATCCAGGTGATGCATATATAGTTGGAGGACCTTTGAGAGAAAGGATTCATTAGACCCAATGTGTCCCCTAGGAAACTATAGTATTGTACCTAAAAAAGGAAGATTGAATCTTACAGATTTGTTTGGATTATCTTTTCCTGAACCAAGAAATGATAAATAAAAAACACCCCTTTTCAAGGATTGATAACCTATTTGATCAGTTTCTAGGTGAGAGATGGTTATTGAAAGTCAATCTAAGGTTCGACTACCACCAGTTCAGGGTTCGTGAGGCTAATATTTCAAAGTTTACATTACGATGTCCCTACGAACACTATAAGTTCAAAGTGATGCCCTTTGATGTGATGAATTCCTATGACACATTTATGGTTTTGACAAACTATGGTTCCTAAACTATATTGGACCAACTTATATCATCTTCATTGATGAAATACTCATATACTCTGTATCATAGGAGGAACATGCAAAGCACTTGAGTACAGTACTATATTTTCCTCGAGAGAACCAGATTTATAGAAATCTCTCAAAGTGTCAGTTCTAGATTCATGTGGTTCACTTTATTAGTATTTGAGGATAAGGATAATGAGTTCTCTAGGGTTTATACTACCAGAGAAAGTCATGGAGTTTTTATTGTATTATGATTCCTCAAAAACTAGGATCAGTTAGGTGTTGATGCAACAAGATGCAATTATCACATACGGGTCGAGAAAGTTGGGACCCCAAGTGAATAACTATGCAACTCATGACCTAGAGCTGGAATCGATAATCTTATCCCGGAGGATTTGGAGGCACTACATTATAGGGGATCATTTTGTGGTTTTCTTAAACCACCTGAGTCTCAAGTATGTCTTCATGTAGAGAGACCTTGACTTATGAAAATGACACTAGTTGGAGTTCCTGTTGGACTATAACTTCAAGATAGTCTATACACTAGGGAAGGAAAAAGTTGTATAAGATTATCTTAGAAGGAATTCCCATGATCGTTTAGTGCAGGAGGATTTGGAGTAGTTGGATTCCTTGAATCATATCTTGGTGGAGTAGGAGTGTAAAACTTTTCTCTAGTCGACGGTGTTGACTCCTTCACATCCCAAGCGTGTGGGAGAGTCTTGTCTACGATAAATCAACTGTGAGGTCTTGCTTGACCAGATATCGATAGGAAAATCACTAGATGAATATCATAATGTAGGGAATCACATCATATTATTCTAGGGATGGATAGTTTTTTCAGTCATGTTGGAGGAGGAATTGATGTGAGAGTTCCAAATTTCACCCTTAGTTTCACATCATGGTGTAGAGAAGATTTAAAGAGACCTTAGGTTGTTGTTTTTGTGGACTAAAATGGGATGAAGCATGTCTGATTTTGTCTCTTAGTACCTAACCAATCAATAGATGAATGCTGAGAACCATGTTTTGGAAGGTTTTTTTGCATCCACTTGAGATCCTGAATTATAAGTGAGATGACATATCTATGGACTCTATGAGAGGGATTCTGTGTAAAAAGAAGGGCCATGTTCCCATCTGGGTGATAGTTGACCAAATAACGATGTCAGAACACTATCTTTTTATCAGAGAGTATGGTACATTTGACAGTTTGGGGGTAGTTTTACATAAGGTATATTTTTCTCCTTCATTGGATTCCCTCGATTATTGTCTCTGATAATGAAGTATGGTTTATGTCACGATTGTGTAGAGGCCTGCGGGAGGCATTCACGACCCAAATTAGGATGAGTACATGCTTTAACCCCCAGACAGATGGGAAGACCGATCACACTATCTAGGTGTTGGAGGATATAATGAGAGATTATGTGTTCTACATTGGCAGGATAATGGAGGATCACTTTCCCTTGGTAGAGTTTATGTACAACAACAACAACAACTCTATAATTAGTATGACACCTTATGATGACCTATACGGGAGACACTATAAGTCACCCTTGTATTGGAAAGAGACTAGCGAGACATCTCTTGTGGGCTTAGATATGATGCATGTGATTATAGTGAAGGTCCAAGTCATCCAGGAGAGAATGTCGATGACCCATAGAATATATAAATCTTATATAAACCACTATCATAGGCCCTTGGAGTTCGAGCAGCAAGTCCATGTTTTCTTGAGAGTATCTCCACAATTACGATTCTAGATTTTTGGATTGGGAGTCAAGATATCATTGAGGTTCATTGGGCCATCCAAGATTATGCAGAGGGCTTTCATGGTTTCTTACAACCTCGACCTACCCCTCTAGTTAGAGAGGGTGCACACCATCTTCCACATGTCACAGTTGAGGAAACACAGACATAACCCCACACACGTCATCAACTAGGCTGAGATGGACATCGAGGATATATCTACCTTTATGAAGAACCCAGTGGAAATAAATGATCTATAGGATATGACCCTATGTGTATGGACCATCCCCCTATTTTCATGTTTCGATAGTAGAAAAAACATGTAATAGAGTTTCTGGGAGAGGGATAGCTAGATAGGGGCTTAGTATCCTGAGTTGTTTGTTTAGTTTTTTCTTTTAGCAAATGAAAATCTTGAATAATGGAATAATATAGAGACCTATTTTTTTTCCCTTTTAATCCTTTTAAATATTTTTATATAAATATTTCTAGAGGTAGCTATTGATACAACATGCAATTATAAAGCCCGGTGTGCCCGGAATTGATTTTATAAAAATGATAAATATATTTTACACTGTATGTGGGCAACTTCATAAATAAAAAAGGGTAAATTATAAAATTTATCTCAGATCATTAATTCTAGACCATGTTTGAGTCTAGAATTTTCTCTTTACCCTAAGTGTGACCTAAAAGGGGTTAGAATGTGGTGTTTGGACTCCTCGCTCATTAGTGGTACGTTCAGTGAAATAAATAAATAAATAATTATTTCATTTTAATAGATTGAAATGTTCTATAATAATTCCACCATAGAGAATTATCAAGGGTTAGATGGTTAATACCTAGGATAATTCTAGATCTCCTCTTTGCTACTTCATTGGAGAATCATATCAGACGACGATGAAATTCTATATCCATGTATACCAGGATGAAACAAATGAAATGTCTTCTATCGATCATTGGATGGTGTGTTCGTCAATGAAGAATGATTCAATCTCTATATAGGACAAATTAATTGGTTATTTATGCCTTATTCATTAAATATATTGAGAAGATCGATCCTTTTTCTTGGATTTGCACCAATTTTGACCTATAAATGAACATATATTCCACATTTAAATTTGGATTTGAATTGTTTTATGACCTTGGAATAAATTTTCTTGATCATTGGCCAAGAAATATTGTCCAATAATGGTTATACCTTTGTTATTGTGAATTTATCCCAAATTGTTCTTTGTGGTCATCGCCGTTAGGACCTCGCAGTCCTGGTTCAACATTATCGGGTGGTACCAAGCCTGATTGGACCCCTAGAGCCATGATAGATCAATAAAAAAACATGGGTCAATGAAATCAGACCCGATATGGGATGTTTATAGGTTTCAAAAGATCTTTTGGATGATTAGTTTCCAATTTTTTGAAGTAATAAGTTTTAACGACCTACGAGATGAATGAAGAAACCCCCATGTGTGTTTGGATTTGGGTTCATTGATACTGGAGGGACGGAATCCATCATCTAATGATAGATCCATAAATTAAGAGCATATTTTGGGAGATCATATTTCACAATCATATCCCAGATTTGAATTTCTGAAGAAGACCTGGCTACACGCTATATACATGGATGAACACACAATGTGTATCCCCTTAATTTTGGTAGCTAGGGTTTTGAAAAATTTGATGATGCAACAATGTGTAAGTATTCCAAGACGCTATGTACCCCTTCCCCAGATGGGATACCCATGTGCAGGATTAAATGGGTAGGATCCCATGGTAAAGAACACATCTAGGTACATGGCCATGTGACCATGTACAGGGACACAATATCATGTACATAGACATTGGGTCCAGTACACAAACATGGAGAGAAAGAAACATACCGATCCTAGTTGGTCTAGACACTCTATGTAGTCCACCTGCATGGCATGTAATACTAAATGGTTTGGGAGTTGTGTGCTATCCAGGGACATGTACATAAAATGGAGTGGGACCAAACATCATGTTGGTCTCATCACATTCCATGAACACCTCAGTTCCTTTTTAGAAAAATTCATGGCTTTGTATCTACTTCATTTGAACTCAGATTTTGGCCCGAGAGTAGCCTATCCTGAGTATTTTCCATATAGAAAATGATGGTACCCAAGGTTGTGGATTTTACGATATGATGTGAATGTTCTGAGCATGATGTATAGTAAGGACATGCCTGACAACAACAATGATATGGAATGATCATGTAATATCCCATGTATTGAACCAGACAAAAATCTATGGGAATTAAAATTTTTCACATATACTGGACATGATGTTATTAATAATGAGATTTAGAACATAATTCTGAGTGTCTCAACACTTCAATGTGTTTCTTTCGATGTGGTTTGTGGAGGGGGGGGGGGGGGGGGGGGTACACCGGGTGTTCTATCATGTTTTGGGAGCGTCAGGCTCCAAAACCTCAAGTCTAGAAGTGATGGAAGGGGCACATGGTTAGTCTAAAACCATGCATCCCTCAACAACAAACCATATAGTTTTTTAAAAAATTATTTAATTAAATTAAAATTAAATTAAAACAATTAGGAAATAAAAATAAATAAAAGTTGTAGTAGTAATAATAATAATATTATTGTTATGATGATGATGGTGATTATTATTGTCATTATTATTATTTTGTTATTAATATTATGACAATATGTATTAAGAGGGTTCTACCTCTCCTTCACCTTAGTCATGTGATTCCCCCTCCCTAGGCTTCCTTTTGGTTGTGTGCCACATCACCCTCAACTCCCCTTTGGTGCATTGTTTTCAAGTGGATTTCTTGTGGATTCTTGTTTGAATCAACATGGTAAGACTTACTATTACCTTATCCTCTCTTGTTGGGAGCTTTTATCTTCTACCATAACCCAATTCATTCCAAAAAAACCTTAGGGTTAGGGGTTGACTGGTTTTTGGTTTTCTTCCATTGTTATGTTTAGTGAAAGTCTTCTTGGGACTCCTTTGGTCATATTCTAGAAACCACCACTGAAGGAGAAGTGGATCAGATCAATTTGGTTTATCTCCAAAAGTTTGGGGTAAGTTTTTTCCTTTTTTATTTTTTGTATCTCAATTAATATTTGGGAATTTCATAGTTTATGTATTCATGGTAGTTTCCTTTGTATGTATTGAACCTTTATGTGGTGTCTTTGAGTCCCTATGAGTTTTTGTATTGCATTTGACAACTCCGGGAGGGATTTCACTCATATAAATATGTTTGAATATGTAAATATATATCTTCCATTTACATATTCCCTCACATATATGGGAATATGTAAATCAACATGATGGATATATATATAATAATGTATTTGTATGTAATTGTGGAGAATATTCGAGTTAAATTTGTCAAGTGTTGAGTGTTCAGTTTATCTTGGTGTACCTCTTGAGGTAAGATCCTTTTCCTTGACCCTTTAATTTGAAGAATTCATTAGTTACTTACTTATTTCACCATTCATATATTTTAATTAATGTAGTATGGTATTTAGATTGTATAAATCTTAAATATGAATTGAGCATTTTTCATGATTGAAATGTTAAATATGATGAATGAATTATTTAAATAACCATATCATGATTTTATAATAAAACCCCTAAAATGTAGGTGCACTACCTTCAAAACCAAAGTGTAGTGGGTTGAAATTTATAATGTCTTGGATTATTGCATTGGTGTTTCCATATGCATCGAGGTTATGATTAATATATGGCATGTTTGGACATGACCAATCGTGGCATTAGAAAATGAAGTTTCCCTTTCGAAATTGTTAAAGAACCAAGACATCGCCTAAGTTCTTGGGAAATCTTATAAATTGATTAACTTGGAATGCTTCATGAAAATGGAATTCCCATGTTAGTATTTCCCTATTTTCCTTGATACCTACTATGTCTCACCCAAACTAGTTTAATTAAATTTCCATGTTATGTTTATTTAATAAATGGCATGTATTAATTTGAGTAGCTTATTCATGATGAATAATACTCCATAAGTGAATTGAATTAAAGAAAATGATCATGATGGATCTCCTTACTTAAAATTTTTAAATGAGTTAATTTAAATTGAAATTATTAGGTTGGTACAACCATACATATTATTATGATTAAATAAGAAAAGTTTATATAATTGTTTTTAATGATATGACTTGAATATATTCAATAACATGATTCACGACAGTTGCATGCCTTGAAAGGAATTGATTTGGGCGGTCTAAAGATAATCCATTTTGTCTTATTTTATTATTTAATGTGTATAAAATATATTTGATTCTTTCAGCATGTCACACATGACCAGATAAAATGGATAATCCCTATTAAACTATAAACTTTTATTTTTAAACAACCATTGAGTCCCTTGGGTCCGTAGGAAAGGAGTTTGAGACTTGAGTCCACCTGATTGGGGTGCCATACTTAGAGATTATTAAGACTTGTCCTATTTTAATTTAAATTCCTATAATAAAGTAGTTAAATTTTTGATTTTTGGATTTGGTTTTTGAATTGGAATAATAATAAATTGTAGGATTTCTTATGTTCGAATAACTATGGCTGAACAAGTTAATTATTATAGTAATGAATTTAGGGTCAAATGATCAATTAAAATTGTTTGATATAATTATGATGATAATTAGGAACCTAGATTAATGAAATTAATTATTTTAATATATATTAATTTTTATAAATTGATTTTTTTGTCTTATGATGGTAAATCTGGTATGTTTGATACTTGAACTGTGATTTTGCTTGCATAGATTTTGTGCTTATGTGATATCGATGTGACTGATAGCTACGGGTTTGATACCGATAAAACACTATTTTGATGAATATTTTATTGATAACAAATGATATAATTTCCTCACATTGTGTTAAATATATTTATTTATAAAATATTTGGGATTTGATCATTCATTTGAAAATTTGGAGAAAATTCCAGTTTTACCCTTTATAGTGCACTATAGTATTTCAAAGATAAATAATTTTATATTTATTATTTTAATTTGAACTATTTTAATAGTTTTCCTAACTCAATTTTCTACAACTTTAGTTCAGTACACTAGAGCTAAAAAGTGTATTTGGATGGAGTAAATGGGCCATTAATCCAATGGTGGGCGGGACTCGGCAGAATGGACATGGGTTCTGTATTTGGGAAATAGCATCTTCATCCGGGCATGGACTGAGCCCAAATTCTGAGGAAAGATTGGGGATATAATTTGGCACAAAGAATCCTTCTGGAAGGCCGGTCAATTCACGCGTTTTGGAGGTCAAAAATGTAGTGCAACTTGGAATAAAATATTTGGACGAGTTTTTCATTTCACTCTTAAAAAGTTATGTATCCCTAGCCCTCAAAAACTCTATTTAAAGGGGGTTTTAACTCTTTGAGAGGATTGTTGTAGGCTTTGGGAAGGTGTTTCCAAAAGGGTGTCTCTTGGGATCCTCTCACAACTCTTGGAAGAAGTAAGAATTAGTGAAAACCTCTCTTCCAAAAAGGCTCTCCTCTCCTACCTCTTCTTTGTATTTCTTTTCGTTCATGTTTGTTTCTTGGATTTTTCTTCAAATAATCTTTTTTGTTCTTCCCTCATCTTCTTATATTAATCTTCTTAATTGGGTTGGAATCAAGAGTGAAGAAAAGATTGGGTTCTACCCTTTCAATCCCTTGCTTATGAAAAATGTCTCCACGATGACTACACCACCCATGGAAGAGTAGTTATTTTTAGTAATCGATCGACCTCTATCCTTCTTCATTAATTTATTTTGAATCAACGAGCTACTTTAATTCACATATTATTATCAATTAATTGAGTTTTTAATCTAAATTAAACTAAGCAAGCAATTGAATAGTTAACACAAAACACGCGAGGTCGGGAATTGTGTGAATTGTGAGAGCGCAACCTTAACCGGTAATTCAAAATCACACGGGATCAATTTGTAGTGTTAAAATATAATACCTAAACTCAATTAATCCTCATTTACAGAGTGGTTATGTACCTTAATTTACCACTGACCATAAGCTAATCTTATAACATCAATCAAAGCAGGGTGTTGCAATTGCATGTTCCGAAGTTAGCCTAAGGTTAAATTCACTTCATCTTCGTAGTAAAGTTAATTCTCGTAGGGTTTGGGATTTAACAAATTAAGGGATAATAATTAAGTGAATATTAATTTAAATGATAATTATTAATAAATGATTGAAGAGGTAGATTTAGATCGATTACATCTTTTAAATATTTTCTAAAAAAACATCTTTTTGTAGTGTCATTTTAGTCGAACTTCATTTCAAAACTAAAAAAAAATACAATCTTCTTCCAGAAAACTTCTTCTAGATTCATAAACTATAACCAAAACCCATCCTTTAATGTAGTGTTTTTATTATATTATATTTTATTTGTTCTATAATACTTTTAATATGTTGTTAAATTCACTTCCTCCTTTGAGAGACAACCTTGGTCAGCCACTCTGTTGCACCTAAGAACCCCAAAATCACATTAATCATTGGAGGGAACCCACGACAGTGCTCTATCAAATTGGCGCCGTTTCCAGGGAGGCATGTAATTTATTCAACTATTTTGAGGTATTTCTTTTATTTTTCATTTTATTATTTTATTCACCTCTCTCTTTCATCTTTACCCTTTCTCAAGTTTTCATTTTTTTCATCCTCTTCTTTTGTTTTTGGACCATAAACTCAAATTCTCATTTTTATTTTACTATGGTCCACTCACTTTCTATTCATTTTTATTTGATTTATGACTCGAATGAATCCCAAAGATCTCTTAGATCTTGACCCTGAGATTGAACGCAACCTTAGGGCTCAAATCATACATTCTCAGTCTACAAGATGTTTCAATATTCAACCAGTTGGTGAATTCCTCTCTTCTGGAAACATTGAAATTGGAAGCAATTCAAATTCAAACATAAAAGAGGAACCAATGGATTTAAATAATGGAAATGAACTTAATAGAACCATTCGATAATTGGCTACACCAGATATTAACTATAAAAAAAATTGTATTGCATACCCAAATCTCGAATCGGACTTTGAACTGAAATATGGGTTAATTCACTTACTTCCAAAGTTTCATGGACTCTCTGGTGAGGATCCCAATAAGAATTTGAAATAATTTAATGTGGTTTTCTCAACCCTAAAAGTAAGAAATGTTTCTGAAGATCAAATCAAATTAAGAGCATTCCCATTCACACTTGATGGAGCTGCGAAGGATTGGATGTACTATTTACAACCTGAAGATGTAACATGTTGGAACGATTTGAAATGCCTTTTCTTGCAGAGATTTTTTCCAGCATCAAGGACCATGTCAATTCAAAAGGAGATATCGGGGATCAAACAAGCCCAAGGGGAGTCAATGTACGAGTACTGAGAGCAATTCAAGAAGTTGTGTGCAAGCTGCCCACATCACCAAATCAGTGAGAAACTACACATCCAGTACTTCTATGAAGGACTCACACGTATGGAGAGAAGTATGGTGGATGTTGCGGTTGTAGGAGCATTGGCGAACAAGACACCAGTAGCTGCAAGTGCGTTGATCGACACGATGGCCCAAAACTCCCAACAATTTGGTGATAGAGGTACACCACATGTCAGGGGAGTACATCAGGTAAGTCCTTCTTCTCTTGATAGTCATTTGATTGATACCAAGTTAGAAGAATTTAAAACTATGGTGAGGAAAATTGCTTTGGAACAAAAGACATATCTACCCCCTCCTTCAAGGCCTTGTGGCATTTTCACTGAGACAATCCACCCAACTGATTGTTGCCCATAACTACAAGAGACAGAGGATTGAGCAACAGTATTCCCGGGGAGACCATTTTAGCAGCAACAACAACCATATCCCCCAAATAAGTTTGATTAATTTTCTCCAACATACAACCAAGGGTGTAAAGATCAACTCGACATGAGGTATGGCTCTGGACAACAATAAAGGCCCCCTTTTCAACCAAACTTCCAGCAGCCTCCACCTTACCAACAGGGTTTCCAACAACCCCATAAGAGATTTGAAGCTCAAACATCAACAAGTCAGCAACAAGGGAATCCTCCACCAAAGGTAGATTATAATACTGATGATCTTTTGAAGCAAATTTTTCTTAATCAACAGAATGAGCTGAAGAGTAAAAGTTCGGAGCTGAGGGAGTTGAAGAATCAAATGAGCCAGATTGCCACCACCCTCTATGAACTTGTGAGTAAGAATTCTGGAAATCTACCTTCCCAACCCACTCCAAATCCAAAGGGAAATGTTAGTGCCATCACATTGAGAAGTGGAAAGCAAATGAATGACACATCTGTACCTACCATTCCACCGAGACGCACCTCTACTCCAGAGAAGCCGCATTCCATACGAGCTGATGAGAAATCCAAGGAGAAAGATAAAGATAAGAAAAAGATTGATGATGTTCCTTCTAAACCCCTTCCTTTTCCAAACACGGTTGTTCAAACCAAGAAGATGGCTAAAGAAGCAATGAAAAAGGAGGTTTTGGAAACATTCAAGCGTGTGGAGATCAACATTACTCTACTTGAAGCCATTAAGAAAATCCCAAGGTATGCCAAATTCTTAAAAGAACTCTGCACCAATCGAAGAGGGCTCAAGGGAAATGATAGGATCAACCTTGGAAGGAATGTCTCAGAACTCATTACACCAACTCTAGCAATGAAAACAATGTGCAAGGATCCTAGAACATTAACCATCCCATGTACCATAGGGTAGTTTCACTTCTTTGATGCTCTTTGTGATTTAGGAGCTTCAATAAATGTGATCCCTCACTCTGTATTCTATTCCTTGAAGGTTGGTGAGTTGAAGCCAACAAGAGTAGTGGTGAAAATGGCGAATAGATCTACGAAATATCCAGTGGGAGTTCTTGAGGATGTACTTGTCTGGGTAAGAGACATGATATTTCCAGTAGATTTCTATGTGCTTAACATGGAGGAAGATCAGGTAAGTTCTCATGCTCCCATAATCTTAGGTAGAACCTTCCTCGAAACTACAATAACTATCATAAATGTCAATGAAGGTACACTTTCCATGGAGTTTGGAGATGAAGTCGTGATATTTAATGTTATGGATTCAATGAAGTACCCCTCAGAAGATCACTCTGTATTTGTTATCTCCCATTTTGAACCACCAAATAAAAACTCCATGGAATTTTATTTTCCTATGCTTAGGGAGATTATGATTATTGGTTCGAGTTTGATGTCTAAGAGCACTTCCACACATGTTGTTGATACACAATCCTCTCTTGGATTTGATTTTGATGCGGATTCATATTCTGATTTTGATCATGTTCACTCTAATTATGACATGGCTGTTGAATATGTTGATGGATTTGATGTTTTATTCTCTGATTTTGATAATGTCTATTCTGATACTGATGCTCATTGTGAACATATTTCTGTTCCTTCAATGTCTCCATCCATACTACACCCTCCTTCATTAGAACTCAAGACATTGACACCAAATCTGAAATACTCATAATTTTTGAGTGGTGAGAGATTACCTGTTATCACTGCTAACAATCTCCCTTTTGAACATGAAGAAAAGCTTTTGAATATTTTGAGGGAGAACATTAGGGAGATTGGGTGGACCTTGGATGACATATCAGGTATTAGCCCCTCCATTTTCATGCATAGGATTCTCATGGAGGATGAGGCTAAACCGGTGAGACATCCACAAAGGAGACTCAATCCCACTATCCTTGAAGTTGTTAAAAAAGAAGTTGAGAAATTAGTCAAGGCAGGTATAATCTATCCCATTTTAGATTCTCCGTGGGTAGGTCCTATTCAGGTTGTGCCTAAGAAAAGTGGTGTTACTGTTGTTAAAAATGAGAAATATGAGTTAGTTCCAATGAGGGTGCAAAACAGTTGGCGTGTGTGTATTGATTATAGGAAACTAAATCATTCCACTCACAAGGACCATTTCACCCTCCTGTTTATTGATCAGATGCTTGAGAGACTAGCTGGGAAGACACACTATTGTTTCTTGGATGAATTTTCTGGATATTTTCAGGTTCCTATAGCTCAAGAGGATCAGGATAAGACTACATTCACCTGTCCCTTTGGCACATTTGCCTACTAGAGGATGCCATTTGGACTTTGCAACGCCCCAGGTACCATCCAGAGATGCATGGTGAGTATTTTTTCTGATTTTATTGAGACCTGCATAGAGGTATTTATGGATGATTTTATAGTTTATGGATCCTCATTTGATGAATGTCTCTCTAGTTTGGGTGATGTGTTGCATCGTTGTATTGAGAAGAATCTGGTCTTAAATTTTGAAAAATGTCATTTCATGGTCGAAAAGGGAATTGTCTTAGGTCATATAGTCTCACAGCATCACATTGAAGTTGATAAATCTAAGGTAGACATTATTTCATCCCTCCCATATCCTACATGTGTGCGTGAGGTTCGATCATTCCTTGGACATGCTGGATTTTATCGATGCTTCATCAGAGATTTTAGTAAGATCACACTACCCTTATCTCAATTTCTTCAAAAAGATATTGACTTCAATTTTGATGATTCATGAAGGGTATCATTTGATGAGATAAATAAGTGTCTGACCACTCCACCGATCATACAGCCCCCACGGTGGGACCTTCCTTTTGAGCTTATGTGTGACACCTCCAACTTTGCGGTTGGAGCTGTCTTATCTCAGAGGGTGGAGGGACATTCAAATGTGATCGTCTATGCATTGAGGACACTGGATTCAGCCCAATCAAACTACACTACCAAGGAAAAATAGGTTCTTGCAGTCATATTTTCTTTAGATAAATTCCGTTCATATTTATTGGGCTCTAAATTAGTTTTTTTTCTGACCATGCAGCTTTGAGGTACCTTCTAAAGAAGCCAGATGCAAAGCCACGACTTATCCGTTGGATGCTCCTTCTTCAGGAATTTGATATTGAGATAAAGGAAAAGAAGGGATCATGGAATTTGGTGGAAGACCACATGAGTAGCCTTACTCACACACTAGAGGATGACACCTTGGATCAGGTACCACTTCAGGACACTTTCCCCGATGAGCATCTTTATTCCATCTCAGGTACGCATCCTTGGTATGAAGATTTAGTTAACTAACTTGTTTCCTGTGAAATCCCTACAAATTTAAAGAAACATCAAGTCCAAAAATTAACGAGTTAGTCACGATTTTATGTTTGGGATGATCCATACTTATGGTGCATGTGTAGTGACCAAGTTATTAGAAGGTGTGTTCCTGATCATGAGTTTGAGCCTATTTTTCAATTCTGTCATACACTTTCATGTGGTGGACACTTTGGACCCCAACGAACAGCTAGGAAAGTTTTAGACTCTGGATTATACTGGCCAAGCTTATTCCATGATTCCCATGTGTTTTGTAAGTCATGCTCTCGTTGCCAACACACTGGAAATATTTCAAGGAGACACGAGATGCCCCAACAACCCATTTTATTCTGTGAGATTTTTGATGTTTGGGGAATTGATTTTATGGGTCCTTTTACTAGTTCCTTTGGTTTTTTGTACATTTTGGTTGCTGTTGACTATGTGAGTAAACGGGTGGAGGCTAAGGCCACTAGGACTGATGATTCTCATGTTGTTGTGGACTTTGTCAAAGCACAGATTTGTTGCAGGTTTGGAGTACCAAAGTCCATCATCAGTGACCAAGGGACACACTTTTGCAATAGGAATTTTTCTTCCCTCCTTCGAAAGTATGGGGTGACACACAAAACATCAACACCATACCACCCTCAAACAAATGGCCAGGCTAAGGTTTAAAATCGCGAGTTGAAACAAATTTTGGAGAAAACTGTGCAGCCAAATAAGAAGGATTGGAGCAAGCGATTGGATGACGCATTGTGGGATTATAGGACAGCATACAAGACCCCCATTGGTATGTCCACATTTTGGATTGTGTTTGGGAAAGCATGTCATCTCCCAGGGGAAGTCGAGCATCGGGCATATTGGGCTATAAAAAAATGCAACATGGAATTGGCCCAAGATGGAATTCAAAGGAAGTTGCAAATTAAAGAGCTTGAGGAGATTCGACCATCATCATATGAGAAATAAAGGCTCTATAAGGAAAGATCAAAATAATCTCATGAAAAAATGACCCAACAAAGGGATTTTCATATTGGAGAGAAAGTCTTTCTCTACAGTTCACGACTAAAGCTGATGCCTGGTAAGTTGCATTCCAGATGGTTAGGTCCTTATATTTTATCTAATGTTTTTCCTTATGGTGCAGTGGAGATCACACAAGAGGACACTGGAAGGAGCTTTACAGTCAATGGGTAATGTTTGAAGAGATACATTGAGGGACTTCCTACTAATGCAGTGGATTTTATCACACTGCATGACCTCATCATCACTTGAGCACATCAGGCTGTTCCTAACCCTTTCACTTTTATATTATTTGTCCTATTTAAAAATTCTACATTTCATGTGCATATATCATCTCATGGGTTCACATTGAGGACAATGAAATATTTTATGTGTGGAGAACCTTTTAGTTTAGTAATTTAAATTGTTTTCTTATTTAAAAAACAAAACCAATTTTTTTGTGTGTTTTTCAAATTTTGTGTGTTTATTTTTCATTTTTCTTTGTGTTTTTGAAATTTTTGAGCTGAAATGATTATCATCACAATTTTGAAATGCATATCAATGAGTGAAACGATTTATCCCTTGAAACTAAGCTTAAATGAATGCTGAAAATGACTTTGTTTCAAGTTCAAATATTTAGTAATTTTATGGATGGTACACCTGATTTTGAATCCCATGCCACATATCAATGTATTTATATTTGAACTCACTTTCCTGTGAGGCTTCTAAACCATTATTTTAATATTCTTTACATTCACCTCACTTCTTGAGAGAACCAAACCATGCTTTATTTAACCATAATTTGATTTATTCCTGTCAAAACTTGAGGGTTTTAGGTACTTATGTTTAAATGATTGAGGAATTTGTTTGGTATTAAAGCCCATATTTCAAAGAATCCTTTTTTATAATGGCCTACCTTGAATATTAAATCCTTGTATCCCTTAAAATCCATGAACAACCTCTTAGGTTAGCCACATTACAAGCCAATTTTCCCTATCCAACCAACACTTGAAGTGAAATTGCATAATATAGTTGAGATTATGTGTGGGGGAAGCTGTCTTGTGTTGTGCTACCACATTTTGTGATACTTTGGGTGGAAAATTAAATTCTGAAGATATGTGTTTGCTGTTGATGAAATTCATTATATTGAAAGCTGTGCCTTTTCTAGAGCTTTCATGACAAGTGAAGCTGTGCCTTTTCTGGAGATTCTAAATGAGGTGGAAAGCTGTGCACATCTGAAGCTTTCAAGAAAATCATGTTTGAGAAGATTGAAATTTTTGATGCTAAAATGAAGAATGGTGTAAAATTTTCTTGGATTTTCATGATGATGGAGCTGAATTTATTATATGGGGATTGAGGAGAAGACCATATTTAAGTGAAAATTAGATTAATGCAATTTTTCTTCAAAAAGAGTCAAGCCATCCTAATTCAGCCTCAGAATTTTTCACATCTAAATCCTACCAACCAAAATCCACAGAACAACCCTGAAAAGTCCTCATGATAAAAATATGTCATTGACTCACACCGTGTAGTGATCTAGGAATCTATCAAGCCTATGGTGACCCTTGTATGAGTTTGGATGAGAAAGGCATTGCAAAAAAAAAATTGATATTTGTGTGATGAGAGAAAATTCAAGCGAGGTAAGTGTTTTGTGCATGGGAGGATAAATGGAGTGGAAATATATTGAATAATATAAATTAAGAACTTAAAATAATGGTTTTTTATGAGTCATGATATATTTTGTTTCTTTGTGTATAATTGTTTGATCTCAAGGATATGTGTTTTAAAATTGGTTTTGATTTGATATTGATGTTTACTTGACATGAGGTTTTTCCCAAGAGTGCAAAAGGGTAAGTGTGGGGGAGTTGATAAAACACTATATTTTTGAATATTTTACTGATAATAAATGATATAATTTCCTCACATTGTGTTAAATATGTTAAAAAGTGCATTTGGATGGAGTAAATGGGCCATTAATCTAATGGTGGGCTGGACTCGGCAGAATAGACATGGGTTCTGTATTTGGGCCATATCGTCTTTATCTGGGAATGGATTGAGCAAAAAGTTTGAGGAAAGTTCGGGGACATGATTTGGCACAAATAATACTTCTGGAAGGCTGGTCAATTCACGCGTTTAGGAGGTCAACTATGCAGTGTAACTTGGAATAAAATATTTGGACGAGTTTTTCATTTCACACTTAAAAAGTTATGTATCCCTAGCCCTCACAAAATCTATTTAAAGGGGGTTTTAACTCATTGAGAGGGTTGGTTGAGGCTTTGGGAAGGTGTGTCCTAAAGGGTGTCTCTTGGGAGCCCCTCACAACGCTTGGAAGAAGTAAGCATTTGTGCAAACCTCTCTTCCAAAAAGGCTCTCCTATCCCACCTCTTCTTTGTATTTCTTTTCTTTCATGTTTGTTTCTTGATTTTTTATTCAAATAATCTTCTATGTTCTTCCCTCTTCTTCTTCTCTTAATCTTCTTAATTGGGTTGGAATCATGAGTGGAGATAAGATTGGGTTCTACCCTTTCAATCCTTTGCTTATGCAAAACGTATCCATGATGACTACACCACCCATGGAAGAGTAGTTCTTTTTAGTAATTGATCGACCTCTATCCTTCTTCATACATTTATTTTGAATAAATGAGCTACTTTAATTCACATATTATGATCTATTAATTGAGTTTTTAATTTAAATGAAACTAATAAATCAATTAAATATTTAACACAAAACACGCGAGGTCGGGAATTGTGTGAACTGTGAGAGTGCAACCTTAACCGGTAATTCAAAACCACACGAGATCAATTTGTAGAGTTCAAATATAATCACTAAACCCAATTAATCCTCATTTCTAGAGTGGTTATGTGCCTTAATTTACCACTGACCATAAGCTAATCTTATAACATCAAACAAAGCAGGGTGTTTCAATTGCATGTTCCGAAGTTAGCCTAAAGTTAAATTCACATCATCTTCATGGTAAAGTTAATTCTCGTAGGGTTCAGGATTTAACAAATTAAGGGATCATAATTAAGTGAATATTAATTTAAATGATAATGATTAATAAATTATTGAAGAGTTAGAGTTAGATCGATTATGCCTTTTAAATATTGTCTAAAAATGCATCTTTTTGTTGTGTCATTTTAATCGAACTTCATTTCAAAACAAAAAACAAAACAAAATACAGTCTTCTTCTAGAAAAATTCTTCTAGATTCATAAACTATAACCAACCCCCGTCCTTTAAAGTAGTGTTTTTATTATATTATATTTTATTTTTTCTATAATACCTTTAATAAGTTGTTAAATTCACTTCCTCCTTTGAGAGACGACCTTGGTCAGCCACTCTGCTGCACCTAAGAACCCCAAAATCACATTAATCATTTGAGGGCGCCCACGACAGCGCTCTATCAGATACTAATTGGCATGCTATGTTTTTATGGATAACAATCATGTCTAATGTGGATGACTAAGGGCTTGTTTCATGTTTTTCCAAGCTACCTGAGGGCAAGGTAGTCAAGAACATGATGCCTGAGGGTAGAGTTTATGATTATATGGGATGTCTGAGGACTAATGATTGGTGTTGAAGCCCAAGGGATTGATGCACATTTTAGTACCACCTGAGGGATAGTTTATCTAGTAATAAATGACTGATATTAGATTATATGACTATGTTAGATGCCTGACAGCTAGATGCTTAGTCACACTATGCCTAAGGAAAATATTCCAGTTATGCCAAAGGGATAGATTTTGGTTTCTCTCAGGGCATAGGCCATACGTTTATGATATATTATAAGTTATTATTACTTGGTAGTAAACTCTTCCACCAAGTTGGGTGATCCATATTGATGTATGAGGATCTACCGATAAACATAGATACCTGGCAGGGTACCAAAGTTGGTGTAGCCGCTAGGTGTCCCTTAGGAATATGGGTGGGTTGTTGTTTATTTATTAAGCACTTCTTGATTATTTTTATGCTTATACCTACTCACTAATTTAAATTATATATTTTGTAATGTATTTTTATAGACATTGTGGGTGTTGGTATACTGATATTATTATCTCAAGCCTTTCTCAAGTACTGTATGGAACCTGAGTAGATCTTCTTTCTCATAGGTATTTGGATTCATTTCTTATGCTATTTTGTGTACATGGGAGATAGGGAGCATATGAATGGGATCATTCTCAGGATTCTTGAGGAGTTGACCATTGGGGTTTTATTTTTTTATTTATTATTTATACCTTATAGTAACCATTGACATTACATGTATCATTATGAGGAATTGCCATTGCTCAGTTTATTTTTATTCAGAAATTATTTTATTCTTATGCTATTATTTTTCCTATTATTAGTACTCAAATTTTTTTATATTATTTATTATATAATAAAACACTTTTACACTCTAACATAGAGGGTATAGTCTCCCCAACATATCATCAATAGACCCTCACTACTAGTCAACAACCTCTAGCATATGAGGAGACGTGCCTGAGGCCATGTGACCCACTAGCCTAACCACCATCTTAGCGGTGAGGTGAGTTAGGACGTTACAGATCACCGAAGGATTCTTCTAAGTGGAACCCCTATCAGATATCATGTGGGTCTCCGATGACTAGAGTGTACCCCCTGTTATACCTAGGTGTGGGTCCTCGACCACTAGAGCGGAACCTCCCGTTAGCATGTGTGCATGTCCTTTACAACTACCATTCGAGTTGAACCCCCTGCCACACTAGGTAAAGGATCCTCAATGACTTGAGTGGAACCCCCTATCACACAAAGGTGTGGGTCCTTGACCATTATAATGGAACATTCCATCATATTGGGTGTGGGTTCCTTACCTAACGAGTGGAACCGTATATTTTATAGGGCATGAGTCTTCATGAAACTAGAGTGGAACACCACATCAACATGGGTGTGGGTCCTATATGGTAACTTATAGAGTTGAACACCTGATATACTAGGGTTCGGGTCCTCTTCTTTAAGTTTTTACCCCCTTGACAATGTGGCACAGTGACAAGGAATTTTTTGTCTTGTATAATTTCATCTAGGATGACGTGTGAGATACTAGAAATCAATGATGAACATTCAGAACTATTGGATACTATTATTCTTGGGATGAGCTTTGATATAGAGGTCCCCTTACTCTCTCATTTTATATTCTTTTAACTGAGAATATATATATATATATATTCTTCTATATGAACACCATGAAATTGGTAACTCTCATTCCTGGAGAGGCAATGGAGTGAGGGGTATGCCACATTATTTCCGAGTTTATATTCTTATAGTTCGATGAGTATACTCTCTTGATATAGGTGGCGATGACTCGATGTTTAGTTCATCTACTCACCATGTCAATCCCCTTGTGTTTGGATGATATTAATTTCACTCTAGGTTTGGGTTGATCTATTTTCTTGGACCATATCATATATCTTCTATATTTTTATTTCCCATTGCATCTCTTCATATTCCATATTCAACTTTTAGGGTGTCCAACTGGGTGTGTATATAATCACTCCTACAATGGATTTTCCCACACGTGTCATGTCTAATAAGGATGACAGACAGGTTGGAGGTGAATTCATATGAGCTTATGGATAACTAGAACTTTGGAATATGTACAGTGGTTGCAGTTGGGATTTAGGAGTTGGGATCTCTCAGAAATTTACATGTATAGTGTTTCTAGGTTGGGAAATATTTCTGTTTGGGTGTGTATTTTTCCCCTTTACTCTTCCATATTCTCCTTTGTACTCTTGTACACCCTATAGGTTATAAGAACCTAGTTTATTTTATAGATGGGTTCTATCATTTACTATTTCCCTCAAAACTTATACATCAAGATAGTTGTGTGTTTGTGTGTACATGTACTTATGAAAATACCTCCACATTTTAGTTATGCATTCGGCACGGGTCGTCACCCCCTTGCCAATGGTAGTGGGATTGGGGTAGTTGTGGATTGAGCCCTGGCTTGGGTCAGGTCATGAAATTAAATTTGGATGACTAGGGTTTGACCATTTCAATCATATTGGGAAAGTTCCATGGGATTTTATAGGAAATCAAATTTGTTATTCAATAAGAAATTCTGATGGTGAAAGTATCATGTCTTGGAATTGGATATTAAAGGATAGAACCTATATTTTGGGGTACCATACATTTCATATCGAAATAGATGATTATTCGATCAAGCCTTAGGTCAAATAATCTTGAGCAATCACTATATAAATGTTTTATATTTGGATACACGTTTTTTATTGAGTTTTAGAAGCTTAAGTACCACATGTTTAAAGTGACTCTTGGAGGAATTTTGGGAATTTTGAAATGAAATGAAGCCATTTCAATAGGAAATTATTAACCAAATTAATTCTGGTTATGATTTAATTATACACTAATGATTCATCTGGACAATAATTTATAAGGAGTGGAGGGTGTAGTGTTCCTTGTTTTGGGCGGTTAGAAGTTTCCAAAGGAATTTGAAATTTTTATTTAGTGGATGGGCCAAATATAGAATGAAGATTCAAATTGGAATTTCAAGAGTTATAAATCTTTCATTTTTTTTTGATTTAGTTAAATTTTATAAGGTTTCTCAAAAGTTAGGATGTGTTTCGTAAGCATTAGGATTTGAAAACTCATTTCTAGGCGAGACACCCATAGGCGCAAGGTTGACACATGATTAGTGATAACCATGGAGCACAACCACATCACCTATTTTGATAATGAAAATAGTTTTTATAAACTATATTGGAGGTCAAAAACAACCATCCAAACCTTTGAGAGTTTCACATGGTTTGTAAAACCATTTCCCCAAGATTGCATGACTATACAAGAAGTATAACAAACTGAAGAGGAGAATCACATGAATTACACATGGTTTTCCTAACTGTGTTCCATGCCATATGAGGGGGATGTCATGTTGGGTAGTGATTGAATATGGGTTTCACATGGTTTTTCAAATTGTGCACTTGGCCATGTGAGGGACATGTAACTAGGGATTGTGATGGCGTATAGTTTGTGAACAAATGGAATAATTGTGGGACCAAACCATTCACTCCTTTATAAAGGTTTAATGGGCCCTTTCCCTCTGTTTTTAAAATTAACCCTAAAACCTATTTTCCTGCTCCTTAATTTCCACACAGTAGCCACTCAATCCCCCTTGGCCTCCTCATCGAATTCAATGGTTCTCTTTTATTCGAACTCAACATCGAATTCTGTTAGTCATGTTTTATCACCCTTGACTATTTTGGGGCTCAACTTACCCTGTTAATCTATTTTCTTCACCTAATGAAAGCTATTTCCATGTGAAATCATATAAACTAATTTCAGAGAGGTTGTCTATTTCTTTGATTCCTCTCGTTCTGGCTTAAATCAATGCCTGATAATAGATGCGTGAAACACCATAAGCATGAGGTAGGTGGTATATATTCATTTACTTTAAATGTGTGTCATTTATGAAATGCTCTATTGTTCTATATGTTGTTATTTCCACGAATCAATTCCCAATTGTAAAATTGATTAAATAATTGGATAATACCCCCAATTAGTTGGTCTTCAAAACCTAATACATTCTTTGGAGGTTGTCTACATTTACTTCAACTACTCCTTAGAGTGTGTTGTTCTAAATTCTTATGATTATAATTCTATTATTACACTTTAATTATCCTTTGAGGTGTGTTTATTAATTCCTCATGGAAGAGATGATTAAAATGAATTTAATGAAATAATACAAAAACCATTGAAAATATTTTATATTAAATCCACATTTGAGGTGCACTATCTTGTCTATAAAAAATGGGATGATTAAATGGAATATTTAAAATGATATATTTGTTGAATACATCATATTTTATTCATTACCATTTTACCAAACCACCTTCCAAGGTGGGTATTACTCGTTATTGGTGATTGACTTTTTTAAATGTATTAAATGGAAAATGAATGGTACAACCATGTAATTTTGACCTTGTTAAATTATTGTACGACATATATACTCACATAGACTATGATTAGTTATTAAATTTAATGTTAATGTTTATTATAGTATTCCTTGATCGATATATAGATTTTGAAATGTATTACCTTGGATAGGCCTGTAAGGCATGATGAATTTAAGGATTATAAATAATTTAGTGATGTCAGACATGGAGAACAAAAATTCTTTATGTAAAAGTGATTGATATGATGTTCTTAATTAATTATTGAATTCATTATAAATCACATTCATTATGAATTATTTAATTCATCAGATATGGAATTCCGTATTATTTATTGAATTATTTGGACATGACATTCATCATAAAAAAATTGTAATTAAATGGATACGGTTATCTATATTTACCTATCTAAATGTGGGACATGATGCCTCACTCACCCTTGATTTATATTCTTGGGTTGATAGACCTTATTAGAATATGAAACCTTGAATGAACATTTTATACATAGATTACTTGGTTATATGCCATTGGTCCTAGGACTATATTATATATAAAATGTAACATGCTCAGAGAATTTCCAACTTTGGCCAAAGTAATTATAGTTGGCTAGGGGTCCTATAAGGATCCTATGATCGACTTTTTTATATATTTACTTTACTTATTACTTTTGATATACCAATATAGTTAAAAATTTTATAATAATGGGATGGATTTTTGTTATATGTGATTGGTGGAAGGCAATTGAGTTTTACTCACACCTGATATGAGCTGCCATTTGATACATGAAAAAACATCTACATATAGGTACAGATTAGGGAAAGTGCCTAGCTATGGATGACTAATATTCTGTACTTGGGTGGAGTATAGGAATATACAACTGAGGTAGTGCTCACGATTCTAGTGAAGTTTAGTTGTTAGTGAGTTGTATAGTTTTTATATAATGCATTATGTGATATGATTGATTTTTATTTTGTGTAACATGTTATCATCCCCACTTATATGTGACAATGGATGTGGATTTTAGAAATTGATTGTTATTATTATTATTATTATTATGATTCAATTAATCTTACTTTCATTTATTATTTCCTCCACTATATTTTATTTCTGATCAAGAGGGTATAGTGTCCCCACTGTACCACCTTTAAACCCCTTGCTTCTAGTTAACAACCTCTGTTGTACATAAAGGTACACTTGATGTTAGGTGGAAAATAGGTTTGTTGGATTATCAGTGAACTGGACATGAGATGTTACATTATGATTGGTTAAAATTGGGCCACTTTAGTTAGTTTCAAAGACAACTAGTAAAAAATATGTTTTTAACACCAAATCCAGGTGTATGGGTCTTGATATATCTCAATTGGTATCATAGTGGGGTTTAGATGAATTTAATGGTTTGAATGTTATCATATGAGAATAATTTAAGAGTTAAGGATACTAATATGTATTGATATTATTAGTTATGAACATAATTTTAAAGGCATAAATACGCTATTGAGGTTTTCTATAATGGAATTTTAAGGCGACTTGTAAAAATTTGGGAAATGTATATTTTTTAACAGATCATTAAGGTATATGTAACCCTTAGGTTTAACATGTTATTTAGTGTGATGTTATTTTGATAGAATTTTATTTGATATATAAGTTAAAATAAACATGTAACCTATAAGGTTAATATATTCTTTGATGATAAGGTAATTATAGTTAAAGTGAATAAATTAGTTATCATATTTACGGGAATATATGAAACTGATAAGTGATTTGATGACTGAGTGATTAAAGTTATTTTTGTGGAAGTTCACCATACTGGGAACATTATATGATTAATGTTAATATAATATTATTTTCTTTGATGGAATTTTATTTTAGGAATAAATATTGATTTAACTTGTATAAGTATAAAATTTTTTATTGTGGTTTTATGGAAATACAAGTTTTTATATGAAATGAATATTATATTTAGAAAATATATGATTTGGGAATATAATTTTTTATATATATGACTTTTTGAGTGATTAATGTAATTTAAGGATAAATGTTAGGTTGATTTTGGGAGAATGCAAGATTTAATTATTCTGATTCGTTTTTGGTTTTGAATTTTATCTAACTTATTTATGGAAGTGTTTTAAGATTAACTATTAAAATAATGATTTTAGTTTATTTTTGGGTGAAATTGTTGAGATTTTGGAGATTTGTTTACAAGTGTTTATTCATAATAGATATTATATTTACATGTGCTAATCATTTTTTTGGTTAATGGTTAAGAAAATAAGGAATGATTTATAATTATTTTTTGGATCTTGTAATCTCCTAAAATATAATTTTATTTCTCTACGCATAAAAAATAATCATGTTTATTTATCTTATGACATGAAGCATATGTGGAAATTTTATTGAAATATAATTGAAGTTAAAAATTGTGGGAAAAATCAAGTAAGTATATTCTATCAAATTCACTATCTAAATTGTAAAATAATACCTCAAAATCAATCAAGAGGAAAATAAATCTATTGATTCCAATGTGGAGAATAATTATCATTATAAAGGTGCACTTTATGAAACTTATTCACAAGTTGAAATCTCACAATGGGAAATTCATGGTTTAAGAAATATTTAGACAATTATAAATATCCTATTCTTAACATATAAATTAAATTTATTTTAGAACGGAAATTTAATCAATTTTTATAAAAGGTTATTTGACCACTTGTGTATATTTATTTTCTACTGGTCAAAGTTTATTATGAAAACGTTTTAAACACTTTTTTTTGGATATAAGATAAAATTTTGAGGTTGATTTTTTTTAATATTTGTAGAATTTAACACTCTAATATCTAAAAGGTATATTAGTTAAAATAAATATTATGTTTTATATCATAAAACACAAGTAACACCATGCCTAAATGAACCATGATATACTATAGAAATATTACTATTTAAATATGACTGTCATAACCGAGCTATTGGTTTAGTGGGTATGAATAGGAGTAACAAAATTATAAAATATATATTGAAACATATTACTTATTAAAATTTATTTATTAGTTAATAATAAATAAATAATCAATTATTAATGATAATAATGCAATCAAATAAGGTTCACAATAGTTTAAGTTTAAAAGGGTCATTTTTCTATAAAGTGGGTGTTCCTTATATTTTGTATTTTTCATTTAAAATATAAATTTATGAATTTTAGAATTTTTAATTTATGAAATGAAAATAAATTTTTAAATGATATGGTTAAAATAATCTATATATGTTTTTTAAAATTTTTCTAAAATGGGCGATTTTTTTGGTGAATTGTGAAAATACCAAATTTGAAAAAATTTCATTTATTTTAACCAATGTAATATCAATGTTATATTTTGTTTTTATTTTTTAAGTAAAATAATATTTATTTCATTAATAATAGTCCCATTAATTCCATGGGAATCAACATTATACCTGATTTTGGCGTAAAATCCTTTTCGGCTTAAAATGGTATTTTTCTAAAAACTAATTTTCATTATGTTTGAAAACGTATATTAAAATTAACTTTTACCACTTCAAAAAACTGAATATTAAAAAAAAATATTTTGAATCACAAGGGTAAAATTAATTAAATACGACCCTTTTATTTGTGGCCATAATGAATAGTAACCATAGTAATTTGTTTCCAGCATGCTAAAGGGTAAAATGGGTTAATTAGGGTTCAAAATATGAGATAATGTCTCAAAATCTATAAACAACATACCTTTATTTTATTTTATGTGTTTAATTATACCATCACCATTATATTTTTAAAAATATGGCTTATTGGTGCCACTTTACTTTGATTAGAACCTTTATATCATTTTATGTTATGAGTAACTACAAAATGTCACTCTTTTTAACTTAATAGGTTTCCATGAAATGGATATAGATAAAAATGATATATGAAAGAATAAAAATGATATAATTAATTAAAATTAAACAATATTTATGGAAATATTTTTTTTAGTTTCTATAGATGGTATAATTACCTAGAACGTTTACCCAATGTGGATGCAGTGCCTGTGTAAATATTAAACAAAATAAAGTAAATGATTTTGAAAACCTTAAAAGTATTATATATTTTATAAAATAGGGTTTTCAGATACATTCATGGATAATTATGAGTTAATATTTATGGTTAAAGTTTTTATATTTGTATTTCATCATTATTTTAATGCTTTTAATGTCAAAATATGTGAATATTCATGAAAATACCATTAAACAGTATTTAATGCTTAAAAATTAGTTTTAAATCATTTTAAAATAAAAAAAAATCATATATTAAATCCATTTTATTGGATATTTTTTATCCTATCATTCATAGTTCATGTATGTACCAATCTTAATTTTTAAAATTACTTTCATGACACTTTAAGATTGGAAAACTGTGAATGTAATGTTGATTTTTTTCCTATAAATGGGAACTCAATATATGATCTCCAAAGAAATATATGAATTAGTTTTTATCTAAAATATATTCCAATATTTCTCTCAAAACTTCTTTCCCCATTCCCTAATCATCTATAATGACCATATACCTCTCTTTTAAGGGCCTAAATCTCAATCTAAATGATAATTTCAACAGATGGGGTATAAGTCATTACTGATTTCTTTTATTTATATTTTTATTCTACCTCCTTAAAATATATTTTATAAATCCTAAAATAATTAATTTATTATAAGAAATAGAATGAAATTTTATAATGTTTTTGAGTAAACTATTATCTACCTTGTTTCTATCCAATAGAAAATGAAAGCATCACTCACGCATATGTATGAACTACCATTTTTATGAAGCATTTTATTACACCACCACATTTCACAGAAGGTTATTAAAATGTATTTTTGAAATATATATATTATTTATGAAATAATTATGTTTCTATAGAGATGAAAATTTATTTACCTTATTACCCTATCATGCGTGGGAAAATGGTAACTTCACTCATGCGTATATGTGGACTACCACCTCCACAAAGTGATGCAATTAACTGTACATTTAAATATTATACTGATGGTCATAAATATATATTTAATGAATATATATGAAATAATTTTAATTTCTTAAAGGTTAATTATTATTTACCTTGTTTCGTTCAATTCATAAAAAAGTGAAAACATCACCCATGTGTAAGTATGGACTACCGCCTCCATGAAGTGTTTTAAATCATTTTTCTTCACCACATTATATCAATAATTATAAATTTATATATAATAAATAAATATTATACATATTACATGACTAAATTTTTTTATATGACTAAACCAAGAAAAATATGAAAGGACCTGATCCATTGAATCGAAAAATGCCTGGAAAACTGACCAGTATTTACCTAAATAATGACTTTAATAAAGAATTTTTAATGGATGATTAATTGGAAATTAAAATAGAATGATACATGATAATATAAGTATGAATTTGGAATATATATATATTTATAATAAATATAAATTTACTATATAGGATCTTAAGAGTACATACAATGTTAGTTAGGACTTAAGGTAAGATTTATTCATTTGAATATTATTTTATTGGGGAATGTTTCATTATATAAAGATATTTATATTTATATGGTCTATATAAAAACCTTTAATATGTAATAGTATTAATATATATATATATATATTAAATGTATTTTAAGTTTCATTTAAAGTTATTTATTTCAAGGGGGTTATGATTCAAAAGTTACGTATGCGATAACGGTTTATGTTTGAGATTGTCTATATTAAATTTACAATGAGATAAATTATATAATAATTTTTTTTAAAATCCATATATATTATTCTTCTATATTCATTTATGGGAATTTTAATATTTTACTTTAATTATCCCCTATTTAGTACTTAAATTAGTCATAATTTTTTTATAAAAGTTAATCTTATTTCCTCTTAAGTATGTGAACTGTTCCTTGCATGTCTATGTTTCTTAAAATGATTTCAGTGATTTTATTTTATATATTCCAATTATTTTTTGAATTAATTTTCAAATATAATTTAAATTTTTAAAAAATATTAAAAATTAATTTTTATAGTGTTTTATTAACAGTTTATTTATAGCTTTTTATAAAAATGTTTTTAAAGGAACCTTTATTTTAAAATTTATCAGACCAATAAATTTTACCACCATAATGACCATTTTTTTATTTCATTCTTTCTTTAGAAGTTTACCTGGTTATTTTCAAGGAAAATATTTACCTCAATATTTTTTTATTTTTTTTAAATACACTAATAGAAAAATAAATTTTCCCTATTTTTCAAAGAAATGTTCAAATGCTATTTTAATGGTAGTTTTTACCTATTTAAAATTAATTTGATCTATATTATACTCCACTAGGGAAATTTTCAAATGATTATATACAATTAATTAAATTAAATTAAATTTCTCATGGTATTTATTTTTTATGGATGATTTTATAAAACCTATAAATTTTCAATTGGTTAATTATGTTATGATGAAATCTTAATGAAACCCATTTATTTTCCATAGGTTGTGATATGATGAATATTATTATGATATTTGGGTAAAATTATTTATAGTTTTTATTATGTTATGTTTGGTCATGAAATTATATATTCCTATAATTAATTAGGAGAAGATTGATATATAATGATATAATATTAAATAGGATGAGTCGTAAACTAATTCCAATAGTGAAAAGAGGTTATGGAGTAAAACCAATCCATTATGGGACTTTTCCACTATGTGATGATATAATTGAATGTTATATTTGGCTAATAAGATGATTTTATTTTATTATCATTTTTCCATAATTACCATGGCACGTTCTTATGGTTTTAATATTATTTTTAGGATAATGATGTATTAATGATCATTATTAAGTTTGATAACTCATGCCTTTTTAAATTTTAATGATTTATGCCATGAATCATGATTTATTATCTATGAATTATTGGGAATGAAAATTTTAAATTATGATCATTCTCAAAAACCTTAATACTTATATTATACTTTTATATGGTCATTAATTAATATCTCTCATATTGAACCTTTTTTGGAATTTGAACTAATAATTTCTTATGTTTCAATTTCTTTATGTTAATAAGAATGATGTTATGTAACATATTTCATAAAGGAATCATGAGTGGAGTTTTTTATAGGAGTTGTTGAAGTATTCTTATTGAATAATAAAATATAGGTATAATGGGTAAAATTACCATTTGGTGAGAAAGATATGGGTTTTAATGTAAAAGGTTTTACCTAATTCTATAAAAATATAATCCTAGAAGGTATTGTGTATTCAAGGGAATAAATGTTGACTATTATTTTAGTTTTAATTTTTGGTTAAAATTGGGTGACATCAATTATTATCAAATCCAATATGAAAGGAATTTTTTCTGATCACTAGATCTAATTGTACAAATATTTTTATTTCTCGTGGAAATGACATGGGTGGGGGAGATAAAATGTTTTGGTTTAGAAGACTAAAAAGTAAAATACACTTATGAATGATAGAATCAGATAATTCGTAGGTTTATGAACCTCATATCAAAAGGGAGAATATGTGATGAAACTGGTATGTGAATGATCGAGATGGCACTAGGATTCCCATGAGCAAATAGATTTAATTTTAGATATATCCTTAGTAACTAAATAATTTGGATTTTGATATAGTATTGGATAGAGTATGAGTTTTGATATTAGGAATATGATATAATTTTGTGTGATATTGGAGTGTGTCAGATCTAGAGTGCATCAATTCTCATGGTTCGAGTATGCTAGTGTATTTGGTTTATATAGGATTCAAATGTTAAAATAAATTTTGTGTTCGGTTGAGTCATCAGTTTGGATGTTCATAAAATTTCATGACACCTCTAAGAATTAAATAATCATGATCAAGGTGTGGTGACACTTCATTGGAAGGAAAATCCATGTGATTTTCAACAAGGTTTGTTAGAAAAGGACCAATTAGCGTAGTTCAACATAATTAGATGTTGTTAGGTGGAAACCACATCAAGATGATTGTTTGGAATGCGACTGAAATGTTTCAAGGATATAATATGTAATTCCAAGAGAAGATTAATTTTATTTGATCGTAGTTTATGAAAGATGGTTGAATACAATTTAATTATGAATTTTAAACTATTTGTGTTTTCAAATTACAATTGATGGATTGGTATTCAGGATACATAACTAGGTGCTTCTTGGGGATGAGAAACCTTATGATTATAATTTTTTAAGGACATGATTCATAATAGTATATAAAATTCAAATAAAAATTTATTTTCTTTTCCTAGAGTGGGGGATTTTTTGAGGATTGAGTCTTGAATTAAGATTTTGAAGTGTGGAAAATTTCTAAAGAGTGATTTTTCATGTGTTAATAAGATCAATAGGATGTCTCGGATGCTTGAGTGAGTTTTAAGATAGTGTTGGGGTTTCCATGTTGTGAATTTCAATATATGGATAATCATGCGTTGATAGGTTAGGATCAAACAATTATCGGGGGATAATTGAGGTCACACCATAATCTAGGAGGGGGTACCATGGTTTGAAGTCTAGTATGAAGGATGAATTGGTTAAGTCCTCATGTTTTCGGTTTGACTATGGTGAATGAGGAATTTCATGGAATGTTTTTTCACATAATTATGATAAAACTTATGTGTTATATTCATATCATGGCCTAAGGTGTCAATCCGTAGTGATAAACCTTTCATATTGTGTTTTCCCAATTGAAATTATCTTCTCTATGATGGTAACACCATGATTGTGGGATTCATTCAATGGTGACATCCCTTACATATTAGTTTAAATTTATGGGGTGATAGGATTATAACATGGCATAGGTTATCACCCTTTTATAATGACCTTTACATAAGAATTAGTTCATATAAAGTATCTATCATCATAACATACTACTATAGTGGTTCCACCTATATGAATGTATTCAACACTATGGTATAATCCACAAATTTTGAACAAATTGTAACACACACCCACACACACATAAATATAGAGTTTTGAAGTCTATAAAATATTATGTATTGGGTCTAATAACCCCTAAATATCATATAATAAACCATATTCAATCATTTGAAAAACGTTATTTAATGAAGGATGGTCACATCCCGACCTATAGGTTACATTTTGAAATATTTATTTAGAATAGGTGTTAGGGTGTGGTTCATGAGGGCTACAGTATACATTTTTGAGGGAAAACTATAAATGTTTAATCCATAGGTTTTCGGGTTTTCCTATGAAATTTGTGTTATTTTAGGATTGGAGAGGTCATTCCATGAGAGGAGACTGAGGGCATAATGCCATACCATTACCCCTTTTGTTACATTGTGAACTGGACCATGGTTGGGAAATCATGTCATGATTCTTAGGGTCATTCCATGACATTACAATTTTCAATTTTTATTCAAGTAAAGACCTATATTTTTCAGAACACCCCCCTTAATTATTTAGTGGGGAAAAGGGAATACGTAATCGATATTCATTCAACTTCTTCCCCCTTTTTTTCTCTCTTTGATTCACCTTAGAAAGGGGTGTTTTAAAGGTTTTCCTTAGATATTCAAGGTTCCTTATTCTCTCTAAAACCTTTTATTCTTATTTTATTTTGATTACCTTATATTTTTATGATTTTAAAATAGTTATTTTTGAATTTTATGATTAATAATTATTTTATTTGGACAAGTTGATTTATATTTTATTCTTGGGATTTCTGGGAGCATTCCATAGTTGGATGGAATAACATAACACGAGGTTCTGATTATTATAAACCACTCATTGATTTTGTGGTTATTATTCCTCTTTGATTTAATTTCATAAATAATTATTTTGATATTGTTCCTTGATATAGGTGTTTGGGTGTTGATTTGGATTGGAATATGCTTTTTTGAGTAAGATAAGATCATCGAGAGAGGTAAATCCATGTTCGAGGTAAGTTGTCCCTATAATAATTTTTTTTCTGGAACTTTATGAATCATTTTTAATTCCTTAATGATAATATGGATTTGGGTAAAAAAGATAAGTATGTATAGTGCCTTATGTAATAAATATAATGGCCTTTATCCACCTAGATTTGGAGTAAGATCTCCAGAGTATATTGAGAGGAATAAAACCGATCAATGACTATGTCTCTTAGGTGGGTGGAAATGTTTAATAGGTAATAATCCCACAATTAGTCTTTGGTCCGGATATAATATGAGGATATCCTTTGTTGGTTTCATTGGTATAGTTAGTTAAGAAGGAAAGGATTAGGCTTAAGAATTATTAGAGATATAGATGTATGTCTCATACATGGTTGGGAACATACTTTTAGGGGTGGAGGAGAGTCTTGGTATGTGTTATGAGAAGAAATAAGTCCTTCATGTATAGATATGGTATGTCAGAGAGGTTATAATATATTTTATGGTCTTTGGATCACTTATAAGGGATATGTGAGATGGGACCCAAGTATGAGTCATGGAATGCTTGTTCTTATGGCTTGGAAATGAGTTACCGAGGGGGATTGAGTGGGGTTGTATACATAGTCCTTGGGTAGTAGGACCAGGATGCTAATGTGGTAATTGGATGAGGAAATTTACTATCCCATGTAAGCTAGTGTCTAGTAGGTATTAAAAGGTATGAGATAACCATAGAGTGTTGGGTGCATGTTGGTGTCAGCTAATGGAGACTAAAATGTGTCTATAGAACCAAGTAGATTAATTCATAAGTGAAATAGTAATGTGTATGGGTTTGTTGTGTCATTCCCTATGTGATATGGTATATTATAGGTATATTACTTGCGATTTTTGATGTATGATGAGATGTATCTTGATACATGGGGCTAGGTATCAAGTAACTAGTACCTTGGGATGTGAGTAGGTGAGCCTATGGGATGGTATGCGATTCCATGTGGGAATTAAGTGATTATCCTTGATGATGGGACTATATATTTGAACTTTCCTAGAGTGAGAGGATATTGGTGGGGTCCACCAAGAGTGAGAGGGTATTGATCCGGGTAGTACATGTGAGACCCACATTGAGAGAGGAGAGTGGTCAATGTTATATGGTTGATGACGAGATGTGATTATTGGCTTTAAATTGAGTGATAATTTGTCGTTAGGGCCCATTATGAGTGATAGGTTTTGGGAACTGGTTGTGATGTGATATTTAGTAGGTGTATGGCCTCAAATTTGGTAAGAAGGTGTTTTAAGGACCACCCTATGTGAGAGGAATCTTATATGTGATGTGTTATGATATGTTATGATATGTTATGCGGTGTGCAGACCTCCAAGAGTGAGAGGGGTGGTTTATGTGACATGGTATAATAGTCAGTGTATGGCCTTGACTTGAGAGAGAATGTGCGGACATGGATCCCTTTTAGTGAGAGGGTATTGGTCTATGATATGGTTATGGTATCCTACCTTTAGTAAGAGGGTAGAGGTCAAAACATGGGTATAATGTGAAAGAGGTTTGGAAAGGGACCTACTATGATTAAGAGTTTAAAGGTTGAGGTATTTTATGATTACCTACCTTGATTAAATGGGTATAGGTTTGGATTTTTGGTAAGTGGAGACTTACTCTTTAGCATTGTTTGAGCCAGGTAGGTTTGGGTTTCATGGTGGCCTTGTTAGAACATGACAAATTGATATCCATGATTTTGTGATTTTTTGGATTATTTATTTCCCCTGTGCATATACATGTATACAATGGAATATATTATAGGAACATAAAGATACCCTACTAAGATATATTTCTCACACCACACAGGGACACCCAAGTGCGCATGAAAACCTAATGTTTGACAAAAAGGTAAGAAATTTCATAGTGTTTTCAGATAGACTATCTTAATGGGTATTTGGAGATGGGATGTAGGAGAGGCTCATGGATGGTAGTAGAGCCTCCTTGGGTATTTATTAATTTAATTATTTTGTATATCTAGTCATCCTAGTGGGCGATCAATTGGGATGCATATCTATATGAATTGCATTTTATTATTTTTTAGAATGGATTTTTTGTTGATTTTGTGTACTCTGATTATCTGTTGTGTATTTTATTTAGTTATTTATTTTTCATTTATGGTTGTAATATCAGGGTCATTATTTCGAAAACATATCATTCAAACCCTTGATACTAGTCGGAAGCCTCTTCCATCTAGGAGGTGCACTGGAGGTCATGTGGTACTCCGATTAAGACATTAATGATTAATTTTAGTTAAGGAATTACATGTTAAATCTACCTGCCATAACCCACCCCACTAGGAACATGTATTGGTCCTACTGTGAATATGTGAGTGTTTTTTGAGGATCACCTCCAATAGGCCCTATGTTGGCGACTAACATCAGTGGTATAATAAATGAAAATGGGATGCATTACCCTCAAATATGTTAGGAAAATAATAATAAATCAACCAATCAATGAAATAATTTAAAATAAATCTAATATCCCATAATAAACCAAAATTCCTGATATTTAATTCAAATTAAAGTCTCCAAAATAATGTACAAAAATGTAAAAATCCCAGACAGTGACTCTAAAAATTTCTCTATGATTCGATCTAGTACCCTCCAGCTCAATCTCTAAACTTATATTGGAAACCTAAAATATATATACATATATATGTATATAGGTGTTGAAAATATAGGTATATTCAAAAAGAATCCCCAAAATAACTCTAATGAACAAGATGGAAGGATAATATTAATTATCCAGTGAACAAACAAAAGAACCAATAGAAACCTACCAAGTCAACTACATTCTAATGTCACCAAGGATCCCTCATAAAAAATGACATCCAAATAGAGTAAAATAATACCAATTAATATGGAAAGAGGGTACCCCATTCCATTTACTCTCTGGTTTTTTACTCACATGCCCAATGAAAAACTTCATAGTGCTCTTATCCTTTCCATATCACCAAAACCAAATCAAAAAAACATATATACTGAGTCAACCATCCATTCCCTTTTTAATATTTATGTTTGGGTAAGACAAATAGAACCCAAAACATTTGGGTGTCAGTAATGTCATCAAATTTGGGTTGGGTGAAAATGAAAAATCATTGGTAAAATACAATTATATTATAATCAAACAGACAAGATAACCCTAAATGGTTCACACTGAAACTATGCTATAATACCCATCAAAACCATTTCACTATTTCTACAACACACCAAGAATCATATTCAATTACCAAAACACAAAACTATACCCACTCCCTAGAAAAAATATACATAACAATAATTTATAATTTCTAATTTAATCATTTAGTTTCAACATTTTATGATTTAACATTTACCAACTAAACTAAATTCATTATTCTATTCAATTATATATTTAGTGATAAAATATTTCCTAAAATTAACCACATATAACTCCAACCATTCCTATTAATTCCAATAATTAAAAATTTTATTTACTACCACATACAATTCAACTTAATATGAACACCTTCCATACTATCATATAATCATAACACCATCATTATAATACACAACCATCCACCACATCGACCGCATCACATTTCATTCAAAAACCTTGAGATCAACCTAATAATCTCACATAAATAACCCTTTCCATACCAATACAATCAATCACTACCATATTTCTCAACAAATTTAAGAGCCCAAAACTAACCACATAATTCCAAAAAAACACACCTAGAATAACCACACAATCAAAACAATGAAACAAGTATAATAACATAAATTAACAAACAATATCAATATAACAGCTACCATAATTTCCATTCCAAATCATTCATTCACAATATCAAAACAACCCTTACATAAGTTTTAATATAACACTTATAGATTTAATATAATACATTTATTACCATATTTAACTGACTAAACTTTTACGAAAGGTCATTTCAATATCAAGAACACAATAACATCCCACATATCTCATTAAAAACATTGATTCTCAGCAGCATCAATAACCAACCAAAAATATCATAAATAATAATAGGAGTAACATTAAACCACATAAGAATAATACATTCCCAAAAACTTATATTATATTAGTTTCTTCTTCTTCATTTATTTATTTTTTACCATATACAAAAAAATAAATAGAATGATACTTCCATGATATCAAAAATATAAAGAGAGTACTCAAAACACATACTTTGAAAGAGTTTTTAAGGGAGTAATGACAAATAACATTAGAAAAAAGGATATTTCAAATCCAAAATAAAAAATAACCAACATAGAACCTAACCCTGATGACCTACCATCCTAAAATACTGAAATATTGACCAAAAAAAGTGAAAAATAACCATATAAATATTTGGGGAGAAAAAGGATAAGTAATTAGAAAAGAAGAAGATAAGTTGGTACATCAAATCAAGAGAGTTATATTATAATAAAACAAAAGGTTTTAACACTCAGGAGAAATAAATGAGGAGAATTAAGTGTGATATTATTAAACTAGGTTTTTAAGGGAGGGAATAAAAATAAAACCCTGTATGACTCCAATTTATAGAGATATCCTGACAGGCCTCCACTATAGTGAGGTGACTTCAACTAGGACTATGGTTCCTCTATTAAAATGAGGTCTATGTTTTTAGATATTTGAAATGATCATATCCCCATACATCCCATGAACTTACCAAAAAATTATTTTAAAAAAATTAAATAACCATGAAATGAATCAATATGTGGTATATGTTGTTTCAATCTCTTGATGACCAGTAAAACTAATTACTATAACACAGTGGAAATTCTATCACCATTTCAACACACTGAAACCAAGACCATAGTGAGTTGATACCATGATTTCAATTTTCCATCCTATTCACATAGACTAATCTCTGATTTAATTTTTTCAATTATGACCATAACTATGAGAATGGATACACCCTTGTGCATGGCAGTCTACATGCCAAAAATAGAAAAGACCTTGAAATCCCTACAAAAAAAAACCTATACCATTGGGATGGATACCTTACCTATTTTACAAATGGAAACCCTCCAAACAATATAAAAATTTAAATGGGTGTTTCACTACTAGGTTCTCCAACTCTAAGACTCCCATATCATAACAACCACCACTGAAAAACATGAAGGAACACGATCTACACAATGGGGTCCACCCTAATATGGTGAACCACCAGAGGAATGACACTCTATTCAAATGTTTTGGAACACCCATAATCTATCTATTGACACATATAAAATCCCAATATTAAAGATTAATAGGATTAAAGTTTTTGGGTTGTTATATTATATACCTTTTAAATAATTCTAATACTATGTATTTAAAACATATAGTAGATGAAAATAAGAACCACTAATCTAATCATTCACTTGGAAGAAAAGTCTCAAATAGAATGAAACTAACAATAAATATTCAATAGAACCAATAGGATAAACCTAAATAAAACATCCATAAAAAACTATTTAAATCAATTCTACCATTAGAGAAAAATAATTTTCAAAATATCTTTGGATACTAAACATTTATATGTGACTCATGTTCTTACATGCTCTTCTTTAATCCATTGTGCCTTTATAGAGCATGGACTAATAGAAAAAATAATCATCCTATAACCTTCTCCCAATGATCCTTAAACACGAGTGGTTTCTCCATGAACACCATGCAATCCTTGCTATTAAACTCCCCCAATCAATGATATAAGATTTATAATGAAGGTTTTGAGGATGTTGTGACACATGAAAGAAATTATAGACCCAATCTAGCTATGGTGGAAGAGACAATCTATCTTCCACATTCACAACATGATACAAAACCTAAAAAGGTATGATAAACTTGGGATAGATCTTACTCTATCATCCAAAACTCCATTTTAAATGATGAGAGGAAACTCTTAAGAACACATGATCTTTGAACTCAAACTAAAGGGACTTCCTTCTTAAACTCATATAATATGTTTGATGGTATTGTGCCACATATATCCACTACTAAATCATTAAAAAATTCTTTATCATTCTCTATGACACATTGAATCTAAAGACCTATAACTCCACAATTTGGTTCAAGAACAGTAAATATCTTGAAGTCCATCCATACGATGACTGAAATGGATCCACAACAATGGAAGAGTGATAAAATAATTTTAAATGCATACTCAATATAGGGAAGGTTATTCACCTTTGATCCATTTAAGTATAAGATGAATGCATGAAATATATCCTCCAATTTCAGAATAATTTTCTCCATCTACGCATTTATTTGAGGATAGAAAAAATTACTATTGTGTAACTAAGATCCAAAAGATCCTAAAGACCTCCTTAGAACTGGGATGTAAAATATGGATCTGGATTGGAGAAAATGGTCCTTAATACTTCATTAATCCACAATACCTCATCCATATACTACCTCTCATAACATCCATAACACAAAGCTAACTTATGTCTCAAAAATTCACCAAATTCATCAATCAAATTGGTAATAAACTATATATAATCACACACCTAGGCTCGAGGTAAACTAGTGATAGAATACATACGTATATCCTCTTATTTATACCCAAGGATATATACTAAAAAAATACCAAAAAATGATTATCTTTTATAACATGCACGTAAATAAATGATCAAAATAAGAAATAGACTACTGACTCTTTCATACCAATCCATCGTAGATGAACTCTAAAGGAATGATATATCATGACAATAATAGAATACAATTATACTAATAATTAATTTAAATAATAAAGGGAATCCTCATAAATTACTTATAAAACAAAATTTTTTCTATAAAACATAATTTGATGTTAGCCTCTGACCATCCCTCCAGAGAATCAACACAAATTATGTGATCTTTGGTCACTTCCACATCTGATAATCCCTAACGAGACTTCTCAACTTTTTATATCAATAGTGGTTGAACTATAATCTGAAACAAGAAACCAATTTTATCAGCTTAATCTTAATCCTAATAAGTCAAATACAAGATCCTTCATTTCTCTTCAAGAATAACTAGACTCCAAAAAAATATCTCTAAGGATTCCTAATTAGTAAATCAATAACTATATTACTTTTAACCATGTAATAATAGATATCAATGTTATAATACCGCGAGAACTATATCCACTATCAGGGATTTACATTTAGATCATTCTGAGAGAAAATGAACCTTAGGAACTTTTGATCAATAAATACCACAAATAAACCACTAATGAGGTAATTTCACTATATCTTTAGGGAAACAATACTAAAAAAATCTCATGATATTGGGTGGTACTATTACAATAATTGTGAAATATTTTTTTAGAACCATATGATATCACTTCCTAAACCAAGATAGAAAGCAGAAATGAAAACCTAGAACATAACTCCCGCTTCTAGACACTAATGGTCATGATAACTGATAAACCTCTCCTTATTCTAGTCAAACTATTCCTAAAATTATTCAGTATTGATAAAGTAATGACCCTTCATTATTAGGTATATCAATGATTTGAAAATTGAAGATAAATTGGGTAAACACCTATGATAATATTCTATGAAACCAAGGAAGATATAAACCTATATAGAATTATTAATTTTTTCCCATGAAAAAACTACCTATTTATTCAATGGAAGGACTTCCACTCCCCACTTAGACACAAAATTTCTATGAAAATCCACCTCATGCATCCAAAAGATTATATTGGATGAAATTCTATAATGATGATGCAATTAATTGGCCTCTAAAATAGAACTAAGATGCTTGACATCCTCCTCCTTTGAGTTTTATTGTATTATTATTTTATCAATAAAAATACCATGAAATGATCTAGAAAATAAAAGAACATAGAGGTTATGAGTCCCATGAAAATAACAGGGTAATTCTTGATACTGAATAACTTATATGTGAACTTGAAGTGATTGTAATGGAACTTGAATGTAGTCTTTAGGATATACTCCTCCTTACACATCTTCTAGTGATACCTAGACTTCAAATCAATAATCAAAAACTAGTTGTCTCCCTTAAAATGGTCAAAAAATCATCAACCCAAGAATAGGGTAACAATTATTGAAAGTTACTTGATTTATCCTCTGATAGTAAATTTTCAACCTCATACCATCGTGTTCCTTATTTGAGAATAACCCTAGAGAACCCCATGATGACACACTATGCTAGATGAAAACCATTCACATTAAATCATAAATATGTATCTTCAACTATCTTATCTCTAAAGGTTCCATTCGATAACAGGATAGTGAAATTGGGTAGGTAACTAGTAATAACTCTATCCCAAACTCGATATAATATCCATGGGGTAATTATAAAACCTCCTCTATAAATTTATGTAAAAAATAATCAATGAATCTATGAAAAAATTCTACTTTTACGTACACCAAATCCAAATATTACACTAAAAGATGAAACAATATAACATACCATAGCCTAAAACCCTAGTGATAATCCAGATTACTAAATAATACTATATGTTATCCCTCCTTGTCATAAAACACAGCTCCCCTCCTGATGAAATTAATAAATTCACACACAAAATTCAACTAGTCAAGGTCAATGACAATATCATAGGGTGGTATCTGTAGTAAGAAAAAATCCACAAACAACTGATGCTTCCGCATCATTAACTCATAACCCAATACATAATATGTACACACACCAGATCTACAACTAGCATATTCAAAACTAAGGGCACTGAAATCATATCCACCATGATCCCTAAATATCAAACCAATGTGGGTGCAATGAAGAGGTAAAATGATCCAAAATTGAATAAATAATAATACAAGGTAGAGGATAAATAGATTATAAATTGGATGATCATTATCCCATCTAGAATCAAAATCTACATTGAATGAAATTGTTCACATTTGGAACCTTTTACTCACTATTGATGAAAAATTCCATGGACACCCTCAACCCTTTTCCCCTAAGGGAGAGAGATATCAGAGGGTTATCCCATATCATATATATCTTCCATTAAATAGAACATAAGGAAATTATCTATGGTGTTAATATATACCTGATGTTAATTTATACTTGGTATGGTAAGGAATATGTTTACCCACACCATACTAAGCACCTGGTTAGGAATTGATACCACCAATGACCAAAACCTTATCATGAAAATCACACTATCCCGAAACTTCCTTTGGATGCATACAAACAACTAACCCTATAGAAACTAGAAGAATACCACTGAGGATAAATACACTCCAATCAGAACCTTGATTAAAAATACATCTATGATCTTCAACCAATATCCCTCCTCCTAGAAGAGTTTAGATGAATCCCATGTAGAGATAATATTGGATTCAATTGTATCATCTCAATCGATTTAGTTTTCTTATAAACTTCTAAATATGTTGGTAATGTAAAGGTTGTGTGTGCATATCGAGAAACCGGGTAAAGAAGAACCTCAAAAAACTATTATATAGATTCATAATCCATACATAAGATATGGTAAAAGTAAATAATGTATTTGAACTTGATATTGAGAAACAACATGTTCAATACCCCATACAGAAGGGAGATAAACTCTTACCTCTTAGTTTGTCTAATCATTCAATATTTGAAATCTATATTAAATTTACTCTTGAAATAATCCCACAAAACATATGACTAATATCACTCCTCAAGATTCAATATATACCATTACAATGCTGCTCCACACATATAGAAGATTGACAGTGGAACCTGTTATTTTTCACTAACTCAGGTCATACTAAATGTGATCTCATTCCCTTTCAGTTAGTGAAAAGTATCCAAATTTGAGGCACTCCCCTCATACTTTATTAATTCTTGACACTAGAAATCAAACAATATCTTCCATTACACCTTACCATCCTTAGCCAGATCAATCCTTCCAAAGTCAACTAGATCATCCTTACGAACCTTGATAACCTATACCTCACACGAGTGAAGACCAATTGACATGTCTGTAAGCATAAAGAGGGACTCTTAATTACATTAACATTGAATTATTTTAATTGTATTAATTTATTTAGATTAATTTAAACTATATTAAATAACTCCATTTAATCATCAAAAAATCAAACAAAAGTGTAAAAATATTTGATATAAGTACCTCCCATAGGTCTCTACCCTACAATAATCATTATTTTTTATACGGTGTTATGAAATATTTAGGACTTTAAATAAAATAATATGGGGCCAAAATTACTTATCACCTAGTTGGTCTCCCTTAATGCATCACACACTATGTTCTACTAACACAATTTATCTACCAATGATTGGTAATCATCATAAATTACTAACTCAAAACTCTATCATAACTCTCAACCAAATATTTTATAGAACTCTAATACCATTATATAATGACCCAACACCACTGGGAAACCATCCTATGTGCAAAGTAATAGTGAGAGTTATCCCTAAACCCCACCTCTAGTAGACCCCAAATCGATGACTATACCGGAGGTTATACTACGTTCAAAAGGAAAGAATTACCTCCATATATCCTAGAAACATAATATAAAATACACTATCAAATTCCATAATATAAAATAAAACCAATATAACACAATAAACCTCAATTCATGATAATTCATAAAAATACATTTCTCTGAGGTAAAACACCAAAAAATAAAACTATAAGGAAAAAACTCTAACCATAGATTTAATCTCAAAGCTATCACTATCCAATATGACTTATAAACTTATTATGGGATATTGAAAAGGAGATTCATATATATTTATATGGATGATAATATAGGTATACTCAATAGTAACCTCCTTAATTCATCTCATGTAGAAGGTTGAAGTATAAAAAAAGTTCTCCAGTGAATGAAAAACAAAACCAAAAAGTACTTATAAAGCTATATACCCCCAAACCCACTAAGGATCACTCACAAAATCTCATATCTAAATATTTAAATAAAAATAAATTATATTGCAAGAGGGTACCTATCACCACTTCCTTCTAGGTTTGTTACTCCCAATCCCTAATGATTTTTTTGGGCGCTCTCATCACTTTAAATCACCAAAACCATATCCACAGAACATATATACAGAGTCACATCTAATGTGGGTTGGACTGCAACCCTACCTACCCCAACCCATGTAGGGTCCAAAAGGCTCATTAGAACCCATCTATAGCCATAACCACATATCCACATCATAACTACATATTAATTTTATATAATAGTAAGGTGTATAGAAAATGAGTAACATCAACCCCATTACCCATCTTATAATGAATAACCCCCACTGTATACCACATTATCCTCTCATAACCACCCATAAAGCACATATAAACATTGGGATATCATAGAATTTTACATATCTGGATTATAGTGAGGGAGAGGGAGTAGTTATCTATCAATTCCAATATGATACCATATGTTTTGGAAATGTATTTTTTAACACCCTAATATTTTAAGAGAATAACAATAAGTTTGATAGCATATTCGACACACAACATCGAGCTTAAACTACCTGAATAATATATTATCGTTATAACCTAGATATTAAATTGAAGGGTATTAATAGTATTAAATAATTAATTAAATGTTTATAAAGGACATGATAAATTCAAATTTATTGATAAATTCTTAATAAATAATCACTCACCGTTCAATAAATATATTTTATTCTATAAAATATATGATTCCTTCAAAAATGTTTTTTTATTATTTTCTATAAGAAAATATTATAATGAATTTGTGGAAATTTAATAAATTTTTATTTATAATGTGAAAATAGTTTTTAAATAAGTATATAAAAATTAACATCGGGTGAAAGTTTTATTTTTTTATGAAATGTTTGATTTTTCAATGAATAGTGAAAATTACTCATTTTTTGAATAATGTCATTTTTTCATTAAATAAAGTAATTTAGAAGTTCCATTATATTTTGGATTTTTTCGAAAAGTGAAATATGAACCATTTTATTTATTATAATATAATTAATTTTACATTAATCACCAATATTCATGATTTTTTTATAAGTTTAGTTTTATGCCTAAAAATGCTGTTTTCTAAAAACTGTTTTTAAATGCCTAATGTTTATCCATTTTAATTTACTAAAATAACCCACAATAAATAATTATTTTAATTAAATCCATATATTATACATCTATTTATATTAATTTAAATTTATATAATGATTATTTTTAGTCATAATGTTAATATAATATCATATATTTTATGAAAAATTAATTTCTTTTAGAACTGTTTTTCGACACGTTTTGTGGGTTTAATTTTAAATTAAATTATTCCAATTTTATGATTTGTATTTGATAAAATAAATTCCATATTCAAGTTAATCATAATTAATATTAGGTATTATGTTCAAAAAAATTTCCTTCAAAATGAATATTAAAAATAGAAAAAAACTATTTACCACGGTGAAATAAAAAAATGGTAAAAGTGAGCAACCATAGAGGTAAATAGAATAACATGTTTAAAAGACATTTAATTTTGAATTTTTGAGGTCTGGATCATCCATATCACAACTCCAATACATTATTTATCAAATTTGAGTCACTTTTTTTTAAATATACATTATATCATTGAGTAATTTTGGGTATATAAAAAAATCCCATCCACCTCAATTATAAAAGGGAACCACTCCCATAACTTATTCACACAACTAAATCCATTTGTTTCTACCAAACCTATAAAAATAACCCTTAAAAACACTTATCCACGTTATAGATATTTTATTCTACCAGAAATACCATCTATAGTGTTCATAATAAAATATCCAAAGGAGGCTTCACTAAGTGAAGGTAATCGTCTACACCGAGCTCTATTTTTTATTCTTATTTTACACCATAAACCACGTCTTAAAAAGTCCAATATAATAACACCAATATCACTACTATAAATTTAATCTAACCCAATGGATCTATAACCATGGTTCAGAAAACCTTTGGGTTTAGATTGTCTACCCAAAACCTATACCCACAGTTTTAGAAAACCATTGGTATAGGTTGAGCTATATCAATAGTTTTTTAAAAACCACAGGTATAGACCTTTAATTAAGAAACCTCTCTCAGGAACCTCACACCCCCTAATTCTATGCCCTATCTCTCCTCTCCCACCAGCATGAGGTGACCATAAAATCCCCATCCCCTCCTCAGGTGACATTGGCATCCCCCCATCCCCTCTTTAGGTTACAATGCACCCATCCGAAAGTGCTCTTCCTCCATTTATGAAAGTTTTTTGTCGAAATATTTGAGAGGTAAGATTTATTTCCCTCATAATGTTTCTTATATTTTATTATCAAGCAGTCATTTGTTATTTCTCTCAAAATTATTTATTTAATATTGTGGCATGTTATGATTATTCCATTTTTGTAATAAAATGATTTTTTGAGTGAAAAATCGATTCCAAGACATAAATGTTTTTTATTTGATTTCTTGACTTATGTTTTTTTTCAAAATGAAATATTGTTTTAATAATATTTAGAGTTTTCTTGAAAAGAAACTTATACTCTCTTGATGGGTATTTCATGACCGGTTATTTTTGACATGTTATGTATAGGGGTGTTTTGGTATTAAACTAGTTGGAAACATTATAAAATAGAAATAGATTTTTATATTATATTTTTAATGGTAATTATTATAATAATAATTATACAATGGTGTTTTCAGAAAACTTATGTTAGAATTAATATTTATCAAAAAAATTAGTGATTTACAAAAGTTTATTTTTTAGTATGACTGGAATTTATCCCATTAGTGGGTGGTTTTCAATTGTTTCAAAATGTGAATTTTTTAAAATAAAAAGGTGGTAAATTTTTGATTTTTTTTTCAAATATTTTTCCTCTTTGGTGGTTAAAGTCTTGGTATTTATCACTTATTTTTCTTAGAACTCATTGAATAATGGGGTCCAAAGTTTTAAAAAGAGTAATATTTTAAATCATTTCAGATAATTTGCGAGAGTGGTTTGAGTTAGGGAGAATGAACATGTTAGATTTATTTTTGATGTTGATTTAACATAGGCCTCCATGAATGGTCTACTGTGAAGATAAAGCACATGTCTTTGGGGGCTATTCCTCCTTTTAGTTTTAACACTTCCCATGCTCTGAATAAAGTTAAAAGTTCTATCTTATCTTATTTCTACAGTATCATGCATATTTCTATAGAGGTAATATCCAGTGAGATTGTATAAAGAACATATAGTTCAGGTGGTTTACACCATCATCGTAGTCCTGATAGTTATATTGGTGAGGTCTCTTTTTCAAAGATACATAAATGTGTTTTAGTGTTTTGGCATCACTTCTATGAGTATGCCTTGGTTTTGTATTGTGATATTCTTTATTTTTTTGGGTTGGATAGTAGAGTATTCTATAATGTAATCTTACATCATGCATTATATTCAATTTGGTTTCCTATTAGTCTTCTTTAATTTCCTCTACTCTTTACATTTAATTTTTATCTGAATCTGGATATCGTTTTAATTATGGTTTACATTGTTGATTGGAAAATTACTTTTCTCCCTATAATAAAATGGGTAAAATTTGTATGTATCATGAAAATAATATTTAAACAGAGTTTCAAGATAATTTTGAAACATTAATTGATTTTTTTAACAATGATTTAGATGTAGTTTGTAGACAATGTCTATAAAAAACCAGCCTTAAAACATTGCATATTCATGATTATGTTAATAATTCACATTGATGATCTTTTCAGGTTTAAATATTTAGAGAATTAGGTCATAACATATACATAACAACTTGAATTTTACATGTAGACACATCTACCCAGTTTCAATTTTTTTCACAAATAAAATTCTTGAAAAAAAGAGTCATGTCTAGTTCCATGGTTTTGATAGCATGACTTTTCCTTGATCCCATCCATGACCCTAGTCCACTTTATTTCCTGTGAAAAACTTTTCGAAAACATGGGATTATCATAAAAATCTCATTAAGGGATACACAAAGATGAAAAAATGTTAGCTTTTAAAAACAACAAGTAAACCATCAATAATTTATCATAAGTTATAATTTTCAACTTTATGAAGTAATAAATAATATTCACTGAATAAAAGATCATTGATTAACCTTTTGTAACGAAAATATTACCATAAAACCCATATAAAGAACACATAACATAAAACGATAACTTGGGACATAAGCATACTTAAATGGAATAAACACACGGTAAACTTCCACACATATCACTAAATGGAATAGCCAAATAGCCAACTTCCATACCTATTGAATTGGAGGTTATAACGTAACCACCCGTCCTGGTTTATCATGACACCACCCGTCATTTGGTTTATCACGTAACCACCCATCAAATGTATAAGTACCATTATAAAATCATAACACATACAACAAATATAAAGGAATGTAAACATTTCCACATTTCAATCAAAATATATCACATAAATATATTGACATAAAAAACCAATTATCAAAACAATTTTCAAAACCAAAATACACAAAAGAGTATATGGTATTTACTTCCCTTTTAAAAACATTACGTCTTATTAAGGAAGGCGAAGATCAAATAATACTCATGGCGGTGGAAAGGTCATTGTCACCACTTAAGTTAAATGAAACATTCATTTTTGTAAATTAGTAAAATGCTTCATAGAAAAAGATTCCATTTGATTGAAATTTAAAGTTAAATGTGTTTATACATCGTATAAAAGAAAGTCATGTATTAAAACAAAATATGCCTCAATGAAAAGAGATTGAGATGAAGTCCCTTACCATGTGTCTGATTAGACCCATTCATTATTTAATCTCCTTAATGATAAAATAATGATAATTTCTAATTTCTTAAGAAATTTTTTCATGTTTATCATTACCTTATATAAATAATTACCATGTTATAAACATTATGTAATCATTTAAGTTAATAATGGTCATTTTGTCAAAATTTAGTACTTGAGTCAAAAATGGACATCTTATAATTACAAGTTGTTCATGTGGTCAAATGTTAATTATATCCATAATGATAATAATGATTTATATATCATATATATCTAGAATATACATGTATTTATAATAGTACATAAAATTTGGATATAAGAAATGAAATGTACCATTCATGGAGACGGTAAGCCGTACATACGCATGAACGGTACTTCTATTTCTACATCATATTATAATAGAATGAAAACTTAATGATAGATAAGTATAATATAATTATAGTATAATATAATATATAATTTCATTAACTCTACCATTTATACATTCCACATAATTAATGAACGAGTCATATCACTTTGAGGGGGTAGTAGTCCACACTTCCTCAAATGAGATTATTGTATATACCCACTATAGAAACCATAAAGTCATTATATAAAAGAAAAATACCAAAGCATAGAAGAAATATAAATATAATATATATCATATATAAATATATTTCCATCATAATGGCCACAATGGGAGGCGGTTGGAGATATTTGAACAATCATCATTTTGTGAGGCAGTAGTTTGCTGTCCACAAAAATAGTATGTTCTTTACCCATTATACGGAGGTGTGTGTAAGCGTAGCTACAATAATTCTCATAAAAACAACCTATTATATTAAGGATAATGGTTTTGTTGTAAAATAAATGAATAATAAGAGTTTATGGGGTTGGATAAGTAAAATAAAAAAAATAAAACAAAAGAATTTAAGAGAAACTGTTACATTTAATTCAGGTAACTCCTTTTGGTTTGAACCAAAAGGACTTCTTGAAGTGCCTTATGAATAAGGTAAGGCTTATAGGTGAACGAGAGGGCTATTGAGAGAATATTTGGGTAGGGTTTGGATGATCCAAGGGGCTTTTGAAGTGTGGGGAATGGGTTATAGGTGAGGGCTTTTTGTAAAGGGGAGGAGGGGCTCTTTAGGAAAGTGTGAAAATATTATTTTATTATATAATGATTTTTAGTTTCTAAAGGTATAAAACTAATTAAAGTCGAATCTAAGATGAATCATGGTCGAAATAAAATCATACAATAAGAATTTTACAGGTTTTTTATGTCATGTTAATCTTTAAAATATTATTTATTTAAATAATTTTCTAATAAGGTAAACACTGCATCATTATTGTGTCATAAATATTCTAATTTATTTAAGGTCTGAAAATTATAAAAAAACACCATGATGTAGATGATATTTTTATATTTCCAAATAATATTTATAGTAAAAAATATAGTTTATATAACCATATGTAAAAATTAATTTACTAAAACATATTTGTTTATGTCATTTTGCCTTTACATTAAATTAATAAAAATAAAGTGTCATTATCACTCCCAAGTTGCTCCATGGGATACAAAAATCATCCCAATGATTCCCATGGTTGGATATGTATCAACCAATAGTATTATAACACATGTTAAGATAATTTTATATTATAATAATAATATTTGTTTACCCTTATTTACCAGATTTACCCTTTAACTATGGTAAATAAAATATTTACTGAAATAAATATTCATAATGTCTAAAAACAAAAGTCACATATTTACACAATTTGGACCTCATGATTACAAATATGAAATCCATTTTTCCAAATTAAAAACAAATAAGTGGAAGAAATTAATTTAAAATTAATTCTCACTGTCAAAACAAAAGGAGTGTTTTTAGGAAATAATAACTATGCAAAGATTGACTCTTGTTTATGTCCAATTTCAAAGTGAAATTAATTCCAATAACCAAAATTGGATTAAATGGTAAAAATATAATCTAATTAATATTTAAAAACAATTAAAAAGATAATATAACCATACAAATAAATTATATTAAAAGGTAGTTTTGAATTAAAATACAACATTTTTCACTTTTTATTAAAAATTTTATTTTATTATAAAAATACCAAAAAATTTACCCAAAGAAAATTTTGATCTCCCGATTCTAAATAAGAATTTTATTTTGTAAAATAGAATATATAAGAGTGGAAAAAACTTTATTTTAAGAGAGTTCTCTATTAAAAGGTGGTAAATCAACATTTTAAAGTAAAATATGCTTAAAATTAGATCCATTCACATTTTAAGCCTCTAAAATTTATTGGATAAATGTAAAAACATTTAAAAAACATGTATTGTCATATTGTAGTTAGTTATGTTCATTCCCTCCAATACAATGTGTAGGTGTTAACTACCATTTAAAATAATAATATTATATTGTTAGTGTGCAACGTAAGATTTCAAAGAAACCCGTTGTTGTGTATCTGGTATGACATCAAACATAGCAATCCCCATTAAATTAAAATTAATATTTAATCCACAAAAATTAATAAATATGAAAATGTAATATTTTTTTATTTACTTGGGATGTTACTTCTTTCCCCCCTTTTATAAATTGTGTCCTCGTAATTTTCTTCATTTATCAAATAAATGGTGGTATTTAACCCTCATAAAATTTTCAGATTCCCACGTAGCCTCTTCAACCATATGGATTTTCCACAAAACCTTTACCTGGTGAATTACCTTATTCCACAAAACTTGCTCTATTTGGTCAAGAATCTGGACGGGATGTTCCTCATAAGAGAGATTCTCTTCCAAATAAACTACCTTTGGACTTAAAACATGAGATGGATCTGGCATATACTTTTTCAACATTGAAACAAGAAAACATTGTGTACTTGGAAAAAACATGGAGGTAAAGACACTCTGTATGCAACTGATTCAATATTCTCTAAGATTTCATAAGTTCCAATGAACACTAGACACAAATTTCCCTTCTTACCAAAATGCATCACCGTTTTCCATGGAGAAACTTAGGGAAAGGCTTGATCAGCTACCTCAAAAGAAAGATTTTCCTCCAGTTATCTGCATAACTTTTCTACCTACTCTGATCTGTTCTCATGTTATTCTTAATCAACTAAACTTTTTCTGCCATCTCTTCTTACAATTCTGGTCAAATCACCTTCCTTTCACCCACTTCATCCAAAAAATATGGAGTTCGACACTACTTCCCATATAATTCCTCAAATGGAGAAATCTGTATACTGAAATGAAAACTATTATTATATAAAAATTCAACCAAAGAAAGATGTTGGTCCCAAATTACCTAGTAGTCTATCGAGCAAGCACATAACATATCCTCCAAGGTCTGAACTATTCGTTCTGACTGCCCATATTATTGTGGATGAAAAGATGTACTAAAATATAATTCAGTACCCAATGACTTTTGAAGGCCTTTCCAAAAGTTAGAATTAATCCCTGGATCACAATCAGATACAATAGAGAGGGGAACACCATGCTACCTGTCTATCTCTTTAACATACAACCAAGAAAGTTCACCTAGATAAAAAGTATCTCGAATAGGAATGAAATGAGTATATTTAGTCAATCGGTCAATAATAACATAGATTTCATTGTTACCTCAAGATGTATTCGGTAATCCCACAAAGAAGTCTGTTGATATATTTTCTCATTTCCACTTTGGCACTGGTAAATATTGAAGCATCCCTTTTGGTAACATGAACTTTTCTTTAACCTGCTGAAAAGTCAAACACTTCACAGTAAAATCAACAATATCTTTTTTAGTTCCATCCCACAAGTAATACTCTCGAAGATCTTTGTAAATCATAGTACTACCAGGATGAACTGATAACTGGGAACTATGAACTTCATATAACAACTCATTATTCAACTGTGAATCACAAGGCCCACATAATCTATTTCCAAATCTCAAAACACAATCACTATCAAAGTTAAAATCAGGAAACATACCCTTATGATCCAACTCTAACTTTTTATGAAACTCACTACCTTCCTTCTGTACTTGCTTAATTCTATCGGATAGAGATGATCTCACCGACGCCTAAAACAAAATTGAAGAATTTCCTGCACCAACTACTTCTATGAAAAAGTTCATCAAATCAAAAACCTAAGGATCTTGTTCCAAACGTAGCATGGTTAATGAAGTATTACTTTTTCGACACAATGCATCAACCACTTTATTTGCTTTTCCTGGATGGTAAAGGATTGTGCCATCATAATCCTTGTTTAATTCCAACCATCTCCTCTATCTCATGTTCAATTATTTCTGAGTGAATATATATACTTTAAACTTTTTTGATCAATATATATTTCAAACTTTACTCCATAAAAATGATTCCTTGAAATTTTTAATGAAAAAATAACAGAAGCTAATTCAAAATCATGTGTAGGGTAATTTAACTCATGAGGTTTCAACTGACATGAAGCATAATCAATTACCTAATCATTCTGTATAAGGACACAACCAAGTCCTTTCACTGAATCATCGCTGTAGATATGAAAATCACCATTTCTGGAAGGTAATTCCAAAACCAGAGCATTCACCAATCTTCTTTTCCATTATTGAAAAAATATCATCACATTATTTTGTCAAAATTAACTTAACACCTTTTTGAGTTAACTTAGTCATTAGACTAGATAACTGTGAAGAATTCTCAACAAACCTCTTGTAATAACCTACAAAACCAAGAAAACTACGGATCTCAGTTATATTTGTGGGAATTTCCCATTCTTCAACTTATTTTCTTTTAGTAGGATCAACAATTATTCCATTTTTTGAAATAATGTGACCAAGGAAAGAAATTGTTTGTAACCAAAACTCACAATTGATGAATTTTCCAAGTAGTTTCTTTTCTTTTAAGGTTTTCAAGACAACCCTTAAATGAATTTCATGTTCCTATTTTCTTTTAGAATAAACCAAAATATCATTAATGAACATAACCACAAAAGTTTCCAAGAACTCACAGAAAATTCTATCCATAAGATCCATGAATACTGCAGGTGCATTGACTAACCCAAAAGGCATAACTACAAATTTATAATGGCCATATCTAGTACAAAATGCGGTCTTCGAAATGTTTGTTTTTCTTTAATTTCAACTGATGGTACCCCAACCTCATGTCAATCTTTGAAAAATACTGAGCTCCCTGGAGCTGATCAAACAAACCATCAATATGAGGTAAAGGACACTTGTTATTAACAATGATGTTATTCAATGATCTATAATCAATGAAATGTATCATTGAACCATCTTTATTTTTAACAAATCAGATAGTATAACCCCATGGTGATGTGCTAGGTCAAATGAAACCTTTATCTAATAACTCCTGCAATTGCTTCTTTATCTCTAAAAGTTTAATTTGAGCCATTCGATAAGGGGGGTTTGAAATTGGCTTAGCATCAGGAACTAAGCCAATAGTAAATTTAACTTCTTGATCAGGTATAACACCAAGAAACTCATCAGGAAAAACATCAAGGTACTTATTTAACACTGGAAAATAATTAATCTGAACAGTTACTTTGTTTTCCATAATATGTGCAAGGTAACATTCATTTTCATATTTTACTAGTTTCTCATCTTCCTGATATGTTATCAAAAGTAAGGGTTCATTATTGTACACAAACTGAAAATATTTCTGAAAAAAAACCTCCTTATCACTGTAGTCAATATTATCATGATAAAGAGAAATCCAATCCATACCCAAAATAACATCAAACCTTACTAGAGGCAAAACAATAAGGTTTCCAGGTAGATTCTTTCTGCACACAAGGATAAGAAGGTTTTATATTTTATTTTTGTTTCAACATTTCCTCCAGATGTTTTTACCACAAGTTCAGGATTCATATCTTGAAATAGAATTCCCAATATAATAGAAAAATTCTCAGAAATGAACGAATGTGTAGACATTGAATCAAACAACACATTGGCATAATTTTAACAAACAAACAGTGTACCTGATACTACTTCTTTAGATGGCCCAAAATCTGCTGAAGTAGTTTCAAAGAACATAACCACCCCTTCTTCTTGTAGTATGGTTGCTTTCCCTCAATTGAGTAATTCTTTAGATACTCATTTTCATAATGATCCCTTTCATTTCACTTAAAACATCTTACCACTGGTTTTTCATGGCCTGCTTGATCATCTTCTTTACAGTTACGAGAAATATGACCAGACTTACCACATCATAAGCACTTTCAAGACATTGATAAACATTTTCCAGGATGCTTTTTACCACACTTCTCACAAGATGGATATTTATTTTTCTTACCTATATGCTTCTTTGATGAATTCTTTCCCTTTACCTACCAACTGGACCTCTTATTCTATTGTTTTTCAAATAAAACCTGATCATAGACAAACTCCATTTCCACATTCTCCACACATCAAAAAAGTTTTTCAAAACTTTTTACCCCACGAGAGGCTAATTATCTTCAATATCACGAATTCATTCCTGAGAAAAACTGATTTATCTTACTATCAAGATCTTAGAAGAAATTTGGAGTATACCTTTCCAGTCGAGTGAACTTTCCTTCGTAAGCATCCACTGAGTCATCCTCCTGCCTCAATTCCAAGAATCGTTTATCCGTACTATGTCTAATCACCTTAGGAAAATATTTCTCGAGGAACATACCTTTGAATTCATCTCAATAAAGAGCATCAATCTCATCACTATCCCTGATATTTTTCACCATCGAACACCACTGATCAGCTTCACCTTCAAAACGGTAAATAGCAAGACTAACCTTTTGATGTTATGAACACCCCATGAAATCAAAAATTTTCTCTGGTGCTTTAGTCCACCATTCAGCTATAACAGGGTCAGATGATCCTTTTAATTATGGGGATGTTTCCTTAGGAAATGATCCACTATTAACAAGTTCCTCTGTGGTTGATCTGGCTGATCTCATGCATGGATACCACCACCATTTATATCCTGATTCAACTGTGCGATCACTACAACAAACTGTTTAGTTATGATTCTAACCATCTCAGGTTTTGGATTTAGAAGGTTGTCTTCCTCCTGATGGTTTCCCAACATAGCTTCCCTGTTTACTCTACGGAAAACCATTCTGAACATAGAGATATTGTAGGCAAAGAAACATGGAAATTTGTAAATTCTATCATTTCAATATTAACATAAATTTATTTATGGACATTAATTCAACAATAACCTAACTCCTAAATTTGTCTAAACTAGCCTTTGATACCAACTATAAGGTCCCATCCTTAAAAAATTGCATATTCTTGAATTAAGTTAATAATTCAAATTTAGGATCTTTTCAGGTTTAGAGATTTATAGAATTAGGACATAACATATACATAACAACTTGAATATTACATGTAGACACATCTACCTAGTTTCCATTTTTTCACAAAATAAAAATTCTTGAAAAAAAGAGTCATATCTATTTCCATGTTTTAGACAACATAACTTTTCCATGAACCCATCCTTGACCCTATTCCACTTTATGTCATGTGAAAAACATTTCAAAAACTTTGGATGAGCATAAGACTCTCAGTAAGGTATACACAAAGAAGAAAAAATTTTAGTTTTTTAAAACAACAAGTAAACCATGAATGCTTTATCATAAGTAATACTTTTCACCTTTATGAAGTAGTAAATACTCTTCACTAAATAAAAGATCATTTCTTACCATTTTTAACCAAAATATTACCATAAAACTCATATAAATAACACATAACATATAATGGTAACTGGGGACATAAACACACATAAATGGAATAAAAATACGTTTGACTTACACACATATCACTAAATGGAATAGCCATATAGCTGAATTCCATACCCAATGAATTGGAGGTTATAACGTAACCACCCATCCTAGTTTATCACAGCATCACCTGTAATTTGGTTTATCATGTAACCACCCATAAAATATCCAAGTACCATTATAAAATCATTACACATACAAAAAATACAAAGGAAGGAAAACATTTCCACATTTCAATCACAATATATCACTTAAATATATTGACATAAAATAACCATTATCAAAACCATTTTCAATACCAAAACTCATATAAGAGTATATGATATTTATTTTCCTTTTAAAAACATTATGGCTTGTTAAGGAATCCAAAGACAAAATAATACTCACGACGGCGAAAATGTCATTGTCACAGATTACGTTAAAAGAAACATTTCTTTTTGTCATTTAGTAAAAAGATTCTTAAAAAAGATTCCCTTTGAATGAAATGAAAATTAAAATGTGTTTATGCAGTGTATAAAATGATGTTGCGTTTTAAAACAAAATATGCCTCACTGAAAGGAGATTGAGACGAAGTCCCTTACCTCCGGTCTGATTTGACACGTTCGTTCTTTAATCTCCTGAATAATAAACTAAAGTTAATTTATACATGAATAAGAACTTTTTTTATGTTTATTATTATTTTTATATCAATTATTACCATGTTATAAACATTATGTAATCATTTATGTTAATAACGGTCCTTTTGACGATATTTGGTACTTGAGTCAAAAATGGACTTCTTATAATTACAAGTTGTTCGTGTGGTAAAAAATTCATTATATCCATAATTATATTCATGATTTAGATATCATTTATATCATATATATCCATTATATACATGTATTTATAATAGTACATAACATTTGGATATAAGAAATGAAATGCATCGTTCATGGAGACGGTAAGCCGTATGTATGCATGAACGCTACTTCCATTTCAATTTCGTATTGTAATGGAATGAAAAATTGATGATACATAAGTATATTATAATTCCAGTATAATATTATATATAATTTCAATAACTATCTTCTTTATACATTCCACATAAGGCATGAATGAGTCATATCTCTTGGAGGGGGCGGTAGTCCGCACTTCCTCAAATGATATTATTGTATTTACCCACTATGGAAACCATAAAGGTATTAGATAAATGAAAAATAAAGAAGAATAGAAACAATATAAAAATAATTTATTTCATATATAAATACAGTACCATCGTAATGTCCAACATGAGAGGCGGTTGGATATATTTGAACAATCATTGTTTCGTGAGGCAGTAGTTCACCGTCCACATAAACAGTATGTTCTTTACCCATTATATGGAGGTGTGTGACAGTTTTGTTAGAATAATTCTCCTAAAAACAACATAGTATATTTATGATACTGTTGTTGTTATAAAATAAAATACAAAAAGGGTTTAGAGGTCTGGATAAGTAAAATAAAACAAAATAAAATAAAATAAAACAAAATAAAACAAAATAAAACAAAAGAATTTAAGATAACCCGTTACCTAAAATTTGGGTAACTCTCTTTGGTTTGAACCAAAATTACTTAAGTGACTTATGAATAAGGTAAGGTTTCTAAGTGGAATATAGGGATCTTTAGAGCTTATTTGGGCTAGGGTTGGTCGATCCAAGGGGCTTGTGAAGTGTGAGGAATGAGTTAGAGGTGAGGGCGTTTTATAAGCATGGAGGAGGGGTTCTTTAGAAAAGTGTGAAAATATTATTTTATTATATAATTATTTTTGGTTTATAAATGTCCAAAACTAATTAAAGTCTAAGATAAGATGACTCATGATCGAAATAAAATAATCCAATAAAAAATGGACAGGTTTTGGATATTATATTAATCTTTATAATCTTATTTATTTAAATCATTTATTAATGAGGAAAACACTGCATCATTATTGGGTCATAAATATTTTAATTTTTTTAAAGTTAAAAAATTATAAAAAATGACCATGATGTAGGAAATATTTTTATTTTTCCAAAAAATATTTATAGTTGAAAATAAATCTTCAATAACCCTATGTACAAATTTATTTACTAAAAGATATTTGTTTATGTCATTTTTGACTTTACTTAAAATTAATTAAAATAAAGTGTCATTATCACTTCCATGTGGCTCCATGGGGTCCCAAAATAGACCCAAAGATGACCATGGTCGGTTATGTATCAACATATAGAATTACAACACATGTTAGGGTAATTTTATATTATTATAATAATATTTGTTTACCCTTATTTACCAGATTTACCCTTTAACCATTGTAAATAAAATATTTACTGAAGTAAATATTCATAATGTCTAAAAATAAAAGTTAAATATTTAAAAAATTTATACCTAAGGATTACAAATATGGAATAAATTTTTCCAACTTCAAAACATAGAAGTGGGAGAAATTAATTTAAAATTAATTCCCACTGTCAAAACTAAATGCGTGTTTTTAAGAAATAATAACTATTAAAAGATTGACCCTTGTTTATGTCCAATTTCAAAGTGAAATTAATTACAATAACCAAAATTGGATTAAATATTTAAAATATAATCTAATTACACTTTACAAGAAATTAAAAAGATAATATAACCATATAAAAAAATTATATTAAAAGGAAATTTTGAATTAAAATACAACATTTTTCACTTTTCATTAAAAATTGAATTTTAACTGAAAAATATCAAAAATTTACCCAAAGTAAATTTTGATGTCACGATTCTAAATAAGAATTTTATTTTGTCAAATATAACATTTAAAAGTGACCAAAACTATATTTAAAGAGAGTTATCCATTAAAAGGTGGTAAATCAAACTTTTAAAGTAAATTATGATAAAAATTAGATTCATTCACATTTTAAGCCCCTAAAATTTATTGGATAAATGTAAAAACATTTAACAAACATGTATAATAATATTTTAGTTAGTTATGTTCATTCCCTCTAATAAAATGACTAGGCATTAACTACCATTTAGAATAACAATATTATATTGTTAGTGTGCAATGTAAGATTTCAAAGAAACCCGTTGTTGCATATCAGGTACGCCATCAAATATAGAAATACCCTTTAAAGTAAAATTAATATTTAATTCGCAAATAATAATAAATATGAAAATTTCATATTTCTTTTTTGACCTCGGATGTTATAGTGTATATTTTATAATTGTATTGGAAGACCATAAATAAGATGGGAAGAAATTAAATACCATATAAAAAACTGTATCTAAAACAAACTAATATGTTTGGTATAACAATGGAGAGATGAGAAAATATTTTAGTATTCATGAGTGGGAAGAAAGAACTTTTTTGGATAATTTGATATTTGATCGGTTTCCATTTGTGCATATTAAAGGGAGAGATAGTATTCTAGTGTTAGAATATAATGATATTAATAAAAATGAGGAAAAGACTAAAGATGATGCTATTGAGAGAGTGAAAAATACAACGGATAATTCCATAACTTTTGTATATTAGGAATGTATTAAAATGAAAATGTGGGAATTTTTAGAGCAGTTATATCATGGAAAAACCATGTATGTAATTTCTAATAACACCATTGATTTTCTTATTACATTTTTAAAGGAATTACTTCTTTATGGTGAATATATTACCTCTAATCATTATAAGGAATGGATATCAATTAAGAAGAATTAAATTCATACTAATAACATTCATGCTTGTTCAAATGATTGTAGTTTATTTTTGGAGGAAACAAGTGACCATTATAATTGTAAATAATTTGGTACATCTCGATGAAAGGAAAAAGCTAATGGAACACTATCTCATGTTTCCCATAATGTTATTTAGGACTTTCCATTGATTCTTAGGATTCCAAATATATTCATATCTTCATAAATCTGACCTCATATATGATGGAATTATATTGAGAGAATTAAAGGTAATAATGATATTGTTCATCCTACAGATGGATTTGCGTCGAGGGAATTTGATGCACAAAATCCTGATTTTTTTCAGCTAAGGTGTGTAATTTCATGTTGGGTCTCTCATGTGATGGGTTTAATCAGTTTGGTTTGATGCATACTACTCACAATACACTCCAATTTTTACTCACGTTTATAATCTTCCTCCATGGATGTGTATGAAAAAATCATTAAATTTATTGAGTATACAAATAATTTCTACTTCTAATCTTGGAAATGATATAGAAATCTACTTGAACCCTTTAACAAGAGAGTTGTAGAAGATTTCAGATATGGGTGTGTGCACATTCGATGCTTATTTAAAAAATATATTTCAGATGCATATTGTTATTCTATGGAATATAAATGATTTCCCTACTTATGAAATGGTGATTGGTTGGAGAACAAATAGGAAACTATAAGGTCATATTTTTATGAATAATACACAATTCATAAGGCTTAAATAACATCATATTTTTAGTTTCACAGGGCATCAATGATTCTTTCTAATCGGTCATCAATATACAAAGAATCGCCAAAGGTTTGATAATACTGTTCACCATTAAAAACATCCTCAATGTATGTCAGGAACTGATGTTCTTAATCAATTTAAATATTTCATTTTTTCATTAGGGTAAGGTCATATGAAATCTAAAAAGAAGAAAAACATCGACACTAAAGGCACTTACTATTGGAAAAAGAGTAGTATTTTTTTTGAGTTTCTATATTGGTCTAATGATTTGTTACAACATTTTTTAGACGTAATTCACATGGAGAAAAATATATGTGAAATTTTTCTTTCAATTATTCTTAATATTAATGGGAAGGCCATAGATCACTTTCAATCTCACTGAGACTTGTTCGATTGGGGTATTCAACCAGAACTACATCTTTCGTGTATTAGTTAAAACAAATGGAAGGTTCCTTATGATTCTTAGGTGATGAAACCTTTAGAGAAAAATCAATTTCTTAAAGTATTAGAGAATATAATGGGTCAAGATGGGTATTCTATAAACATATCTAAATGAGTCAATAGAAGGTATTTGAAACTAAAATACCTGAAAACTCATGATTATCACATCATTATTCATGAATTGATTCCAATAATAATATATCATTGTATATGCAATAATCTAAGGGTGAAAATAATTTTATTATTCCATTTTTAGTGATAATTATGAAAAAAGGTTATCAATGTATTTCATAATAAAAATGTAGTAGGACATGCCATTAATTTTGTTTTGAGTTGAATTTTTCGCCCTTTGTCATTTTTCACCTACATACTGCATTTAATGATTCATCATTCAAATGAAATAATTCTTAGAGGACCTTTTTGTTTTCGGTGGATGTATCCCACTGAATGAAATATGTTTGCAATGAAACCGTATGTTCAAAACAAGAATCATCATGAAGGTTCCATTATGAGAGGTTATCTGGATTAATAATGTATGGATTTTTTTCAATGTATTTTAATTGTGTGAGCACAATATAAAATCAGCCAGTAAAAAATTTAGATGAGAAGTACGGGGAAATTGAGCACTCATTTTTTTCTCTTCCCCAAGCAGGAGGAATTCATGGGTCATATGCATTAGCTAAACTGAGACATGAAGACCAGGATATGGCACATCACACAATCTTGTTTAAATACGGTTTGTTCGATGACTATATCAAGTAAGTAATTTAAATATTTATATGTTAGCTCATACTATTTAATTTCATATATACTACAAAATTTTATTATAATTTCATGTAGGTACATAAGAAAATTATAAGTATAGTTTAAAGATCATTTACTATGAAAAGGAGAGAGTATTTGTATTTCTCAGAGTTTTCTGTTTGTTTAAAATCAAAGTTATGAGCATTAAATTAATTAATATAAAATATAGATATTAAATTAACTATATTATTCATATATATTTTAGGTATTGAGTTTATTTGTTGACTCTGTTTCTCAAGAATTAAGAGTGTTGGATTTTGGTCCCATGTAATTGGTTCATGAATGAAAATATTTAATAATCAATGGGTATAAATTTGTTATAATAGAAAGAGTGGTAAAAATGATAGCACGACATAATGTCATTATGTTAACTATTACAATTGACTATTATGCTAGTGCATCAGATAGTCAACCCCAATATCAAAATGTGAATTATTAAGGACTTGTAGAGAAAATATTGTTATTGGATGACTAATCTCATGGTTGAGTCACTATGATGAAATTTAAAGGATTTAATTTAATGTTAAAACATGTTAAATTTATTGATGACTGTGGATTTAGATGTGATTACACAAGTTTATTCTCGTCTATCGATGAACCATAGATTTTGGAATTAATGAAAAAAGAAGTTTTTTATATAAATTATCACCTAAGAACTAATTATGGTGTCATTAATGAAGTAATCATAGTAAATTGTTTTCACGATGATGGATATGAAATTGACACTATTGATTCCCCCACTGGTGTTTACCAAAATATTTAATTTTATTTCATAGATTGTCATATTTTGAGAGTTAATGTTGAACCTCCAGTACTGGTGTGTAATATATAGAAGAATCCATCTATGTTCACAGTTCATTCAGTTTACTTTGACATTGGTTTCTCATGTTTTTATTACTGTGATTACTTTAATTTAGTTTCATTTTGAAAAAATATGTTTATTGTAGTGTTTTTCTATAAAATTTCATTTAATTATATTTATTTCAATTCCAAAAAATGGATTTAAAAAGTGGTTTTAAAAGATGTATAACTTGGTTTTAAATTATTGTTACTAAAACAGGTTATGAATTTTTTTAGGACTTATTTGATTTATAAGTTGTATGCAATATTTTTTAAAAATATTTATTAAAAATGTATATTTCATTGTTATGTAGAATATGAAAAATACTATAGAAGTTTAAGGGAAGTTATTCTTTAATGTTGATCGATAGATGCACGAGTGTTGGTTGCCTCTGCTACTTCCATTAGTGAGTATAATAATGGAAATATTTTTCTTATATAGTATATATAATGTCAGGTTCATATTATTTATCTAATTTTTTCTCGAGACATTAAATTTTACCTGAGGTGAATCCTCATCCTACAAGAATGGGGTTGAGCAGGGATGCTTATAGACCTAGATGAAGCACACGACGTACACGTTCCCGCCCTGACCCACCTAGGACACCCCATCCAACACACCTTTACATAATCCATTTGAGCCTACAGGGATGTTCCCACCCATGAATCCATCATCATATCATTTAGTATCTTCCTCATATTGCATTTATACTCCACCTACAACAATGTTTCCACCTTTACCATATCTATATCATTTGATATACCCCTAACCTTACTACCCATATCCTTCCATGTCTACATCGCCTCCATTTGATACTATCCATCCAAGATCTAATGATTATGTTCCTCCATCTTTTACTCTAGTGAATGAAGATCTCCCAGAGTGTGCATTAGAACATACACATCCTTTAGAGGCTACTAATCTAGGAAAAAACATAGATCCATTAGATCATATTGAGTATCTTACATCATGTTTTTTATTATAAGTGGGTCAAATTATAAAAAATAATTTTTTTCTTGTTTTAATATGAATTAATTTATTTTTTAAACTTTTATCTTATTTAGTGGGATCTTCTAGTAGGTGATGTTGAAGCACCCATATATGGGAAGCCTGGAATCTCGAAACACAAATAATTGTGTATTATAATGTGGATAATTAGATTATAGGTAAAAATTTTAGGAAGTGTAGAAGTTTCATATCTACATTATCCAAGTACCATGATATCAATACAGTTAAACCAGTTTCATGGAGACATCATTGTAATGAAATCATTGAAAAATCATGAAAAGAGATATCAGAATGAAAATTTGTTAAATTAATATCCATATTATTATTGTATTAATATGAATTAACATGTTCAAAGCAGTGTTAGTTTAACATTCTTAATGATGAAGCTTCTATGGTTGCAAGGTTGAGTGATCTTGTAGAGTTATAGGGATCATATAACCATGAGTTATATGTTGGTTTAACGAGTATGGTCTATTCTGATTTAGGAGGTGTACCCATATTCCCCGACTATCTGACAAAAAATATAAAAAAGGATAGTATATTGGAAGAGTGATGGGTTTAAGGTATTCCCAATGTTTAATGTTTTTCATATAAAATTAAATTCTAATTACTTGTATTAAATATTTGTTTCTAGGATTCGTCGGAAGAAAATAACAAAGATTCAATGACACATCGGCACATATTGGGGCACATAACAATACTTGATCATGATAATCATAAGGTACATTAATATGAATATAAATAATATCTAGATTTATATTTTTAGTTTGTTAGATTTTCATAATGATATTAATGTTTTATTTTCATTAATCCCTTTAATATAAGGATTTAAATAACCCTTTTAAATAGACTAATGGACTAATGTCATGTTGTCTTGATGGCCTAATGGGAAATTGTATAATTGGCCTAAAGACCTAATGGCAAATTGACCTAATGTTCTAAAGGCATAATGGCCAATTGGCCTAAATTAATAAAGGCCAATTGGACTAATGGACTAAAGGCCAATTTGTCTAATGGCCTAATGTCTAATTGTCCAATTGGGCTAATAACTTAACGACCAATTGTCCTAATGACATAATGGCCAATTGGTCTAATGTAATCATGGAAAATTGAGGAAATAGAGTAATGGCCTAATGGCCTAATGGTCAAATTTCCTAACAGGAAAAGGGAAATAGGACAACTTTCTTAATAACCATTAGTCTGTAAGCCAATTGAAATAATTTATGACTTATAAATAAAGTATTTATATATAAAGATTATGTATTATTCATAAATAAATAAGTTGAATTATCCAAATTGGGGGACTATTTTTGATATTATTGAAACCACATAAAAATATATCTGATGATTGAGTTCTTCAAGGATTGAATATTAATAACTATGTTAAATCTATATTATCTAAATATTTTTTTATAATAAATTGAAATATAAAATCTATATATTTAATAAAAAATTCCTATATATAATGAAAATTCCTTGTAATGAATAATACAAAGCTAATATTATAAAATGAATATAAATCATTCATATTCAAGATTATGGAATGTTTATAATGAGTAGCTAAAATTATAGATTGTGTATAATTAGATTTTATTTATGAGTTTTACATCAATTTTGAATACATATTTAAATTTATGAATTGTTCATTCATTTAAAATTTATTTCCTTTTATTGTTATTCGTGATTATATAATTTTTATATTGCTAATATGTTTATAATAATGTATTCCTTTTTCAGGAAGTTGTATTGGGAAACAAAGGCAATGTGCCTCGAGAAAAATATTTGTCTCGAGGATAAAGAAAAATGATAGAAGTGAAGTAAATGTAAAAACAAAAGAAAATATTGTATGGTATTTAGTTATATTTCAAATATTGATACGAAATTCATAATTAAATAACTTGTTTATATCTTCAACGGTGTTCCCTGGAAGTCCTTAATGATAAAAAAGATTAAAACATTAGGCCAAATAATAATTTGAGTTAGGTATTATGTGAGGAGAAGCAAGGTATATTCTTATGTTGAAATAGGAAAAACAATGTCCCCACTAATTATTAGCCCTCATCATGCTCCTCTCAACCCTCTCAAACCACTGAGATGTGAAGCGCTCATATAGAAGTCATTGAGTCCAAAAAATATCTTTATAGGACATGAAAGAGGTGCACTGATCACCGAACACTTCCTAAAATCTATGTATGTTATAAGTTAATAACTTCCATAAGAGTATACTAATACTGTTGATTCATATATGAAATAAATGTGATATTTAAATGATGCCTTGACTGATGGTAATGAGGGTCACAGTGGTGGTTGAGCTGGTGGTGGTGGAAATGAAGATGATGATTATGCTACTGTAGATGATGCTGTTGGTGATGGGGATATTATTGATAGCGATTAGGATGAGGATGTTGGCGATGGGGGAGATATTGATCCCCTCCATTTTTGACATAGTAGTAAAGAGACATGTGGATGTTGTTTAATGACTTGAATTGATTAGTGGTATGGATGTATATGTATGCTATAGTATCGTAAATGGTTCGAAAATTATTATAAATAGTAGGCAGAAAGATAAATATACAATATTTTTATTCCTTTGAGTGTGTACTATGTTTTTATTTTATTTATGGGTTTAGGGACTAGAAGAGGTGCTACTGCTACCAAATGGGGGCAGCAACCTATACCCACATTTTAGAGAACCATGGGTTTATGTTTTTTGATGGGAAAATCAATACCCATGTTTCTCAGAACTATGGGTATAGATATATACTATCATGACCCAAATCAATAGGGCCTTGTCTTTAACTCCCTAAGACCTCATTCAATAGGCCAGGGGTTGGTGACTAGCACCAAGATGTCATATCAATAACATGAGAGGCTTTGAATATGTACATATACGCATGAACATATCTCTAAGATCAAAAAAATGAAATGTTAAAACCAAAGCTAACCAATGAACACATACATCTATATCCCAAAATAGAGTAAAATAGAAGTACTAGAAGTGTAAAAGGTAAATATATTTCCCACCAAAGAAAACTGTAAAAGCATCCAACATGCTCAGGAGGGGATCACTATCAACTGCAAATGTCGAAAAAAATCCTTGGCAAAGATCTGTTAAACACTTCAATATGTCTATATCACTAATCTATGCCTACCTCAGGTCCTTTACAGAATCTGTAGAAAGTATAGTGGTCTCTACAAGACATAAAACATGTGTGGTAAAAGTTCCTAAAGGGGTGAGTATAGAAATACTTAGTAGGAACCCCAAAAAACTGAATAGAAAAAGGGAGAAAATGGAAGGAAATAGTCAAATCGACCTAGAAAGAGGGAAAGAAAATTGAGAGAGAATTTCCATCTCAAACCATCATCAACCGTATATGACAAGTCAGCTCAGTCTAAAAGGGGTGTGAATCCAAACACGTGACAACACCGTAAATACTCCTAGAAACCACCTAGATATACTCGTCTCAGACACCAGGTCACATGATGTTCCATCCTCATATCCAGTGACATGATTTTATTCATAGGCTATAACCACAACATAAAACCAGGAGAACACACTCCATAAGATCAGCCATCCAAGATGGAACCCTTCTGAGATATGCACTCAGTTATGACAAACTCTACAATACCAAAGGGTACATCTGAGAGAATGTGCTCCACCAGGAACATTTTACTAGCTCCCACTATAGATCCTAACACTAGACGTCCTGACATCGCTACCTCACTACCAGTGCAAGATAAAGAAACCCAAGTTAAGAGGCCCACACCTCAACACTGAACATAGTTGAGGGAGAACTGCCCCAAAATATTCACCGTGTGAATCCTCTTTAACAATAGAGAATAGAGGGACTCATGCCTCACCACTACCTCGATGTTGAAGAAGCAGTGATCCTAATTATCCCTCAAAACCTTTTTTGCTCATGTAAGGAGTAGCCCACACCTCATTCAGTCAAGGGAACACTAGCTTATATATAGGTATTGTTCACATCAAGAGGAATGGCCCACTCCTAGTAACTATATCCAATAACTGAGAGAGATTCAACTCCATTGGAGGAAACGCTCCCCACTACTACTCATAGATAGGAGAGTAAGAATCCGTAAGTAAGGACTCATGAACTAATCCAATAAGGGAGTAATACTCAGGATGGAACCACACCTTAATATTATAGGGGAGTACCACTTCATTGATTGAGGACCCACACCCTAACCCGGTAGGGGAGTACCACTCAGTGGCTATAGGACCCACACCCTAGAAGGACAGGGGAGTAACATCTCTACCAAATCGTTCACTATGGGAGACCCTCACCCTGAAATGGAAGGGGAGTACCAACCCCATACTTGAGGACCCACTCCTTGAAATGGTAGGTAAGTAATAACAATTCCGGAATGACAACTATAGAGGTCTCACTCCTTGGAACGATAGGGTAGTACCGACTCCTATAATAGAGGACCTGCACCCCACCTGGTAGGGGGGTTCCCACTCTATTTATAAATCATATATTGAGGACCCACACCCTAGTCCAACAGGGGAGTACTGAATCCACGAATATATGAGCCACTCCTAGGTCCAGCAGGGGAGTAACTACTCTACCTTCATGAACATCATGAGGAAACCCGCATCCTAGTCCATCAGGGGTGTAACAGTCCTATCGTCTCTCTATACAAACCACACCGATCTCCAACATTTTCTTAGTACCTCCCCAAATCCTTTTTTCGGTTTTACAACACCTCATATCTCAAAATCCATAATTGAGGCCATCAGCAGGTCCTATGTGAAAAATGCTATGGATATACTACTCAGAAGCCTGAATCTGAGTCTTAGAGAAGGAGATACAGAAGGCGGAAAATCTCTATTAGATCTCATAGTAGTACATGACATGTATGGGGGCACACATGGAATGTGAACCCACCCAAGCATCTTCTCGTGTATCTGTTCCATATGAGTTCAATCCCATGTAGGGGTACACAGAGTGTAGAGGAGCTACACGCCTTGTCCATCATCACTTAGCCCCTGGCCATGTTCCTCTTCTACACGGACCAACTAACTGTGTCCCTAATAGGTTCTGTATCCTATACTACAATGTGTGTTTGGATAAACGAAACCTTACTATGTAACTTTCCAATGTCTGAGTTCTGTATACCAAGTCCATGTATCTTGGAAAAGTGTTTGTACAGGACCATTTATTTTTACATGGAAAACCCAATCCATGTACCATGGTAATGTAGTTTAGGGTACTGCATGTCATGTAACACCCGTACAAGGAATTTAGTCCAAAATATTAAACTTATGAGAATAGGAAGATCTAAATGATGTGTGTCACTAAACTAAACGCCGTGTATACGGTGATTCCAATTGGGAATCACTTGAAAAAACCCATATTTTCCTCATTTTTCCCCAAAACTCATAGATCAACCTAGAATGGATCAACAACAAATGAAATAGGGCTCTAGAACCTTAAAACAACACAAAACAAAATAGATCAAGACCGAAACCCAAATCCACCTACCTCATTGGCGAAACGTTGAAGCTTTGGATCAAGAAAATGCTCAAATTGTTCTGTTTCTCGATCTGATGACAATTTACTTCTAAAACAGAGATCAATTTCACCTTGTTGCATGGATTCAGTGTTTGTTTCACCATCACCAAAGGGAAAGAGAGGGGAGGAGGAGGATTCACTCCTCCTTTGTGTCATGCACACAAAAAATAGTGTAACAGATGGGTTTAGGTTAGTTTTTAAATTAAATACTTAATTAATTAAACCCACCTCATAATGCCCCACCACCAAAATTCCCCCAGTCAAAACTCCTAGAGCAGACGAATTTAAGTTGTTCATAGGGTAAATTTCTTTCCCAAACTCCATCGTAGTATCAAAAATATGATCCAAGACTCTGAATAGTAGTTATTTAAGTTTCAAGGGAAACTGTATGCATGTGACAAAATATATTTAATATATTTAATATCACCTCACCAAGGCACCTTGAGCCCTTGCTTCCTGTGCCAACCCTGCACTCATATATGATAATATTTTCTAAAATATTCTGAATATTTATGAGTCAAAACCCGAGTCATTATATTCTCCCCACCGTAAGGATTTTCATCCCCAAAAAGTAAATGGCTAAGAACAAGGGGAGAAACTAAGCTCCCCACTAGACACCCACACCAACGACCTCATCATGTGTTCATATGCTACTTACAAGCATGCACACTAAGGAACCCCTGAGATCAAACCACTCTTATGTACATCTTCTGCCAGGAAAAAATTAAGCAAGAAAGGGAAGATGTCTCCTTAACTGCGATAGCTGTGAAAACAACAAGCACCATTGTACGTCAGTAGTCATGGGGTCTAGCAGTACACCACCTCGCTAACATGACATAGATAGTGATGAAACCCTATAGTTTACATCCAGCATAGGATGGAATGTACAATAGCCTCTTCAAGAGTATTTAATTCAACATCAACACTAAACAGGTGAGGGTATTCATGAAAAAATAGGGTTTCCCAAGAGTAAACATGGGGTCTTACAAAGACCTTCTTCTACAAACCTCCAGCTGTGACATAGCTCACTAAAACCCAAACACTACTACACCTACTAGTGTAATCCGAGCTGAGAATGGATGTTAGAAACTAGTCCATACCATAGAAACATCACAGGGTCATACTCTACAGCTAGTGAATGATTTTAAGCATGTATCTCCCTCTCCTAGGGAAACCATGATAAATGGGGTCGAGAAGGAAATATCTACAGGAAGGGTCAATACCTACTCTAACACTCCATCATATAGCTGCACCCTGAACATGTATGTCTAAGGAAATTTTCCACCACACCTTGATATTGTCTGCTTTAGGCAGAACTAACCTGCCCAGTTTGTTCTGATCACATCACAATAATGCATCTCAATGGAGAAAGTTTCGCCCATAACTATTGAGATCAAAGCTACATAGAAATAAATCAACTATTGCTTAAGAGTGTCATGTTGAAAGATGATTCCAAACACATGAGGGTAACCACAAAAAAAGGATTCCCAAAAACACATTGGGTCTTACTTGGAACTATGTTGCAAATACTAGCACAGGGTTATACCGACGCCCCACATCACCTTGGTTAAACATCAAGCATGAAAAAAAGAAAAGAGTTCCCATAATAGTGTCTAACAATTTATACTACAGAAAGTAGAAAGGACACAAGGCATACCTCTATTCATCCTCATAGATTCTAGATAAAAGGACTCCATAGCCTATAACTTTCCTTTCCCATTCTTATGTCTCTTTGATCCTAGTGAAGACCACCTGGGGGTGGTGGAGGAAACACACCGAACTTCCTTCCACATGAAGTCTCTCTTCCAGCTCCTCCACCTCAACTACTACCATGCAGAACTCCATGCCCCAAATTCTAACACAGCTAGGGTGACTCATTAGTCGGATTATTCTTAGTAGCATGGAGGGATAAACAATATCTAGATAGATACCCCCAGGCATCACAAGCATAACACCACCCCACCTTTGACAGATCATATCCTTACTGCTGCTCATGCACTACATACCCACACGTTTATGCCTTGGCACGTGTATGCCTCTTGCACCGTGATATTTTTACCTATTTTCTACTAGATACTGAAGATGTCTTAGCCTCATGAACACTATTTTGGGTCACATCCACCTATCACTCATCCATGAAACTTTTCACCACCATTTATTTCTATAATACTCCATCATAGGTGGGAATGAACCAAGGAATAAAAAATGCCCTAATCCCTATACTCAAGCCATGATCGATGGCTTGTGATCTGAATAATGGATCAAAAACCATATCTATTATGTATCACAACAAGTATTTAAACCAATATGAAATCTCTTCCACTGTAATGCTACCTTGAAGAAGCTGTAGAAGCTCCTGGATATGCACTAATCTCAACATAGTTGGTTAAAAATGCTCTCTAAAGAGTCTCTCTAACACCTCCCAAGAGAGATTCACCTCATCATGAATATGTATCACCATAATCCACCATTTCCTGAAAGAAGCCTGCAAAAGTCTCACTTCTAGGACCACCATATGATTGAGAGGTTTCCTCATTAAGAGGAAAACTTTTGTGACTTTCTTAATCCAGTCATTAGCTGCCCGGGGGTCTGGATCATCCCATTACCTCAGTGGTAGATGCCTCTATAATTCATGTAGAATAATGAACCTACACTCATCATTGGTATGAACTGTTGGTAAAACCTATTTCTCTATGGGTGGTGGCACTACCGACAGACCGCTCAGAGGTAACACATCATAATTCGTGCCCTATACTGAAGTGTTTTCATAGGAAAAATCGTCATCATGTTCATGAGGGAGAATACTATCTTGATATCTTTGCAATGGAATCTTGAATTTGAATCAAGAGTACCACACTCAAAGAGTATATCTAGGTAAATGACTCAAGAAGGGTAGGAAAAACAAAACCAAGTCCTATATGATGAATGTACCATTTTTCCAAGGACCAGTATCCTAATTTATAGAGTCAAAATTCTGGTTATCAAAGTCCTAGTTAATGGATACATTGGTATATGTACCAATACTAAAACCTCTAGCACAAGAGCCGAACTCAAAACATCATAATACTATTGTTATGAAACCCAAACCAAGATCACGACACTATGGTCCCTATTGGAACCATGGCTATTCTATGAATAAATTGGAGTATGGTTTGTGTTTGTTGTCAATCCTCAGTGTATGTTTAGAATGTTTTCTAGTAATGTGATCATATAGTTCAAGCAGACAACAGAATTGAATGTGGCACCATTTCCTAGTGTTTTCCAAATATTTGGGCCTCAAAATCAGAAAATGAAGACATCGAATGCTGGTAAAAAGAGGTGTGCATAAAGGGGAAGTGGTGTGTGAAAAAGGTGGGTTGTGCACGAAAACTTTGAGTTGTGAATGAAAATAGTGTGGTACGTGAAACAGTGGAGCGAGGTTTTTCACACACATAGTGTTTCTGAATCAGAACGTCCAAAAATGGAAAAGGCATGGGCTGAAAAAAATATCTGGAGATGTGTGCGAAAAATGATACCCGTGTGAAATATTACGCGCCAAATGAGAGGATTTTCATGACACATGGGGTTTTTCACGTGGGGGTCTGAGACCACTATAAATAAGAGGTGACCCCCCTCATTCCGCACAGTTGAAGACTTAGAGAATATCTGAGGTCTGATGCGCGTAAAAGGTTCGTGTAAAATGGCTTGTGAGAAATATTCCAGATTGCGCAAAAAATTCCACGCTGCGTGAAATATTCCGGTTTGTGAGAAAAATCTGTGTTGCGAAAAAAGTTCCCGGTAGTGCGAAAAAGGCAGAGCTTTGCATAAAAATTGAGGCGGTGCGTGAAAGATTCAGTTGCATGAAAAAGGCTGTTGTTGTGTGAAATATTTTTCTGCGTAAAAAGGAATTATTGCACGTAATAGTAAGGTCTTGCAAGAAAAGGGTTGGTGTTGCACACAATTTTCAGTGAAACTTGTTTGAATGTTTTGGTAAACCGGCTCAGTGGTTTAGTGCGTACAAGTGCATCATTTCCAGACATTCATGAATGCAGAGTCTCGTGCTAAGAAGAGGAAAATACTTCAATGAAAATCTATTGAATAGACCTTCATGTATATAAACTGATTGGGGCTTCACCAAAAGTAGTGAGCCAGCGAGATTCAACGAGAGTGACCCGAGGGATGCAGTGAGCTATATCTAAATTTTGTAAAGGCAGTGTGCCTGGGACAGAGTGACTATACCTAAACATTGTAATCCACATCTAGTGAAGTTTAGTGGAATTAGGTACGTCCGACAACCTGTCGTTGTATGATCCTTGGACGTATCCCTTTTTGGTGAACCAAGTAAAAGTGATTTTTTAACATCTCGTTCATTTGTTTGACAGGTTTAACAAGTTTCTACCGACGTGGGAATAGGATCCACATCTTTAAAAAGAAAATGTTAACATCCTGATTCACCCCTCCCCTATCAGGGTTTTATGGGGTCCTTCTATCCCAATGTGAAACTAACCAGCTCTGATACCACTCTATCATGACACAACATGATGGGTACCCTACCGAAACTCCCTAATCCCACCTCCAATAGACTAGGGGTTGGTGAATATCACCGAGAAGGCACATCACTAACATGTGAGGCATTTCCTATGTACCTGTACACACGCACAAATCTCCAATATCAAAAAACAAAAATGTAAAAAGAAAAGGAAACCAATTCATTCATACCTATTTATCTCAAAACAGAGCACAATAGAAGTAATGAAATCATAATAGGGAAAAATAGTTCCCACAAAAGAAAATTATAAAAGCGTCCAACCTACTTAGGTGGAGATTGCTGTCAACCACTACTACTGGAAATCTTCTCGACTAAGCTCTAGTAAGAAACCCAGTATGTCTAGATCACTAAGTTTTGATTGCCTTAGGTCCTCCATGGACTTCGTCAAAATGAACATGGTCTGCACAAGGAAAAAAATATGTGCGGGAAAATCCCATGTAGAGGTGAGTATAAAAATACTCAGTAGGAACCCAAAAAACATTAAAAGAAAAATCATAATGCTGAAAGGAAACTAGTTTCTCGACCAAGCCAGGGGGAAACCCAATCGAGAGAGAAACTGTATCTCCAAAAATCCTTGGATAAACATGAAAATTCAGCTCAGTCTACATGGGGTGTTGACCTCGACATGTGACAACACCGTAAGGACACCCAAAAATCACCCAAAAATCACCCAGATATACTTGTATCAAACTCCAAGACTCATGAGATTCCAACCTCATCGAAAAAAATAATATTTTCTCCATAGGGTCTATCCACAAAATAAAATTAGGTCAACACACTCCATGAGATCATCCATTTTATACATAACATGACCCAGATATGCACTTCATTGAGAAAACTATAACAATCCAAATTGTACATCTGAGAGAATGTGCCCCATCGGGAACATATTATAAAGTTCTGATCTAGTTCCCAACACCAGAGGCCTTGACATTGCTACCTTACACCAAATTCTAGATAAATAAACCCAAGTGAAGAGGCCATCCCTCACCACTACACACAGTTTATGTAGCACTACTATAAACTATTCACCGCATCAATCCTCCTAAACAAAGAGATAAAAGAGGGACACATGTATCACTACTTCCCCATGGTCGAGGAGTACTACTACTAACTAACCCGCAAAACGTCTTTCACTCTTGTAAGAAGTAGCCCGCACCTCAATATGTCATGTGAGAACAATTTATTATCTCAATATTGTTCACATCAAGAGGAAATACCCACTCCTCATAACTGAATAAAATAGCTAAGGGAGCACCATATTAAATGGAGGACTCACTCCCTACTACTCCTTGAAGACGAGGGAGTATAACTCTGTAAATGATGACCTACACCCTGATCCAATAGGGGAGTACTACTCATGAAGGAACAGTACCCTGATATGATAGGGGAGTTCCACTTTGTAGATTGAGGACCCGCACCCTAACTCAGTAGGGGAGTAATAGTCGGTGTCTATAGGATTCTCACCCTCGAATGATAGGGGAGTACTGACTCTACCAACTCAATTACTATAGGAGACCCACACCCTGACATGGAATGGGAGTACTGATCCTCAGGATTGAGGACTCTCTCGTTGACACAGACGATGAGTACCGACTCTTCCGGAACAACACATAAGGAGGGATCATACCCTGGAACAATAGGGTAGTACTGAATCCTATAATAGAGTATATGCACCCTACCCAGTAGGGGAGTTCCCACTCTATTTATACGCTATATATGGAGGACTCATTCCCTAGTCCAACATGGGAGTGCATAATCCCCAGATAGAGGAACCACTCCCTGGTCCAATAGGGGAGTACCTACTATACCTTAATGAACATCATGGGGAAACCCACACCCTATTTCACTAGAGGATTAATAGTCCTAGTGTATCTCTATTTGAACCACACTGATCTCCAACATTAGCTCATTATTTCTCCACAAATATCTTGCTCTTTTTACAAAACCTCGTATCCTGTAAGATGTAATGGAGGCCCTAATCTCATCCAAAATTGAAAACCAATTAGGATAGACTACTCACATTATTTAATTTGAGTCCTAGAGAAGGATATACGAATGGTAGAAAATACCTATAGGATCTTCAGGTAGTACACGGAGTGCACCGGGGCACCGGTGGTGTGTGAGCCCACCTAAGAACCTGCCTATGTATCTGCTCCACATGGGTTCCAACCCATGTAGGGGTACATAGTGGGTAGAGGAGGTACACACCTTTTCCTTCATCACACATCCCATAGCCATGTTCCACTTCTATACTGACTTTCTATCCATGTCCCTCTCACACCATGTATCCCATATCACATGACATGTTCAGATAAATGGCCACCTACTCATGTAGTTTTCCCATGTCCGAGTAACAGTCCCATTTTTTGTGTATCCTATATATGTGTTAGTACACAACCATGTATTTCCACATGGCTAACCCAATACATGTCCCAATGTCACACAATTTTTGGAACTACTTAGTATTTAACACCCATACATGGTGTGTAGTCCCAAATGATTATCTTCACTGAACAGGAAGAGACACACTGAATGTGTCACTAAACTATATACCATGTAGATGGTTATTCTAGTCGAGAACCACCCAGAAAACATTATGATTCACCCTATTCTTCCCCAACAACCAGAAATCTACCAAGAAGGGATCAACAACAAATGCAATGGGGCTCTAGAACCTTATAAAAATGAAAAACGAAAGAGATCAGAACCAAAAATTAAATCCTCCTACCTTATTGGAGAAAAGATGAAGATTTGGATAAATAACAATGCTCGTATCATTCTGGTTCTTGATATGATGATGATCTGATTTAGAAACAGATATCAATGACACTTCATTGTGTGGATCTGGCGTTGGTTTCATCGTCACCAAAGGTAATGAAATGAAAAGCGGAGGATTCACTCCTCTGTGTCATGCACACCAAGATGAGGGGACGGGATGGGTTTAGGTTAGTTGTTTAAAATAATTATTTAATTAATTAAATCCACCTCATAATGCCCCATCACCAAAATTACCTCGATCAAAACTCATTGCGCCGATGACTTTAAGTCGCACCAAGGGTAAACAAGATGTTCGAGACTCAAACGCAGTCTTAGAAATCCTACCTGAGACTCCAAATGGGAGTTATTTATGTTTCAAGAAAAACAATCTGTGTACAAAAAATACATTTAATATTTTTAATATCGCAACATTGAGGCACCCTAAGCCCTAGCTTCTCGGGCCGACTATGTGCTCGGATCTGGGAATATTTTTTGAAATATTATGAAGCCTTACAAGTCAAAACCAGAGTCATTACATATAACCATATTGTGGGTTAATCCATGGGTGTGATAAAATCCTCTATGCATATAAAGTCAACTCCCAAATCCATGGTTCCTAAAATCATGGGTATTGGCCATACCCATGGTTTTAGGGGCTCTACCCATGGTTTAGATGCATGGATATAGGGTGTTTTCTATTATTTTATCTTCTATATATTGAGATTTTATTATTTTTATGGAATAATATTTATCAATATCCTCTTCCTTCAAAGAGGAAACAAAAGCATCGTTCGTGTGTACAGTGGACTACCGTCTCACGAACTGATGAAATTTGTTTTCCATCATCACCGTTCATGAATATTAATTATGATGGATTTAATGTATATATAAATTATATAAATTAAATATTTTTCATTCTAAAAATTTAATATATCATGTATTTCATTAGCTTTCCATTCATTGAAATAAGATAGCGTCGTTCGTGCGTACGTGTGGATTACCACCTCTATGAAGTGATGGACTCATTTTTAATTACCAAATAACATGGATGTTATATATAAGTGTATTTAAATAAATAAAATGATATTTATGATATAATTATCATTATAAAAATATAAAATTACACCTAACTTCTTTACATCATGATCATTGAAAAATGGAAATGTTACTCAAGCATACGTATGACCTAAAATCTCCATGATTTTAATGTAGTTCATTTTTCATAACCATCATTAATGAATGATTTTAAAAGTATAATTGTTGTATAAAAATAAAAATTATGTCATTATTACTTCTCTATATCAGATTACACAATAATCTCTTTGACATAGTCAACTTTCCAATTTGATTTTGGATATATGATCTGAACATCATCAAAATGTCTGACTTGAACCTAAATGATTTAGTGATTGAGTATAAAATGATAATAAATAATATAAAAGTAATAATAAAATTCAATAAATTAGTTAATAAGTTAAATAATTATCCTAAAATTATTATTTAGGAATATAAATAACACAAATGTTGAATCGGGCTCGATGTAAGGGATCTCTCTAAACAACCCTTTCCTTTGGGTTATGACATTTCTCTCTCTAAAAAACGTTATATATCCCTTTAATGATATGTAATGATTCTAAATTATATATATTTATCTCTAAATTATATACCTTGATTATTCTACCTTCATTTTATGGGGAAATATTTTCCTTATTCTCATTTCTCAAATGCCTTAATTATGAAATTTCTTTTCATTATGGTATGAGGAAGGATTATGAATCCCATTTTCTTTCCTTGTGTAATTATTATGTTATGTTTTATGATTGAAACCAATTATCTGGAATACATAATTTGTGAACATGATATGATGGTCTTACCTATATAGAGATTTAATATATTGGGTAAATCATTAGTCTCATGTGGAGTCATGTACGGGAATGGGGATTAAACTTAATCCATTGTGACACATTGTCTCCCATTTGATATTTCCTTGGATGTTAGGATTTATTGAGGTTTATGTCATGTTATATGATACTTCCACATTTCTTATGACTCAAAAATCCTAGGATCACATGTTATTTATGTTATTTTTCTATGTGATTACTCTCGATCCTTATCTTTTATGATATCATGTTATACCTTTGACTCATAAGTTAGGTTTCATTTTCATTTTTATTACATTATTGTGATTTTTATATTACCCATTTATTCTATGTATTCGCTAAGTTATCCCATGTATTTTTAGGAGCTCTAGTGGATTTTGGAGCTCATAATGAAGAATAAAAATAAAAATAAAAAGTTTTAGTTTCTTTTGATGTTATATGTACCTAGTATTATAATGAAACAAGAAATCAAGATATTTGGGTTATATTTAATGGATGTTTATATTAAAAATCATGAAATAATATGTGTAAAATGAATGGGTTCCTACCTTTGGTATCATAAAGAAGGAAGGAATCCGATCATTGGGAACTCCTAGGTGTGAGTGTTGGGAGAAGCTTGACTCTACCCACAATGGATTAATGAGGAAAGGGATGCCACTAGGAATGGTGGTAAGATTCCCACCTTGTAGGTGTAGCCACTAGGGACTGGACTGAGAGGTATTAGATTTTTCCAACTAATAAAAATTCTAGGATACTATAGTTTGTATCATAGAATATTATAGTTATTTAGGGGGATTTGGACATGAATAATTTAGTGAGAACTATAGGGATAAGTATAAAGACAATATTAAGTATAGGAAAATATCCTAGAAATTTGGTAAAGTATATAAGAAGTGTGTTTCATGAAATTAAATCCCTATTAGGATACAATAAGTGGATGTGGCTTTTTTATAGTTGTAATTAGGGGTAATAACTCTGAAAATGGAGTGTTAGGCTTGAATCTATCTTCACATAGTGCACTATAGTGGTCCTTACTGCACACATAGTCTGAAACTCCTAAGGGGTATACTTTGGAAATTCAAAAACTCTTTATAAACCATTACAAAGGACTTGTAAAAATAATTTTGTTAGAAAACCTAATTGGAAACATTAGTATATAAAACATATATTGAAACTTAGCGACTCATAATTCAGGATATAATTATCATTTATATGTTATTCCTTATAGGTTTATATATTTCCCATATTTTATATTAATTCATTAAAATATTGTTTCTTTTATAATTTTTAGTTAATAATTGAAAATATGATAAATCATTCCAAGAAAAAATGTCATGGGAAATGTAATGAATTACCTAACAAGATTCATAACCTAATGGGTGTAGAAGTTATACATCTCATGTCTATTACAAATGAGATATATCAAATTAGGATTAAAAACTAAAGAATTTTTTATTTCCCAAATGCATGAAATAAGATATGGATAGAATCTCTTAGAATTTAAAGTGTCAATGATGATAAAATGAAGAAGAAAAAATTTCATACATGTCAAAAATATGGGTAAAACCAAAATGGAACCTGATATTACGAAACTAGAAGATTATTTATGTGTCAAAAAGGAGGGAAAAAGAAACTAATTAAAAAATAAAATTGAAGCGCCTGATTAACAAGACGTATGGAAATAACATTCAACATAAGAAACCACTAACATTTCAAAATCATAGATGTGGGGAATTTGGCCATTATTTGAGTCAATTCCCTAATACAAGGATTAATTACTAAGTCCTATTTTATAAAAGTCACTAAATGGGAATGATTGAAGTGTTTTAGTGTTGGAAATCAATAATAATGTTTTTGAATTATTTTTATCAATGTTATGCTGGTTATAATAATCATGAAACTTATAAGGATTGTTCTGCATTAGTTTTTATTTATGAATTTTTAAGAATATGTTAAATGGTACTAATGGCCAAGAAATGTTATTTAATGGTAATTATATTTTTCATGGGAAATAATTATGGATTAATAGATAATCTTTGATATGTTATTGATGTTGAAGTAATTATAGTCGACTGAGATTATTTGATTTTTTGGGGAAAATTAAAAATATAGAAGACTTTAGTAGTTAAAAATGATTTTATGATTAATTTTATTTTGAGGATGTTCATCATATTTTTTTGGAATTTTATAGGAATTATATTAATATCATTTTTGAAAAAGGACAACCTGTATGTTGCAAAAAAAACTCATTTTATATGGTAAGGACATGGGGCTTGAACCCATAACTGAAATGTTACAGTAGTGAAGTTCCTACCACAATTATACATGATTTACTGGTTAATATGACATTATTTACTGAAACAATTTTATGGATAACCATTATGGTGATTTTGGGAAACATATTATAGGATAAATTCTTGTGGAATTTTTAGGATTTTGAGGTGATTAATGATATTTTGGGAAACATTTTATTGGGTTCCCTAAGGTCTAACATGTGTTTCAACACGAATGATTGATTTAGAATAACACAATAAATTTTTTTAATGTTGATGTTATTTGGGATGTAATTTTTTTTATTTGGGTAATATTCTATGATGAAAATTCAGTGAATGTTTTGATGTAACATGTATTATTTCTTCAAATAAAGGATTATACATTTTAACTTATGGAAACCAATTCAGTTTTGGTGAATATTTAAATATAAGAGGAAAATATTATTATTCCTTTATGGATCTTATAATAGCTTAATAGTTAATTTTAGTGCTTCAATCATACAAAGGATGAATTGTAAATTGATCAAATCACAACCAAAGGTTGAAATTGTGATTATGAAATAAGAAGATATATAGTTGTTATTCATTCTTCCATTTTTAGTCAAGATGGAAAAATACTTACATTGTTCTAGGAAAAAGGATCATGAAGAAATGTTATACCATTATAATTTTTTATGATGAATTGATGGTCTTTTTACCCACCATATATTTAGGGTTTTTTGGTTGTTAAATTTATAATGATCATTCAATTTTGTATTATCTATTTTCTTTGTTACTCCCCATCATCATTTGGGAATTAAACAATTATTCCATGTTTATATATTCCCTTCCCACTACTGTTTTCAAACTTGTAATCCAAGTTATATGTAATTTTAGATGACCTTCATACTTCCCTTTCTCTCTTATCAGTTGGAATTTTTATTAACCCTTCATATGATGTAGGATTTAAAAAGAGGTATTTTAAATGGTGAAAAGTTTTATTACTATGTTCATGATCAAATTGTGTGGGATAAATTTAGTAGGGGTGATAATGTGACACCCTAATATATTAAAATAATAAAAATACATTTGATAGCATATACTACACGAAACACATTGCTTAAACGACCTAAAAATATATATTTTTTTGGAGACAAACAGTAAAAAGAATCAATAGGGGGTTGGGTGAATTTAGTTTTTTCAAATTTTTGTTCTCTTAGAAAAATATACCTTTATTGTTTAAGATTTAATTATTTATTTTTAAGAAAATATATAGTTTAAATAAATGAATAAAATAAATTGATGCAATGCGATTTATAGTGGTTCAAGTAATTGAAGTCTCCTAGTCCACTTCACCACCACTCTTCTCCACATGTGTGAGTTTTTTCACAATATTAGTCCTTTTACGAGGGACTACCAGTCCTTTTACAAAGGACAACATTAATGAGTTCAAGAAGTTGACACTTAGTACAAGAACAATAGGTTTCAACTAGTATCTATAAAAGGCTTTACAAGGAATAACTGTCAGAGGTTCTTTTACTAAGAACCATTACAACACAAGATAAAAAAACTGAAAGAATTTACAGACATTATCTCACAACTAGAAGAAAACATTTACAGAAAATAAAGATCTATGGGAGAAACATTTTGTAGAGTATATAGCTCCCGGAGAGTATTTAGAACACATCAATGATTTTTGATAATCACAATTGATATTTAGATACATCTTCTTTCTTATTTGGGAGGATAAATAGAGTGTCTCTTTTAATCATTGAGAAAATAATTCTATGTATTTTATTTTTCACTTCAATTTTCATGCACAAGACTGTGCTCACACACTATTTCTATTACTCATTTTCTTAAATACATGAACTTCCTCTTATTTAAACACACACCACATGATCTGTAGAAAACAAGGATGAGTTGCACATCTTTCTCCTTGCAATTACTTGAAAATAATAGATAAAAATAAAATTTTTCATACATTGTCTTTTGTCTGGGTACTTGGTTCCTATTATATTTTATTTTATCTTCAAGATGAAATAAATCATTTAGGAATTGTACAAAATCATTAAAAACATAAATTGAGTAGTTCAATGTTTATAAATACCAACTAGTTGCACAATGTATCCAATTAGAAGAATTGAATCCACATTGCTGAATTACTAAACTGAAAATACATAGACGATTCGAAGATCTGAATCAACATATTTCATTTTAATTACCATATCCAAATTTTATATAGTATATTTGAAGAAAAATAATGATTTTCTTTGTATAACCGATTCATTGAAACTAACATAGACTATTTCACCATGTAGGATATTCATGTAACAGATATCTACATATAACAAATTTATGTATCCAATTACTAACATAGGTGATTGATAATTTATCCAATTACTCCACCGAACTATTTCAAATTTCTGAAAGATCATGTAAGTGATTCCTCACATAGACAAAAACATTCACATATGAAAATTTCCCAGTATAGTACAATTTTCATCCAGAACATCTAGAATCCATACTTAGTAGTATTTATTTCCAAACACGTAAGAATAAAATAGAACCTCATAAAAAAAATAGATAAAAATATTACTATTAAGTCATGAAGGGAATTTTAGATCATAAAAACCTAAAGTATATGGAATATGTTGGATCAACAATAATAGTCCAACAATATCCCCCTTTTTGATGATCACAAAACCTGTAAAACTCATAAAACTAATTAGTTATTCTAGTATGTATCAAATATGAAATTTTAAAAAGGTTAAAAATAAATTAAATGACAACATCTAAAAATGTAGTTTTATCCTGCTTAGTTACTTATTTATTTTGAAAAAGGTAGAAACTTCTCCCCCGTGTAAAATAATTCCTTTTTTTTAAAAAATAGTTTTTAAAGAAAACAAAGTTCCCACTTTTTTCAAGGTAGAAAATATATCTAATTTTTTTGTCATAAAAAATAAAGGGTAAGAGAGATATAAATCATGTTAATTTAGAACATAGAGATATATAATATTTAAGGTTAGTGTAAAACTAAAGTATGTATTTCAAGTAATATTGGGTTTTAGTAAATAAAAAGTTTATAAATTACATCAAATGAAAGAAATCGGTCTAAAATACATGATATGAAAGGAAAATAATGAAGTATTTCATTAATTAATTTTAAATATAAACATACATACCACAAAAAATACAAAATATCAGTCAAAGAATCCATTTTGGTTTTGTTGGAAGTGTTTTTGAGGTTAACACAGGTTTGGAGGTTGAAGTGGGTGTGGAGGTAGATGGTATTGACTAGGGTTGCAATAAAGGACTATAAACAACTTATATCCTCTATCTGGGTTTTTGAGAAGTACTAGAAAGATCTATACAAATATTAATTATTCTACACATTTAATTTAAATATTTATCATACATTTAGATTCTTGTAAAACCATCAAACATACAAAATTCAAGAATTAATTGAGATTCTTGCTTATACATCTGAGAAACTGATGCGATCCCATTCCTGATGAACATCTTGAGATTATCTAAGTTTCCTAATGATAAATTTGATGATTCACTAACAAAATTAGTGTGAATAAGTGGGAAAATTTCTATAAATAAAATTCTAGAAAAAATATCCACAAGAACTTACTTTATAATCAGGTTTATATATAACTGCACATCAATAGGCCTACCTGTCAGCATCTAAACTGTCCAATATGGTATCATTACATGCAATTAAAAATTATGAACAAATTATATAAAATATTTTATATAATATCACTATTAGTATTTTTAGGTTTAGGTGGTATGAAAATTATAGGAGGTTTGTATACAACTAACTCCCTTCTCATAAATGAAACTGATTTTTACAAGGACTCTTTTGAAGAATCTTCTAAATATAAGAATGATTCAGAATCTGATTATGAATTTTATTTTATAGAATTAGGTAGAGACACAATATTTTAATCCAATAACTTTATATTTATAAAATTAAAATTATTTTATTTACTTAGAAGCAGAAATAAGGATAAAATTTTATCTCTTTCTGGATTTGAAAAATCTAAATTTTCCTCAACCACATATCCTAGAGATTTCTTAAGATAACCCAAATTTTTATTCATAAATCTATATAAGATGACACTAATATTCTTAATAGCGTCCTGGTATTCCTATGAATTCCCCAAAATATCGTTTTTTTTCTCATCAATTAATACTAGAGAGGGAAAATTAGCTTAAAGACACTAAATTTGAGGAAATAGAACTCAACTCAAACATTATCTGATTGATTAATTGGTGAAAATATGGAAGAGGTGGTGATACCATAGTTGCAGTATCTAAGGGTCAAAACTTCTTGATAATCTCAATCTAACTAATAAAAAATTTCAATTTGTGATAATTATCTTTTACTTTATCTAAAAAAAATTAATTTCATTAAGCTCTTATTGAAGAAAACATGATTTCAGAGATACAGAATCACGAGACACATCCTTTTGAGATGAAAACAAGGAAGTAAGTCCACTAGACATAACCTTTATAGTGGAAATATATTTTAATCCCCTTATCCAGGATTTCATTTCATCAAGTTCCATAGAAATTACACTTCAACTAGCTTTTTTACATATGTGGATCTACTCAAATATTATTAATTAATGATGATTGAGAATCCACCATACCAAATAATTTAATAAAATATAATTTATAGATATAGGTCCATTTATATTCATTGATAAAATATTTTCAATGAAAAAAATCCACTGTTAAACTATATTAGTATTCTCATAGATTGTCAAGCTCAATCAGATCTTTATTAGAGAACAATTCATTTTCCAAGATTTCCAAATCCTTGCTAACTAAAGGTTTTCCTCAAGAGTTGTTGAAGGAAATGAAATAATCTATTATGTATGAGAACTATTAGATTTTATAATAACTTTAAAATACTTTATTGTATCTATATGCAATCCATATAGAATCAGATCAAATCCTTCATGAACTTCCCACAAATTATGGATTTCTCCAAACATCATAGATTATATGCACATTTTGGGATGAAAATTCTTTAGAAATAGAAATAGTTTCCTAAAAAATCACCATATATATTAACCTTTAGTATTTGTAAAAGTTTCACTAGCCTCTTCACTAGTAGCTTGTCCTATAGCTCCAACCTTCTGAATACTAATAGATTTACCAACTACCAGACTGATAATCAAAACTGATGATTTAGTTGATACTAATGTTTAATCCTACACTCCCTTAGAAGAAAAAATCTAAAATAGTGTTTCATTAATAGGTAGTGACAATTGAGTTAAACCCCCTGTGTCACACTATCTTGATAGACCATCTTTAAAGAGTTCAAAACAGAATCTCAGAAATATCAAATCATCCAAAAAAGAACCAATGATAGGGTTTTTCCTTTATGAAATTTTTCTACATCACCTTCATTTAAGTCAACTTATTTATTCATCAAAACTAAAGAAACTAATATACAATAAGGATAATGTTTTAGAATTCCTTTAACCTCCACAATAATGACACAGGAATCTTACCATGTATCTTGGAAAACATAACTTCACATTATTAATCAGGACATACATCAAATACATATATTTAATGATAACCAATTCCATTTTCCCACTCTTTGAGTTATACAATTTTTCAAAAACATAAATAATACATTCCATTTATCATTAATCTCTTTCATTGGTTGCTTTTCAAAATTAGGGGTCCCAAAAAGAAAATTAAACACATCTATTCGACCTACTAAGCTTCCTTAACAAGAAATGGACAACAATATTACTCCCCCACATGGGGATAATTAAAATACATATCCATATCAATAGAAGAAGCTTCCAATCACTTTCCTTTAATATTTTACATGATTACATTCTCTATAGGATTGAACTGAAACACGACAATCAAAAGAAACTCATTAAATTACAACTTAAAAAGAAAACCTAACTTATTCTCATAAAAAAAACCCAACCTTGAAACTCAAGAGATTTGTTCAACAACATTTATGTTGTCTTAAAACATTTTATATCAATGGATTTTACCATAAGAACTATTTTGCGACTTCCTTGAATCTCTCAGACGAGCTTGAGCTTCCATCATCAGCACACATTAACTTTTCCATTTTGAACATGTCAGTAGAAGTTCAAACATGAATCTATGGGAAGACACTATGATTTATCCTTAATGGTAGGTTACACATGTAAATGGAAAGAAGGATTGAGAGATGATTTTGTAATATTCACTGTACCCAAATCCCAATGTACTTATGTACCTAATTTTGATTTATGGTTACTTTTAACTAATAAATAAATAAAAAAAAATAAAGAAACAAGATAAAATGGTTTTAAGTATTTACGTTAACAATAAATAATCAAAATGAATAAGAATATTTATGTAATATCATTAAACTAAATAACATAACTGAACAGTCATTTTTTAAATTTTAGTGGAACTAAAAAAATAAAGAATATAAATTTATTTAAATTAGAATTATTTAAAACATATTAAATCTATTTAAAAAAATATACAAAATTCTATTTTAATAAAATCATGTCACACACATTCATGGAAATTAGTAAAATTATTTTGTAATTAATTTTTTTTAGAGAAACATTCAAGAATAATATAATCTTTTTGACTGTGATCTCTTGGAAAATGATGCCTTAAATATATATTCTCATTCATGAATTATTTATTGGATTAATATATATGTTGATAGCACTAGTGTTATCCCATGTAATTGAGACTTTATTATAATTGAATCCAAAATCAATTACGGTGTGTTTCATCCACAACACATGTAAACAATAACTATCGGCAATAATATATTCTACTTCTATAGTAGATAACACAACATAGTATTTATTTTTACAAGACCAGGATACTAGGTATTTCCAAATAAAATTGAAAGTTCATTATGTTGTCAATATATCTATTTTTTAACCACCAAATCCAGAATCATAATATGATGTTATATTAAAATCAAATTTTTTTTGGAAAAATTATGGAATTTTAAATTTCTTCCATTTAACTATTTTGAAATTATTTTGGAATCTTTAAAATTCAATTCTTTAGGATTAGCCTAAAATCGAGCACAAATACACCCTTGAAACATAATATGTATTCTACTAGGAGTCAAATACAATAAACTCCTAATTATCCCTCTGTAGTTATTACTATAAACTAATTTCCCAAATTCATCAATGTCAAGTTTTTAATTATACCTCATAGGTGTATTATGTACTTTACCAATTTCAAGTACAAACATTTTATGTAAGTCTAGTATATATTTTCATTGATTAAAAAAATTCCTAATGCCTCTTTCATAAATTTTAAACCCTTAAATATAATTTAACTCACCCATAATAATCATTTGATATTCTTTTTTCATGATTTTTGAAGATTCATTAATATAATTTCTCATTATGGAACAAAATATCACACCATCAACATAATTTTGTTACTAACATGATATTTGAGATGATATTTTATTAAATAAAGTAAGATCTTACTCATCCACTGAAAAACCATTTGACAGAATAAAATAACCTAAATTCTCATACCAAGATCTAGGTTCTTTTTTAAGAACTTAATGTGTTGTGGAAAGTTTAAAATAAAAATTTGGAAAATAGGGATTTTTAAAACTAGGAGGTTTGCCAACATAAAAAACCATTTATAAATTAATATTTTGCATCCATATGATATAATTTAAAATTAATATATGATGCATAGGATAAAATAATACTAATGGCTTAAAATATACCTACTTGGGAAAGGGATCCTCATAGTCTATACATTATTCTTTATTATAACAATTAGGTACAAGTATATATTTATTCCTAGTAATTACACCACAATCATCTTGATTATTTGTTAATTTTTTTTTCATTAATAGGATATTAATAAGATCTATCATTTAATTCACTCACATTGTTCCTCTTTAAATTGTTTAATTCCTCTTACATAACCACAATAGAACTCTCATCTACCAATGATTATTCAATAGAATTTAGTTCAATTTAAGACAAAAATTTAGAAAACTATAAATCATCTTCATAAACTCCTTATAGTTGTAATTACTTCAACTAAATTACATAATTTTTTTAAAGGATGTCTCTTAAGGGTTATCTGTTGTCTAGGAAACACAATTTTAGGCTCCCAAGAATACAACCTGTCTGGATTTTGTTTATTAAATCAAGTTCTACCCCTTAATCTTTTTTTATCAAAAATATATTCAGATATCACGTTTTCAAAATAATTACTTAGTTCATAAATTTTATTTACATTGTGATCAAAAGGATCACTTATATAAAATTTCAAATGACTTTATTCTTTAACAATATTTGATCATTTATTGAACACTCTATATATTTTTTAAGAATAATATTAGCCTAGAAATATTTATTCATCATATTTTGGATCAAAAGTTCCAAGATTATCCTTATTTTTTAGAATATAAACCTTAAATTCCAAATCCTTAAAGTATCCAACTTTTCACTTTCTAATATTTCATAGCACATAGGGTGTTTTCTTTAAAAGAGTTTTAAATTTAACTTTATTTAATATATAAAATACTATATTTATAGCTTCATCCTAGAAATGAGTAGGAAGGTAATACTCACATAACATACTCCTAGAAATTTCTTGAAATGTCCTATTTGTCCATTTAGGAACAACATTCTATTGAGGTGTCCTGAGGGTAGAGAATGTATTATTGATACCATGTTTTGAACAATATGAATTTAACTCATGCATTACAAATTTTACTGCATGGTAACTTATTAAGGAAATAGTTTTGGAATCATTCCCTTTTTGAACCAATTTTAAAAAACATATAAAAATATAACTATAATAATTTTTAACAATTAAAAGAAAAACCTAAGTAAATGTAGAATGAAAATTAACTGAAACATAAAACAAGATTTTAATCTTAGTCATGAAACAATATGTGATCCAAAAAATCTAGATCAACAATTTATAAGTGTCTATAAGTAGAAACCACATCAATTGGTTTAAAATATGACTTGTGTTTATTTCACATTTTGAATGTGTAGCATAAATTCTTTTTACTCAATTTATGTTAATCTAAATTTAAAATTAAATTTCCTTTAGAAAATTTTCTAAATGAATTATCATTATAATGTCCAAATCTCATATTCTATATCCAAAATTAATTTTCTCCAACATTTCAATATTTGACCTTTTGGTTACTCAAAGAATTAATATATAGAGTTTATACATTCTATGATCCTGATTCTTTAAATTCTATAATTTTTTCTTTGGAAATAGAACATTCATTATTTGAAAAATAAACATAATATGCATTATCACAAAGCTATTTGATACCTATAAAATTGTATTTTAAAACATCCATAAATATTTTATAAAGAAAGAATTCAGATTTCTAACTGATATAACACCTGCAATCCTTCCATAAACATTTTCTCTGATGGTTAATTGACCTTCCAATATATTATATAAAGAGTAAAAATTAGACAAATCTCCAATCATGTTCCTTTAGAATCCCCTATCCACATACCATATTTCATTAGTGCTCCTAGACCGTTGTATCTATAATGAAAAATTAAAAAATTATTTTTTTGGTACCCAAAATTTCTTAGATCTAGTATAGTTAACAATTAAGGATTTAGGAACCCAAATCTATTAGGGCTATCCATAAACATCAGCACTAAATTTTGAAAAATATTTTGTGAAACAATCATTCCTAACTCAACATAACTATGGGTTTGGAAAACCATAATCATTTTTATAGTGACCTATATCACTACAATGATAAAATAAAACTTTGAAATTTGTTTTCTTTGAAATAGGTACAAAATACTTATTTTAAATCATTGGTTTCCCCCTTGAATTCATATTCAAAATAGATTTTCATGACTTTTTATGTTACCAATAATTTTATTTAAATAATTTTTACCTTTTGTAAATAAACTACTAACATATTTAAACTCTTGAACTTATTTTTTCAAATTTGTAATTCTATTTACATGTTAAAAATATGATGATATAGAAGATTCTAGGAATGATTTTTGTGTTAACATTTACTCAGTTATGTCATATTTTCCTTTAATCAAGTCACTATTGGACTTATCAAGATTTATATTTATTCTTTTCAAAGCTTTATACTTAGATTCTAACAAAGAAAAATATTTATCTAGTTACTCAAATGAAAACATTTCATTTTCATGTCCTATTTCCTGTTTATATGAATAGAAAGAATGTACCTCATTAGTTTGTTATAGAAAACACATAATGTATTTCTTATAGAATACTCAACTTATGATTATAAAGATGAAACATCACTATAATCCTATAAATATCTCCTAGTTTATTTCATAGGTTTCTTACCTTTCTTATTATAGCCAAATTAATTTGTTATTTTTATGAATATTTATCATCTTTAAACTTCAGATAATTAGGATTGGTATATGCAAGATTCTCACACATATAATATCTTTCTTCCTTATAATTTTCATATGAATTCTTATATTTGCTGAAATTTTTGTTAAAACATCTTCTATATTTATAAAACCTCTTAATAATTTAGGAAAATTAAATAATCTCTTTGTATGAATTATAATTACTTGAATAATTTCATTAACGATTCATATATTTGAAATTATTTACACTTATTATCATCCTTTTAATTCTGAGTCTTTTAAAGAAGAATTATAATTTTCAACTGAATTATGTTATGAAAATTTAGCATCCATATTCTCTTTATACATCATCCATGTTCCAATAAGATATTTTATTTTTAAACCTTTGACCTCTATTTATTTTTTGATTACAGCCGAAATACCCCTCCTCTTTAGTGTGAGTCTTTTGAGAACTTGCATAGCATGATATGGTTCAATAATAGAAGGACCTAAAGAAGAAAAATTATTTAAAATTTCTATGTATCTTCCATTTAACTGTATGACAATCTCACCATCCATCATTCTAAAGGTGTCAAAATTTTGTTTGGAATTATTATATGTGAGATCCCACATATTATTTGTTACTTTATATGCTACTGAAATTAAATTCCACAATTCATAATCTATTTTAAATTGAGAAACCTTGTTGAAATCATCCATTCCTAATACAAAGATTATATCATTCATGTATTTCTAATTCCAATCATAGTTTTATTTTGATTAAGCATCCGAAGTTTCTTGTTCAATCTTCAGAATTGCATAAGGCTTCACGAATTTGAGATAAAAATTTAGAACAAAGTTATTTAAATGTATAATCATCATTTCCTTTCTATAGATATAATTTTAGACATTAAAATAAGATTCAATGACCATATAAGTTTTTTCTCTTTTATCAATCACTATATCTAATATTGAAGAGATCTATAGATTTTAACTTTTTATGGTTGAGAACTCAAGAATCTCACATTGGATACCATATTTTACAATAATAAACTAGATGTTAAATTGGTAGGTAATAATATTATTAATTGTTTTATGAAATATATATAATGGTCTTACTCTATATAAATATATTGATAAATTCTTAACAAATAAGCACTTATCTTTTAATAAGGAAATATTATTCTAAGAAAACATGTTTCCTTAAAAAATAATTTTTTTCACTTTTTAAAAGAAAATAGTATAATTAATATATGTAAATTTTAGAATATTTACTTTCTAAAATTAATATACTTTATGAAATTAGAATATCAAAATTAATGTAGTGTTTATTATTTGGGATTTTTTTTTGAAATGGTTGATTTTCAGTGAATAGTAAAAAATTACAAATGTTCAAATAATGCCATTTATATTCATTTAAAAAAGTAATTTAAAAGTTAAATTATATTTTGTATTTGGTCTCAAAGTGAAATATGAAAAATTTTATTTTCCATAATGTAATTTATTTCATTTAAATCACAAATTTTTAGGATTTTTGTATAATTTTATTTTTATGCTTAAAACACAGTTATCTACAATTTTGTTTAAAATGGATAAACATTATACATTTTAATTAATTTAAATGACCTATAATAATGAAATAAATAAATTAAATAAATATATTTATATGAATTTAGATTCAAATAATGATTATTTCAAGTAATAAATTTAATATTAGGTCATGTATTGTTTGTAAAATGCATTTTTTTAAAATCCTTTTTCTGACACATTTCGCAGGTTAACATTTAAATTTAATTCTACAAAATCACTGATTTGAATTTGATAAAATATATTCTCTGTTTCATATCATCATAATTAATATTATTTAATAATTTCTAATTAATTCTAGTTATAATGAATATTAAAAATAGTAAAAAACTAGTCATTATGTTGATGAACTAAAATTATTAAAGTGAGTTACATTAAAGGTAAATGAGAAAACGTGTTTAAAAAAATATTTTTGAGTTTTAGAGGTATTTATAAGAAAAATCACCCAATAAATCCATTATTTATCATTATTCTATGGACTTGGATTGATAATGATTTTCCATTACTAAATAATTTTGGTTATTTAGAATATTTCCAATCCTCCTAAATCATAAAAGGGAACCCCATACACTAAATTATGCATGAATATAAAAAAATATTTACTGAAAAATACCTATGAAAATATATTCCCAACATCTTTATCTAAATTATATATCTTTTTTTCAATCCAAAATACCAACCTTATAGTCCTTAATAAAATATCCAATGGAGGTTCTTCTAAGAGAAGGTAGTTGTCTTCACAGAGCTCCTTCTTTTTTCTTATTTTACCACATTAAATTATGTGTTACCAATTATAATATAAAAAAACAAGTGTATCCTATATATTAATATGTAATTATGTTGAATGTGTAATATTTATCCATATCCACTTCCATCCAATGGTAAATGAAACCATCGTTCAAGTGTACGGAAAACAGCCGCCTCACGAACTGATGTAATTTGTTTCACATCATCACCTCTCACAGATGTTCATGTTGATGTATTTAATATAAATATAAATATATATAAATATATATTATATTCTTAAAAAAATATCAATATTTAAAATAAATATTTCATATATTTTCTTACCTTTCCATTCAAAGGAAAACAATTATGTTATTCGTGCGTACGTGTGGGTTACTACCTCCATGAAGTAATGTGATTTGTTTTTAATTAAAAAATCACCTGGATTGTATATATAAAGATATTTAATGTAATAATATGATATTTATGATATAATTAACATTATTTAAAGATAAAATAACACTTACCTACTTTATATCATGATTGTTGAAAAATGGAAATGTTACTCATGCGTTAGTACGATCTACTTTCTCAAAGATTGTAACATAGTTCATTTTTCATAACTGTCCTCGAGGATTGATTTTAAATGTATAATTATTCTATAAAAAGATAATTATTTCATTATTATTATTCTATATATTATGAAATAATAATATCATTGACCATAGTCAACTTTCCAAAGTGATTTGGACATATTATCCAAACATTATCAAAACCTCTAACTTGAACATAAATCATTAAGTCATTGAATATAGAATAAAAATAAATAAAATTAAATAAATAACAAACTTGAGAAATGTTATTAATAATGTAAATAATTAACATAATTATATATTTCAAGAGGATAAAGAACATAAGTGATGAATCAATCTCTTGTTAAGGGATCTCTCTAACCCACAATTTTCTTTGGGTTATGACCATTTTCTCTATAGCTATATATATATATTTAATGTTAAGGAATTATTTTAAGTAAATATATATATATATATGCCTCTCAAATATATACCATGATTATTCTCCATTACTTTTATGGGTTAATTCATTCCTTATGGTCATTTATCAAATACCTTTATTGTTAAAATTCATTTGATTATGGTCTGAGGTAAGATTGTTCAACCCATTTTCTTTTTATGGGTTATTCTTATATTATTACTTTTTATTGATTTCCCTTATGTGAAACAAATAAATAATGAACATGTTTTGATGGGTCTTCCCATATAGTGCTCAAATGTTTTGGGTAATGCTTTAGTCTCATGAGGGGCTATGTATAAGAATAAGGAGTAAACATAATCCATTATGGGACATTTTCAACCATTTTATACTACATAGGTAGTTATTTTTGACTCATGTTTTATTGATTTTATATGTTTCTACCAAATTTCCTATGGTTCAATGATATTATGATACCATTTTCTTAATTTCATGCCCATATGTAATTAATTTTTTGCCTTCTATTTTATGATATCATGTGATACCTCTAACTCATGAGTTGTTGTTACACATAATTTTTATTCCCTTACTTGGTTTTTTAGCTAACCACTTTTGTATACGTATTCACGTAGTTACACCATGTAGTTTGTGAGCTTTAATGGATTTAAGATATCACTAATAATAATGAAAATAAATATGTTACTTTTTACTTTATTTGGATATTTTACATACCAAGTATTATAAAGACACTAAGACCCATGATATAAGGACACACAAAATCCATACCAAAAGAGTTCTCCAAAAAAATATATTACGACACCAAATATAACTGATAATTACTAAACCAAAAAACTAGCCCCACTTCACATGTAAAACAACCATAGTAATAATTTACAACTTATCATATAATTATATCATCTCATCATTGATAGATTTACCATTTACCCAAAAAATTACATTCATTATTCAATTCATATACAAATTTAATGACTAAAAATTTCCAAAATATACCCACATTAACTACAGATATTTATCCACTCATTCCAAACATGAAAAATTTAATTTACGACCACATATTATTTAATTCAATTTAATTTTACCACCTTATATAACACAAAGAAATTTTATCACTTCCAACATAATACATAACCATTTTTCACATCAAACTCTTCACATTTGATAAAAATCCACCACATCATCCCAACTATCACACATTAATAAAATTTCCATTCCTAATCTATTCAATTGAAACCTCATTTCCCAACACATTACAAAACCCATAACTAACCACATAATTAAATCACAACCCCCCATAATAACCACATAATCAAAATAATATAGAAATCACACTAACATCATTAAGCAACCAATTTTAGAATTAACTGGCACCATAATTTATATTTTAAATAATTACGTCATAATATATTAAAATTCTTTACATTATAATTAATATAAAAATTCCTATTTTATAATATCTTGTTACTTACCATATTTAACTGGTTAATCTTTTATGAATAGTGAATAAGTAGATAATATCACCAAAATATAAAAATACATTAATTATTAATAAGAATAAAAAAATAACCAACAATCTAAAAAATAATATCAAGGGAATCATTTTTCCTCCTTTGAATTACCCCATAACATCAATTTCCTTTATGTCTAGTTATTTATCTTCAATTAGTAAATTCTTACCATCAACACTAGGAATTCCAATGCATGATACTCCCATGATATAACGAAATGTAAATAGGGTTCTTGGATCCCCTAACTTGTTACAAAATTTTAAGGAAAAAATGTTCAATATTGGGATAACTAATGTTCAACCACCTCCAAACTAGAAGGGACAACCAAAGAACCTAACTGTGACAAAACACCATGATTCTATATTAAAATATTAACTAAAACATAAGAAACTACACCAAATAAACTCATATAAGAATATAGATAAAGAATAAGATAAAATGATAAATGACCATAATTTTTATAATGTGAGTTAAATACTGATGAACAAAGTGGTTTAATCCAAAAAACTAAATGAATAAGGAGCATTAAGAGGGATGGAGTTGTCTTTTTTTTATATGAATAAAAAAAAGTAAAACCATGGATGTCTTGAAACCTATTTATAGAGATAAACAAAATTGACTTGATGATGGTGTTGTTACTTTAACCATGACCGTGGTGCCTTCACTTAAAATGAGAACTATGTTTTCATCCATTTCATATTATTTTAATGAAACCAAAAATTTTCATTCGTAAATATTACATATTTTTAGATTAATATTTTATAAATAACATTTCAATCCACTCTAGAATCATAATGTATTAGTTTATTTGGAGACTAGATATATAAAAATCATATTTAGGCACATTATTCATCATCTTTCATAATGTTATTCTCACGTTTTCCATTTATTTGTATACCCTACTTGAAACCATTCACCATAACTTGTTTAAAGTAAAAATAATAAAGGGTGAGCTTAAAATATCGGTAAGGGTAAACATTAGATATATAAATTGATGATAAAAAGAAAAAATAACATAAACATAAGGGCATGAGTTCATGATCATAACTTATAAAGTTTATACACAATCTATCGTGGATTAAAATCATTATTCATGGTATATATATTTATCATTTCAAAAAACATGAATCATACAAGTAAAAAAAATGATAAATCATCACTGAACCATACGTTCAGATCATAGTCATTTAACAAAAGTTTAGCACCATTATAGTCATCAAAACCATTTAATATTTCAAGGTTAAATATAAATACTATAAATTATAGTGGATCATGAATCAAAACCTATTTCCTTTATCATAATAGATCATGAATAATCACCTATTTCCCATAGTGGATCAAGAATCCTCACATGTTTCCCATAGTGTATTGATCACACCAACTAACATCCCATAATTATCAGATAGATATAAAAATTTACCAAATTTATTGGAGGGATATATAATTTTTGGTTCACCCATCACATAATTAAAACCATACATATGTGTTCCATAAGATCATAAAATTTTCATCGTATTTTTGGTGCCGAAATCCATGCATCGGGAGAATGGGAGAAGGTCGTTGACCGTTTAGGATCAAATCAAAGATTAGATGGCTCCAAAATTATCAAAAGTGTCTTCTTCATGAATCCCCTTTAAGGAGACCTCTAAACTACCATGACCACACAAAAATAAGATAGAATACCCATGAGTCGAACAGAGTAGCATCTTTCACAGAGCCCCCATTTGCTTCGCAACATGGATCTGAGCATATTTTCCCCCATTTTTCTAAAAATTAGTTATGCATTCCAACTCCAATGTATGGCTAACCCAACATTTTGACTTCCGATCTCCCAATTCATGATACACCTAAGCACCATGAATCCAACCACACAATGTATAGCCCAAGGCATTAGATCATCACAAGACCCCCTTTATCTTATTCCTAAGTTACTCTACCTAAAGTAGATATACCTTTAGGAAAGGAGAACCCCCTTCTTGGAGGAAAAATACCCTTCGGGGTACTTGAGTTTTCACAGAGCACTAAACCTTTATGATGAACTCCCTTCCTAACACCCGACTGCATGTAAAGGTTGGGTCACCATATCTACTTAATCCCATTCCTTCATGAGGACACTGTTATCTTCAAAGAATTGGAGATTCTAAAATCTCCTCTTAGTGATCCCCCTACACCATGAGACCATCCTCTATGCATCCCTCTAGGCTGGTGGGTAGTGATTTTGTGGTCCATCACAAGTTATCCTCTGTTGTGATTCCCTACATCTTACTTCTCATTATAGGTACACTAATGGATTTTTATATTCAGTATTGACACACTAAAATGTAATTGACTATCGACCAATTCTTCACACCTTCACCTTCCATAAATGATGATGCCATCCTTTCCCCAAGGGTTGATGATCAACAATTATGTAAGTCTAAGGGGTAAGGAGTGAGTCCCCCACGTCCAATCTGCAGGACATTAAATTTCCTAGAACCAACATCCTGAAAAAATGAAATTAAACTAGGATATCAACATTCATTGAAATCCTGAGATGTCATTATTTATGAGTGACATAGAATTCCATCCTCTACATAGGATTAAAGAGGGTATGGTCATCAGGAGCCTTCTGGTATTATGATCAACCTCCATTAGGAAGTCTGATCAGCCTCTATCAATCTCCATAATATGATAAACTAATGACCAACGTCATGTTAAAAATGGGATGCGTAAAGAAAAAATCAGAATACATTTATGTAGCATAAGATACCTCATGAACGACACGAGATACCTCACATTCTACACCCTTTAGAATCCATTTAGGATGAAGAATATTAGAGACCAATGTTCCAGCATCCAGACATGCCCGAATGAGGCCCAACATGCCCACTCCCCTAACCAAAGGTTTGTAACCTATCAAGAAGACATGGAATGTCTAGATAGAAGTAGAATAATTAACCGGTTTCCACAATGATATGGAACTAGGAATAAGCTTCATGAACCACATATATATATATGAGGGAGACTTAGAATAGGTGATAAATTCTATGAAGTAATCCATGGATGGAGGAGCCAACATCCCATTATCACATTTAGATCAAGGAGAAGACATTGACAAGAAATTTTTGAATTACCCCCACCTTTAAAAATTTGGAATTTTGGGTACAATGTATTCATCAGTATTACATCAATGCGTAAGGCATTGGTGCCCCAATGAATGAGTCAGAAATAGATATGGTGAACCCGATGTGAATCTTTTTTTATTCGACCATGGGGAACATCTATGTGAGTCATTAGTTCAAAATATTAGTGTGTCACCATATCTTTATATCTAGCACTAGGGATATCTATGAAAAACATTGGGACCATCTTAGAACTCAGCAATAGTTGGAGTAGTTGAACTTTGTGAATCTCTATATGTGATATCATCAAGGTCGATCTTTATCTCTAGCCATGTAAGACAAGAAAATGTTGGGTCATGGGGAATTAAATTCTGAGAATTCATAGTGACATAAAAATATTTCTACTTTTAGGACCCAACCTATAGGAACTCGCTCACCGAATCCCCGACGACACATGAGTTGGAGGCTAGTCGATGTACCAATTCTACATAACCCCACCTCCTCCATGACGTCCACTACACCATCAGCTACCATGAACCCAAACCCTATATAACCCTCTGAAATCATCCATAAAAGTTTATCGACACCATCGTATAATGGTACGAGAAGGATGTAGTCATTATCATATAGGATATGGCTCACCCGGACCTGGAGGCTTCTATAACACAGTGTCACTAGCACCCCAAGGGTTGCACATGGAGCACCTACTTCACAATCTAATGATGAGCAGCTTGAGGATCCTATCCCTTGAGTTATCCTTTTACTCACTCCCTTATTCCCAAAAGGTAGGGGATGCCCGGTTCACCATAGAAATGACCAATACTCGAAAGTCACCCAGGAGGGATCCCACCAGGTCATGTCAATGACACCATCAAATGATCTTCTAGGTCTAGAAACATGTGGATCATTAGCTTAATATACCATCCCAGTCTAACTCACCCATTACCAATATTAGGCCCATTTTTAGGGGGATGCCTATTGGGGGAATAATCTTCCATAGCTCTAGTGACCCCTTCCATTGTTGATGTACTCCACCGGATCCCTGCCACTGCAGAGCTGGGACCCCTCAATGAATGGTTGGGATTGAGCCCTCAAAAACATTAGAAGTAGGTTGGGTTGACTCTTTTAAACACTAGAATATTTTACATCCATTATGGGATAGTCCGTGATAATGAAACTAAGTACGATGGTCTTACTGATGTAGTATCTAGTCAGAGTGGAGGTCCTCGAAACTTCGACAACCAACATGGAAGTCCTCCCCATGTTCCTCGAATCATCTAAAGAGGAGGCCCTACCTTCTTTGTTGATGTAAAACATGAAGGCCCTCCCCATGGTTATGGTTCTCGATATGGAGGTCCACCCTGTGTTTTCGACTAGTGAAACAAAGGTCCTCCTCAGGTCATCCCCAGCTCTAGTAGAGGTCCTCCCCACTCCAGCTTCCATTTAATCAGAGGTCCTCCCTACATCACCGATGATTAGAATGAAGGTCGTAATCATACCCTCATCACCAACCAACATAGAGGTCATCCCCATTCCACAACCAACCAGAGTGGAGGTCCTCCCCACTCATGTGGAGTCCCTCTCTTCTCATCTAGTAACCAATATGGAGTTCCTCCCAATACTCATATATCCCAACATGAAGGTCCTTACCATGTTTTTGATGACCACAATAAAGTTCCTCCTTGCTATATTAGTATTATGAGTAGAGTTACTCCCTGATCTGATGACAACAACCGATTTGGAGATCCTCCCTGTATCTTGAAAAATCAAAGAGGAGGTCCTCCCTAAGTAAGAAACCCACAACACAAAGGTACCACTCATGCTAAAAATGTTCCCTACCCTAACAAACCATCCTAGGGTAGAATGTAGGACCTTCAACACCGAAGGAAAAACATTGGGAAGCACCAAGTCGTTGTTGATCCCATCCATATATCATATTCTGAAGATAAGGTTGATTGAATGATGGAGCGTTCCATTAAGTCTTCTTTATCAATGTTTGGGAAAGGATCCCGACATGTGATATTCATCATCCTAGATGGTGATGTTCATAAGATCCCAAAATATCGTTGCATGTATATGTAGAAGGTGGAAGACTTTAATCCCTTCAAAGGTATCGTAGTTCATGATTTGTCATCATAACTAGATTCATTCTCTACCTATTCATGAGATCACGAAGAATATTTCTAGGATATGATATAATGTGACCACATAGTGGATCTATAGATGACCACTGATTACCTTACACATGAGGTCGTGGTTGGCACCCCATCCTATAGGGATGTGATGATGCAATTGACACCGCCTCCTAGAGATGACCTTGAATGCAGTGATCAATCAATTAATAAAGTAGTCTCTCCACTGGCCTATCCACCATCATAGTGATCCACATTCGTTTCATTACCAGTTTCTCATCCAACGCTGATTGGATCCCAAGGAAGTCAAGATATGGGCCCCACTTCTGAGTAAGGAATCTTGTGGGACCCCTTTCCACAGACTAGCTATCTGATGTGTTCTAGCTGAATGCGGTCCCCGACTTCGACATTTCAGAGTCCCTCACCCAGGAAAGATTTCATGGTTTCCCAGACCATCTATGTGACACATTATCACCTCTAATACCATCAGTTGGTCTACTTGAAGTGTTGAGAGCACTTAGACGATATCGGCCAACAATTCCATATAGTTGAGTTGACAACACTTATAATGGAACAACATCATACATCACCCAGCTACCATTAGAACCTTCAAAGATGATGAGTTCAAAGCTTCAAATTTCTCCATAGAATCATTGATGTAGTGTCTCTACATGTGAATACCCATGGTTGGGGGGAGTATTCCACTCTCTAATTCATCCCTATCAAGAAACATATTTATTTTCATGGTGACATCAAGGACACTATAGGTGTTGTCAAGGTGAAAATTGTTGAGCTCACACTACCCATAGACGGGGAGATCAACACAAGATCTGATAGAGAGAACTAGCCTAATGGGTTATCATAGTATCTTGTGAACCCCAGGTGTTATCAATCTCTAGAAGAGAAAGATCATTGTCCTAGGGAAAATATCTTCATTATTTCCCATTGGTCAGAATCTCAACAAGGGTAAGGGAACACTCATGTAATCAGACCCACCTAATATTGTGCGAAGAATAGAGGATGACTATGTAGTCATCTCTATAAAAAACATACCACATATATGCATAATATCATTAATGAGATCCTTGTCGAGTGACTTATAGACCATAGTGTTCCCCGGTATAACCTTGTTCCTCCTCAACCGGGACAGCAGGGGCAGCCCTGTGTCTCCCTTTTCTAGTTTCTCCTAGTCCAGCATGTTGATCCCACACACCCATACATGCATGGAATGAAACCATGGTATGTATCACAAAATATGATCGAGTAGTGTGAGAATATCCCTCAAGACCTAGATCTGGTCGTTCGACAAGCTGCTTTGCAAGTTGCTCCACAAGACGCTTTGTAGATTTCTCTATGACCCCTTTAGACTCTTTACTATGTTGATGATACCATAAATTCCATGTTGGTCATGAATACTCAGAAATATAGGAACCCCTAACAGGATGACCTGATAGCTGCTCTCACTACCAGGATTGAAGCCTCGGAGATGCGACATGTGGTGATCCCACTTGAGTCAATCCATATCTAGAATGGGTAGATGATATGCGAGCACCCCCATATTTAAGGAAGCCAACCTTCACCCTCATCAATGGTATGGGTGACCCACTATTACATTTTTATCACTTCATATCAATGTAAAGACCTATGTTAGGAACCCCATATCATTATGAATTATCCATGCTCTGATATTTTGTTCAGAAATTTGAAGGGAATGTGTTCTACTGGTACAACTAGTGGCATATTGGGTCCATCAACAACTGGAAAGACCATCATAGTATGTTTATTAATCAGTTCAGTTCTACCCCATGTAAGATGATTATTTTCAACCTCTGGAAGTGAGTGCAGTTTTAATATGAGTGTGTTAAAAACTTCATTACGAGGTCGAAATGCCTCACGTACTCTCTCGACGTGCCACCAACTCGGGAATAGCCAATGAAAATGTGTGTAGGGAATTTTAAGATGGAATTGGTCCCCACCATCATCAATCATAATTTCCTAGTTTAATTATGGGATTTCTCTGACAAGGCTTAACACATAGTGAATGCCTTCCCACAAGATAAGAAGGCATTCCATTTGTCTCCTCTGACCCATATAAGAAGAGATCCCAAAACCAAGACATCTTATAGAGTGAAGGTAGGGGATCCAAAGCCACAAGAGTTGTTTCCATCATAGCCACATCTTGAACCACTTCATCGAGAACATCAACCTCTACATGCTCAACCTATTCAATATCAGAATCATCAAGAACCTCTTTAGTAGAAACCGCCACCCAGATTAGAGAACGTGGTTCCAACTCCATGTACAACTCTATCCCCTCATCCCAATCAAGATCCCATGGTTCCCAATATAGATAATAGGAATCTAAAAAACTCATTCTTTGAGGCCAAGGTTCCTTGTCATTTCCACAATGCTCTGTATAAAGGAACCCTGAAGCTGCCTATGTGGAGAAATCCCCATGAGGCCAAACTTATAGATTTCCCTGAACACTATCCTTATCATATAACAATTTGACATAGTAATAAGTATTACTATGTATTCAAGTATTAGTTATAGGAATTTGTGGAAAATGGTGTGATCAGGCTGGGTGAAGTTCCAGCATCGGTGACACACGTATCTACTGAGACTGACAGTGACAACATGGGTTTTGGTGAGTGGTAGCTAGTCTCTAGCCATGAGACTAAGAAGTATGATGACTGGATGGACTGTAGGGTAGTCACCCACACCCACTACGTCATCCTTTTCTATCTAGGCCATCCCAAATCTCCACAAGTCACTGATCCTTCTCCAAATGCCTCATCAGAATACACTTCCCAACCCTCAATGTCTTAAAAGAGTAGGCATTGATGACATAAGGGAAATCAAAGTCCTCCACTGGCGTAGAAGTCATCTCCTACACTCAGTGACTTCATTCCTTAGAATATTGGAATCACACCCTAAGCCTTCCCAATAATTGAAAAATCTTATGAAAATGATAAAAAAATGTTTGTTTTTGAATACTATTGAATTGGTGGATCACTAAATTGTCACCAATGATGAGGAGTATTAGGAGAATCACCTACTGTATTCAAACACCACCATTGAAGGAGGATCTATGAACATGAATGTCGTAGGAATTTCTAGTCCAGTACTTCAAGCCAGGCCATGTATTCCACTGATACCAGATAGAAAGAATTACGCATTGCTCAACAAGAATAGTTCTTTCAGCCTACTTCACCAAATTCACCTCCATTACTGACCACAGTCATTGATCAGGAAGATTCCCCATGGTCATATCATGATTAACTGTGTTCATCAATGCCTCAGTCCGCCAACAATCATCTAGTGGTAGTTATGGGTAGTTTTTTGTAATAGGCAGAAAGCCATTTCCCGCAATAGCTGGAATCCAATGTATCCACCAGCAGTGACCATCATGCTTCCCACCATAGAGAGACCCCATGCGGGCAGAAATGTGTGCCTAGTATGGATTTATGATTTGTTGAAGAAACTTTATTGCATTTTTTCCAATCTATCAATCCACAAGGCTTTCAATTTTTAGAATAGATACGTGAGACCCTTGCAGAAGCCTTCTAAATCCCTATATAGTTTAAAATAGAGGTTCCAGAAGCTAATACATTCTATGATGAGGGATTCAAGATATTATAATTCCATGATGTTTGAACTTTATCCAATAAAGATGGGGGTTCTCCCATACAGGGGAACATCAACCCCTATACTTCCATGATAAGTTCAATGACATGGAGGACCACCACTTTCTAGTTGACACGTGTTATTTGATCAATCTTAACCCAACCTGGATTATCCATAGGATGAGACTCTTCAAAGAATATATGATCCATAATTACCTAAATATTCAAGGGTACCACATGACTGAACATATAATGCATGGAAGGATATATTTGAAGGCCCAGTTCAGTAGTTTTATAGAAGAAAATAAATTTATGGTTGTCTCACAGAGCACTACTTATAGTGCATTGATGGGTTGCCCTGGATCCATCTGCACACAACAATCCCCTCATCATATCACTAGTGCCTAAAGTAATCTCTCAATGATTGAGTAGGAATTCTAAATGGTGTTTCTTATACTTTTTCCTCTTTTGAACCCCTCTTCCCAAAATTAAGCGTATTACTAGAGAAAAAATAAGCATGCTCAGACGAATGAGGTTGACCAAACCTCCGTCGCAGCCAGCCCATGGGCAGATCTGTATGACACATTCGTTCTCAATATTCACCAGTTGAAGGTTACAAAGCTAGATTTGAGGAACTTCTTTTTCATTTCTAGGAGGAAATGGTGATGTGTCCCTTGGTTCAAATTATTCCAGAAGATTAACTTATACTCCCACATAGATATGGCTCAGGTGATACTTGAACCCACTACTCCTGTTAGGTATCAAGATGTTTACCCAATGGCTCCAACTATGTGTCAAGCCCGATAATTCCACTAAGACTGGTCGAACCTTCACAAGTAAAACCATCACCACTTCATCGATATCAATCATGGGCCTTGTTTTCAAAGGCCTAATTGAATCAACATGACAACTTTAATCACCACGATTTTAGCAGAGTAAGAGTATCTTAGGGAAGATTCCTATACCACCTAGGATGGAACTAGTGTTCCTCCAAAATTAGTTAGTTTTGGAGAATCACCTATTCCATATGAACTCCTACCATAGACGAGGAAGAATATCTTGAATAGATACTTCCTAAGTTTGAGGAAGTAGTCTCCACCACCGTCGATGGGCTCATACAGGTGATTATTAGTATCGAGACAAATCTAATGCCTATAATGATTACTGAATCCATCACTATAGTGGAAGAAAAATAGTATATGGATTTCATGAAGAAGCACCGTGATGTTTTTTTCTTAGATATATGAAAAGATACTACGATTATACTATCATATCCACATCCACCATTTTGGTCTCCCTGTAAACCATCGCGAGTTCAAGAAGACTCCCAAGAAGTTTCACCCATCCCATGGTCCCATGGTCAAGTCTAAAGTTGATAATATTATCAAAGTCCAAATTTTTAAGGAATTTCAATACCCCTAGTGTCAAGATAGCATTATCCCAGTCAGGAAGAATAATTGGTAGATGAGTGTCTATATCGACTTCAAAGATCTCAATCGCCACTATTTGAAGGATGATTTTCCCATCCCAGTGATATAGTTATTGATCAACACCATGACGAGCTTATAGGATATCTACTTAATGAATGAGTACTATGGGTATAATAAAATCATGATGGGTCATAAAGATGTGGATTCAACCACCTTCAGAGAACCACATGGTACCTTATGCTATCAGGTGATTCCTTTCAGTCTAAAAAATATAGGAGCTACCTAGGAGTGAACCATGACACACATCTTCAAGATAATCCTAAGTGAAATAGTGGAATGCTATATAAGTGATTTGGTGGTCAGATAAGTCCAGAACATGGACCATCTGACAGATCTTTGGAAGTGTTCAGCTTCCTCTGTTCCCAGAAGTTGAAAATTTACCCCTTGAACTGTGCCATTAGGGTTACCACTGGAATGTTTTACAGATTAATGATCAAATATAGTGGTATAGATATTGAACCAGATAATATCAATACCATCATCTATATTCCTCATCCGAGTATCCTTCAAGAGCCTTGAGGACAGCAAAGAAACTTATCCTATACAAACTGATTCATTACAAATTTGGATTGTAAGTGTAAGACCTTCTCCAAGATCATGAAGAAAGGTTCCATCAACTAGCGGAATTAAGAGTTTTATATCAAATTTGAAGTGATAAATAAATATATACAACATCATCTATTTATGATGCCACACATCCCAAGGAAATCTATGGTCCTCTATATGACTGACCTGGAACAATCCCTCAACTCCATTCTCAATTAGAAGAACAATGAAGGGATGAAGAATAGTTTATACTGTCTTAGTCACATGATCCTTGAAACATAGTCTTGATACTCACCCATCGATAAGAGATTCCTTTCACTAGTTTTTGTAGTGAATAAGTTGGGTCTCTACACCCGACATCACAAGGCCCAATTGGTATCTCACATGGATCAGTTGAAGTAGTTCTCTAATTTTTAAATATTGATAGGCTAGAAAGCACATTGGGTGGGGATTCTTCAGCAGTTTGACAAATTTTTCAATTTGAAGAACGTTGTTATGGTTCAAGTGCCGATAGAGATTTTGACCACTCATCCCACTCCTGAGGATACTCCTATGTATGTTGATTTTTTATATAAGTCTATCATCTCAATTGACCAAGCCATGCTATGTTAGAAGATTCATTTCTATGGTGCTTCTTGGAGTCCAACCGAATGAAAGATCAATGACCCCAAGATCAATAGAGTTTGTCAAGGAATCATCTTCATCACCCTGCCATAGGTTTTACTTCTCTATTCTATCATGCTATCATAAGGATTCATGAAAAATGAGGTAGAGTTTCAGGCCCTCATTACTGGTGTCAAGTTGTCCCTAGAGATTGATGTTACCCACCTACATGACCAAGGGGAATCTGATTTAGACATCATGAAAATCAATTGTGATTATGTCATTAGGAAGCCAAAGTTAAATCCCTTTGTCAATCATACTCACCACATTATGCCCCAATTACCTTATTAGCTAGTGGTGACTCATGTTTCCCAGTCATAAAATGATGAATCAGATGCCCTGGCCAGTCTATCTACTTATCTTATATAGCTTGACCAAGATGATCTATTCGTTCATGTTGTTCATAAAAGAGTCATACCCCATCACTTCAGATGATGATGATGATAGTAATCACATAAAGCACCTGACTTCTAGTTCTTCCACATCTAGATATTCAGATACCCTGCAACTGAAGAGTCCTTTGATTAGATGACTCCCTTCGTTGAGTATCTCCAGCATGACACTATCCCAATAGAAAAAGATTAATGTGAGAGAATCTGTTGTCTTGAAACATAGTTCACCCTCCAGAGTAGACCCAACATCAAAAATATTCTCTACTAATGTGGGTTTTATGTGATTCTCCTCCTTTGTATACAAGGATATGTAACCCCTAGGTTATGCAAGAAGTTCATGCTAGGTCCTATGGTGCTCATCAAGAAGGATTAAAGCTCTCCCCTCAGATTTGAAAGTTTTTATACATTTTCCCCACTATAGTCCAAGGATGTATTGAGTTTTCCAAGAGTTTCCACGCATCATAGATCCATTAAAAATTTTTGTATTGAATTCAAGAGCCTCTCCAATCTACTAAGTACTTTTATCCCTTTGTAGTTTGTGGAATCAACATCGTTGGACCATATCCACTGGAAATATCTCACTAGCGTAGGTTCATTCAGACCATAATAACTTTATTCTCTAGGTGGAAGAATCTATCCCTCTTAAGGAAGTAAAGGCCTAACCAATCATGGAATTCTAGATCTCCAATATCATTTATCAGTTTGGAGTCTCTCACTCTATTCTCACTGATATTGGTACCAACTTCTGAGAAGCCAAGATGAAGAGGTCGTACACCAAGAATATCATCATGTCTAAACATTATTCTCGTTACCATGAACAATCAAATGGATATATCGATGAATTCAACAAAAAAATCTCCAAAATCATAGAGAATATGGTGGGTTATAACACAAAAAGTGGGCTAGACAAGCTCCCCAATTCTCTCTGGCCTTATTTAATGATGAACCACAATTCCACCTAGACGACTCCAAATTCCATTGGGTATGGAACATAGGTTGGCCTTCCCATTTAGATTAAGTTACCATTGCTACAAATATATTTCTATGATCAAAATACATCATAATGAATAAACCAAATCTCTCTATATGAATTTGAATCCCTTGATGAAAGAAGGATCTTAGAATTTGACAGTATGGAGAGGTACCCGAAAAAGATATCCAAAGCGGTCAACAATAAGGTTTACCTACACTCTTTCACCCATGGTATTGAAGTTTTAGCTCCCCAAACACCAATATAACCTAGTTCTAAACCTCCAATGTTACAACCCAGGTGGTAGGGGTCATATATCATTCATAATGTCTATCCTAATGGTGCATAATATTTGGTCACCACGGATGGTGAGTTCATCACTCCCCCAACGAATTCCAAGTTTCTCAAACAACACTTTCCATTAATGGATCTTCATCTAATTCACACAATGATACATGGTGTAAAAATAAATATCCTAGATGTATGATGATAGACTGTGTTTATACCCACATCCCGGTCACATGGTGTTAAAATAGGAGACAAAGTCTATACACCATGTCATTAAACTCCATGGGTTTCTCTTAGGGAATGTACCACAAGACATGGGAGCCTTTTTCATCCTCATTGAAATTTAATTATAGTGGCATCACCAAGAAAATTCCTCTACCTCATCCTTACCATATTATGTTAAACTATGTGTTCATCATCTTAGTTGTATAACATTAAATTTAATAACATTGATGGTACTTTACACATGACATTAAAAGGAAGGTACTAGCATACCAGGAACATGAAGTTAAACTGGGTGACTGTGTCCAAGAATTGTGACATTAAACTATGTGTGAGTTCTTCCATGTAATGTTTTATGAAGTGTTGGGCCTCCTTGATCACCATTCATCTCAAATCACTTCATGGTGTCACACTATATGTTTCCACATTATAAGACTCACCTCCAAGTCTGTTATCCACCACTCTATACTATGTAAAAGTCTCATTAATATCATGATGTATGGTGTGCTCTTCCATTAAACTCATTCAGGTTGGGTTATTCCCTCCATGACCATATATCTCTTTTGGTTGAGATGTTTTCTCTCACATCATAGTTGTACAATGAGAAAATGCACAACACCGTAATGTTCTCTTGTTGGGTAAAAATATCTCATGTTGTCCTCTTGGTGTTTTTGGGTGTCATCTTGTTTGTTGAAAATGATAGATAACCATGAATTAGTGTGGTTGGTGTTTACCGAAATAGGTTTTTACGGTGGTGCAGTTTCCCAGTGTTTTCCAAATTTTTGGGCCACTAAATCTGGAGATTGTTTTTGGGAAAGGAAGAATTTCAAAAAAGGAATAAACAATATGTAACCATGGAGCATATTTTGTAGACTACAAAGGAGGTGTATGGAATGGGAAAATAAATTCAACAAAGAAAAATTTTGGCATAGCATTCTATAAGAACCATGAAGGATGCTACATGGATCGTGAAGGAGGAATAGTTCATGGGAGGCTTAGAGCCTACGAAAGGCTTATAGTATGTGGGATAGGTTGTCGTTTGTGTTAAGGAGAGGATGCTTTCATCGGCCTCAAAGGGTTTTCGTCCATGGATGAGATCGGCCTCCGTGAATAAAGAAAGCAAAAACATGGACCATAGAGGGAAAAATAGTTCGCAGGAGGGGCATATCCCACGATGAAGGCTATACCGCATTGAATATTTGAGTAAAATTGATTGAAGGGGTTTTAGATCTATTTTACTATATATTTACTGCTAATCCCATCATTACATAGAGTTATTTTCATTAAAAAACATTACTGATCTGTGAAGAATTCAACGAATTCTAAAATCGTTCACATGGGAGTCCTTGAATGGGAAGAGTCCATGATGGATAATTTCATGAAGGGTTAATTTTTTCTTGGGAATAGATTGAAAATGTGTTTTGTGTGGATTTGAAGATCATAAATAAAATGGTCAATAGAGGAATAGTTGGTCCATGGAAGAATAAGAAATCGACAGTTGGAGAGACAACCTGCAAAAGAGGGGACAATATGAAGAGGAAGAGGTGGCCCATGATGAACTCACACCATGTGGTGCAGATCAGTTTGTAGAGGAAGCAAACAAATTAGTGGAGGATTCAAGAGAGTGTGAAAAGGCACTAATTGTTCACTAAAGTAATTTCAACAAACCAAGTTCAAAGTTAGATTTTATCTAAGGGTGAAAATAGTACATCAATAGATCATATATCTATAGTTGAGGAAGTGAGAATTCATGAAAACAAAGGGACCAACATGTCCATAAAATATGTGTGGATCCCTTTCAAGATCAGGAAAAGAAGAAGAAGATGGTGATCATTTCCACCAAAAGTGATCTAGACAAAGAGACATAGTGAGTGAACCTTGTGAAAAAGTTATCTGACCCTAAAACATGTAAAGGATGTGAGACTAGGCATAGAAGTGATCTAGAACGAACATCATTATTGGTAGTGATCATTAGTGAATTTTGTATAATTGGAACATTTCCATTGCGTTCTCCTTGGATGTAACTTTATGAGGGTAAAACAATTAAAAATCTATGTATAATTGTTTTTTATTTATTTCACTACTTTATGTTCATAATCATCAGATAAAATTGGAAAGGATATGATCAAAATGGACATAAAAGATCATAAGAAGTGACCCTTGTAATAAAGGGGCCATGATATAGTTGGGATGGAAGAAGTTTGAAAATAATATCCATACCCCAATTCACCCTCCCCCTTCTCAGGGTACCTAGGCCCCTTTTGGACCTACCATCTATCACAGGAGGACATTTCCCCTAGAATCGATCACCCACCATACAATCTTCAAGAACTACATATAGCTTGATTCCGATCTATAAATGATACATAGGGATGCTTGGATTCTATATCCAGGTCTATCCACTCCAATCACCACTCCCATCTCTATTTATGGGGTAGACCAATGTATGGAGAATTCCTTTAAGAACTATGTTTGGATTTATTCTCATCTTTATGAGATATGTAGCGATGCTTGGATCTTCAATCTTGGTTCCAGCCATTTCTTCTCCTTTCTTTCATGTGAGTTCCTATTCTTCCTTGACACGTGATATTAAACTACAAGGGATTATGAGAACTATGTTTGGATTAATTATCATCCTTATGGGATATGTAGCGACACCTGGAAATTTTATCTTTAGGCCTAGTTGTAGATTCAAAGATATCTTGGTCCCAAATTAGTATACTTTACATGAATTTAAACTATAAAAGATATTTTTCTAGAATCTATAGTGTGGTGTTGGGACACCATGGTCTCATTCATGTCGATTTTGTCATAATACCACACTGAACATATTCCTTTGATAAATCCCTCCTTAGGATCCAAGCTCTAAAACCGTAAAATAGATTCCCAGGTTTAGGAATCATGACTTTAAACTGTGGTCAGGGCCCCTTGGGATATGTCATGAAATGTTGGGAATCTATGGCCTCAATCATATTGGGTTATTCACAAAGGCTTGCGACACATACCCACTTGGGATACCTTACAAAATGGTCTTACCTCTTTGAAATTAAACTAAGATCCCACAACCTTAATGCATGAAATTAAATTGCATCCTTTCCCAATGAATGTTCAGGATGGCCCATGATAATCATGGGATGCATGAGTCCCTCACCCGAGAGGGATGGCCCCAACTAGTGTCGATATTCAACCCCACTATGATGAAGAACTATTCATGTGTTGGTTACCATCCTCATGGGATATGTATGAATGAACAAACATTTCATCTTTGGGTCAAACAACAAGCTCCTCAAAATCTTCAGCCCCTCATCCTTGATCACAGTCCACACAGTATGACCTTAAACTTTCTGTAATGGTTTGGTTTGATTCCTATTCAATATTACCTTCCCATTTTACCATTTTATATTTTATTAATTTGGATCTCCATTCTCTTTCACATCCATATGGAACCCCTCAATGATGATGGAATCATGCCATCTTTGGATCACCTCCAATTTTGGGCCAACCCCTAATGGATCTCTTGTAACAAATTGAAGATTTTGTGTTTTCGAACAATGTCAACAATCAATTTTTTATTTACTTTTCCAATTCCTGATTGACATGGTTGTGATTACTGTTTTTCTAACATGTTCCACATTCTATCCATACCTATCATTAACCCCATTGATTCTAGACTTGAAAGTCTCAACTCTCTTCTTTTCCATTCCCTACGTTGTCCTTCATATTAGAAGATCACCAATACCATTCCATATTTCATGCATCAAGTATGGATCACACATGCTTAGGGGTCTAGAAATATGTGAAATGACTTGGTATTCATGGTCCTGGAATTATGACCATAAAATATTTGCAACCCCTATAGCGAGAGCATCACAACATTAAATTTCTTGGATGACCAATTTGGAATGCTTCATTACACATATCAATTCTTTCTTGATTCAGGTTTTTACCATCCTTTCATATAGAAGGAGCCCCTAATAATGAGGGTCCTATGCCACTTTTTTCTCAGCTCCTATCCTAGGACAAAACATTAATGAATCTCTTGTGACAAATAATATACTCTATGTTTTGAATGTGGTCAAAAGATTAACCTTACTTACCAGTCTCCCCCTTTTATGGTCCAAACCCTATGACCTTAATCTAAGAGCCTAGCTGTGTTATTTTTCATTTTCCACATCACATTTTCCTCCTATCCTCCTATTTTTTATTTCTTACGTGGTACACAAGACTCTTTTTTCCCATTAATGTCAGCTTTAGTTCCCTCATTCAGTATAATTATATTGTGAAAAGACATTTCCATAGTCCATGATTAATGACTTTAAATTTTGTGCAACATCCCAATCACATGATGTTAAATTATGGGACACATCCTGATCACAATATGTTAAAATTTACGATGCCTCATCATCAACATATGATATTAAAAAATGTGTTTATCATTATCATTTTCATGACACAAAATTGAAAGGAATATTAGACCCTCGCCTGAGAGGTCCTCCGTGGAAGATGGGTTTGATCTCTATTCAGACTAATGAACCTTCACCATTGTGCTCCAAGTCATGGTGGAAAAATTCCTTGATTTTTGTAAGATATTATAACATTATATCACTCCTTACCTTACATAGAATTCCCCTAATTTGGATCCTCATCCTATTTTTTTCTGAAGAGACCCCCAAATGGCTTGGTTATGCTGATTCAGCTCACCTAGCATCATGGGCCAATGTTCTTGATGGAATCAGATAAAATGTTGGGTTAGTTTCAATGTTTCAAACATGGTCAGGGATTGGCCATCATATTTTTGTCCCCATTCTAGGATTGCAGTATAGATACAGTGTTTTGAACAAGGTCAGTAGTCATCCTGTATTGGCATTCCATCATCCCCGTTTTCCGAAATTTTCTTATTATGATTCACACTCTTCATTACCCATTATTCAGAAATGCATCCAGGTGTTCAGTAGTATGATCCTCTTTTATAATTATGTCAGATGGGATGGAATCTATGATCTTAGGTTGGTCTTCATTATTTGATCCCACAACAATATGTTTATTTCTATCATCACTAGGTACCACCCCACTAGGGGCGTCACTTACAACCATGACCTATTTTTCACGAGAGGGAATTGTTCGGTCAGCTCGAATGGATAATTATGTGTGGACCGACACCCTAATTGGAAGAATAATCCCCAATAATCTTACCATCCCCCATAGTAGAGTGCCCAATACATGAAAAACTATTTAGAGAGGTAATATGTTAGTCAACCGAATCACGTAACAGAATACATGGATATATATGATAAGAAACTTATGAATGACTAGATGTGGCATATCACGCTCTCAGTTTGTCAAAATTGAGGTCTCGAGACGTGGCCCTCATATATGACTATAGGCTCTGGGGATTTTGGGTTGGCCGTCCTGACCTCCTCAACTCCTCTTGGCCCTATATCCACTTTTTCCCCAGACATATATCCCGAGTCATGGTCTTCTAGACATGTTTCCATGCCTATTTCCCCATCATTAGAGATCCCTTGTGCAAAATTTTCCTACACGAGACATATTTTCATCAAGGAGTATAGATTATGTGTAATGAATCATGTAGCTTGAGGGGGGGGGGGGAGATTAGGCTTACCTTGAGATGTTCATAAAAATCCCCAAGGATCCCGTGATCTCACCACTCCCCTGATGGCTCCCTTTGTTGGTGTATTCCCCCCTTGGATCCATCTGATTCCTTGGGTAGGGGAAGATTCACCGCCATCTCCCCAGCCAACTGTAGTGGAGGAGAGGTAAGATCCTATAGTACCTTCACCCAGTCCTTCATCAGATGCGTAGTGCCTCAAGAATGTACTAGGCTTTCCAGCTCTTCCATGTATCATTTTCCCACCTCCTAGGACAAGAATAATAAAACCATGGAATAACCAATATCCAAAAGTTCCATCCCATACATGTGGAGGTGATCCCACATCTTACTAGGGTAGATGAAATATCTATTGATATCCCTATTTTCCCAAGCCTCATGGTATACAATTCCCTCAATAATTTCCATGCAGTGAAACCATTTCTTAGGAGCTTGGGTTGATGTCCTGCAGAACCCTATAGATGGTCCCCCTTCCTCCCAGGTTCACTCGATTTGGAGTGTTGCACCCAGTGTTATTTCCCCTTCTTAACTTATTACCGGTGCGAACCTTAGAATTGATGGCTCTACTGCTAAAGCTCTACCATTATGATGCACCACATTCCTACTTCTATGGACCTCTCTTGCCTCTATTTGGCCTTTTCCTCGAGGCAGTCCTTCATTGGCCCAGATGGTCCATTACTGAAGTGTTTCTTCTGTAAAGGAATCCTCCATCTTATTCGCATATATATGAAACAACCCATATGCAGTAGTGGATAGAGGGAGGTCATTCCAAATCTATCCATCTTCCCAAATGAATATAAGCTAGAGATGCCTCATCACAGACAAGTGGTCCTCATGACATACTCCAAGGATGAATTTCAGATTCAGACATAGTAGACACCTGAAATGCTTCATGAACTAATGATGATTGTACAGTTCATAGATCAGATCACATTCCACCTCTAAAGGACAAGATATATGATTTTTTATCTTCAGTTCCCATGTCATCATCAGTTATGAATCTCACAAGTAATGGGAATGGGTGAAAGGTAAATTGATCGTCCAGCCCGACCTTCCTCAACATCACCACCAAGACCAACATGAATGGGAAACTTCTCATGATATTCAGAATTGAAAGATGAAAGTTTATATTAGGAGGGGAGATGGTATTTGAGTATTCATAGCCTCCCATATGTGCCACCACATAGCCATATATGAAGTGGAGCTGTCCACACACGTGTAGTGGCTTCCTACCCTTGCTGATATACTAGAGAACTTTATACAAAATCATTATCATCAGAATTTTAAGGTTGATGTGATGCCCTTTTTCCAGAATAAAAACCAAATTGAATGTGCTTGGATGCACCCCCATATTTGTATCTCTCATCAGTAGCATCCACCCAAAGATGAGTGAATTAAAGAACCCGACCAAAAAAACTCTGGAAAATGGACCGGTCTTGATATTGTATCCCAATAACTGCCATTGGATATCCTCTAGTATCCACCAGTAAGAGCCATCCTTAACTTGATGGGATCCCATTGGATAGGTGTAGGGTCTTTTTGATAGTTTATTGTCCACCCCTCCCCCATAGAAGCATCATTATAAAGGAAGTATAGGAAGTATCTGAACCACTTCTTGAAGTTAACGTCTCTCGTCCCCTGATTTTACTCGGCAGTGCTCAGAACTAGATCCAGAAGCACCTTTTTATAGACATGGAAATTTCTCCTCATCCTCCCATGCATTCTTTGCAGGGATGAATTATTCATACATTGACCATTAAATTATGATTCTTGAACTATTATGGAGATCCTAAAGGCTGATGTCGACCTCCCCATGATTTTGGTGGAATGTTTTGGTCCCTAAAGACCATATTATCAGTAGCTCTGGCATGATCTCCCGTAACTGGTAAAAATTGAATTAGGAAGCCTGTGCGGCTTCATTCTATCATACTAGCCTCATTTATTCCCCAAACTAAACAGAGGACATGCATGCCTAGTAGGCCCAAACCCACCCCTTAGAGATGTTTCCGCCCTTATGCAGATCCCAATCATTGGTCCATCATTTATTTGGGTTTCCTAACCCCTACTTGATGGCTATCTGATATTGTGGGTGTGACTCCTTAGCCTCCAAATCTATCCCATAGATGTTATTAATATTTCTATAAATGATGTTATTTTTGATAGCCATGTGATCCTTCCAGACATGACCATCAGCAGCCCCGTGCCACTAGTACTTCCCTAGTGTACCTTGGAACCAGTATCTCGGTTCATCATTGCTCACCAGTGGGTTACAGACATTATCCATCAGACCAAATCCATACTTTGGAAACCTCTTTCATACTGTATAGTTCTTTTGTGGTTCCAAAAATTGTCAAGAATCGATTCATGTTCAGAATTGCCCCAAACATACTCTCTGATAATGATGTTATTTTACATTTTATCCTTTCAGGTGACATAATCATGGACCTCCCAACTAGATTCTTGATTGGCCAATAGATTAAAGGCATAGGAATATTTATGAGTTTGTTCATAGAGGTATTTAGAGAAGGATGTTTGTAGAGCACCATGTCACGATGTGTCGGGGTACACAATGTGTTTCTCAAAGCAGCAACATATAGCAATGCCCAGTTCAATTAGTAGTGTTCACGGAGAAAGAAACCTAGTAACCTAGTTCAAAAAGATGCAATCACAGGGTAAAGTATCTTCCTGAATATTGTGATCTGGTGAGTTTGTCATGATGATATAGTACAGATAAAGGGGTTATGTCCTTTATTTATAGTCATGTAGATGTCTGAGCTTCACATTGGCCCCCATGCCCGAGTGAATTGCGATAACATCATCGTGAGATAGCTTCACGATTATTGTGTTTTCATCGATTTTACCTCATAATCCAACCCTCATTTTCCCATCATATCCCATTATAAGGGGGGATTTTTTGGCATTGAAATTCATGCCCAGAGATAAAGGGAGGAAGACCATGACTATTTGGGATGAAATCCATTCTCAAATGGCTCCAAAATCACCCAAAGTGTTTATCTTGTGAAGCCCCTTCATAGAGGCCCCTTCACTATTGAAACCACACAAGGATGAGATGGAGCACCCTTGATATTGATGCCCCATGCGATGGAACCATGAAATTTGATGGATTCCATCACGAGTCTGATAAATATACATATTTTATAAAGCCCACATTTTCTTCTCAATGTGAATCAAAAAATCACGACACACAATTTCCTGTAAATACCTTTCTCATTACCCCTAAAAGAGATCGATACACCAACCATTCATCTTTTTATCATCCAATTCAAGAATAAACTAAGCACCACAGACCCAACCACACAATAGATCAACCACTTTACTAAAGATTTGTGAGACCCCCTATTTTCTTGTTCCTATTTACATCCACATAATGCAGCGATTCAATCACGAAGGAAAATTCCCTTGATGGAGGAAGAATTATTTTTGGGTTAGTTGAGGTTTAGTGGAGCACTTAGAGTTCATGATGCACTCCCTTTTTAGCTTCTGACTTCATTCCAAGGAAGGGTCGCCATGTTTGTGAAGCTCCCTCATTCAAGATGCTCTTATTATCCATGAAGCATTTGATATTCATGATGATACTCTTTGTAATCCCCCCCTTCTTGATTATACTCTCCTCCACATAGCCCACCAGGCAAGTATGTAGTGTTTTCTTGTTCCCTCGCGAGGTATTCTAGTTGAGGTGTGCTAACTCTTTATTTTCATCATAATTATGTTAATGGATTTTCTTATCAGCATAGCTATGCTAACATTGACCCCACTATCGACCACTCTTCTACACCATCACCTTATGAAATTGATTATTCCATACATTCCCCAAGGGTTGAGGAGAAATAGTTATATAAGTACAAGGGGCAAGGAGTGAGTCCCCCACGTCTGAGCTATAGGACATTAAATTACCTAGCACTAGCATCTTTAACACATGACATTAAACTGTGATCTCACCATGCATAGAATGCCTGATATGTCACTATGTATGAGTAACAAGAAATGACATCCTCCAAACATGATTGAAGAGGGGATGTTCATTGGGAGCCTTCTTCTTCCTACATCCTTATGATTTAATCCCTCTCTATTTGGGATTCATCACTTTGTGTTCTGCATGAAGTATTCACACATTGGCCCCAAGAAATCCTTAACATGATTATCTATGTATGAATGACATGAAACAAGATCTTAATTATATATAATTATATCCTCATCATATCGAATGACATCTTACTTAGGCATCTCACATGTGTAAGCCCCACACCATCTCTCATCTCTTCATACTTTGTGAAACGAGCATCAGGTCTACTATTTCCTCTTGTTTCCCACTCATAGCATGAATCAAGGGTGAATAGAGGTTATATATGACTATGAAATCCATCACCATACTTGGGAAACTTATATGTGTAATCCCAAACATATAGAATGGGAAACCATACTTGTGTAAGCCACAACAATCATGCCCCTCTCATCTAGGCATCCTTCATATGTAAGATCCAATCACCTGTCCCATATTTATTGGGCCTCCTCATTGGTATAATCCCCAATTACCCATTTATAACTACATGGAATATGATTCCCAACTAACTGAGATACATAGGAAACCTCCTTGAGATTCAATCACAACACGCTTCACACTCCATACATTTGATCCATTCCACTTCAACACTTCATACATATCCATCCTTATTCTAACCCGGGATACCACATCTTGGTGACCTAATTCCATCCATCTAGTCCATTTCTACACGTAATCCCCATCCACTATCACTGCTCCCAATGGCACCCGAGAAACTCTAATTTGTAATTCCCACACAATCCACACCATCCAACCAAGAGAAATCCTCTTGCGAAGGGATTTTCTAATGCGTAAGACGAATTGAATGAATTTCTTAATATGTGGGTTTTGATCCCTACCTCATTTATTTGGTAAAAAGGATGCCTCCATGAGGTTTAATCCCACCTAATAGTAAAACTTGGTGTTCCCCACATTAGGGTGCACCTCTCTTATCCACTCTCTATGGTGTCCAGATTATCCTTCATGGTGTGGAACCTCCCCTTTATGAGACACATCACCAAGGGTTTACCTCCAAAAGAGTTTTTAATTAATCCATATAGTAAACCTTCTAGGTAATACCTCCCACGGATTCACCTCTATGATCCCCATCCATCATAAATTATGATCATCATCTCCACATCTCCACAAGACATTAAACTAATGTCCTACCTAATGTTAAACATAGGATGCCTAAGGAAAACCTTGAAAGACATGCCTCTGGCGTAAGATACCTCATGACCGCCATGAGATGTGTTGGGTTCCACATCCTTGAGAATCCTTATTTTAAGGAATATTATAGGTGACCAATGTTCCAGTGTCTAGACATTTCAGAACAATTCCCAACATGTCCACTCCCCAAACCGAAGGTTGCTACTATGTTAAGACCCCTTGGAAAATCCAGACCGAAGCTGCGTAATTATCCAGCATCTACAAATAGATGGAAACAGAAATGAAATTCATGAACCATGACTTAATCTATGTGGGAGAACTGGACTTGGTGATTAATTCTAAGGAGGAATCCATGAAGGAGGAACCAACATTCCATCATCCTATTTTGATCAAGGTGCTGAAATCACTAAGAAAGTGATGATTTTTTACCAACTTTGGAAAGCGGGAATATAAGGTACAAGGTAGTTATTAGTGTCATATTAATATATGAGTCATATTTTCCTTGACGGAAGCATAAAAAACACTTATTATTATACAAAACACATTCAATTAAAATAGGTTTCATGAGGATTTCATCATCATAATAAGAAATTATGCAAAGAAAGAATAAATAAGATATCCCTGGACCATATATCTAGTAAATAATTTGTAACTTCAAATTATATTATCATAAATAAAAAATTTATCTTAAATATTTATTAAGGAAAATACCCTATTTATTTAGAAATAACTTATTTAAAATCCAATTTTTTCTAAAATATTGAAGGATAAAATTTCATTGAAAATAACTATGGAAACTTGTATGTGAATCTTCAATACATAGAGTGGCCATGACGACGTGAAATATATTTCACGCCATATCTATTAAATGAAATATTTCATTCACATTTTTAGTATTAAGTTAAATTTACCTCATTCATAAAAATATAGGATGATTCCTTTGATCCAATTTTATAGAAAGATAAAAATGGTTGAAAAATTTCATTAATCAAAAGAGAATAATAAAAATGATTCTTTAAAACCATTTAAAGAAAAAATTTTGTTAGAAGAAAAAATAATCCTGACCAAATATTAAAACATAATGGGGGTTCCTTAAAAACATTCTCAGTCTCTTGAAAACATAAAGTGTGGAAATTGAATAGATAACATACATTTTCTAGAACTAACTAGATGAGAATAAAAATGGAAGGTATTTAATAGATAATAATCATAAAATTTACTCAACGAAATTAAAGCATAGAAAATGAATTAAATGGGATTAAATTTAAATACCTTACCTAAAGTCTTGTCTTTCATTATATGTGTTCAAAACTCCTCTTCATTGAGAAACCTGCTACGGATTATTCCTTAAGACTTGAAAGTATTGTATTTTGGAAAAAAAGTAGCTAAAATATGTGGTGAGGGAATCTAGGATGATATCAATGCAAGAATTGTATAAGTTATAAAGTTTAAACATTATGAATAATGAGGTAGAGTATATTCCCTTTTATAAGTGAGGGGAGAGGAACTCTTAGAATTACATAATTATTATATTAATATAAATTAATTTTAATGGTCAAATGGATTAAAATTGATATAATTTATAATTAATATGATTATGATTCAAAATCCCCCCATATTATAAATTTTGAAAAGTTTTATATTTATTTTTACCCTTATATCTTAGTTTTACCCCTATTAACCCTTTGGATAATGGAAAAAATGTCAATGTTTTGTACTATTTAAGGGTCAACAATTTTACCATAATAGGAATAATGACTAATAAATGGACCTTGGATAATATCTGAAACTATATTACATTCAATTGGATAAATGTAGGATTTTTAGGAACATGAAATCAGGTAATAAAATATTATTTATTATAAAATAACATTACTGTCAATATTGGAACTATTCATTTAATTTGACATTGAAAACAAAATGGGAAAAAATAAATTAGAATATAAAAATTTCAAACATCCCCAACAAGTTATACTTATCTATATAATTATTGGTATACTATAAATCACTAAAAAATACTTTTAGAGTTTGTAGATTCATTTACTTGATTTTTTTACTACCTGCACAAGCATTGTGTTGGTGTTGAATTAACATTTTAGGTAATTATTTCATCAATAAAAATTAAAAATCAATTATCATGAAAAAAATTAATTCATATTTAAAATTAATATCTTTAACAAAACATCAGTATTATTTATCCATATCACAAAATATTATAGTTATTAAAATATTGAAACTGGAATTTTTGAATATATATTTTACTTAAAAATTATTAAAGGAAAAATGAAAAATTTAAATGGAATTAAAATCTAATATTTTTACTTTTTTTAAAGATTATTGATGAAATAGGACCATAAAATTAAATAAGTTCACGTTTTTTAATGTATTTTAAGCCTTATCGTATTTGGTTTAACCGTATTTAACCAATTTTACTGTTACCGTGGTAACAAAAAAATTCTTTGGTTACTATCCATATTGAAAAAATAAGAGGTTAATATTTACTAAATTTTCACCTTATGGTTAAAAATATTTAATAAAGATTTTAAGTGTCGATTTATAGAAGTGGAAAAAATTAATTTAATAGAGAATTACAAAACGCAATGAAAAATAGTTCATTCAAAATTACATTTTTATGTATAAAAAAGTTTGTATACTAAATTTAACCATAAAATGGAATAAATTGAACTTAATTGGATTATTAATAATAGAATAGAACAAATTTTTCTTTTAAAACATTTTAAAACAAAATGGAACTTTTAAACTACTTGAAACCAAAATATATTTTTCAATAAAAATTAGTATTTTCCACTATTCACTAGAAAATTAATCTTTTCAGAAACTTCCAAAAAGTTCCCCTTAATATAATTTTTGTATGTTGATTTGAAAAATAATATACTTTTATTAAATAATATTTCTAAAATTTTTATAAATTAATTTTAATATTCTATCATAAAAATAAATAAATACCATTTTTGAATAAAAATTATTATAAAAAAAAATGGAATTTAGTAAGAACTGTGCACTTATTTATTAAGAATTAGTTAATATTTTTCTATTGTGTAAAAAATTTATATGTATTTAATAACTTGGTTAATACTATTCATATCCTCTATTTAAAAATCTATTCAATAACTATCACATTAAATAATAATATATCAATAGTATAACATGGGTTGTTTAAACTTAGAGCTGTGTGTAAAAACGATAATGCAATAAAATTAATTTATTAAAAACTATATCATAAAATTTAGGTGTGTTAAATTATTTATCCCCATAAATATTATGCTCTTTTAAAAATTAATTTAAACTAGCATGAACATCAGCATGATGTGAGCTACGATGTGGCTGTATCCATTTTGATGCCCAAATGACCACCATGGATGCTCATCAAGGTTTAAATTAAACTACCTCATAATTTCATCTCACCACAACCAATGAATTTTATTTAGTGAGAACATGATCTCCATTTACTTTCATCCTCACCTAGATAGACCTCTCATTAACACCATTCTACTATGAACACACCAATGAAAATGACTATACCCATTGGAATGAAGCTACACATTCAAAGAAGGGAAAAGAAAACTAACTTCCAACAAAACCACACCATCAAAAAAATGTATGGATATCTTAAATATTTTAATTTGGAAAAGACTACAAATTTTATTCTATTTTAAATAGGAATTTCCCTCACCAAGTTCTCTAATTCTAAAATCACTAGCTCCCCATGCCCACCACTCCAAATAAAGTTGGACTATGACCTCCACCATTATGTTTTCCATGGAATGGTAAAATTGTTAAGGTCTAAAACTCTATTATATACTTCATGAACACCCTAATGATACCTATAAACACTTATAACACCAAAATCTCAGTGTAATGAGGTTTAAATTTCTGGACTATTACACTACCAACCATTATAATATGGAAAAGAGTTGGGTTTCTCCCAATGAATTAACATGAACACACTTTCAAGGATATTTGTATAAGGTTGTAAATTAAACTTATAATCATACTACCATATAGTGTATAAGGGTTTGTGATATATATCCATACATTAATGAAGGGTTTCGGGTTTTTCCTCATGAAACCTGACATAGTGGTAGCTTATGCATCACATCAATTACAGTTCCATGTGAAAAAATATACAACCCATGATATAGAATCAGTATAGTAATATTTTATTTTTATATTTATAGGACTTATCTATTTAGATACAGGTGTGTTATATGTAAAAGTCATATAAGATTAAGATTGATTTTTTAAATTACTATATGGGAAGGAATACAAGGTGTTTTATGTTCTTAGTATAAATTATTATTCTACCTTAACCATGAAGAGGAGTTAAAGAGATCATATACCCATTTATATTAAATGTATATAGATGGAAATCAGAATGGAAAGGTTGAAATCATACCTTTACCAAAATTATTTCTTAACCATCTATCAATGTAAATAAAAAAAAGGCACATTGAGATGATATGTATATAAAAACAAATGTAAGAAATATTCTATAGTAAAAAATTAAAAAATATGGATTTATAATATTTCTAAAATGAATAAATATCCCATCATTACAAGAATTGATGATGGTATTAATATATAATGCACATACCTTATCTATATCTATTCATCTAGAACAAATAAATATATAAAGGGATTTGATTGAGATTATTTTGTGGGAAAATATCAAGTGGTATATTAAAAAGTGAATTTCACGAATCTTGGTTTTTTATCATGTTGTTGGTAAATGCCATAAGTATTTTGGGATGATAAAACCATCTACCATAACTATATTCAAATTGGTGAACATCACAATGGATTTCTTGTACGTCTTCTTAAGACCATTAATGGAAATAATTCAATTTGGGTTATGGTTGATTGAATTTCAATGTTATCCAACTATTATGTTATTCAATAAGAATTATATCTATATAAACTAATGAAAATATACATAAAGGAAGTTGTAAGGTTTCATGGAGTACTACTTAATATTTTATCTGACCACTGATATGAGGGTCAACATAATTATATAGAGGAGTATTCAACACGAGTTTGGTATATATCTATGATTTAACAATACTTATCATCCTCAAACTAATTTTAAAATTAGAAGGACCATTTAATCATTATATCTAATGTTGATATCTAACACTATGGATTCCGGAGGAGGTTTTTATCAATACCTTCCATTGGAAGTGTTCTCATTCAAAAAATGTTTTCTCAAAAGAATTAAAATGGATCATTTATAGGATTTATATGTGAATATATGAAACACTTAAACATGATGGTAAGAAATCATTGAGTGAAATTTATTGATACCAGATCATTCCCATGAGATGTTATAGAAAATTCAAACCATTTAATGAAATGTTTATGTTGAAAAAACCAAAAAAGGGTTAGGATAATAATAATTGATGGGATTTGTAGTTTTATTTTACAGAATATGTATTCTATTGAATATCACATTGAAAGAGGGTTATAGAATTCAAGAATAATGGAATTTTGATCCACTAATTCATGTGACCCTTAAATATTCTTGATCATGTGGGGAATATAACTTGACAGCTTGTAGTTTGCTTGAAACTCTTGCAAGTTCATGATGTGATATGTGCATCACTATTAAAGAATTATATACCCAACACATACCATGTACTAAACTCAAAGGACGTGACAATAGAGAATATTCTACCTAATCTAGAATGAGTAGTGGAGATATTAGAAAATAGAGATAATTATATATGAAACATGAACGCCCACATTGTCAAATATCCCTTATAAAATTATATGTTTGAGGAATGATATTGGAATATGAATATGCAATGAGAAAAAATTCCCCATTAGAAATTATTTTAGAAATTAAATTATTATTATTTTTAAGTGGGGTAGAATTTAAAAACCCATATTTTTAGTTTGAAATTTTCTTTAATATTCTATATTTATTGGATAGTTTGTCTTACACACAACACTGACCTAATGAAAGAAATATTTTACTTTATTAGTGTATAATATTATAAAATGAAATTAAATTAACAATAATATTAAAATAAATATAAATAAAACATAATTAAGAAATTTTAAATATGAATAAAACTTTTAGAAAATTAAATTACTACAAACATGAATAATTCGTCCTCAAAATCACCCAAGAATATTAGTATTCTAGGAAGAACATAAAAATCGTTTAATAGAAAAAATAATTCATATCATTGGGGAAATATAATAAATATTTAGAATTAAATTATTTATTATAATGAATTAATACTAGAGAATTATATAAGGTTATTGATGGAAATATACCAAGGAAATATAGTCATGGGATATACAATCATCATATATATAATAATTGAACATATGTCCATTAAATAAAGGTAATACTTATACTGAAATTGTTATAATCCAAATAAAATACTTTAATACATAATATTAACTTGTTATAAATCATATATTCAACAATTATAACAAATATTTAATATCCATTTAATAAATAAGGAATGGTAATAAGAATGATATACTTATTCATTATACAATAATTTAGTTTTATTCAAGAAAAAATATATTTGATAAAGCATTATGTGTTTTTTTTAAATTGTAAAATTCCCATATTTTTAGGTTGAATTTGATAATTTGTTATATATATGGAATAAAGATATCAAAATTAGCTAATATGTTCATTTCTAACCTTAAATTCGCTAAAAGGATCACGTTCTTATCTAAGAGGAAAGTGTGAATCAGTGTGTCCTTTTACCAAAATATTTTTTCCATTTTAATTATAAATATCAATATTTTAACCTATTTTGTCTATTAAGAAATATATAGATATACTTATTAGTTCCCTCATTGAATTTACACCCCATTAATGACATAAATTAAAGAAGTATTACACATAAGTTTTACAAATTTCGATCCCAATGGGGGTATATACTATTTGTTGATTTTGTGTTGAGTTAGAGAAATAGATATTGACAATATAAACTAAGTAAATAAAATAGGATATCACTTGAAATAAATGTTCCATATCTTAAAAGTTTTTATATACGGGCTCTCGTTAGTTTCACAATCTACAAATAGGTTCCTTATACTGTCTCTTTCTAGTTGACAAAGGGTCCACCCAACATATTACAGAACAATATCTTATTCATTTTAATGAAATTACTTGCATCAAAATGGAAATACCTTCTTCCGGAATCATATTGTTTTATATCTAGTAGATAATCGTCCATAATTTCATGAACATTAGTATGTTCATGTAAATTTATTTTCAGACCTTATTTAGGATCCTAATTACTCAACTTACTAAAATAAATCATCATTCTGACTTCTATGATATTAAATCATAGTTTATTTTCAATCTTTAAGTGTCTCGACACAGGTGATGAAGAGTAGTGGTTGCTATTAGTCTCACAATAAAATTTTCTATTCTTCATTTATCCTTTAGTTTTATGATATATTTATATCTTAAGATAGGTATCGACATATCCTTCACATATTTTTCTTATTCTTCCCTTATTAGGTTTCTCAAATTTAAATATTTCATAGTTCATGGCTTCCCATACTTATATTTTTTTCTTCTTCTTCTTTGATACATAGTTCCTCTTTTTTATAATATCATCATGTTCTCTTTATTTGACAAAAAAAGGTATATTATGAAATTGTATATAAGGTTTTAGATAACTCACAATCTCTATTTATTCTTATATTGATTATAACCAAAATTCCGTGAGTACATTTTCAATATTTTTATATGAAAAAATGAATTAGTATTATTAATGTGATATTCTCAATTATGTTTTTCAAGAATATTCTTGAGAAATCCTCCATCACTTTACTCTAATTTAATCCACATCAAATATATATTCATTTAATCTTATATGATATAGGAGATTATCTATCTTTAAAATGTCCACAAAATCCTCAAGAATTCAATATCCATGATATCCTAAATAAACCCTTAGAGAATCATACTTATATTTTGGGAACAACATAACCCATTATGAATTAACACTTCTATTCATTACATGGTTCCATATCAATTAAGAAATATAACTTCAATTAGTATTTCATCCTTAGAAAACATCGCAGTGTGGTCTTCTTCTTCATATTTTATAAACCCTTATGAAATATTAGATTTATTATTAATTTATTATATTCATTAATCTTAGGTTGAATCATGTATTTTTATAGAATAATGATATTTAATCAATAAATTCCAATAAAACATCATCACAATTGAATCCCTATATATCTCATATTTTTTATGTGGTTGAACCCTTGGTAAGATATTTTTACTCTTATATATCACAGTGAGGTTCTACGAAAATGAAAATCTTTATATAGGTAAACCTTATGTAAGTATTTTACCATTATGTATGAAAATGGGGATTAAATATTTGTCAAATATCACTTAAATTTATGCACCCATACATATAAAAATGATTTGGGTACTTTTCTTAATTGAAACTCAAATTGAGTACCTTTAAAAATTTTATTTTATGACTTTTATATATTTATAAACAGACCGATATGTATCATCATACGATTTTATAAATATCCAAGATTTATTATTTATATTACTCTAATATATTTAATAAAACATTCCATTTACCAATACTTCAGTTTTCCTATTCTAGAAATCTTTTATATATCTAGGTGTCTTACTTTTTCTTACCAAGATTCCATTTACATATTCTGGACTACCATTACATATCACTCTTAGTAATTTTTGTTTCAATTTTTTTTTTCAGTTTTTCACCTTCAATATCATCAGTCCAGAAATCTCTCATGTACTCTAATTTTTTTTTCAAATCATCCTAGTGTATCTAATGCCACTTTAAAGTATTTCTAAAAACATAAATTCCATTATAAATTGTAAAAAGGTTCCCCAAGTTGTTCAAATACTTTTCCAATTCCATTAGTAGTATATAGAAATTATTCATGAATTACTTAATGTTTATTTAGTTTCACATTATCTTTATATTATAATTTATTTTTCATCAATTAGTTATCAATGAGATATTATTTATTTAATCAAATATATATTTTTCTTTATAAAAAAGTTATGGACTCTCAATCATCTAGATAAACGTTTTTTACTTATTTAATAAAAATCCTAAATGTTTTTAATATCTAATATCTCAAATTAAAAAACAATATTGTTTTAAACAGTTCTTTCAAATTCCATCATCACTTGACCTTAATTCATATTAATATCACCAATAAAATAATCAGTTGTATATGTTTCTTCCTATAATCTTCTTATATAATAACTCTAAATAGTATAAATATTTACCCATTATTGATGGAAACATATTCTTCATCTTCATTTCTAGTATATGGATGGATCTTTATTAAAATGTCCAATTTTATGCTGTATCAAAACCATTCTTCCGTAGACGTTCCAAGACACATCTCACATCTTCAATATATTCATGCATATTGTGCTCTTCATCATCTCCCAAATTTATAATATATTAATTTCATATTCTATTGATATATTAAAATCAAATATAATCAACAAAACTATTTTCATCACAATACCAATGGGAACTCTAATATCCCCCTTTTTGTTTCAATACCCGTTTTTTAATTTAAATTTAATATTATCCCCCCTTGATGAAAATAAATTTAATGGTTTATAAGTAATGTAAAAGACTACTAGTATCATACTTCAATTATTACTTTATATTTCATATCCTCCCCATTAATCAAACCTGATTCACTCAAGTGAAGGGTAGAATCAAATTCTTTGTAAGGATGAACTATAAATTAACAAATTATAAGCCTAAGTGTGTTACCTCAATTTAAAAAACATGGGTTATTAATATAGATAATAAATATATCCATCAAACTACTTATTATGTGATAAAAACTCAAAAATACATTTCATGGGTTTTTTATGAAGTATTAAAAATAAACACATACACCCATCATTTAAAAACACATTAGAAACATTATAGTATAATTTTTTATCTACATTATTCCATATCAAAAAATTTTATTTTTAAAAATAGAAATTATAAAATATACATAAGAATGAGAAAACATGGTTATCATACCTCATATTCAACTTTGTTCAAATATTCTAGATTCACTTCAAATAATAACAATCTGGAAACTATTTATCATCTTAACTCCCCATCAATAGATTCACTCTATTACTATTCATCATGGTTGATCTTATTTAGAATGTACTCTAAGAATATCTTTTGATATCACTTGAAATTTGGAAAGAAGAAACAAAGATAATAGTTAAACTATTCCATGATGCACATCTCTTCCTAATGTAAAATGTTCACAACTCTCATTAAGTTCCCTATTATTATTTTTCACCTTCAAATATATACAAAAAAATTACAAACAATTTATATTTGGGAATAAAGTGAATTCTACATATCTTTATAGTGATATAAAAAGGTTTTATATTTTCTTCTCAACCAAGATACTCTGTTATTTTCAATTCAATATTCGTGAAATTTTTTTAGGACTTCACATTTTTTCTCAAATTAGAAAACATATTTTTAATCAAAGAATTATTAATTTTTTGAGGTACACATCTGTGTGCGATTTTCTTTTTGAATATTCCCACAATCACATGCATTTCATTATGCTAGATTAATTTTTTCCTACAACACTTATTCATCTAGTAGGATAATCATACAATCCTTTGATACATAAACATCATGGTTGAACATTCCATATATATTATCATAAGGTATTCGGTTAACACATTTTGGAAAACTCTCATCAAATTTTATTTCATCATTTGAAATAACTTCTTTCACTTTTTCACTTTCTTTATCAAATCCGTTATTTTTATTTCTTACTATTTTCAATGGATTTTGATAAAAATAATAATTTCATTATAGGTTTGGTAATATTTCATAGAACATACACATGTTTTCTAATAAATCTTTGAGTTACATTGTTTGGATTATTTTTCATAAACATAAAATTATTCTTCAAGAATTTATTCCACCAAACCAATCCATTATTTTTATTTAAATATTTATTCTTATATATGTTTCCTATTTTTCCTTCACTAACAATGATTTCCATAACTTATTTTCTATAGTTTATGGGTTTTCATCATCTACCAAAATATAGCAGACTTCTTCTTGTTTTTTTATTAAACATCATTCTTAGTTTCTTATGAGAGTTTCTTTTCTTATATTCTTTTTTTGGTTACATTCTTAGGAATACCCATTTAATTTATCCTTTATTTATTAATTTTTTATGTTACTATTCCATTAATAGGTTGTAGTACTTTCAATGACTGATCTATACCAAAATGATTTACTACTATGAACAATTGTTTTTTAAATTCTCTCAAAAACTGTCAAGACATTTAAATCTAATATTTGTGAATATATTTCTCTTTTTCTATGAAACATTCATTTACAAAAAAATATTTCAATTTAATTTATATATTATTTCCTTTAATTCAGGCCTTCTATAACATTTAGGAATTATCATTTTATTCTAAACTTCAATGGACTTATATCCCAATATTTCATAGAACCATAAATGTTTGATAATCGTTTCATTTTTTCCTTCATATGTAGTTTAGGTAGATTTTTACCCTTGTTGGTTTTGGATAAGAAAAATATTTTTTTGGTCATTCTTTTAAGAGACACTTTTCATGATCTTGATCATATATACCATTATTATAATGGATTGTTTATAAGTAATCTAATCATACCATTATTTTCTAGAATTCAATTCAAAGATGAATTATCAATTAAAATAACTTTAGTACACGATATATTTTCTTAGAATTGGGTTAAATTTTTCTATGAGAATAAAGAAGATAAATCTGTATATGATATCAAGATACTTTTTTAATTAATTTGAGTCATTTTAGAGACAATTATGTTATTAAATATATTCATGGAAGTACATATTATTTATGTAATTTTTTAAGTCTTATCATGTGTTACTTTTAGATTTGTCATATATATCTCCAAATCAAGACACCTTTTGTTGAGTAAATGTATCTCGATGTGAACTAATATCATTATTATTTCCCATTATTTATTTATATTTTTAATCTATTATTCATGTATCTTACATTTGTACTATATAGAATATTCAAATTTCATTATCCTCTTTTATTTTATTTATAATTAATAATATTTGAAATTCATTGATGTTTTGTTAAATATTTTAAAATACATGGAACTCTTAATCAGATATTTTCCTTGAACTTTATTTCTCACAAAATATAATTTATAATAATTATTCAACTATGGAGTAATTTTACATAAAAAGAAATGTAGTCCATTATTTGGATTTATCCAATTGGTTGAGTATTTTTGACATTTGTATCTTCTTACCCAATGATTTCGTCATATCATTATCTTCCATTTGTAGGTGCGTTTTCTCATCATGAAGTCCCTTGTTAATCCAAAATATGTAAGTGTAAAATGAAATTATAAATTTATGTAAATAATTATTTACATTATACTAAAATTCTTACACTATTACAATATATCCATTATTCTTATAATATTTATAGCATGAACTTGATTATTCTTAATGTTCATTATAAATATATTTAGTAGAGAATATTACACATTGACTAATTTCAATTAGAATTGTACCTTATCTCTTAATTAAAATATTCCACAACTACTTCACTGATTTCTTCTTCCGGTTATTTAAATTTTTTATTAAAACCTATATGTTTTTAATGATTGGGATATGGACTATAATTTCTATTGAATATAATTATAAATATTCTTTAAATTTACACTATATATATATATGATAAAAACAACTAGTAAATAAAGTATATATAAATTTATGAAACATAGATCAAGTCTTCTACCATTTAAAATACCCTAGAAAAACTATAATGTCCCTTCAGAAGGGGTAGAATCAGTGTGACCGTTTTTACTAAACTATTCTTCCCCATTAATTATTCCTCTCGATAATTGAACATATTTTATTGATTATGATATATATTGATGTACTTAGGAGTTGAATCAATGAATTGACTTTGCATGCATGATAGAAAGTGAGGAATTGTAACACACAATATATTTAAAATTTACAAAACTAATTTAGACATATACTCCATGATAAATTTGTGTTATGTCTGACATACTAATATCCACTGCATAACAAAAATGAATACAATAATACATCTCTCATAAACCCTTTATTATCTCCTAATATGTTTTTTATACTAGCTACCTCCAGTTTCACCGCCTCCCAACTGGTTCTTTATACAAGCTCCCACCAGTGTACAAAGGGTCTTCACGACACATTACTAAACACTATCTTTCTATTTTTCTCTAGATCTCACTATATTATAATAGAAATAACTTCTTCATTAGTAAAATTCTATGATGTATTATTGATAATCTAGCAAAATTTCATGCATTCCAGTCTCTTCAAGTAACCTAAATTTGGGAAGGTAATGTTTATTGAGATCACATGAATTACTCAACTAAATATTCTTTATATCATTTGTTATTTTCAATTCCCACATCACCTCAATTTTCATGATTTTGGATAATCATTTTGAACATTAGTAGTTCCTATCAGTCTCTCTATGAACTTTCCTTTTATTATTTTCCCAATAATATATTATTATAAAATTATATCATAGGATTTTACACAAAATCTAATGATTTTTATTTTATTATTCATACCCTATTCAACTTCTATAATATAGAGATAACATATGGGATGTAATCTCTTAACTTTACTTCTTTTATTATTATTCATCTTTTATTCATAGGTCTTTATTTATAGAATATCGTTGGTTCTTGTATCTTCAACACCAAGATTTCTCTCGAGGATAACAATATCAAGTAGTTAACAACTCACCATCTCTATTTATTATTCTACCTTTTATAAATAGAATCACATGAATATATTATTTATATTTAAAAAATAAAATATCAATTAATCTTGGAAATGTGACCTTCTCATTTAAAATGATTAATAACATTCTTGATAAATATTCTATATATTTTTTGTTATTTCATCCGACTAAAATATATCTTTATTCAATTTTCAAAGAGATTAAAGGTTATCCTTCTTCAAAACATACAAAAAATATACAAGTATTAAATATCCATTTGTACATGATAAAATATAGAAACCCTTATGGCCCGATAATTCTATTCAAACTGTCATACATCTTTTTATAGTGTGACACTTCTCTTCATAGCATGGATGCATATCAATTTAGAGAACCATCATTATCTAGTTTTCTATACCTATAATACTTTATGATTTCATCATTATCTTTATGAAATGAATACAATCATCACAACCTATTATTCTACATTATTTTTCGCCTTCATTATTCTTATATTGAGTCACATATTTTCAAATAATCATGATATTCAGTCTTTCATGACCACCAAAGCATCATAAAAATTTAATCTATTGAAATATCTATTTTGAAGACCATTGAAACATCGTGTGATATTTTTTACTCTATCATTTCGTATAAAGATTCTATCACATTTCCATTTTTTAATGAGTAACCCTTATAAAATGTATTTACCATTACGTATCACAATGAAGATTAGGAATTTAAAAAATCTCACTAATTTCTATGTAAAATTATTTATCATAGAGGTTTGGGTACTTTTAAAAACTCTCATGTCCTAAAAATAAATATAATAAACCTTTATGATAGATTTTTTATATTTTGATACTTATCTTTTTTTATGATAGTGTGACTCATGACATATCCAAATTCAATTCTTATAGTTACTCTTACATATTCTGTATAATTTTTTATTTTCTAATACATTAACATGACTATTCTAGATAACTCTTTCATACATATATGTGGATTCCCTAACCTTTTCAATTTTATATTTAAATATTTTGGAAAACCATAAGATATAACTATGATTATCTTTATATATTAGTTCCTTTACCAATTTTTCACCTTCAACTTCATAATCCCATAACTCCCTCATGTATATTCATAACTCATTAAATCTTTTAGAGGAATATAAATCCATCTAAAAATATATCAAAACAACATAAATGTATTTGGAAGTTATCAAATGGTTCCCAATGATCATCAATTAAATTTCAAAAAAGTTTTGAAACATAACATAATTTTTATTAAATTCTTTATTGTTTCTTCACATATTGGTTCTAGCTTCAAACTCAACCATTTTCAGTTTATCATCCATGAGATATTATTCCTTTATTATAATATCCATTATGCTTGATAATACATGGATCGTTTATAAATATTTATTCCAACCTTTTTACTTATTGAATCACAAATTATTTTATTTTTTAATACCCATATTATCTACTTCATAAAGAACATGTTTTATGTAGGGATTTCAAATTCCACTATCAAATAACCTTCTGTAATATTAATATTCGATATAAAATAATGAAATGTATAATATGTGACCTCAAATTTACTTTCACAAGAACTCCAAATAACAAAAAACTGTAACCATTTTCAAGGGAAACATCTTATTTATCTTCATTTCAAATATATCAATGGATCTCCAATGACATTTACAATGAAAGGAAGCTTCAATTCCATTATTATATAAGAATTCCAAGTTGTATCTCACATGTTCATATTTTTTATTCGTATTGGGATTTATTAAACATCCAACTATAGAATATATTTAATTTACTTATTATTTATAAATAGTAAAAAATGAAAATATATTTAAAACAATCCAATTGGGAACTTTATAATTTAGTGAAAAAATAATTCACTAGGGTAAATAGTGAATTAAGTAGGTAAACTATATAATTTGTAAAATACTAAGTAGTGTAATAATGATGTACAAATTGATATAAAATAAAACTAAAATTTAATAATGGATATAATCTTAGACAACATTTCCCCCTTATAGGCCACTTGTAATATTAAAATTAACATCATTAATCATTATTAAATAAGAAACTGAAAATATTCCACATAAATTCGTCCATAAAGGAACCCCTACAATACCCATTCCACCCACACATTTATTTTGGTTTCATTCAGAATATATGATCAAATAAAAATACCTTAATTTATATATAAATATTTAGAGTTTCTCGTTATAGGAAGGAGGATAAAATTATTTATTATGATAGGAGTCACTGTGAGAAGGAGCGATTCCATCATAATATATAACTTATTACCTTACTGAATTTTCATTATATTCCATTATCTAGTATTTTTAAATTAGATTAAAGACACTAATAATTTATTATTAATATAATTTTACTTTATGGAGAATGATATTACAATAATATAACTTTATTCTTACTCACTCATTTGTATAACATATTATTATTTGGGTCTGTTCAACCACCTACATAAACAATGTTATACTATCTTAATAATTTATATTAAGGATGAGTAATAAAAAAAATAATTTTAATATATAGTATTAATGAGAAAATTATATGATGAATATTTTTCTGAAATAGTGCCACCAAAATTAATGTTTCTTACAGATTAAATTTTAATTATTAATAAAGTAACAAAAAACTGAACACATTTTGAATGTAATCTATTTAAATTACACATTTACATTGTATGAAATAATCACCTGGATTTAAAAATAACAACGAAATTATGGTTCTAGTACCATATATATTTTAGAGATGAGGTAGTTATTAATAATGAATTATGATTGAAATTTCATTATTGAAACCAGTATGAAACAATCAAAACTACTAACATTTGATGACAAAAATAAACATTAAATAACTAATTATATGTAATAAATTGGTATAATTGATTAATATAAGTGATAATTGACACAGATAAAGTTATAAAATATATTATTTTGATGTCTATATTATTATATATTGATTTAGAGTGTATTCAAAATTATTAGGAGTAAATGTTAGGTTTTCTCTCCCAATAACTCTTCTTAATCGATATTTTCTATGCCTATAAATAAATCTAATGAATTTATATATTAATTCCATATAAGTCCCCATTTTTCATATATTATAAATATTATGGGTATTTATATATCTTAATATCATTTTATTCTTATCTATTTTTACTCCACCCCTTACGTTGTATTAGCTGGAATATTTCATTATCTCACATAATAGTTGAGATATTTTTATTCAATTTCAATGTTAAAAATGATGTAAATTTATTACTTAATGTCTTTTTCCAATGGATTGTCCTTATTTACAATGCTGGAAATAGATTATTTTCCCATTTCATCCATTATGTTTATCACCTAATCACTTTGTCCTAATGATTTCTTCTATCTTATTTGCAAAGTTTATAATAAATATTATATAAATCAATGATTATATAAAACGTTTTAGACCTTTTTTTACTTCAATTTTAAAAAATTTATCTATAAACTATATTTTAAAGGTATAAAGTGAAAATTAAAAGTATTTATCTACATATTTAAGAAAAAATTAATATCATTCTCTGAAATATTTTTTGTCCATGTGAATACCATTTTATATTAAAACCCATTAATGTTTATAATGTTGTAAATTGGGATATTATTATATATAATCATCCAGATCATTCCTCTAGATTATTTATTTTTATTTATTTTGAATGTTTAAATCTAACCCATTTTATTTTCAAGGGATAATTATGGTATGTTTTAATGGATTTTTTTTCATGTTCATATAAAACACATATATATGTTTTATCATTATTAAAACTAAAAAAAAGAATTATATACACCTATAATTATTTGGGTAAAGATTTTATAAGATTATATGATAAGTTATGAGACATATTGGTCCACTATGTGATGATGGTCTTCACATATATCCACGATACGTGTCATGACTTTGATTCTTATGTAACTGATAAATTTTTTAATTTATTACGTAGATTTATATTATTATTAATGTTATGTTTCATGGTTATTATTACTTTGGGTTGGATTTTATAATTATTTTCTTGCTCCTATTTTTTTGTTTTATGTCAAATCCTTTTTTAAATTTTCATATGATCACATGTGATAACTCGATTGATAAATATCATGTTTTACCCTTTAATGAGCCTCCAATATCAATATTTTCTTTTGTTTTCCATTACCTTGGTAAGGAAGAATAATATTACATGTGGTTTGTATATAAGAAAGTCATGTGTGGTGAATATGGGAACGAAATATAAAATATTGTATAAAACATTATTTTTTATGTAGCTAATCTCTAAGGATACTAAACCTTCATGTTCTGGAGGTGTGATTTATTTATGAGACAAAATGGATAATAATGTATAATGATATGATATGTATATATGGTGTTTTTTTAATAACTTAATTATTTTAAAAGTTTACAAAAAAAATATATTAAAAAGGAGTGAGCATACATGTTTACCATACTGATTCCTCTCTAGAAACACTCATGTCAATAAGAAAGAACCATTATAAAGACACAATTAATAAACAATAAATTTGGATCATTACCTATGATGTGGTCAAATATAACCCAAAATCACCAAGTATAAATTGGAAAATATTCATACAGATTAAGTAATATAGTTATAATAAATATATATCGAGAAGTTTCTTCACACCCACTTCCCCACAGATCTAGTCGCCCTCATATCCAAACAACATACATCCTAAAACTCCTACACTATCCTTATAAAAAATCCTTAATTGTTTATTAAATAACAACCAGAACCCAAAAACCATATCCATATATTATACACCATAACCACATAAACATTTTTTATACCCAAATTATAAGACCACTTTCACATAATCAGTTCATTACCACATAACAACTAACTACCACATGAACACATCACTACCAAAAAATGTGTGAAAGATATAACAGGTGGTCTAGTATTAAGACATTTGTATCATTCATATCCTATGAGACTGGGTGTTCATATGAAATTTATAGCCTCAAATGAACATCATCTACGTTTCCAAACATTGGTGGTGATATATAAGATCCCAAAAAACAAACAATGGATATATATATATATATATGTGGATATAAACCCATACTAAGGTGTAATTCCAATCCCAACACATAAATTATTATATCATATCACTACACCATCATCTTCACTTGAAAATTCAAAAATAATGTCACCACTGGACATAACGTAGTTGATAACTCAACCACACAACAAAAAAACAACTACATACCATCACATGTTACATTATCTACCATATTAGTCAATTATTCATTGAGTTATTTCATAAGATACAATAACTCTAGAAACTATTAATTCCTCTTATAGATCATTTATATTTCAATTACCACAAAATAATTCCACAACTTTATTATACAATACTATTTATATTGTTACCCATTAAAAATTATTTCTGATTAATTTTTAATAACTGTTTTTAATTCACTCCCTCATGTATCCATTAAACATGAAACTAAGACACTAAACATATCAATATTCTCACATAACTATAAAAAATCCAAGAAAAATTACACAAAACCTCATGTATTATAAAAAAGAAACCACACTAGTCAAAACATTATACAATTTATTGATAAAAACATAATCAAACATAAAATTATTAAATATATAATATTATTTATATTTCATTATTTATATACCATTTTATACTGACAAATTTAAATCAATCAACCATTTATAGATTTAAACAATATTCATTTTGTTACCATATTTAGTTTGATTAACCATGTTAAATCATGATTTCATATAATCAACAATATCGTATTTAAATCAAAATAACATGTTAATATGAAAATAAAAAAATATCAATGACAGATAAATAATGTATAACATATTCGATTCATTTTCCCCATATGTTTCATTTTAAAAAATTCATTATATTTATTTGGATAATCAAAACCTATATCCAAATGAAAACTAAAACTAGACTAAACTACATTTAAATTGAAATAATATTGTGAGAATTTAGATATCGTAACTTAAAAAAATATTGATCAAGCAACAGCTAAAGGAAAATAATTTGATGATTCAATTCCAACAATCTTTAAGGAACACGTATAAAAACTAATATATGTAAATTCTCTATAAATCCGTCCACCACTCAATAAAATAGAAAATTTTCCACTACCATAGCAATAAAAAATGATAAAATAAAAATTAATTCAATATATGGGATAAGGAGAGAACGTTAGCTTAAAAGTGAATGATTATATTAATATAAGGACTTAAGAGTCCACTAATTTCATAAAAATAACCAAAAACAGATAATCTAGAATGCTTATGGTTGAAGATAATGAAAAAAAATCAAAATAATAGTGTGAAATATCATATTTATAATAAATCCTTAAGGAAATAAGGTATGATGTATATAGAATAAACTACACAATGGTTTATATCAATAAATGATGATTTCAAATACATAGCCTCCAAAATTATGTCCCTCCTTTATATCATTGGTCATTTCCATTGCTAAATATTTCACTATCAAAAACAAAAAAATATCCACCATATTCAATGATGTGTTCCATTGACCAGTCCTTCAAACCATAGAAAAGCATAACATAACACCCACCAATTATGTCGTTTCACTCTAAAATTACAAAAAATGACAATTTACACCCTCTCTTTAGTATAAACATGTTACATTAAAAGTTTACCTAAACTATGATATAAATAACAGAGATAAGAATATAATAGTTAGACAAAATGATGTATTTCTCCTCCAAAATGGATAGATTCAATCCCTTTTTTATTTCTCCAATGAAACATCCACACAATGATGATTTAATGAGGAAAAAACCACATTGTTTTTTTACCTAAATGTCACAATAATAAATCTATTCATTCACAAAACACTTCCAATATATCTTCTATGACCTCCATCACAAAAAACACAATATAGATATCCCACAAATTCCAAAAATTATGAAATATTCTACTACTTTTGATCATATGGAATATTTAAAAATGGTAGAGAAGTTTTTTAGAAGAAATATATATGGAATCAAGCTATTTGTACACATATAGTTTTCTATTAATTTTTTGGAAGAAACAATCTCTGATTTATTAAAGAGAACTGACATAAACACTCTCTTTAGGGGCGAAGGATGAATCCTTGAGAAAGTTAATTTTGGAATATCTAGCCACTTTCGCATACAAAAAAACTATAATGAAAGTATATTAATATAATGAATTTTTTCCTTCCCAAGTTGTATAAAATAAATTTTTAACCCTACTCAAAAATGTTTCTTAGAAGATGACATCACATATATTTTTATTTGAAATGAAATATAATTTCCATTATAAAAAATATTTTATACTGAATGTGAATAATTCATCTAGATTATGTTTACAAAGAAAATGATTTTTTACAACTAATATTGAATATAATTTTCACAAAATATTTTTTTTTATTTTAATCTAATTTATTCTATCCTATATATGTTTTTTATATAAAATATTGAAATTTTTAAAAATCATATATTTATGCTTTATTTTTCATTCCATGCTCGACCCTCATAGTTACTGTAAAATTACTATCTTCCTAACATTCTTACCATGACTTGTTTTATAGTGCTCCATAGTTTACATTAGTTATATAACTATGACCATAAAATAAACAAACAAACTATCATGCCTAGCCAAGACATCTGAACTTCCCAATATCCAACCCTACACCCTCACATAAAAAAAAAATATTTTCTGAAATTTTTAATGGATGTGACATGGAACCCCAATCACATTTTTATAGGATATGTTAGAAAACAAAAAATTCCACATATCTCTAACATGTACCTTTTTGTTTATTTTTGAATATATATATGTCTGTGTGAAAAACAAATTCACATGTTTGTTCATTCACACATATATAAACAAAAATATACATTAATAATAAGCACATAGACACATTTTAATTAATCATATTAAATTTTAATTATTAATTTCAGTTATTTCTGTGTAAGTATATATTAATATTTATAAGAATAAAAATACAATCTAAATAAATAATTATATTATCTATAATTATATATAGTCTTATATATATATATGTATATGAAAATATATAACTATTACTTTATTTAATAAAATAATAAATAAATAAATACAGACACATGTGTGTGTGCGTATAAATTTATATATTTTAATATATGTATAACTTTTTCTATAAGTATATATATACTGATATAGATAAAAATATTATCCTAAAACATAATTATGAATAATTAAATATTTTATATAAGAACATATTGAAAATTATTCATTGAAAAAGAATTTTACTAAATAGGAAAACCAAATATATAATTATATATTTTTAAAAAATATGTATGTGATTGTGTGTATGTATGAATATATGAATGTATGTATGTATGTTTATAAAATACAATAGAACATATATAATAATATATATATATATATATATTTAAAATCATATACATATATACATATAAAAATAAATGCAAACCTACATACATAGATATATAAATATAATTTTACATAATAACTTTTTGGATGGATTATAAATTCATTTCTTTTATACATGAAAAACAATCTATCTGATAACAATTAAAATAAATCCCGAAATCTAACATACATATCTGAAAAACATATGAAATCCATCCAAGATAAACTATAAATCAAGATATATTCAATGATTTTCCCAAATAACTGATAATATCAGATGAAATCCATTCCAATTTTTTTTTTAAATATGTTGTTTTTTATATTTAAAATTTATTTATACATAGTAAAGAATTAAATTAAAAATAATAAATTTTATTTTTTATAAATATACATTTAAATAGAAACTATAATTTCTTAAAATATATATACTTATATATAAACATAAATTTAATTATAAAAAACATATACTTGTGTGTGTGCACATTAATAAATATATAGTGATAAAAATAGATAAAAAACTTTAATTATTGATTTAATATATTTTTATATATCATTATTAAAGAAATATAAATTTAATCCTAAAACATAATTATGAATATATATATATATATATTCCATTTAAATGTAATGATAAATATAAACCTAAAACATGTTTTTATATACACATGTATGTATGTACGCATGAATAACATGTATATATAATTTTATACATGTCGTAGAGTTTTAGAATTATATTTATAAAAATAAAAACAACTAGGAGAAATTTTTGAGGGATATGCAATGAATAGTGACTGACACATATTTGTGACAACTTATCATTGATATATTTATAACCACACCTAAAAAACCAACCACAATTATTTGAAAACCAATATAAATTTAATGGTTATGAAATATATAATAGATAATCAACCACCCCCATAAATTATATCTTATACTATTGATATATTCGATATATTTCATGTATACTCTCTCCTTAATGTAGTGTTCTATATTGAAATCAAATTTCCAGATGTTGTTTCAGAGTAAAAAATTTGATAACACACTTCATACATCTTTAGCTCATTATATTTTATATAATGAAGAATTTGATTTCATTATTATTACAAAAATTAGTGGTTTAACTCCTAAAGTCGAAATTCATCTCAGTATTGGAGATCATTTTCCAAATACCAAAAATAAAAATATGATATATTTGAATAAAAAAATATTATTGAGGATTTTTTTATTAAAGATGATAATGATATTTGGAGTTATTGTGACCCATAGGATATTCTTGAGACCCAAAGGGAGTTTACTAAAATCCATAGTGAAAGAATAATTCATTACATTATTTTTTTTCAATTATAAGAAGACTTCTGATAAAAAATGATATTTTTTGGTTTCCATTTTTTAATACACAAATCTTGCTCATAGGAAAATAAAAGAATGTTTATTATACAAGGTGAAGGCCGTGTAGATTTCTGAAGGTGTTCAAAAAAGTCTAATTTTTTTTAGAATATGTCTTGAAGATGTTTTGTACTACGAATATTGGCACTAAAAATATTGGTAAAGCCTCCAATATGCAAGGGTTACCCTATACTAGGAATACTATGTTAAAAAATTATAAAGTACTGAATATGTAAGAGTTGATATGTATGGTACATATGGGTTTGAATTAGGGAAATGAAATATTCAAGGGATGGTATATATAAAATGTAAGTATTTATATAAGGAATAATAAATACAGAAGGGTTTATATACATGGTACATAATGTTAGATATGTGAGAAATAAAATATTCTAGGATGATACATAAGGGTCACTCTGATATGTAACTGTTACTATAATATTTAAGGGTTATACATAAGAGATAATTTGATAATAAATTGTTACTCTAATATTTAAGGGTTATAGGTATGGGTAAATCAGTAGTATATAGTGTCACATAAGTGTTATACGATACATTTCTAAACAAATGAGTTCAATAAAAATAATTACAATGAAAATAAAAACTGCTTAAAAATTCCTCATTACAATATAGATGACTTACAGGGGATGAAATATAATCCAAAAATGAATCCTAGATATGTAAATGGTGAATAACAGTGGCAAGATGATATGAGGGATCAAATTTGAATGAAAATAAGTTCAATTTTTTTTAATGTTAGTTACTTTTCAAAATATGGAATTTTAAATAAAATATGAAGAGGGAAAACGTTTTAATACTGTATAGGACTATAAACATGGGTCTGGTATGAATTAATTTTGGTTGTGCGTAAATGTATAAAAAATATTGTGTGTATTTTAGGAAGTTTTAAAATAATGATAGAAGAATAATAAGAATACACACTTGGTTTGGGTCTCATCATAAAAAAATATTATGTGTTGTGGATGAAAGAATATCACTCCAGTTCAATATCTTGATGAAGTTTGGGGGAATTATACATTGTTGGGTTAAAATCATTCATAGGAAAAGAGAATCAAAATCCCATTAAATTTCAAGAAAACTGTGCAAAATATTAAGAGGCGTTTTGGGAGATAACATTATTGAATTCTTGTAACACGAGTTCAAGGATAGAAATTTATTATTATACCAACAATGGTGATTCAAGATGAATTTTTGACACTGGTTTTTATAGGATACCTCTAAGGATTAGATTCTTATTTTGAATAGTGAACCATGTATGTTATTTTTTCTTTTTTTATTTTGTTTCCACTATGTGTTGATTAAATTAGTGAGATTATTTACTTTAAGAAGTGACAATGGTTGATATAATCAAATAATATAAAATTGAAATTAGAATAATGTTTACTAATTCCCCCTTATAATACAACACCATGTTTAGGGCCATTACAAATTGTATCAAATCAATACATCATTAAACCAAAGATCAACATGCTTGAATTTTATTTACTTGGTGGTTTTTAATATCAGTCGGTGTTCGGGTTTTTGTCTCTCTTCTATTATTGAATAAATTTCCATGTTTCTTTATTTAAGGTGATAATTGAAGTTAGTGTTGTGATTTGAACTTTTTCATCCCTCATAGATAGTATTAATTTAGTGAATAGTAATAAAGTTCAACATTCAATAAGAAAATTTATAATTTCTAGAAGTAAATAATTCTTCCATACATACTTTCATTGGGTATATATTCTCTATAAATTGTGGATGATGTTTTTAAATCTATTAAATAAGGAGATAATTTGATTCTGGATGTATAATTTTTTGGATATTGATGGGTGAAGAAGAAATTCCACTTTATCTTCACTCATTTAGATATAAACTTAAAGGTTATGGAAATCGATACTGAAAAATGAATTTGGGAGATTCTATAAAAATCTATTAAGGAAATGTTTAAGTAAAAAAGGATAAATTGAAAATTTTGTTATTGAAGTATGATAGTATGTGTATGATTTAAAGACAATTTGTTGATGAATTATTTACAAAGGTAAATGAGGTGGTGGGAACCATTAACAGATACCGTGAGAATCAAATTGATTAAATGGAAGTAAATAAGTTAATATTTATCTTATTGAAAAAGAACATGATACCAATGTTTTGTCTATATAGGAACATGATATTGACTCACTTCCTTTCCGTGACCTGCATAACATATTTATTTCAAATGAGATAAGAATGAAATTTACTTTTAACCATAAAATTTATATGAGAATGAAATATTTCATAATTACATTATGAATAAAGAGACTATAATGAAAATTAAGGATGAAGATGAAGATGAAGTTTGAAGATCATATTTGAATAAAAATGTTTATGTGAATCTTGAAAATACATGGGCATATATCTCAAAAGGAATCTGAAGAGGAAAAGGTAAAATTCATAGAAATCTATATTAAATGTTTTAGTTGTGGGGGAAGTGGAAATATCACTATAAATTGTCCATATCTATAAAAATATGATTGTAAAGATGAAGTGGAGTCATCCCATGAATGTTTAATAATTAATTATAGGAATATTCAAATTGGGAGGTTTCCATCAAGGAGTTTGAGAAATAATAATTATTTTACAAAAAAGAAGAGTTATTTATCCAATAAGTATGATACATCAGGTTATGTAAGAGATAATTATTTTTCACCAAGTATTATTGGTGACAATACATTAATTTAAATAAAATATTTCAAGGAGTCAAGAAATGAAGATGAATCAAAGAAGGAAAAATAGGTTTCATCATGAAGTGATCAATCATTATGTAAGTCTTAAATATAGTTCATGATGAAAATGGAATTGAAGAATATTATCTCCAAGGTTATATAGTTTGATAAATAAAATAGATTAATAAATAGTGCATCTAATATGGATTAATTAGAGAAGGCTTAATTTAGAAAGAAGGATGTTGAGTTGATTTTAATTGGTTGATAATTAAGAGAGGTACTCACTATGGATAAAATGAAATTTGAATTATTGAAATATAAGAGTCTTTCATAGTAGAAATAACCAGATTTTCTCAAAGGGAACATGTTAGAGAAAGAAAGTTTTTTCAAAATATTTTAATATGATATTCTAATTCCAATTAAAATGTTTGAGATTGATCAAATTAAGATAAGTTTGTTGGGTTCGAATTAAAAACTCAAGATTATTATATTTAAACAAAATTTAAAATAATTAATAAATTTAATAGAATAATTAAGGAAAATGTTAAATCATTAAATTGTGAGAAAATTGAATATAAGTACACAAAAAAATACAATTAAGACTAATTTTTCTTTTAAAAAGTTTATATTTTGATAAAAATTAGCTGTTAATTATTAAGATATAAAATAAAAAAACATATAAAATAATGTGAAACAAATTTAGAATATCTCAGAGTTATTTAGTAAAATGGGGGTCAAGAAAGAATCCATAAAGATGAATTTTAAAAAAACTAACTCTGTTGGAAATAAAATAAGTTTTGGAAAAATATTGAACTTTGATAGAAAATATTGGTTTTCCGTACACTAAAGGTAGATGATGAGATGAAACTGGTTCATAGGAGGCATATTTAATTCAAAAAATATGGACAAAAGACACACATATAGGGATACAAAAAACATAGAAATAAATATATCTATGTAAGAAACTTATTCAATAACAACTTGTGAAGTTGAGGAACCATTTTAAAGAATTAAATAATATTTTTGAGAGATTTTATGAATAATTAATATATTTAGAACTCATTAGAGATTGTTCAATCCAAAAAGTGTTGAAAATATACCTACACAAGAATAAGTTTGGGAGAGTGATTGAAATAAAAATATAATATGGAATGACATAAGAAATAGTTATTATGATTTTTGGAAAACAGATTCATTGTTTTGAAAGAGAATATAATGTGGAAAGAAATTAGAAAAAGAATATTTAGCATTTCACAACGATGAAATGATGAATAAGATGTGTTATACCTATCTAAAATAGAATTTATAGAATATTTTGACTTATAAATGTGGTTTTCAGTCAAAGAGTGATTTAAATACATTATGATAGTGGTTAGAGAAGAAATATTAGCCTCGAATCCTCAAAGTCTAAGGCATGGTCTAACCATCACCAATTTCAACTTTTCTTTGGATATTTGCTATTAAAGGGGGAAAATACAAGATAAATTCATTTTTGATTATCCCTTAATTAATATAAAATAAAAATTTATAGGGTAAGATTATAAAGATAACTTTTTTAACTTAATGGGAGTGATATCTCTTTTTAGGGGAAGCATATTCTTAGTTGTATTTTTTAAAATGTGTAAGATGCGAAGTCAAAAACAGTTTAATGAGTTTTGAACAATTATTATAAATTTTTTAACCATGTATGAACAAAATTTTATAAATAAGTTCAAAGAAGAGTCTTTTGAATTGGAATTGGATTTATTTTAATATGTTTATATCTGTTGGTTTATATTTTTGTGAATAAGAGAATTTATGTCAATTTAATTGATAACATGGAATTATTATTCAATTTCCTTATTTCCTACATTTATATATATGATGTAATAGTTGAATTATTTAATGTTGATTCATTAAAAGGTGTGTTGAGTTTCAAAATTTACTTATGTTCAATTGTTGATGATAAAATTCAAAGGGAGAGATTTTTGAAATTGATAGATGGTTAAGGAATACAGTGAGATCTACAGTTTTTATGATCTTAGTATTAATTATTCAAAATTAGAGTATGTTTTTTAAAATAATTTTTTGAAAAAGAAAACATTATATTATGATTTTTTGTAGAGTGGATTTAGGATTGCGTAATGGGATTGGAGGAAATTTATTATTGAAATATTCCCTATTTCTGGAATTCCCTATACCCATATGCTTCTTAACCACCATTTATTCCTAAAATACTATTTTATACTCTACATTAGTTATGAATGGTAGTTTTATGAGGGGATTAGAATATTGTTGGTGGATGTGTTAGGAAAAAGATATCACATTGTTATTTTGCTATCATCTTCTTGGATCTTATATTTATATCTAGTTGTTTAGTTCATGTCATATTATGGGTGTTTTTTGGAGGATGTCTCAGTTTCAGGGTGGAAATTATTGTTTTAGATAGAACAATTCAATAGATGAGGTGTTTTATATTGGGAATACATGGGTTGATTAAGGTGGAATAGATCATTTCTTTGTGTAGAATTCAATCTCATCACGTTTTTTGGATTTTTACATGGTTTTTTGGTCAGTTAGTGACTATTATTATTCTAGTTCAATGTGATGATGGTTCATTAATTTTTTTGTCCTATTCTCTTCTATGAAAAATTAGAGTTTCTTGTTTTCTCATATTCAATGGTAGTGGATGATAATGTTTGGTGGTAACTTGATCTTTTTTCTATGGTATGGTGGTCATTTTTTGACAAAAAGGTCATGTATTGGGTTAATTATTGGAACTTTCAATAGATTTTCTCCCATTGACTATGAGTGATAATGATAGATACTTTTCATGGTTAGGAAGAGTGACCTCAATCATTGAGTGGTCATGGGATCAAGGCATGATGTGTTGTTTTTCTAATTCTACCCACCCTCCTTTTACATGAGAATCAATGCATTTTTTGAATTTATAATGTTTAAATAATTTGGTTTTTGAGTTTTCTTTGAATTTTATGGTGTTTATATGGTGTTTTTTGAATGCATTTTTAGTTCCCAATTAAACATAATGCATGTTTTTGTTAAAATAAAAAAAATTTGAACTGGTAAGGGATGATTGATATGGTACATAATGGTTTATTTGAAGAAAATTTAATATGTTATAGTTTGATTTTATGGTATATAAGGGATAATTTTTGAAAAAATTCAATACATGAGTGTGATACGTAAGGGTTACTTTCATATATAAGGGTTACTATGATAATTAAAAATGATATTTAGGGTTAATATAATATGTTAGGGTTATTTTAATATACAAGGTTAACTCTATTTTGTATAGTTATATGTAAGGGTTATATGATAAGTAATGGTAATCCCTAAATTTTCTAGAAAAACATGTTTTATAGAAAGAAAAACATCTTAGAAATAACCTGTTTCCAATATGGTCGACTCAAAGGGGATCAAAGATCCTCCAAAAATTCTATTAAATATTTTAAATTAGAATAAAAATTTTAATAAGAAGTTAGGGATCATATTTAATTTAGAATAAGTTACAAAATATTTAATGGTAGCCACTTGTTTGTATTTAAAATTTGAAATTCAAATTTGAAGTGGGAAAAATTATTTATTATGTATAATTATATGAATTTTAGTCTTGGATTAATTAATTTAGAAATAGTTTAAGTGATGATATATTAAGGAGAGTGTGTAGATAAGTTTACAAAAGAAGTTAGAACAATAAAAAGAAGAGGAAGAGGATGAGTACACACTTGTCTGTGTGTCATAATCACACCTATGTTGTCTGTCAACAAAGAAGGAAGTTCATAAATATTCTATATCCCGAATATGTATGGGATGGATATACATTATATGTAGATAATCATTCATAGTAAAATGATAATCCCTATCTCAATGAAGATCAAGGCAACATTATAACTTTTCAGGAGACTTATTAGGAGATAAAATTATTGTATTATTATATTATGAGTTCAAGGATAAACCCTACTCATTTTATCCAAAATTTATATTCTAGTAAATTATGTGTTCTAATATTTTACTATATAATTCTAAGGATAAGATTCTCATTTTGAGTATTGAAACTTATACAGCAAGTGCTAATTTTTTATCCTTAGTGTCTGTGTAACGACCCAGAAATTTATACATAGAATTTACATTATATATATGTATACATTATATATTTAGTAATATATTATACTATAACACAAAATGATAAAAATCTATTTCATTAATTGGGAAAATTAGATTTTCGTAATAATTAAACCCATTAATAACACAATATTACAACTAGAAAATAAATAGAAAAATAAAAATTAATAGAATAAGAAAAATTAGACCATCTTGATCTCAAAGGATTATCTAACTCATGAATAAAACTGGAAAAATAAAATACAATGATATTAATTTAATATGTATTTTGAAAATAAAGAATATAAAACCTTGATAAAAATTGATATAGTTGATGAATGAATAATATATGTTGTATTTATATGCATTAAAAAATCATTATGGACATTGGTTATTATGACGATTAGGCATTTTGACCTTTAGGAATTATGAACTTTGGTAGTTTTTCCTTTTAATGTGACCATTATAATTAGTGTATATTAAGGGTAATTATGATAACTAATTGATGAAGAAGGATGAAATGAATCCCTCAATTAGTAGATTAATACTTTTTGAAGCTTATTTATCAGAGTATGAGAGGGAGGTAGTGTCACTGGGGTTCACACATGACTAATCCCAATAATAGATTTATTAATTGAGAATCTTGTAGAACCACATATGGGAAAAGTTCATGTTAGTATAAATCATCACTAGATCGTTGTTAGATGAACAACCCCATGGAAGTACCCCATCACACACCTTACCCTTAGGGAGTATACTAGTGTAATAATGAGTTATGTATGTATAATATTATTTTATAATGGTTTAATTATATTTTTATAAATGAAATTGTGGTTTCTCCAATCCCGTTTTCATTATTATTTACACATAATTATAAGATAAATATGATAAATTAATAAATAAATAATTTAATTGTTTGAAAATATATAATTTTAACTAAAATCAATTTTCTAGTAAATTCATATTTTTCAATGAAATTAATTTTAATTAAATAGTTTTATTAAATAATAATTAATTAAATAGAAATGATAATATAATTTTAAAATGCACACGATAAATTTCATAATGGTAAAAAATTTAATTATGTCATAACAAATCTTATTTTTCAGTAAATTTATTTTTTTTTATTAGAAGATAAAATACTAATATTTCGAAAAATATTTTTATAAAATAAATATCATTTTTGAAATTAAAACATTGAAATTTTTGAATGATTAATTTTTCATAAATTTTTGACATAATAGATTTTTTGGGCAAAATTAAATATGGGATGAATATACGATAAGTGTTATGAAATCATAATCACCAATAAGCAATTTAATAAATTTACTAAAGGATTTTCTCAGCCAAAAAATATGTTTTCCATTAGTATAAGGTATTTTAATGTGATAAAATTATTTTTCTAAATATAATAAATCCTTCTAAAACAGAAAGGTTATTTTAATATTTTTTTAAATATTAAGAAACATGATGCATTTCTATAACAAGAATGATATTATTTTAATGATATAGATTATTAAACAAATATAATATTTAGAAAATATTATTTTGAAAATTCCATGGGTAAAAACCCGTGCGAAGTATAATGATTTGGTATTTCTTAATAACCAGGTATCCAAGAATGTTTTTTTAAATTGATACACAATAAGTCTTATTTTTATATAAATACCAATCTATTATCCCATTACATATATCTCGAAATACATAAATAAATAATTTATTCCCATTTTACCACTAAATAATAGCCCTCCCAAGTACTTTCTATTATTCTAAGGATCTCATCCAAATCTTTAAGAAGAAACCTCCCAAAGTAAGGGATTCCCTCCACAACCTTTTCTATCCAAGAACTTTCTTTGTAATAATCCATTTGATTATTAATTTATAATGTTGTCATGTATTTATAAAAATCCAGTTAGTGCGAAAATATTTCAAAAATAACGGGAGCCTACTTTACTCAATCATTTTTACCTTCCACATAATTTCATGTATACCCATTATGTTTCCCATATTATCCCTTGATTTTCTATTCTATATATTTGTGTTGTGAATAAAAAAACTAATTTTTGTTGAAGAATGTTAATATAAATGTAAATATATTTCATTGACAATGTAATTACATGTTTGAGACCCAAATTCCTTAATCATGTGATTGAAATGATGAAATATGTTCTTATGTTATATGATCAGTGTGGAATACATAATATTAAGAGTGTAACTTGATATCAATCCAATTCATTAGGTAATGATTTAATCTCATGAGATACCATATATGGTTCTTGGTAAGATAACTTATGTACACTATGTTTTGATGTTTTAGAAATTAGACTTGAATTATTCTTATGATATTACATTTTTTATTGTTTCCACCTTCCCATGACACCATTTTTTATATCCCATTTTCTCATTCCATGAATCTATATGATTATTTATAATCCTTAGCACTTTATGTTATCATATTAGGCCTCTTGAAATGCATGTATTATTTATCATCGTGTTATTTTTTTATGATTATTTTATTGTGATTTAAATCTCACCCCTGTCTCTTGTATATCCCCTAGTTATCCTATGCAGTATTAATAGTTCAAAGAAAACTAAGAGTACATTAGAGTGTTAGAAATAATGATATTATATTTTATTTTAAGATAATGATTTAATAATTTAATTTCCCAAATACGGTAGGCCTATTTAGTTTTTGTTAATCTATTATATAGAACTTGATGTTGAAAATAATGAAGTAAAATGTATTAGAAATATGGGTTGTTTTAGTTGGTATCAAAATAAGGTATAGTTATTTGTGGTCATTACGATTGAAACCATGTTATTGAAAACCATTGGTAAATGTCAACATATTGGAAAATATCTTGAAATATTAATATATTATAGAGTGAGTGGTTTTTAATAAATGAAATCTCTATCAGGAAACTAAATGTGGATATAGCTCAGGCATAGATGTACCTAGGAGTAATAACCATGAAATGTATCATTTTTTATAAACTCATCTTATACCTAGTTCATGATAATGTGGTCGTCTACACACCTAGTTTGAGACACCCCTGGGATATGATTTAGTAAATTTACAGGATATATAAGTGCCATTATAAATAAATTGATTATATTTTAGGTTATAAATTCTAATTCAAAAATTTCCATGGATTACCTAGACTGAAACATAGAGATTATTTATTTTGCGTATATATTTTATTCCATATAAGTTAATTAGTTTAACTTTTTATATTAATATTTAATCATATATTCATATCCGAAAAACTAATTTATTTTAGAAATTGACTGTAAATATGGGGAATCATTTCAAAAACATATTTTTTAGGAAATGCGATGATTTACATAATGAAACACCAAATATTATACTAGTAGGAGAGAAGAAATCTATTGAATTAATAACAAAACTAAATCAAAATATGAGTAATAACCTGAATCATGTTGAATTCCCTCCTTCCCCTAAATAAGAGTAAGTCACTATTGATTCCATTATATGATAAAGGCTTCTAACTATTACTGGATATTCTGATGCCCTAATTTTAGGGAGATGTATCAGTTCAGTTGAAAAGGTATTGAATTTTATAAAATGATATGAGTAATATAATGATTTAATGGTTGTTTATTAGATAGAGGGAGAAAATTAATAGTGGTGGACACTAATCAAGAATAAAAATTCCAAGGAGAAAAATGAATCCATTGAATGAGATGGATTCAATAATATATTTTTCAATAAATATTTTACCCATACTTTCCATCTTAAAATGGGGAGTCAATTCATTGGGATCAACAAAAATGAGAATTAATATATCGGGTCTTATGATGAAAATTCCACAAGGATTGAAAAATATATCTCTGTTTTTTTCATGGAATCTGAAAGTAAGGTTGACCTCTTATTCAGTGGGTTAAAGCCAAGTCTTCAAAAATTATTAGTCATTTAAGACTTCGAAAACTATGATGAAATTCTATCACGTCCCTTTAAAATTTATATGGATGTTGATGTTTCCCGATGATCTCACGGTATTGGATATAAAAATTGGAGAATGAAGTTTAACTCTAGACATTTACCAAAAAATACTCATGGAGGAAATATAATCCAACATCTCACATGTCATAGGTGGTGAAGAGTATACTAGAAATTGGATTAGGAAAACAAGGTGGTGATTCATGAGTCGAAGGTAAGAGAATAAAGATAATTAATGATCAAAGGAAAAAAAGAATACAACTATTGATATAGAGGAAAATAATGTTTTGATTAATTCTCAGACCACCATCCAATGTTTCAACTATAAATAACACATACACTATGTGATCAAATGGCCAAATCCAAGGGTTTTTGATGGTAGATTATGAAAAAAACCTCCAAATCCAAGGGATAGAGGGAGGGAATATTCTATAAATAATACCGTGTTGTATCCTAATAATTCATGAATATTCTGAATGCCTTAGAGTTTTATTTATTATGGATAATCCCCCTTTTAAGGGTTGAGGGGGAACCCTAACATGGCTCATAGGCCAAGTGTCATAAGGCGCATTACATGACTTGAAGGTCGAGAGTCATGAGGCTTAATACATTAATAGTCATCTAATTATTTTATTATGGTTCTATACATTATTTTATATCACAGATGTTTATAATGACTATAAGAACACAACCTCAAAACATGGAGGTTGAGTTATCAGTAAAATCAAAATGTTGGAAAATTATGGCATCTCAATCATATAAATCCTCCAAAAATATTTTGTATGGGAAGAATCTCCCATAAAACCTTTTTCATACTCCAATTAGTGGAATATGATGTTATACTAATAATAAACATAATCTCCTTATATAGACCCAATATCAATTATTATAAGAAGGAAATTACCTTATGTGTCCCAAATAATCCTATATTTCTATAGAAGTGTAATGAGGAGTTTGAATATCCTTTGGAAACATATTATAAAGTGTGGATAATATTTAATAATGGAAAATTATATCTATCTTCAAATATTTATACAAATGAGAGGATAAATCTTGAAGACATTCCTGTTGTAACAGAATATACTGATGTATTCCTTGCAGAGTTTCATGGCCTTCCCTCTAATTTATAGGTTGAGATATCAATTTAGATTATACATAGAGATATACTAATATCCAACAATCTCTATATATTAACAAAAATTTAACTAAAGGAACTAAATATGCAGATACATGTTAATTTGGATTAGGGATTAATATTCCCATGTGAATCACCATGGGGACACCAGTCCTATTTTTCAAGAAGAAGGATTGGTCAATGTGTCTACAAATTGTATACCAAGACATCAGTAAGATCATAATAAAGAAAACGCTTCCCATTATTTAGATTAATGAATATTTTGATAATATTTGTTGGGACTAATACATATAAAATGTTAATCTCCGGTCAATACATCATCAATTAATGTTGAAAAAGGTTGATATTACCAAGAGTTCCTTTAGTAGTAGTTACAGAAACTGTGAGTTCATAGAAATTCCATTTAGACTCACTAATTCTCTAGTAATATTCATGGAATTAATAAATAGAATATTTATATACTACTGTCACGGCTCGTACCCTGGGGCTCGTATCGTGACTACCCCAAGCCCGCCTTCCATAGGCCAGGGGCTGACGACTAGCACCAAAGGCGTAAATCCCTAAACTGGTAAGGAATTTCAATTAAAATTGTATACAAACACATTAGAGTACACAACTGGAAGTAAAACACTAAGTAAAATTGTATAACAAATAGAGTGCTGAAAGTAAAGGGGGGCCGTAAATACAAGCCCAATAGTAAAGTAAAAGGGACAGAAAAGTACAAGTACAACTGAAAGAAGAAGTGAAGCAGCTACTAGGTCATCCACTAGGGTTCCGACCTCAAGGGTAGGTACAGATGGCCTCCTCAGCACTCCACGTCCGTCCGTCCACTCCGTGTACCTTCACGCTGAGTGGTCCACCTCCAGGTTCCGTCCAATCCTGCTACTCTCCGCCTTAGTCAACGATTTCCTTCATCTGCAACCAACACAACGAGGTGCGGGAATAGCCCATGCATGGGTGAGTATAACTTTACCCAGTAAGGACCCTAATACCCTCAAGGTCTCACAAAATCCAACAAGGATAAACCACAAAAATGAATTAAACGGATAACCATTACTTAGGTATATTCCCATACATATACCTAAGTTATCTAGTAAGCCATCTCAATCGTGAGGAAAACACAAAATTCATTGACTCAGCTCAAACGAGGATTTTATTCTAGGTGGTAGTATTAAGTAACAACCCCAATAACACTGTCGGAATCTCAGATGATTGGGTACTCCTCCTCAATCGAGCACAGTGGCCCTGCCGCGTCACACAGAGGCACATCCCACTATTCTTGGACAACTGAGGTACTCCTCCTGTCGAGTACTGTGGGTATTCTGTGTCGCACATAGTCACTCCCTACCATGGGTGTGCTGCCCTCACACAGAGGCGCTCTCCCTCGTATCCTACTGAGGTACTCCTCCTGTCGAGTACCTTGGGTCTTCCACACTCACACAGAGGTGCTCCCCACCGTGGGTCTACAGCGACACAGAGAGGCGCTCCCCACTGGGCCAGTCGAGTCACGCAAATTTGAATCCGTCAAGCAGTCATCAGGTCTCAGCCAGCTACTAGGTCTCCGTACTCTATCCGATCTCCTCTGGAAGGATCCACTCCAAGAGCTACTGATCAATACTCCAACTGTCACGAAGTCCCAGGTAGAAGTATCTCAAAGCTTCGCCTCATCATAGGGGTCTCAACGCAACAGACGATGCGTCAATCAGACTCCCGGTCTGTGAGTTATTGGCATTTCCGTCCTAGGGGCCCGGTTGGATTTTAGGTTCAAACTAATTTCAAACGTACCCCAACTAAGTACAAACCTTATGTGGGATATGGAAAAAGAACCGTCTCACTCTATGTTTTCCGTCGCCGCAGACGGTTCGTCGATCGGACACTCATAGCCCATGTAATGGGAGAAGAGGTGTATCAAGGTCAAACGGGTTCGGACAAGGGTCTGACCTAGTCTGCGAGTCCGACCTGGCCCGTGGGGGCAGCCTGACCCACGCTGGGATTGGCCCGACAGCCCATGCTGAGTCCTGCCCAGTGGCCCAGTGGCCCAGTGGCCCAGCGGCTTGCAGATCTACCTAAGGCGCGTTCAGGGGGGAAAACCGCACGACCCCTAGAAGTCCCGAACAGCAAAGCCGTTCTGGTGTGAGCCAAAACCGGTGCCAAGTGGCATTGGTCCAGATCACGCGGGACCCAGCGGGGTCCCACTCCTCCAGGCTGGCCAAGAGGCCAGCCGCTCCGCACCACTGGCGGCCGGCCCAGCCTGCCGTCTCTACTCCTCCACCACGGCCCACCTAGGCCCCAACTCCCTTCCTCCATGCGGCGCGACGGCGTCGCGCCCCTCCGTTGTGGCCCGGCCCGGCCACGAACTTCTTCCTCTCTGCATAGAACGACGACACCACACCTTTCCGTCATGGACTAGCCTGGCCGCGACCCTTTCTTACACACGACAAAATGGTGTCGCGCCCTTCCGGCAACCCGACGGCCTTGCGCCGCTAGTTTCTTCGCGACCGGCCCGTCGCTGGCCGCCATTTCTCCGCTGTAGTTCACTGTTCCAGCGGTTCCGTTGCACCACCGTCATCATCAAAAAACATGGGAAAATGTAGGGCAAGGGTTGTACCATGTTCGTGCATTCCGAACCTTCCACGTTATGGTGATATGAATTAGAAAAACATTACCCAAGATTGAACGATGCAAAATGGGAACAAAATCAATCTCAAAACCCCTACCTTGTATTGTTGTCCTTTGAAAATGTTGCAGAAAGGTAAACGTCATTCCATTGATGTTGGAAATAAGATGAAGAAGTCAAGGATGACGTCGTCGGTGTTCTTCAAGGATGGTGCTTCCCTATCTTGCCCCGGTTGAAGATCGTTCTTCATTGGGAGATTTAATTCCTCCACGCTCTTCCAACCCCTCTCTCAAAGCTCCACCAAATGAATATGCCAACAAAAAATAATTGGTTAATCTAACCCATTATTTAATTGTTGGCCAAAATATTCAAAATATTTCCAAATAATTAATTAATGTTCAATTAATTAATTTGTGTGGTTTGGCACATTTATGAGGGAAGTTTAAGGGTTTCCCCCACTAACGGAGAGTTCAAGGGGGTTTAAAGCCCATGTGGTCCCCAACTCATTAATTACTAAGAGATGTTTAGACCTCGGGTGGGTCCCACCACCATAACCTCTCATGGGAGGTTATGGTATGGTGGGAACCATCTCTAACCTCCTCTTAGAGTTTTTAACGAACAATTAAATAAAAATAATCCAACACTTTATTTTTATTTGATTTTATTAAAAACCCAAAATCTAACATCCATTCTCGAACAACTGTCATGGAGGTGAAAGTCTTCTTAAGATAATACCGGCTCTGTGAGTTCAACGGTGCCCTAATATTTTAATTCTGAGTATCAGTTCAAACGTTATAAAATCCCGCCTACATGTTTACTAATCATACCAGAACAAAACATCAGAAATTGATTCTGGGCACACCGGGCCTCGGAATCATGTGCCGTAAATTTTCACAGACTCATAAAAATCCCATGTATTTTAAAAAAAATTCCACATAATTTCCAGGTCTTTAAATTCTCCCACCTCAGGGCTTTACATCCCCATAAGCTACAACTCGAACTTAGGGAACAAATGGGGGTACTGAGCACGCATCTGAGCCTCCCACTCCTATGTGCTCTCCTGGAGGTTCCCGTGCTGCCAGCGAACGCGCACCAGAGGTATCAACCATCCACGAAGGACCCGCTCCTATCGATCCTCAATCTCTAATGGAACCTCCGTGAAAGTATCCCCATCATCAATGTCCAAATCCCCAGGGTCGATGATGTGGGAAAGGTCATGCACATATCTCCTCAGCTGAGATACGTGAAAGACGTCGTGCACTCGGTGCAACTGAGGTGGAAGAGCTAAGCAGTAAGCCACCTTGCCTACTCTACTAAGGACCTAGAAAGGTCTGATGAATCACAGAGATAACTTTCCACCTCGGCCAAATCATCATAGACCTCGTCGAGGTGAGACACGTAGGAAGATGTGGTCACCATCCTCAAACTCCATTGGTCTCCGCCTCCTATCAATATATGACTTCTATCTACTCTGTGCAGTCTTCATCCATCTTGGATGATCAGTACCTTCTCTGTGGAAGCCCATACAATCTATCGTCCCACTAGTGATGAATCCCCTAGGTCTATCCAACAGAGTGGCGTTCTACAAGGTCAGCCATTCATGGCCTCAAAAGGTTCCATACCGATGGTGGAGTGATATGTCTTGTTCTATGAAAACTCCACCAGAGGTAATTGATCCTACCAGATGGAACCGAAGTCAAGGACACCTGTACGGAGCATGTCCTCGAGGGTCCGAATGGTCCGCTCAGTCTGACCACTTGTCTGAGGATGGAAGGAAGGGCTCAAGAGAAGCTATGTCCCAAAAGCCTCCAATAACCCCTTCCATAGTTGGAAAGTAAACCATGCATCATGGTCGGAGACAATACAATAATTTAATCCATGTAAAGGCACAATCTCTTACACATTGAGGCGTCCCATGCTCTCTACTGAGCCCTACTCTCTGATCGGTAGGAAGTGGACCGACTTGGTGAGTCGGTAAACGATCACACATATCGAGTCGTGACACCTGGATGTATGTGGAAAACCCGCCATGAAGTCCATGGATATACCATCCCACTGCCACTCTGGGACCTCTAAAGGCTGAACCAATCCTACTGGAACCTGGTGATCTGCCTTCACTTACTGACAAGTGAGGCACCGTGAGACAAACTCCACTACTAACTTCTTCATACCTAGCCACCAGTTCTCTCAATGAAGGTCCTCGTACATCTTCTCCACTCCGGGATGTACCGCTAGAGGGGATGTGTGAAACTCCATCAACAATTCCTCATAAAGTTCCATTGGTACCAAGCTACGTCCTCTGAAGAGGATGACATGCTCCCTACCTTCAGAAAATCCATCAGGTGCCTGCCCTTTGGATATCTGAGCATGTCATGTCTCGCAGTCATTGTCCCCATGTTTCACCTCCCTGACTCGCTAAAGAAGTGGAGGAGTGACTGTAAGAGATTGTAGAAAGGCTGCTCCATCCCTATCCACAAAGGATATCTGTAAGGCAGCCAGCTACTCTGTTGCCTCTCCTAGCAGTTGTATACCAGTTGTCCTACTAAGTGCATCTACTACAACATTCACCTTCCCATGAGTATAGAATATATCGAATCCATAGTCCTGGAGGAACTCAAGCCAGCGCCACTGTTTCAGGTTCAGATCCTTCTAGGAGAAGATATACCTGAGACTCTTATGATCAGAGTAGAATATAAAACACTCTCCCATCAGATAGTTCCCCCACATCTTCAAGGTGAAGACCACTACTGCTAACTCTAGGTCATGGGTAGCATAGTTATACTCAGGATGTCTCAGATGCTGAACACCACATTCAATCACAACTCGCTCCTGCATCAGGACACACCCGAGTCCAGTACCTGATGCGTCAAATTAGACTACATACCCTACTCCTTCCTATGGAAGCCTCATGATGGGGTCACTAGTCAGCCTCTGCCTCAGCTTCTGAAAGCTCTGCTGGCATCTCTTCGACCATATGAAGGGTTTCCCCTTATTTGTCAAGGCTTATAGTGGTGCTCTAACTATGGAGAAGTCCGGAACGAATCTCCGATAGTATCCAGCAAAGCCCATGAAACTCCGTACCTCCGTCACACTCCTTGGTGGCTCCCAAAAAAGTACCACCTCAATATTCACTGGATCTACTGCAACTCCAGCCTCTGAGATAACTTTTCCCAAGAAGTGAACCTCTCAAATCCAAAACTGGAACTTCAAGAGATTACCATAAAGCTGGTGCTCTTAGAGTGTGTCCAGTACTACCTTCAAATGGTAGGCATGATCATCCTCAGTAGTCGAGTAGACCAGTATGTTGTTGATGAAGTCCACAAAAAAAGGACCGAGTAAAGGTTGGAAAATCATGTTCATGAGACACATGAACACTGATAGACCGTTGGTTATGCCGAAGGGCATGAAAAAGAACTCGTAGTGGATGAATCGTCACTTGAAGGATGTCTTCTGCACATCCTCATCAAGAAATCTGAGCTGGTGATAGCCTGATCTGAGGTATATTTTCGAGAACCACTTTGCTCCCTTGAGCTGATCAAAGAGGTCATAAATCATAGGGAGTGGATACTTTTTCATCACGGTCACCTGGTTTAGGTGACGGTAGTCGACACAAATCCTCAAGCTCCCGTCCGCCTTCTTTTAGAAATGAATAGGGGCTGACTAGGGAGAAACACTAGGCCAGATGAATCCCTTCCCCTGCAAATCCTCCAGATGTACCCGCAACTAACGAAGCGCAGTGGAAGCCATCCGATATGATGGTGTAGATATCAGTGCCATCCTGGGGTACAGGTCATTGTATAAATCCACCTCTCTGCGAGGAGGTATTCATGGGACATCGTCTGGGAAAACATCCGCATACTGGTCCACCACTACAGGATAAGTCAGACTCTCCACATCAACTACTTCGAGGGTAAGGCAAGCCAACTGGGGAGTGATCGGCTGCACCATCCTCTGAGTAAGTCCATCCTATGGTTCAAAGTTTCCCTTCTCGCTGGTGAAGGTGAACCTAGTCCCGTCCGTGCGAACACACTACACTTTTCGCCTAATAAAATCAATCTGAGCATGGACTGTAGATAACTAGTCTATTCCCAAGATGAAGTCGTAAGGCCTCGACGCTGCTACGAGGAGATCCCAGCTGAAGATATCGCCTCCTAGACTAAGCTCCAACTATCAGCACCGGTGCGTAATCATTGATTATTCTCCTATCGGAGTCTATAGCCATAAGGATCAAGCCAACGGCTCCATCAAAATCTCTGAGCTCCGAATGATGGCAGTCTAAATGAAAGAATGAATGGAACCTATGTCTATAAGAACTGCAGCTAAGGTGGAGTAGACACAGATCATACCTCAAATCATCTCTAGAGTGCCATTTTCATATGCCTCAGTAGCCTGAAGTTGTGCTCGCCCCTATCCACCTGCTCCTTGCTGTCAGGGTGGAAGTCCTAGTGGTGGTGGCAGTAGCATCTCGTAATGTTATCCCCTGCCAACTACATAAGAATCTCCTCTTACATGTCCACCTGCGCCCTGTGGACAAACTTGATCGAATCTCTACCTCTTCCTAGGAGGTCCCTCAACTATCTCGTGATCTTCTGAATGACAGGTCGGCAAATCACAAGCCATGTGACCCTGCCTGCCACATGAGTAACACTGCCTACTCTTGGAAGGTAAGTCACTAACCCAGGTGCCCCGCACAACAGAGCCTGAGTCCTGCAGTCATCCACCCATGGGTCTGGTCCTCTTGGACCTCTGCGTCATCTATCTACTGTCAACTGTAGAAGACTCCGCTGCATCTCGACTAGTGGTGGATCTCGCTGTTGGTGACTGCTTAGCAAGGAAACTCTCCACTATAAGGGATCTCTCTAACACCCCCTCCTATGTCTATATGCTGAGTGAGATCATCAAAGCCCCGATCTCTTGCCTAATCCCCTGCTCGAAGGTTCGGGCCCTGAAGAATGGGTCTCGTTCCATATATATGGTGTAGCACGAGAGATCAGTGAACCTCACGGTGTACTGAGCCACCTTTATGATACCCTACTGTAGATGCAGTAGCTCGTCTATCCATACCGCTCATAGGGTTGCTGTAATGAACTCCACCCGGAATAAGCTCTCAAAAGTCTGCCTTGTGAAGTGTCCCTTCGTTGTGGACTTGGAGCATCAGGCTCCACTATCTGCCTGCTGCTTCCTGAAGGAGAATCGCATCAAAGATCATCATGTGGTCTACTGGTGTCCTTACTAGCCTAAAGACTCTCACCAAAACCTCCTTCCAATCCTCAGCTGCCTATGGGTCCGTCTCTCCCCGGAACCTTGGTGGCCTCTGGCACTGGAAACTCAAGCAACATGCTCAAGGGACAAGCAGTGTTTGCTGCTAGGGATGGTGGCATCAGTAGCCCAATGGGAAGTGGTACCACTGGTGCCTTTGCTGGTAAACGACCATGAACCGAGGCATCATTTCTCAGTGCGCTGTTAGAGTTTACGACTCTCGGGGCTTTGTGGGGAGGCATCCTAAAAGAAACTGATGCGAAACGGTCAAAATATTAGACCTTGTGAGCTGACCTAGTTGATATGAATTAAGATAACTTTTAAAGACACGCATGAAATTAGTTTTTTTGTGCACTAAGTCAGAAAATCAGTAGTCAGGGTCCTCGTGTATGGCTACATCAGCCGCCCACACCAACACTGGACTCCCTGAATTGAAAACCACACTTAGTACCTTTAACAATATTTCTACATTGAAAATAATGATCAGACTCCTATGTTCTTTGGTAGAACCGGCACCTATGATACCAATTTGTCACAACCCGTCCCTCAGGGCCCACATCAGAACTACCCTAAGCCCACCATCCGTAGGCCAGGGGTCGGGGACTAGCTCCAAAGGCGTAAATACCTAAACTGGGAAGGCATTGCCTTTAAAACTATAAACCAACACATCATAGTACCCACCCAGAAGTAAAACACTAAGTAAAACTGTATAAAAAAGGGAGTGATGAAAGTAAAGGGGGCCGAAAATACAAGCCCAATAGTAAAGTAAAGGGGATCATAAAAGTACAAGTACAACTGAAAGAATAATTAAAGCAGCTACTGAGTCATCCTCCAGGGTTCCTACCTCAAGGGTAGGTACAGATGGCCTCCCCAGCACACCACGTCCGTCCGTCCGCTCCATGTACCGTAACACCGAGAGGTCCACCTCCAGGTACAGTCCATTCCTACTACTATCCACCTCAGTCAGTGTTGTCTGTCATCTGCAACCAACACAACGAGGTGCGGGCATAGCCCGTACATGGGTGAGTATAACGATACTCAGTAGGGACCCCGAGACCCTCAAGGTCTCTCAAAATTCAACAAGGACAAACCACAAATTATGAAGTCAAAGGATAACCATTACTTAGTTATATGACCATACATATACCTAAGTTATATAGTAACCCATATCAATCATGAGGAAAACACAAAAGTTATTGAATCATCTCAAAGCAGGTTTTTATTCTAGGGGGTAGTATCAAGTAATAACACCAGTCACACTGTCGGAACCTCAACTGATGGTGTAATCCTCCTCTATCGAGTATATTGGTCCTACCGCATCACACAAGGGTGCTTCCCACTATCCCTGGACTGTTGAGGTACTCCTCCTGTTGAGTACTATGGGTCTGCTGCATCACATAGAGGTGCTCCCTACCAAGGGTCTGTCGCACTCACACAGAGGCGCTCCCCCTCGTAGCCTACGGAGGTACTCCTACTGTCGATTACCGTGGGTCTGCCACACTCACATAGGGGATATCCCCACCATGGGTTTACCATGCCACACAGAGGTGCTCCCCACTGGGCCATTCGAGTCACTCCGAGTCGAATCGGTCAAGTAGTCGTCAGGTCTCAGCCAACTACTAGGTCTCTGTACAGTGTCTGCTCGCCTCAAGATGGATCTGCTCCATGAGCTACTGATCAATACTCCAACTATCACGTAGTCCCATGTATAAGTATATCAAAGGTCTTCCTCGTTATAGGGGTCTCAACACAACAGACACCACGCCAATCGGACGCCCGGTCTGTGAGTTATTGGCATTTCCGTCCCAGGGACCCGGTTGGATTTTAGGTTCAAACCATCTTGACCGTACCCCAACTGAGTCCAAACCTCAAATGGGATATTCCAAAATAACCGCCTCTCTCTAAGATTTCCGTCGCAGTAGACAGTTCATCGATTGGACACACATAGCCCAAGTTGTGGGCGAAAATGTGTATCCATGTCAAACGGGTTCGGACTGGGGTCTGACCCGGTCCGCGGGTTTGACCCGACCCGAGGGGGCGGCCCGGCCCATGAGGGCAGTCTAGCCCAAGGGGGAGGTACGACCCACGTAGGGTTTGGCCTGATGTCCCAACCCACGCTGGGTCCGGCCTGGTGGCTCGTGGGTTAGCCTAAGCCGCATCCAGGGGGAAAACCGAGCGCCCCCTGGATGCCCCGAACTGCAAAGCCGTTTGGGTGTGAGCCAAAACCGGAACCAGGTGGTGCCTGTCCAGATCACGTGTGACCTATTTGGGTCCCACTCCTCTCGTCAGGCCGAGTGACTGACCCAGCCGGCTGCCTCTGCTCCTCTGCCGCGGCACGCCCTGTCCGCGACACCCTTCCTCCGCGTGGCGCGACGACGCTGCGCCCCTCCGCCACGGCCCGGCCTGGCCGTGACCTTCTTCCTCTCCACGCGGAGTGATGGTGCCGCACCCTTCCGCCACTGCCCGACCTGGCTGTGGCCCCTTTTATCCACACAACACAATGATGTCACGCCCTTCCGGCGAACCGGTGGCCTTGCGCCACCGGTTTCTTCACTGCCGGCACGTCACTGGCCGTTGTTGCTCTGCCACAGTTTACTCTTCTGACTGCGCCGTTGTGCCACCGCCGTCATCAAAAAACATGGGAAAACAGAGGGGGAGGGTCGTTCCATGTTCTTTTAGCCCGAACTCTCCACGTTACGGTGACATCAATTAGAAAAACATTACCCAAGATTGAACGACACAAGATGGGAACTAAATCAATCTCAAAACCCCTACATTGTATCATTATTCTTTGATGATGTTGTGAAAAGGAAAAATTCATTCCATTGACATCGGAAATAAGACGAAAATGTCGAGGACGACATCATCATCGTTCTTCGAGGACGATGCTTCTGTTTTTTTTCCCGATTGAAGATCATTCTTCGTTGGGAGAATTAATTCCTCCAAGACTTTCCAACCCCTCTCTCAATTCTCCACCAAATGAATATACCATCCAAAAAATAATGGTTCAAGATAACCCATTATTTAATTATCAGCCAAAATATTCAAAATATTTCAAAATAATTAATTAATGTTCCATTAATTACTTTTTGTGGTTTGGCACATTTATGTGGGAAGTTCAAGGGTTTCCCCCCACTTATGGAGAGTTCAAGGGGGTTTAAATCATGTGTGGTCCCCACCATTTTAATTGCTAAGAGATGTTTAGACCTCAGGTGGGCCCAACCTCCATAACCTTTCATGGGATCTTATGGTGTGGTGGCCCCCACCTCTAACCTTTACTTGGAGGTTTTAACCACTAAATAAATAAAAATAATATAACACTTGATTTTTTTTAATTTTATTAAAAACCGAAAATCTAACTTCCATTCTCAAACAACTGCCGTCGAGGTGAAAGTCTTCTTAAGAGAATATTGGCACTATGAGTTCAATTATGCCCTTTTATTTCAATTCCGAGCAGTGGTTCAAATGTTATAAAATCTAGCTTGTACGTTTACTGATCGTACCCGAAAAAAACATCAAAAATTGATTCTGAGCACACCGGGCATCGGAATCAAGCGCCGTAAATTTTAGAGGAATCGTAAAAATCCCCTGTCTTTAAAAAAAATTCCACAGAATTTCTGGGTCTTTAAAATTACCTTGATAATTTTTTGGAAGACAATTTAAATGATATTCTCATAAACTAAAAAATAAACAGGGAATATCAAGAGTATTTAAGTACTATATTAATAAATCTGATAAAGGACGAATTATGTGAAAAGTACCATAAATTTGAGTTTTGGATGAATTAAATATCATTATTGGCCAATTTTATCATAACATAGTAGATATATGTGGACCCTTTGAAGATATAGGTGGTGGAGGAATTACCCATTCCAAAATATGTGACCATGATTTGTGGGTTTCTAAGATTGGATGGCTACTATTAGTTATTTTTGAGAATCTTTTCATGAATTTCAAACTGTTAACAAATCTAACATACAAGGGAGTGATGTTAGTTTGGTTCAATGAATGTGATGAGATATTGATGGTGTTAAAGAAGAGTCCAATTTTGACACCCGTACTCAAACTACCCACCTACACTATAAGATTTGTGATATATACTGATTCATCAAGGAATGGATTAAGCTACATCCTTGTGAAAGATGATAATGTGATAGCATATTCCTCTCAATATTTGAAGGTTAATTAGCTTAATTATCCTATTATTGATATGGAGTTGGCTATATTAATGATCATATTGAATATTTTTCTCCATTATCTATATGGTGTATGGTGTTTCATATTTATTGATCATAATTTCATTAATTATATATTCAAATAGAAAGAGTAGAACAAGAACCAACAAAGGTGGTCAAATATGATTAAATATTGTCATTATTCAATTTATTACCATAATAAGATGGTGAATAGATTAAAAAATTCTTCAATTGGAAAGAATCGTACAATATTTTCTATGATGAGGATTAAGAGGTATATAATCCTCTTGAACATAAAATGTGTGTGAAAGGGAATCATAGAGGAAGAAAAAAAATATTACTATTCTCAAATGATTGATCAACCATCCATTTTAGAGAAGATTAAGGAAAACATGATAGATGATGTAGAGATACCGAATAAGGTGGATTCTATGAGGAAGGGTAAAGAATAAAAATTCAATATTAATAATGATGTATTTTGAATATTTGGGGTACAATTATTCATACAATCAAAGGCTAAGATAATGAAGGTTCTACTAAATGATTCTCATAGATCAACATTCCATATCTATCAAGGGAGAAAAAAGATGTTAAGAGATCTCTGAGAGCACTTTTTTGTGCGAAAATATGAAGAGAGTGATTATAGTATTTATATCATATATTGAAACAGATGCCTTAAAAAACCTTTAATTCTTGTTTTAGAACATTCTTTCCCAACATGAAAATCCAAGGATCTATATGTCTACAATCTTTGGAAGACTATATACATAAATACATAATCTTAAATGTATAAAACATGATTTTTTAAAACTTCATATATTGCATGTAACTGCAATAGATATTTTAAAACTAAATTGGGTTCCCTAATGAAAATACATAAGAAACAAATGTGAGAAATATATCACTATTAGGGAATAAAAATGTAAATATTGCATAACCTAAGAGTTAAGAGGCATAACATGATATCCTAAAGAGAATGATCTAGATCATTGAAACATGGAATAAAGAAATGAAATTACAAGATCGTGGTATTATATACATGTAGAAACATAATAAATACTGAAATCATAACCATATATCGTGGTTAACCTCATAGAGAACATAATATAGGCTAAAATCCATCGTAATAATTGTATGCTCAGGATAACCACCATCATGACATTGTTTTCCTAGGATAACCACCATTGAATCGTATATGTTATCTCAAGAGTCATCCACATTAGCCAACACATTGGAGAGATATAACAGACCCACCCATCACATCAAAATATGTACATGCATATGTGTACCATAGGAGGAATAGAATCCATACATTAATCATAAGCACTATATAACCCTGAATAAGGAAGTGGTTTTCACAAAATTATCCTAATACATAACCGAAAAGTATATCATATAGGTTTCACATAAAATAATAAAATACATTATTTTATAAGTTCAATTAAAAACCCTATCTTTAAACATGAAGTTTCATTAAAGGAAAAAGTCATAAGATAAACAAAGTGGAGTAATATTAAAACATACTACATAAGGGAAGATATTTGAGATGAGAAAACGATCATAAAAGACATATTATTTTAATGAAATCCATAATTTTACCAAATACAGTTTTTATTAAATAATTTGGAATTTTAGAAAATATAAACATTATAAAAACATTTTATGGGTGATAATGGAAATAAAATTAGGTAAAGGGAAGTTCCCTTATATCGGGTTCACTTAACATAGATAATTTTGAAGGGAACTTAAGAAAATATTATTTCCAAAAATGTAAGGAAAATTAAAATTATAATATATATAAATATATAAAATATATAAAATATAGATGAAATACATGGGAATAAAATATATGGAAATTGTGAGAAAGAAAGTGAACATGTAACCAAAAGGTAACAAGGATATTTTAGAGGATCTCTTACCTCAGGTAAAAAATCCTAATGTACTTTTAAAATTCCTAGATAATAAAATTAATTTTATTAAAATCATTCCAAAAAACATTATTAATATATATTTATTTTGAGAACATCTCTTTATCATAATGTGTTGCTGATTTATTACATCATTTCTGCTTATGTCGGTTACTTGAATTTGTTAAGTCAATATCTCAAAAATATTAGTCGTATTTTGACCATGGTCAAAGAATTTTAAAATTGATTTATAATATCTAGAATAGTATATTATATTGACATTTATTATTCCATTAGAACACAATTTATATAGGTAAATTTTTTTTTCCTTAATGAAGTCAAATTAGAAAAGGTACTTTGATATGTTCTTTTTAGAAGTTATATTTACTATAACAGTTTTTTTAATATCATATATTGAATATCTAATATTTTTATTATATAATTTTAATGGTTTATTAAATAATATTTTTATAAATTAAATACATGGTTTATTACACCCATGTTAAGATGTATGAAAAACAAAAGAAAAACATCATCATGTGGAAGAAATACTCTGTACATACACATTGACTCCACTGTCATTTCTGTTGAATAAAATTAAGGTAGAATATAGTATATTCTATCATTTTAGATTCATTAAAATGTTATAAATATCATATTATTTCATTAAATAACATTTTTAATCATATATGAATCACTATGATGCAACATTCAACACATCATTCATTGAGGTGGTAGTCTACATGTATACATGACATCATTTTTCTTTTTCAAAAGGTTTTGGTAGAAGGTATAAAATGGATTTTATATTAGAATAAAAAAATACTATAATATTAATAATATGGGGTTTATCATAAACACTTGGATAATAGAGGTTTGTGGTGGAAGAAGTACAAAATAATGAAGAAGGTATGGTGGAAAATATTACCTCTCACATTGGATGTTCTCATTTGGTCACCACCATTAAGAAACATGGATTGATATTTTAAAAATAAAAATGTTTATAACATATAAGGAGATCGTTCTGTAGAGAATATGGTAGTTTTTAATTCTAACCTATGTATATTTGGAATTGTGGAGGGGTTGATGGGTTGTGGTTATTTTCATAATTGAAGAGAAGGGTATTTTTAGAACATATTACTATTTTATGTGGAAATAGCACAAGTTTCACATGTAATGTGGAGAAAAAGTGGAGACTAATAGTGTTTTTAAGGTTTATGGTCAATAAATCCTTAACCAACCTTTTCCATTCATGTTTTAAACATGTTCTTAAGACATTTACTCTTAGATTTTTTTTTACATTTACTATTTTTTTTTTCTTACCGAGGTTACTAATTTCAAACAACGCATTTTTTAATGCATAATAATAAAGTTCTAATTACTAAATATTTTGAACCTAAATATAAAAAAAAATTAATAATTTTTATAAAATAATTTTTATATGTGTAATAAAAATTAATTTTAATATTAGCACATGTAACACACTAAAAACCCATTTTTTTTGAAAAAAGTGTATTTTTAAGAATATAATTTATGTATTAAAAAAAATTTCATTTTTTATTCTATTAAGATTAAAATTTTAATTAAAATTTTTATAAAATTTAATTAACCTTAAAATAATCAAAATTTATAAATATACAATGTGAAAATGTTATTAAAATAAATATATGAAATACAATTTTAGTAAAACTATTAACTAAATTTTATAAAATATTATGTATATGATTTATATATCAAAATATTATTTTAAAATCATTAATTTACCTTTAAAAAATATATTTTTATAATAAAAATATTTACAATTTTTTTGGAATTATTGTATAATAATGTCATAAAAGTGATAATATTAATAAAATTATTATTTTTCATTATTCTCCTAAAAATAAATTATTTCATAAAACACATAAAAATTTATATTAAGATAATTTTTATGTTATGAATTCATAATATATGTTAATTTTTTAAAATTAAATTTCTTAAAGTTTATATTTAAACTTTAAAAAAATCATAAAATACAACGAGAAAATTTTTTTTTAAGAAAACAACTTCTTCAAAAATATTAACATTCAATATTATTAATTTCTATAAAATGATAATAAAGATAAAATTAATCATTAAATATTATATTCAATTAAATTAATCATTTAATAGTAATGTAATTTGTTTTCATTAATAAAAAGTACAACACATAAAAAGATAGATTATTTAACACAATAATGAATTTAGTAAATTTGTATAAAATAAAAATCTTATATAAATATATAAATTAGAATATTTTATAATTAGGTTACTCTTATTCATAATAATTAATTAAATGGCTATATTTTAATAGTCTAAACATATCGTAGTTTCATTTTAGTCTAGTGTTGCATGTGGATCCAACCATTAAACAAATTTTTCTTTATTAGAGGAAAATATGTATAAAAATCTCAGGTCAATACATTCAAACTACCTTAAAAAATTGTGTCCTATTTATTTTGAAACTCATACTATGGTAGTAATTTATATATGGATTTATTAATTAACCATACACTAGTTATTGATCATGGTCTAATTTAATATTTTTAGCAATATTTATATATATTCAATTTTATATAATCCCTTTCTAAAAAGAGATAATCCATTCTGAATAGAATCCAAATAAGTGAATAAATGATAAATACACAAGAATAATCTTCCAAAAACCTATAATAAGGTCCTTATAATATGTATATAACAATTAAAACATTTTTTATTTATAAATAAATATCTAATAAGTTAAAACTTACACGAACTAATAGAGATGTAAATATGATGTGAAGAAATCATTTCTACTTTAATAGAAGTCATTGCATGGGATTTTCATTATTTCTATAGTCTAAGATGTTTTTAGTGCCTATTTCCCTTGATATACCTTGGATTAGGGAGTGGATTTTCCTAATATCAAATTACTTTGAAATTGAAGAAATTAATTTTTTAATATTCTCTCTTTCCCTCACACTTTTATGTTTGATGGAATTTATCCAAAAGATTATAGCATCTACCCATATTTTTAAGGAATTATCCCCTTAGGTTTATTTATAAATTTTTTAACATTTATTGAATTGAACATTCTTTAATTAATTATCCTCATCACATAAAATTCCATAGGATTCCATTCTTCTCTTATTTTTTTGAGTTTGGGACATCAACTGTGTTCAAATTATTAATTAATTTCATAATATCTAGTTTGGAATAATCATAGATTTTCTCACTCAACCATTCATTATGATGGGTTGTTCACTAAGTTAATAATTCCTTTTTCCCTTATACCCTTGGATCCATCTATTTCCATCCATTACTAAAACTAAAAGGGTTTTCATGAGTGATAAAACATTAATAATATAGGGGGATTATCAAAATCAATAACCTAAAAGGGATTCATACTTAAACATTTTACCCTTTACATCATCTTGTTATCCAATAAATACTTTAGATCAACCTATACAAATATTAGTTAAATCATGGATACTTTATTATGAGTTTTCATATACTTCTAAAACTACTCCCTCAATGTAACTAAGAAATCAATTCGTTATAGTGGTTCAAAAAGAGAATATGATCAACCAAGGTATATCCTCTGGGAGTATATCACTAGGTGTGTAGTTTAGTCTCTTTTTTGAAAACTTGGTGAGGATTTTGTTAATACCCAGTTCCCTCCTTTTATGTTTCTTTTACCTAGGTATATATATCCTATAGCCTACATCCATTTTTAGTATCTAGAAATGGATTTATTTAATGGAAAACCACATAATGAAAACTTTTTCTAAATTTAGGATATTTTCTTATATGTAGATTTATCCCAAAGTATATTCACTAATTTTACATCAAACTAATGAAAAAAATTAATGCGAATTTATCTGATACTATCTATTGTGACCCAATACTTAAAAACACCCTAACTCATGATTTATAAATACTTTCCCAATAATAAAATCCAATGATCTAATGGTCTAGTTTCATTATAAGATTAAATATATAAATAAATCATTTGAAATATAAAAAATATATTTATTTAAAACTACACATAATTCTTCCAAATCCCATATATGTTATAAAAATGGGTATGATTCCCTAGGGAAGGTATATAATGAAACAGTTGAGCTAGAAATCCTAGTAAGGGAATAAACCTGAAAATAATCACTAATATGAGAGTCAAGAGGCTTACCCGGATATCATAAAAACAATTATACTATGTATGGAAACATGGAATAAGAAAAATAAATCATAAGATCACAAAATACTAATCATATAGAAAAATCAGAAATAATGACATCATATGCACATGTCAAGGCTAAAAGCGAAGACAGCATGACATAGGCCAATGACCATTGTAACACAATGTTCTTCAGAGAACTTCCCATGAACTATACATGGTTTCTCATGATACATTAACATTAACCAATGCATTGGAGGGATGTAATGGACCAACCAATAACATTATAATATATACATGCTTATATGTTTAATAATAGGAAGAAAATCCATATATAGATCATAAGCATAATATATCCCAGAATAAGTATGTTGGTTTCAAAATATTTCTTTAAAATATAGATGAAGGGTATATCATATATAATATAAATAAAATATCAAAATAAATCATTTTTATGTTTATTTTTGAAAAAAACACAGGCTTCGAATATGGAGTTCCATTGAAGGAAAAATTAATAAGAAAAACAGAGTGGTAAAAATAAAATTGTACAACTTAGGTAGAGATTTTTGAAATGAGAAAATAATATTTAAATACATTATTTTCATTTAATTAAAAAAATTTATTATAAAGTTTTTAATTAAATAATGATTGTTTTTAGAAAATGTACGTGATTAAAATATTAATGGTGAGATTTTTGACATGAAATTGGGCATAAGGATGTTACCTTAAATCAAGTTAATTAAAAAGAAATTTTTTAATGGAACATAAAAATATATTACCTAACAAATAAAGGGAAATTAAACTTGGTATATACATAATACAATATGTTTCAAAAATATTGATGATATAATTGGGAATAAAATAATGTGAAATAAAGAAAAATAAATAGAACATGTAACCAAGAGGCAATAAGGGTAGTTCAAATGATCCCTTAACTTAGGTCCAGATGCATTTTTCATATGTATCTAACTTACTAGATAATAAAATTATTTTTACTGAAAATATTCGTATTAATATTATTAGTATATATTTATTTTTATAAGTAGAATTTATCATCTTTTTTCAGTAATATATTACACAATTTCTTCTTATGTCAATTACTTTAATTTCATTGATTATATGATCAAAAACATTCATGGTATGTTGAATGTGGTCATTATGTTTTAAAATAATTCTATTATATACTTAATTATATATTATTATGTACATTATTACCAAATTATAACTTAATTTATAAAATTAAATAGGTTTTCCATGAATGGGATCAAATAGAAAAGGTACTTTGATATGTCAATTTTAGTGGTTAAATTAAATATACCTGTTTATTGTAAATATCACTTATGTTGTGTCTAACATTATCATTATGAAATATTAATTATAACTACCAGACTCTAGAAACCAAGATAATATGATTAATTTATTACATTAGTAAAACAAACAATGAATCACACAATGCATGATCGATTTTTTAATAGTATTATAAAACTAGATACATACATGATTCCCAAATTACATTGGAAATATGAAACCATAGAATAAGAAAAATTATTTAATCCTTGAAATCATTAATAATATACTTTTTATATCTAGGGGAATGAAAATAAATAATTTGTGATCCCATAATCTCAGTAAGGGTTATGTACAACAAAATCCAACTTGAGTAAATAAGGAATAATATATATAGAATTGTTGATAATAAAAACACATTCCATTCAATGAAAAAAATTACTTCAATTAATATACATAGATAATATTAAAATAAAAATCAAATGTAAAATGGTAACTAAATACTTAAAAATGTAAATGTATAATTTTAGAAATTCATGATCAATGCATATCAACCTAGATATCACGAATCTGACCATAAAAGCCAGTATACCGAGAAATCATTCTTAATAAATGGGTTAGTGAAAACTAGATACACATCTAAAATGTAATTCTAGATATTTTTAATCATGAGAAATTTCGATAAATTTAGGGAAAATATATAACCATGACCCACCTATCACTTGAATTTCTTATGAATTCCTCATATTTTTAAGGATCAATAAAATTATTTCTCAAAATTATTTTTAATAAAAAAATTATCCATATTGAATCTAGAATATAGTGAATCAGTATTTACCTAGTAAATGAGTTTACTTAAATAATAATCTTCCATCAACTAATACCATATATAGAAATATTAAATGGATGAAAAATCATAAAATTAATCAAAATTGGTCCAAATTTTACTACAATATTAATAAATATGGACATGAAGAAGAAAAATAAATTCCAAAGAATAATGGAGATTTAGAGATTATATGATCATAAGATAGTGAATGATATTAAAATAAGGGATAATACACTATTTATAAAGGGTGACGAATGTTAATATATTTATCCTAAATAATTGTTTTTTTTCATAAAACCAATCCATTATAAAATAATAGAGAATTAATATATTAAAAATAACATTCCTTCTATCTTTATATATTAATGAAGTTGTAAAAACTTTTAATTTTTTTTTCATTCCATTATGAAAATAATACCCTTTTCTTTTGGTATAATTTTTACTAAATTCCCAAAATTTTGAAAAAATTGATTTCTTTGAAAATACATATGGAAAATTTTAAATTAGTATTCTAACTAAATAGTATTCATGATGGTGGGAAATTTTTTTGTAAAATTTATGTAAAAAAATATTTCATTCACATCATTATTAAAAAGTATCAAATTTTAAAAATTAATAGGTGATTCATTTTAATCATTTTATACAGAGTCAAAAATGATTGAAAATAAATTTAACAAATATTTCTATTATATTATATTTTTGTCTAATTTTTTGAAGAAAATATGCTCATGTAAGGAAAAGAGTTGGAAGGAAAACTTCATTACATGTTATTTAAAAAATAATTCCCCTTTAATGTAACTTATATGTTGATTATTAATCTTATAATAAAATAAATATAAAATAAATATATAAAACCAAATATAAATATAGGAAAATATAATATATGTGTTTTAAAATATTAGTGTTATTTTCTATTCCCAAAGGAAATATGAATATAAAAAATCTTGAAACCAAATGAGATTTTCAATGAAATCCCTCACATTGGATCGTTGTTTAGTAATACATGTTGGGTAATACTTTATAATTAATTTAAATTTTTAAAAATATTTATTAAGAATTTTTTTCTGATATATTACATTTTATTGGGTCCTTTTATAATTATTTTAAATACATTCATTAAAAATTTCTTACATACATCAACAACATTAAGGTAGTACAATCAATTTCTCCAAAATTACATCAGTATATTATCCCTGGATAAAGGAGTTATAAAATGGTTCCATCATCTAAAAAATGTTAATCATGATATAAATATATTATATATATTTTTTATAAATATTTATAACAATTCTTAAAAGGTTTAAATAAAAAATTAATCCTATGATTTTGTGGGGGTGGTAATCTATACGTATGCATGAGAGACTTTATCATTTTTTAACGGGTGGACAAGAAAGAAGGTATATGATATATTATATTAAAATAATATAAAAGATTTTATAAATATAATATATAAATATTATATCCATATTAATATCCATCTATTAATTTGGTTAAGGAAAAAATAAATACATCACTTCTGGAGGCGGTAGTTCGCACATACGTGCAAATGATGCTTTTATTTTCCATTTGATGTAGAAGGATATGAACAAAGGTTTCCCAATTTATGTAAAAACATATAAGTATAGTAGAGTAACTTATTTTATTATATCATCTTTTTTATCACATAATTTAAGGATTTATAATATGAAATAAAATGAAATGAATCATTAAAGAGCTATACCACTTCTTTGGATAACCACATTTCACTGACACCTTAAGCCTTCAATGAATGATATTATCACCAAACCATGAAATCTATGAAATTTTAATGATTTTTAAAAGATAATTTTTGTATTTATTGGATTATATAATAGGTTTTTATGTGTTTCAAAGAATGGAGATGTGGTTTCTATTTGGAAGTGAGGGAGAGAACACACTTGGAATGTTTCAAAAGATTTAAATATAATAATACATTACTCAATCCGAGTGGCTCCAAAATGACACAAATCCCAATATTATATTATATATGGTCTAAAAATGACCATAAAATTTTATATATAAACTTTTTTAGGAAATTTTAATAACTATCATATCACTTTTATCCCTTTTAACCTTTATTAACTCTTGCAGTGAGAAAAGAATTATTTTTACCAACATTACCATTCATAATGACAAAAAATGAATGTGATCTCATTAAAAAATTTAAACATAATGATTAAAAATATGGATTCATTATATATAATTTTATATCTATATTTGGTATAAATTAATTAAAAAATCCCAAAAGACAAAATGAAAAAAAATATTTATAGAAAAATGCCTTTTAAGTAGAAAAATTATTTTACAAAAAAATAAGGAATAATTTTTATTATAATGGAATAAATTAGATTATTTTTAATAAAAGGAGAATTATTTGACATTAAAAAACCTAAACCTAAATTAACCTTGAAAATAATTTATTAAAAAAATAAGATCTAATTTTTTTATTTGAACAAAAAAAATAACTAGATATCCAAAATGGTTTACATATATTTATATATTTACATTATATTTTTATAAAATTTAGATTACTTCTTAAATATATATTTTCTATAAAATAAAGGTTTAATAAATTAAAAAGTTATTCTTATATCATTGTAGGTTCATAAAATTGACAGTTTTCTAAAATCAGTGACTTTCAATATTAACTTAAAAATGAATTATTTATGAAATATATAGACAATTCATCCTAAGATCATTTTCATACGATGAATTAAAAAATTATACTAATTTATATAAATTTAATTTATAAAATTTGGAAATTTTGGTTTTAATCACATTATTGAATAAATATACGTGTAATATACCATTCATTATTTTAGAAGAAATGTTTAATTACTAAAATTAAATATCATATTTTAAATTAATCCATCTTTCAAAAACTTTATCCTAAAATTTACAAAATTTCACCTCATTAATATATTTTGTATTACATCATAATAAATTCATCAGGTCACCATATTTACAATTTGATTTTACCATTACTTCAATGTGCCTTCCCCAATTGGGTCATCTGGTTCCTTAACACTTATTCCATAGTGTTAAGAATGTGGATAATCACTTCACAATATGATAAATCATTTTTCAATTATATTTTATTGGAGGTGATAATATGAATTCGTTGGTGCATTTTCATCCTTAATAATGAGATATATGACATATCATGAACTTTATAGAGTCTTAGTGGAATTTCCAAATGGTAATCTACAAATATAATTGTTTCTGGAATTTCCAAAGCGTAAATGTTCATAGGAATTAGTTTCCAATTATTTTATAAACTTCTAACACAATTATATGGATAACACTTAAAAATAATTATATATCAATTGAAATTATAAATCCTTCATTCATATATCTTTATAGATCATTTGATTACATTGATTTTCCTTGTTGTGACTCCGAACAGTTATCAATTCCACCTTTGTATCCTAAAAATTTTATTAGAAAGAAATCTTCCTTTCACCTAGATCATCCAAAAATGTTGGTGTACAAAATAATTTACCATAAAATACTTCTTACAGTTTCATTTTAATGCTCAAATGAAATATATTTTTATATAAAGAGTACACCAAAGGTAAATGCTAATCCCATATGACATGAAATTAATTTAAGAAAACCTTACAATGTATTATAATGACTAAATAGTCTTTTAAGGATATTAATCTATCTAAGGATGATGAAAAATTATAAAAATCATCTCAATGATGATATCCTTATAAATAAATTTCCATATTTTTAGTGTAAACTAGGGGTCATAGTGAGATACAATAGAAAGAGGTGCAACATGAAGTCTTAATAATTGTTAATATAGTGTTTTGTGAGGTGTTCAAGTGGAATATACCCCCTTATAGTTATAAAACATGTGGATTTGGAATGGGTAACAATAATAAACCATAATAACTTCTCAATGTGTTTAGAAATTCAATGAAAATTTTTATAGTAATATCCTTTTATTTTCACGTAGGAATAGGTTAAGGTTGTATGGTGTCTTTATGCCATTTTTTCTCATCAATTAAATATATAAAAACCATAAATCATGATATATACTCATCTATTTACCATTTAACATTATCACACTAAATGTTTTCATTCAAATACAAATACATTTTTTTACCAGGGTGTAAATATAAATTTGATATAATAGATTTTTCTAATTATTCCCTATTCCTATTATGTATGAATGGAACACATATCCTATTTCCATACTTTAACACACCAACTTCATAGAATAATTATACCAAATTCCCATAATTTATTACTTTATTTTCTTTTTAATATTCTCATCATCAAGTAGATAACTTTTTATTTTCTCCAATACTGATGGTTTTAAAACGATTTGGAATTGATATGTTGTTTTTCACTTTCATAATGATTCCCATATCAAACATTACTAAATCTTTGAATACAAGATATTTACCAATTTTCATTTTTATCTAGAAATGCATAACCATTACTATAAAATGAAATAGCCACCTTATTTTCCATTGGACTCATAATGACTGGTCTGAGGAATTTATGAAAACAAAAAATACTATAAATATATATTGGACATATGATTACTGTAAAAGTATTGATGAAGTATTTTTTAGAATTATATATAATGCTCTCAAAATTTTAACATGCGTTTTAAGTTAATATCAAGCATCTAAAAGATAATAATTTCAGAGTTTAAAAAGGTCATCATAATGATCCATATTCAATTTTTCATATCTCTTAATCATATTAAGGATCCAAAATGAAAAATTGGACTAATTAATCAGACATTATAATGTGAGTAAACTAGGAGAAGTATTAATATTGAACCAAATTCTAGAATATTTGAAAAGCTCTGAGAAGTATTGATAAGAGTTTAAGAATTCAATGATAAACTCATAAATGAATAAAAAAATCAAAATTTGTGAATATCATTGACTGGGAAGTGTAATTATTTTTTCCACCTTTTGGATTCTAGGGTGTCTATAAAGGGATACCTCGATACATTTTTTACAAAAAAAACATGAACTATTATTGTGTATTAAAGCTCTAAAAAGTATGGAATAAGTATTTATTTTCCAACCAGAAATTGATTTTTAGGTTGCTGGTGAAGAATATTATCAGAGTGAGGTTCAATCAGATGATCAAATAAAGTTCCAAAGGATGGAATTTCCTCATAGCATGTCCATCGGAGTGAGCCCCTCAAGGTGGCATCCGTCAGAGTAAGGTTCACCAGACTGATTTCCATCAGACTGAGGGATTTTGAGAGTCCGATTAATTTTCTAATATAATGAATAAGGAATAGATGAAGATGAATCATACTGAGGCCAACAAGACAGAGACCAGTAGTTAGAAGTTACCAAACTATGGTAGATCAGACTAAATTTGGCTTCAAAATCCTCTAGATAGAGTTTTTAGAGAATGTTTTAAGAACAAAAAGTTCCTTGTAGAATTTTTGATGTTCTTGGAGATTGTATACAGGTACATTTTGATTCATATTACTTGTGGATGTATTAAAGACTTCATTAAGTGGATCAAAAAAGAAATAAACTGAAGCTTGTAACTATGGATACTAATTTATTACTGAAAAGGCCTGTCTTGATAGGATGTATAAAAAACTATGGGAATGTAGATACTGAAAAGGATATTTGGGGGGTATAACCAACTATAGAAGGAATGTTTATAATATGATTTTAGAATTTTTCACTACTTGTGTTTTTGTATTCTAGAAAGAATATAGTGAGATAATCCATTTTCGTGGGACTATCAACTTGGGAAGGATTAGGTCTTGGTACCAAACCTTATAAATATCTAGTACTTCCTTCTATTTATATTTATTTCATATAAAAGGTGAGGCTGAGAAGTTATATTTTAGTTGTAACGCCCCGACCCCAGTTACCCAGAGTCGGTGCATTATTATATAACATTGGCATGATCACAATAAAGATCAAATCTTGAAAGATTGATTATTTTAGTTGCCTTGGAAACACTAGATATATTCAGAAGTCTTACATTACATCATAAAAATGAAAACTACAACAAAATATTCTCCATATTCCACACTCATATCCAAATATACTATCCATGTAGGTCATTCATAAATTACTTATTCATATCCTGGGGAAAATAAAACATTGAAAGGGGTGAGCTCAGATGCTCAGTAAGGATAAAAATATAGCGGAAACTTTCATAAATAAACATAAACATTTAAGGCAACGTATAACTAAAACAAAATCCTTTTAAAAATTAACATCAGCATAATATGGCAATGATAAAATAAAATAATGCTATTTAATTATTCACATGGATATTATACTAGTCGAATAATCACATGCCATATCAATAACAACTATCATAATGATAGAATGCGTAATTCCAGACTATCATAACCACATAGCCAAGGCCTCGTTCGATGACTACAAATAATATTTTGTCAAGGCATTGTGCCAAGACACTAGTTTGTCTCAGGAGACCTACCGATGCATCGAAGAGCTATAGCGGGCTCCACCTGTCACTTATTAAGTCCAACGCATTCTTTATATGAACAGGTTTAAACATAACATAAACATTCGTATTAAAACTAGAATACGAAATGTCAATAATTTCACCATAAACCATGAATGGTATAAAAATAATACATCCACAGTCAAACATATCACAAAACCTTCAATACAATATGGAAGTTTTGCATCATAATAAACCAATTTCAAATAAGCTTAAAATCCATCAAAGGATGTTGACATAGATGAAATCAAAACTATTTGAGAGAAATATATATTTCATTGAAAAAATTTAAAAGTAACATAATTATAAAATAAAAAATTTACTTTGAATATATACTTATAATCTTTTAAGGGAAACTTATAAGATTTTATAACAGCAGAAAATAGCCGCACCCACCGTATAAGTTAAAAAAACATTCTTACCTTAATTCTGTCGAAAAGGTTAAAAAGGACCTTGTTTGGAAAACGACATAAAGATTCCTTTATAAACCTCTTATAAATAGTCATACAAGGGTATAAATGACTTTAAACCATATTCTGTAAAATAGAAAGAATATTTTGAAATACATTTTTAAGAAACATGGATGTGGATGATAAAGAGGCCCCAGTAGATAATTACGTATAAACAACCTCGGATAATGAAGAGATTGTGAAATAACCCTTACCTTGTACTTTTCCTTAGTCGATGGTATGTTAACATCCTGTATAATAGTTAAAACATTGATATTAAATTATACAAGAACCATATACATAATTATGATATCATATATGATCTTCTAATAATGCTTTGTTAATAATACTTTAGTATTATCGTCGTTTCGGGTGTTAACTTACGTGTTTTCTTTTATATGTTTTGTTACATAAGTCATGTTTGTTATGGATTTGTTGTATCTTATTCATATACAGAATGATATAAAGTTCTTAAACATTACTTTTAATCATTAAATGATAATTAGTCTTGAATGGATACGATGGGGAATGAATCTTATCGCGTACATGGAGACGGTAGTCCGTACGTACGCACGAGCGACAATATCATTCTTTTGATATTAAAATAATATATAATTGGATGGTATATCATATATACAGAATCATTATCTTTTTATATTTATTATTTAATGAATTAAACATCATTATTGTTCCCATACATATTATAATATATTGAATAACAATTACACAATGACGTGGATACGGTAAGTCGTACGTACACACGTACGGTGACATGTCATTCAAAGAATGGATAGAATACTGAATATGGTTGTACCATATTTATAATAACATCACAGTATTTAGTAGATACTGGATTTATTATTTTATAGGGGGAATAACAATGAAATAAGAAGTTGAAGATGAAATTAACTTGAAAAATGGTGGTGAAAACATTACCTCTTATTCGGGTTATTCCTTTTAATTTGATCAAAAGGGATCCCTAGGTTGGCTTTATGATCAAACTAAGGCCTCCAGGTTGATGTGAGGGAAGTTTAGAGAGTTTCTGGTCAGGGTTTGGGCGATCCAAAATGCTTTGATGGTGTGAATAATTGGTTATAAGTGGTATCCTTTTATAAGGGGGAGGATGGGCTCTTTAAGAAAAAACATAAAGTATTATTTTATAATAAATTCATATTCGGTTTCTAATAGATCAAAAGTGTATTATTTAAAGGTTAAGGTGGGGATGGGTCTAAAAACACTCAACCAATAGAATTTATATAGTTTTGGGTCATTATATTAATCTTATCTTTTAGTTTTAACTCTTAGTTAATTAGTTTGACACTTACCATGTCACATTGTATTTTTATATTATATAGTTAATAAACATAGTATATAACTACAAGAGACCCACAAGGGGTCCTCTAATGATACAACTATCATTTTATATGTATCTTGTATGATCCTTAGATATTTATGAATTTAATATCAATTAATAATATAATAATTTTCTTAAAAACTCTTTTATGTAAATTTTGAAAACATTGGGTATTTTGTTATTGTTAAATTCATAACAGAAATATTACTTAGAAAATATTTTATATAAACAATCCTAATATGTCATAGTAACCTAGAAAATTATTGGAATTTATAAAAAGTCTAAAATTACATTTATTTGGGTATTTATAAAATCAATTATCTTAATCTTTCATTAATACGGTAATTACTGTATCATCAATGTGTCATAAATAAATTAAATTATTAAATTTCTAAAAATTATAAATAAAATTCCATTATGTAATAAATCTTTTTATCTTTATAATTAATATTTATAGTCGAAAATATAGCATATAAAATCCTATGTAAAAATTGTTTTTCTAAAAGATATATGCTTATGTAATTTTTGTATTTACTTTAACTTAATTAATATAAAGTGTCCCTATCACCTACAAGTGGCTCCATGAGGTCCCAAAATTGACCCAAAGATTCCCATGGTCGGAAATGTATCCACCAATAAGGTTAGGACACATTTAGGGCAATTTTTTATTATTATAATATTATTTTTTACCCTTATTTACTGGATTTACCTTTTAACCATAGTAAATAAAATATTTACCAAAGTAATTATTCAAAATATCTAAAAATTATAGTTACCTATTTACACAATTTGGAAATCCTGATTACAAATATTGAATCCATTTTTTCAAATTAAAGACACATAAGTGGCAGAAATTAATTTAAAATTAATTCCCACTGTCAAAACAAAAAGCCTATTTTTAAGAAATAATAACTATCAAAATATTGACACATGTTTATGTCCGGTTTAATTGTGAAATTATGTCCAATGACCAAAATTGTATTAAATGGTAAAAATATATTTTAATATACTTTAAAACCACTCAAATTCATAATTTATCACTATTAATTATTTTGATTAAAAAAGTTGTATTTAATTAAAATTTATTAATTTTCACTATTAATCAAAATATAAAAGTTATCTGAAAAGTACCAAAATTTCACCCTAGGATAAATTTGATATTTTGAATCCAAAAATGAAGTCCACTTTGAGAGATAAAATCTATGAAATTTCCAAAAGTAGGTGTTACTATTCATAATGGTTAATTTGATTTGTTGTGGTGTGTGTTAGAACTCGAAGTTGCATACAACACACGCTACTATACTACTCAAAGAGAAGCGTACCATGGAAGCTTGGGGTGTTACATTCTCCCCTTATTCAAATAATTTCGTCCTCTAAATTTCTTATAATATTACTACATAAAAAGACTCGGGTGATTTTTCATCAAAAGTTCCTCGGGTTCCCATGTTGCCTCTTCCATCTTATGGTTTCTCCATATAACTTTTACCAGACGAGTCGTCCGATTTCTCAGAACTTGTTCTCTTGTATCAAGAATCCTGACGGGCTCTTCGCAATAAGACAGATTAGGTTCCAGTTCTAATTCCTCATAGGTGAGTACATGCGTTGGGTCAGACATGTATTTTCTCAACAGTGATATGTGGAACACATCGTGAACTTTTGAGAGATTTGGAGGCATTGCCAAATGGTATGATACAAACCCAATTAGTTCTAGAATTTAAAAAGGTCCTATGTACCTGAGACTCAAATTACCTTTCCTACCAAAACGTATAACTCCCTTCCATGGAGATACATTCACGAAAACATGATCTCCCTTCCTTCGGTTATCGGCATACCTCTTCTGCCTACTTTGAGATGCTTTGATGTGGTTTTGGATTACCTTTACCATTTCCATCATTTCCTCCACCAGTTCTGGGCGTACAAGATTTTTTTCACCAACCTCATCCCAACAGGTTGGTGTGCAACATCTTTTTCTGTATAACGCTTCATATGGTGCCATCCGAATACTTGAATAGAAGCTATTATTATATGAAAATTCTACCAGAGGTAAATATTGATCCCACATACCCGGAATGTCAAGTGAGCATGATATCAACATGTCTTCTAAGGTTTGAATAGTTCATTCTGATTGTCTATCTGTTTGAGGCTGGTAAGAAGTGCTCAAACGAAGTTCAGTATCCAAGGTCTTCTGAAGACTTTTCCATCTTCTTGATGTAAAATGGGGATCACGATCCAAGACAATCGATAGGGGTACTCCATGAAGTCTCATAACTTCATTAATATATATTCTCGCTAGAAATTCAAGTGGTAAATCCTCCCTTATAACAAGGAAATGTGCTGACTTGGTAAGACGATCAACAATGAACCATATTGCATCATTCCTTCTTGGAGTCTTTGGTAGTCCCATGACAAAGTCCATCGTGATATTATCCCATTTCCACTCAGGTATGGGAAGAGGTTTCAATACTCCTCCAAGAAGTTGCCTTCCAACTTTCACTTATTGACAAACCATAAATCTTGACACAAAATCAGCAATCTCCCTCTTCATTTTGTCCCACCAAAAATGTTCCTTCAAATCTCTATACATTTTGGTGCTCCCAGGGTTTATAGAGAAATTGGAACTATGAGCATCATCCAACAATTCTCTTTTTAGATCAGGTATATCGGGAACACAAAGTCTCTTCCCAAACTTCAAAATTCCATCTTCATACACAAAGTCACTCAATTTCCCATCATTCACAGCTTTAATCTTCCTTTGTAACTCTTCATCACCAGTCTGAAAACTCATTATCCTGTCTAGTAAAGATGGTTTGGAAACCATTTGAAAAAGAATTGATGTTTCACCTTCCATGGTGATTCCCATATCCATATTTACTATAACCATGTATATAGAATCCTTTTCAACTCTCATCTTGTTCAAAACTCCACGATCCTTTCTACTCAAAGAGTCTGCCACCTTATTTTCCTTCCCGGGGTGGTATTGTATCGTGCAATCATAATCCTTGAGTAGTTCAAGCCATATACTTTGCCTCATGTTGAGTTCTTTCTGTGAGAAAATATACTTCAAACTCTTGTGATCAGTATAAATCCCACATTTCTCACCATAGTGATAATGTCTCCATATCTTCAAAGAAAAGATTACAGCAACTAACTCAAGATTGTGAGTAGGATAGTTCTTCTCATGAATTTTTAGCTATCGTGATGCATAAGAAATAACCCTATCATTCTGCATAAGGACACTACCAAGTCCTTTCATTGATGCATCACTATAAATAACGAACCCATAATTCCCCGATGGTAGAGTTAATATAGGAGAATTTACTAATCTTCTCTTTAGTTCTTCAAAACATTTTTCACACTCTTTTGTCCAGAAAAATTTAACCCATTTACATGTGAGCTTCATTAATGGGTTAGCCAATCGGGCAAAATTAAGGATGAAACGTCGATAATAACCTGCCAAACCAATAAAACTGCGTACCTCAGTTATACTCGTCGGTGATGGCCATTATTGGATTTCCTTGGTCTTAGAAGGATAAATGGAAATTACATCCTTAGAGACAATATGGCCAAGAAAAGAAATCTCTTGAAGCCAGAATTCACACTTTCTAAACTTCTCATATAATTCATGTCTTCTCAGAGTCTTCAATATAATACAAAAGTGATTTTCATGATCTTTGTAGCTTTTTGGAGTATACAAAGATATCATCAATAAATACCACAACAAAATCATCAAGATATTCCTTGAAAACTCTATTCATTAGATCCATGAATATAGAGGGTTCATTAGTTATTCCAAAAGGCATTAATGTAAACTCTTAATGCCCGTACCTTGTTCGAAATGATGTATTCGGAATGCCTTCATTCTTCACACACAACTGATGATATCCAGATCAAAGTTCAATATTTGAAAAGTAATGAGCTCCATGCAGTTGGTGAAATAAATCATCAATGCAAGGTAGTGGATACTTGTTATTTATTGTTATAGCATTTATCTCCTTGTAGTCGATACATAACCTCATAGATCCATCTTTATTTTTAACAAAAAGAACAGGGGATCCCCATGGAGAAACACTAGGGCGAATAAATCCTTAATTACCCAATTTATCTATTTTTTTCTTTAGTTCAACTAATTCCACAGTGGCCATTCTTTAAGGGGTCTTCGATATAGGCCTTGAATCCGGAATTAAGTCAATGGAAAACTCAATTTCTCATTCTGGAGGATGTCCAGGTAAATCTTCCAGAAACACATCTACATATTATTTCACAATAGGTACATCCTCTATTTGAACATTCCTTTCCTCACCCATAGTCATTTCATTCTCTTCCGCCCCAATAATTGAATTTAGTTGAGCTAATGGGGGTGGATCTAGATAATAATTAGGTGGTGACGATTCTGCTCTAAAGATAAGGTGTTCCTTATCATCATCATCAAAAATTGTAACCTCCTTCTTCTTACAATAAATCTTCCCATCATGGTCTGAAAGCCAATACATACCGAGGATTATAAAAAACTCAATCATAGGTATGCCGATTATATCAGCGGATAAAGTACATTAATGTGCTCTAATGGGGACAGATTCAAAAAACATTGTTGCAATGATACTTCCCTTAAGAGTTTTAACTAACAACTCCCTTGTAAAATAAAATTGGAAATATCTAATTTTATTAGAAAACTAGGACGATATGAAAAAATGCGATGATCCAGAACCAAATAAAGCATTTTCTAAACTTGAGGAAACCATTAAATTACATGCCACCACGTCTTTCGGAGCTTCTACCTCAACAGTAGTGATAACATAAGCTTGGACTTGATCCCTCTGCATTTTCTGAGGTAATTTCCCCAGACACTTAGGACATTCATTTGCATAATTTCCCATCTCCATGAAATTGTAGCATTGAACATCGGTAGATTCCTTCTTCCCTTTGGAATCACGATCTTGGTGGCCATTTTCACCACACTTGTAACAGACACCCATTACCTTCAAGAAAGTACTAGGGTGTTTCTTCCCACATTTACTATAGGATTGATATTCAACTTTTCCCTTCTTCGCCTTGTTTACATTTCTAGATTGATCAGCAGATCTCTTATTCTCTTTCTTTGCTTTGAAGTCATAAGACTTAGAGAATTCCTTTTTTGTCTTGATAGCACATGAGACAATGTATTCTTATGACGAGAAGGATTGTGAGACTAATGGTCGACGAAGAAATGGTTTTAACCCATCAAAGAAACAATCAATCTTACCTATTGGGTTACGTATATAATCTCTAGCATACCTTGCTAACCTTGTAAAGTTAGCCTCATACTTTGCGACATTCTCATCATCCTTTTGCCTCAGACTCAGAAATTGCCTTTCCATATCTGCTCGATGGTCACGAGGAAAGAATTTTTCTAAGAAAATCTCTTTGAACTCCGTCCATTCTATATTTGAAACTTCATCATCTTCCTTAGTGATTTGAATCAATTACCACCTTTGATCAACATCTCCAGTGAGGCAGTAAACATCCATGAAAACCTTTTCCCTTTCGCTACTCTCCAAGGCGTGGAATATTTTCTCTAAAAAACATATCCATTTATCATCTACCAATGGATTCGTACTCCCATTTAATGTTAGTGGTTGTTTCCTCTAGAAGAGATCTAACATTGATCCTCCACGTTGTGGATCAGGGTGCTCCATATGGGAAAGGTTATTATTCATAACCCGAGTGAGTTTTCCCAGTATGGTGATTAGTCGATCAGCACAAGTTGCATCACGAGCTCCACTATAATTATCTTGAGCAGGAGGGAAATCCCTACATGGAGTGTGTGCATTGATAAGGTTTCCATTCCTTCTAGTAGGCACCATTTAAAAACAATGGAATAAACTAGATCAATTTATGAATCAAAATACATAATTCCAAACTTGTAAAACACTTAACATAAATTGAACAGTTTATGGATATAATCCATAATCATAAAAAATATTTTATTTGAGGAATTGTATACTCCTAAACTCTTCATAATGGTTTGTAATGAAAATCTGAATTATCCTAAGAATATCACCAGGGAGTGTCGTAACCAAGAGTGCAGCAATGCCTGTTTTCATGCACCAGTTCTCGTTCGAGTAAAGCTCAAAGTGGTGTTTTCGGGTTTTACCCCTAGGTACATCTCTGCCAGAGCCGCCTCTACCTGCTCGTATCCAGTCAGTGATGTATTGCTCTGAAAACTCACAAAATCTCTACAATACCAAAATTTGAGGATGTTCTTCTATACTAATCCTCAATGTTTATCTTAGGGCTATTTTCTCTAATAAGAGTTTATCTAAATATAGCTTCCAACGTTTGTACTAAAATTCCTATGATACCAACTCTAACTCCCCGACCCCAGTTACCCAGAGTTGGTGCATTATTATATAGCATTGGTATGATCACAAGAAATATCAAATATCGAAAGATCGATTAGTTTAGTAGCCTTGGAAACACTAGATATATTTATAAGTCTTACATTACATCATAAAAATGAAAACTAAAAGAAATAGTATCCATAGTCCACACTCATATCCCTACATACTATCCCTGATGTTCATTCATAAATTACTTCTTCACATCCTGGGAAAAATAAAACATTGAAAGGTGTGAGCTCAGATGCTCAGTAAGGATAACAATATAGCGGAAACTTTCGTAAATAAACATAAACATTTAAGGCAACGTATATCTAAAACAAAAGCTTTTTAAACTTTAACTTCAGAAAAATATAGAAAAGATAAAATGAAATAATGACATTTACCTATTAATATGGATATTCTACTAGTCGAATAATCACATGTAATATCAACAACCACTTTCATAATGACGGAATGCATAATGGCAGACTATCATAACCACGTAGCCAAAGCCTCGTGCCAATACTACAAATAAGAATTTTTCAAGGCCTCGTTCCAAGACACTAGTTTGTCTCATGAGACCTACCGATGCATCAAGGAGCTATATCGGGATCCACCCGTCACATATTAAGTCTAATGCATTCCTCATATGAATAGGTTTAAACATAACATAACAATTCATATTAAAACTAGCATAAAAAATGTCAATACTTTCACCATAAACCATGAATGGTATAAAAATAACACATCCATAGTCAAACATATCACAAAACCTTCAATACAATATGGAAGTTTTGTATCATAATAAATCAACTTAAAATAGTCTTAAAATCCATCAAAGGATGCTGACATAGATGAAATCAAAACTTTTTGAGAGAAATATCTATTTTTTTGAAATCATTTAAAACTAACATAATTATAAAATAAAACATTTACTTTGAAAATATACTTATAATATTGTAAGGTAAACTTCTATGATTTTATAACGGTGGAAAATAGCCGCACCCACTGTATAAGTTATAAAAACAATCTTACCTTAATTCTGTCGAAAAGGTTAAAAAGGACCATGTTTGGAAAACGACGGAAAGATTACTTTATAAACCTCTTATAAATAGTCATACAAGGGTATAAATGTATTTAACCCATATTCTGTAAAATATCAAGAATGTTTTGAAATAAATTTTTAAGAAAAATGGATGTGGATGATAAAGAGGTCCCAGTAGATAATTACGTATAAACAACCTCAGATAATGAAGAGATTGTGAAATAACCCTTACCTTGTACTTTTCCTTAGTCGATGGTATGTTAACCTCATGTATAATAGTTAAAACATTGTTATTAAATTATACAAGAACCATATTAATAATTATGATATCATATATGATCTTCTAATAATGATTTGTTAATAATACTTTAGTATTATCGTCATTTCGGGTGTTAACTTACTCGTTTTATTTTATATGTTTTGTTACATAAGTCATGTTTGTTATAGATAGGTTGTATATTATTCATATCCATAATGATATAATGTTCTCAGACATTACTTTTAATCATCAAAAGAGAATTATTCTTGAATGGATACGATGGGGAATGAATCTCATCGCGTTCGTGGAGACGGTAGTCCGTACGTACGCACGAGCAACAATATCATTCTTTTGATATTAAAAATATATATAATTCGATGGTATATCATATATACAGAATCAATATCATGTTATATTTATTATTTTCATGAATTAAACATCATTATTATTCCCATGAAAATAATAATATATTGAATAACAATTACACCACGACGTGGATACAGTAAGCTGTACGTACTCACGTATGGTGACATGTCATTCAAAGGATGGATAGAATACTGAATATGGTTGTACCATATTTATAATAACATCACAGTATATGGGAGATACTGGATTTATTATTTTATAATGGGAATAAAAAATAAAGAAAAAGTTGAAGAAGAAATGAACTTGATAAAGGGCGGTGAAAACATTACATCTTCTTCGGGTTCTTCCTTTTGATTTGATCAAAAGGGCTCCTTAGGTTGGATTTATGGTCAAACTAAGGCCTCTAGGTTGAAGTGAGGGAATTTGAGAGACACTACTATAAAATGGAACTATCCCCACGGTTTTCCCCAAAACCGTGGGGATAGGTACCCCTATACCCACAGTTTTGGAAAACCGTGGGTATAGGTTAATTTTAATGACCTATACCCACGGTTTCCCAAAAACATGGGTATAGGGGTACCTATACCCACGGTTTTGGGGAAAAACGTGGGGATAGGTCTGGACTAAAACACCTATACCCACAATTATGAAAAACCGTGGGTATAGGGTCCCCGTGTGTGCACGGGAAATTTTTTTTCCCTCGGGAAGGAATTTTTTTGTGGGAATCCTATACCCACGGTTCTTCCCTCTATACCCACAGTTTTTATAACTATATTTAACTATATATATATATATACATATAGGTGAAGTTAGGGTAGTGGTTAGATGTGGTTCTTGTAGCGAAGAGGTTGCGAGATCAAAACTCGACCCCGGAAATATTTTATGACCTATACCCACAGTTTTGAAACCGTGGGTACAAGACGTTGACAACGTGGACATTGGCTATGTTTCGGTGACATGGTGGAAGGACACCTATACCCATGGTTTTGGAAAACCGTGGGTATAGGCAGGGGACCTATACCAACGCTGTTCCAGCCCATGGTTCCCAAAATCGTGTGTATAGGCTATACCAACGGTTTTAGGGGCTATACCCACGGTATTGAACTGTGGGTATAGGCCATTTTTCCAGTAGTGAGAGTATTTGGGTAGGTGTTGGGCGGACCAAAAGGCATTGAAGGTGTGAATAATTGGTTAGAAGTGGTGTCCTTTTATAAGGGGGAGGAGGGACTCTTTAGAAAAAACATAAAGTATTATTTTATAATAAATTAATATTCGGTTTCTAATGGCTAAAAAGTGTATTATTTAAAGGTTAATGTGGGGATGGGTTAAAAACCAGTCAACCAATATAATTTTGACAGGTTTGGGTCATTATATTAAGTTGAAATTTTAGTTTTAACTCTTGGTTAATTAGTTTGACACTTACCATATCACTTTGTATTTTTATAGTTAATAAACTTACTATATACCTCCGAGCGACCCCCAAGTGGTCCATTAATGATACAACTATCATTAAAATAATTATATGTTATGGGTAATTAAGAGAAATAATTGATTACTAAGGATGAAATAGTAACCTCAATAAGTAGAATCATTCTATACAAATCTAATTTATTAGAGCTTAATAGAGAGGTATCATCGCTAGGGTTCACGCTTGACTAATCCCAAGAGGAGTTTAAACAATGAGACTTGAATAGAACCACCTGTGAGAAAATTTCTAGTTAGTTGGAATCACCACTATATAGATGTTAGCTAATCCACATCATGAATTTACCATAATATCACACCTTACCCTTAGGGAAAACGATGATGTAACAAAGGGTTATGTATCTTGAAATTAGTATTATAGTGGAGAAAACTAATTTTTTGAAATTAATTAGTGTTTTTTATAATCCCATTTTCATTTATATTTACACATGATAATAAGATGAATATGACTGAAAGCATGGATGATTGTCACCTATCGACCTTTCAAGGTTTTAGTGCTCTGATAATGTGTATAGAAGCACTTGGGTCGAATCCTTGGCGATGACACTTTTTAATAGTCGATATTTTTTAGTAGATTTTATTTTGATTAGGGGAGTTTGTTTTCATACATTAATTGAAATTATTTATTGATTAATATTGATTTATAAATTTGATAAATATTTGTGTGAGTTCATTATTTGGAAGTTATGTTGTGATATTCTTGAGCTTTGCTTTATATTTTAATAAATTTACACCCACTTCCCAAGATGAATTTGACTAAATTCATACGTGTTAAGGCATTAATCCAAGAATAATATTAACTTAGAGTTATAATATTAATCAGTACATGTTGATGGTATTGTATTTGTGGTTTCAATAATCCATGAAAATAAAACTTGAAAAAAATAATTCATTATTCCATGTCATGTTAAGTCCAACATAGACAATGTAAATTTGAAGAATATTCATCGAGAAAATACTCTCAATCACTTAACATACCTAAATTTTGACCCACCCTATTGGTAGATTTACTCATCCATTAAGATAGTTATTAATCTGGTAATATGTTTTTATGGTGATTAATTATAAATAGAATGAATAGAACGAGATAAGAAAAGGGTTGTGCACCAAACAACACACACACACACACACGAACAATGATGAAAATTTAAAACGGACTTTCGATTGAATGAGGAAGAAAAATAAGGGAAGGAATTTCAACTTGATTTTAAATATTTTAAGAGAATTGATATTTAAGAATAGTGTTTTTATGATTATAATAGAATATTATGAAGAAACATTCATTAAAAAAGAATTAACAAAACAAACACTTAAAAGATTATAAATGAAGAACAACATAAAAGTAAATGAAAGGAAGCAAGTAGGAATGGTTTCTCAAGTGAAAAATTGATTATAAAAAATCCTACCAAGACTTTAGAAGATCCTTGGTCATTCCAACCTATTCTCATTTGCTCCAAAATTCCAACCCCTTGAATGGAGTAGAGGGGGATGTATATATACCCCAAGGAGGTGGACTGTTTTCATTCCAAAACTACCCCTCCTCTTGGATCGACGATTTGGACATTCAGACAGCGAAATCATGAAATATATTATTCTTAAAAGTTATATATATGCATGGAATATGTGTACACTTAATATTTGGCTACCATTGGGCTTATGTATCCAATGTCATGGAGGTTTTAATAAACAATTGTAATTTGTCCTTATCAATCTACACTTTTTCAATGGCTGTACTGGGAATGGTATTTTAAACAGGAAGATTCCCTCAAATAAAAATAATTTATTCTATCAAGTTGGAAACCCAAATATTATATTTAATACTTAAAAATTCCATCTTGATTTTATGAGTATATAAGGTAAAAAGTCATGAATAGTGTCCTGATTTTAATTCTGGGACATAATGGTGGGATGAACATCAAAGCATTAGGTTGGACTTTATTTGGTGTAGTAGGACATTAAATTTTTTACCCATTATTCTTTTGAATAATCAAGAACATATGTTGGAAGTTTATAATAATTTTCCTTCCTGATTTAGACTAATAACTCAATCATCATGGATGGTCCAGTTTTATTATAGATTCTTTGGACTTCTTGTGTGGACTATATAGCCCTCCAAATAGATGATTTGGAAAAAGTTCCCTTATAATGAAATGTTTTAATTTGAATAAAGAACACTAAAAATAATAAATCATGAAAGATGGATAATTAAGGTCAGATTTATAATTAAAATATTAAAATTACTTGATTTGATTAATTCAAATAATGCTAAAAAATTACATTTAATGATAAAACATGAGTATTTCACACCAATTTTTCACTTTTCATTGAAAATCAGTAAATAGAGTAAATAAAAAGTTCTGAAAGAATGAATAACATTAACTGCCCCACACATAGGCTTGTTCATGTCATCATATCCAATAAATATATAAAACATTACAAAATCATTTTCACTCACCCAACTAATATTAAATTTTTTTCCCCACTCAGGGGAGTTTTAGACTATTTAACTCATCCCTACAGAATTGAACATCAAATTGTTATAAAAATAATGTTACAAATCAACCCTTTCTTTAATGCTCAAAATTAGAAATGCAAAATTTGGGCACCCTAAACTTACTCTTCTCAAGATGATAAAAAAATATTTCTGGAGGTTCACTCATTCACCAACCAAAAGTGAGTATCATAGAGTTTGAAAGATCTCCCAAATTCCATTCCATATCCTACAGTTCAAAAGAATCAAGATGTATTTTTAACGGGTTTTCTATGGCTATGGGATGGTAGAAATTCAGTATTCAAAAGTGTAGAAAGAGGGGTAAAACACCAACAGGGAAAAATAAATGCACAATATTTTTTTATATAAAACCTGGAAAGAAATGGAAGAACATATTTTCGAGGGAGAAATTGTGTGAATCATGAAACAAAAGTGGAAGAAAATTTGAAGGGAATGATAAGATATAATATTTACAAAACATAAAACATCTAGCATGGACATAAGTGTTTTTTTTCATTTTTTGAAAGTTGATCTTGAATCAGATATCACACTAATCTCCCATACAATGTTTGATATCCTCATAACAATAATTTTAATTGTTATAACAAGATCAAAGGATAAGGAAAAGTTATTTTTGACCCACCCAAGACACAACCCAATATTTTTTAATTTTTTTGATATTTTAACAGTTTTATTTCATAAGAATATATACATTCCCATAACTCACTGAATGACAACCTCTCCCCCACACTAAAACGAATTCTTACCTTCAGGTATATGATAGAATGTTGAAAATAAATAAAATGGAACCAAAAATTAAAGTCATCCCCCCACACACAAATTTCAAAAAATAATGCAATGTAAGTCCATGTAGATGTTGGGTGGGATAAGTTATTGGGCGTGCAATGTGGATATAAAAGAAAAGGTTTTCATAGGCTTAGAGGGGCTTTCAAAAGTAAGATTAATGCAAGGGTAATTATAGGATATTTGGGTATTGTGATTCTCATGAGGCTCATAAAATTCCTCTATCATGTTAATGCACATAAAAGTTAGAAATTCAACTCGAAGGTCCAGAAACTCAAGACTCACAATCTCGGGTGAAATACACCCATTTTGAAAAGATGGCCATAGGTGGAATTGGAATGAAATATAATTTTTTTCTTCATGGTTGGGGTAAGATCATTTTCTAAATCATAAAAATGATCAGTCCAAATTTTCTTGTTATGACATAAGATTATTTATCCGAATTTTTGATGAAAATAAATTTTTTTTAATGCAAACATGCCTTTTGACTCCCCAAAATGGTTGGACAAATTTTTATAACATGATGGTGAGTAAGTATGAATATTTTTGTTTTTTTATTGTTTTAATATATATTTTTAGTTTTTTTTTAGTTTTTTATAATACAGACCCACACAAAAGATAAATAGGAAAAAATGGTTGATGAAGAAAGTGGTAAAAAATGAAAGAGAGAGAAAGATGATGAAATAGGGAGAGCTAGGAAGATATAGAGACAGAGTTAAAGGGAAAGAGGTGCCCTTGTTTTGTATTTGGTGGGTCTCTGTCCCCATCCAGTGGTGGTCTATGGAATTTAATGTATTCTTGAGGCATGTTTCCTCTCTAGTGATGATTTGGTAAATTTACATTACCTAAAAGTGAATAATAAAAAGAATCATTATTCATTTAATAAAAAACCTTAAAAATTAAAATTTCATAAAAGTAAAAGAAAAATTGGGGTTCCTCCCAAGAAGTGATACATTTATTTATCTCTTGTTAGACACTTACAGTATACTACCCATAGTCCAATGGTGGACACCATATTTTCTCAACTCCAGTGTGCTTCCAGAAAAACATAGCATTTGGGATGTATGATTGTTCATTGGATAATTTCTCCCCTTCCCTGATTTTGTGCATAAAAATCAATGGTTGTGGAAAGCGAATATGGTTATTCTTTCTTTGGTCTGCAACTTGAGGTATGAGACAACCTATTGAGTGTTGGTTTTCTATGATTGGAATTATAAGAAGATGATTAATTTCTAATGGTGCATTGATGTAAGGATCAAATAATATAAAATTAGAGTATAATAACCTATTTTTTTAACTCATTTATTTCAGGACATGATAAATTATAGTAATGAGGATTAATGGAGTTATAAGACTGAATAAATATTTAAATATACTTTATATCAATGTTGTATTCCAAAGAATGGTCAATTTCAGGCTCACCAATGAACACTTTGTTAAATATGGAACAAATTTCACAACCTTCACTCCCATCGGGGCAAGATTTACACATTGGTTCAAGGTTCAACTCACATGTTACATACTTTTCAGAATCAGGGATAAGAAATTATAAATGTTGGATAATCTGATCTAAGTTGAAAAATAAGCATGATAGTTCATTTTCATTGTTACCATCCATGTTGGAATAGTGGAGGTCAGAGGTGAGATGGGATTCCAAATAGTTTTCATGATCCTTTATATGAATGAGGTTTTCATTTGTAATTTCAACATTAACTTCTTTATTAATGACATGGTTAATGAGGATGTATTATTAAAATACTCCTTTATTAGTAAAACATGAAGAACATGATGGATTGAGATTCAACAAACTCTTAGAAATACTTTCAGAAGCATGGATAAAGAATATAGATTCATTCTTAGATGGGTATCGCATGGATTGAAAAATATTAAACTTAACCTGTTGGTCACAAAATTCCATGGATAATATGCCAGAATGGATATCAATTTTGGTTTTTTATGTCATGAGGAAAGTACTTACTTAAATAAAAGGAGATTGGCAATAAGTTGTCTCACCTTCCACATCAAGGACATAATTATCAGCTGGGAAGATAAGATCATTGAATTAGACAAATACATCTTTAATTATTCCCTCAAGACTAGTTGTGCTGTGATTGGATAACGGGATTAAATCACCTATTGGGTGAAAGGGACCTAGACCAAGGTGGGATAATATGGTTTTAGGCATGACATTTATTGAGGCCCCTATGTATATGAGTTCATCATATAAGTTGGAACTCCCAATTTGGCATGGAACAATAAATGTCTCTAGGTATTTTCACTTCATGGGTATGAACTTCTGGTCTAAAACATTCTCAATGGTCGTAAGTTGTCTCTTATGGGTGAAAAAATTGATAATAACCTTTTCATACCTAGGAATGTTTTTGATGGAATCTAAGTGGGGAATGTTCACTTCCACCCATCTAAACATGTCGATCATTTCGGGATCATGTTCAAATGACTTCTTTGTCTTAGAGACAGCTTAAAGAAAATTAATTGGGTTTCTTAGAGTGATGGATGATTTTTATGGAATGTCTTTAGGTTTTTTAGGCCTTTTTGTCATTTCATTTTCAAGATCACCATTCAATGTGGATTTAGGGGATTTATCATGAGGAATTGTGATTTGATTTCCCAATCTAAGTGAAATTTCACATAAATTAAGCTTGGGGTTTAGTAGTGGTTGAGATGGGTGTGGGGAAGAATTTGATTGTTGTTGCTGGCTTGGTTGGGTTGCAAGTTGACCAATTTGGGTTTAAATATTTTTAAGGCTAGAATGGGTAAAGGTGGAACGATCTTTCACTACACTTTACCATGGTCACTTGGATGAAGATGATTATCCGTAATTGGGATTGCCTTGATTTTGGTTCTTGGAAAAGTGATTGTATGGGTTTTGGAATTGGGAAGGCTCACTAGGATAATAGAATCTAGGAGGAGAAAGTGGAGGACTGATCTTTTGTGGTTGAGGAACAAAAGGGTAAGGTTGTTAGACGTTAAAAAAACTTTGACTATATTATAATAGTTTTAGATTTTGAGGAGGTAATTTAGGGGGATGAGAAATGGGATTACCATACCTCAATCCTTGGATAAAGGTAGAAGATAAGGTATTAGGGTGGGGTTGGTTGAAGTTTCTATTGAACTAACTTGATTATTGAGGGTTCATGTTCCTATGAGCATATGATGAATTGAGCTCCATAGGTCCAGATGAATCAGATGGATCCTCTCGAAGTGGGATACATGTGTCAGTTGGATGATCTGGTGAGCTAAAGATTCCATAGTTCTTGATAGGTCCAAGAAATAGAGATTATAGAGAATATGAGATTGAGGGTTTTTCTGTCACAGCTAGTTGTCACACAAGACCTGTAAGTTCACTCATCCACTTGTTCATCCTGTCTGGATCTATTGATTAACTATCATGGGATTATTTTACTTGAACATGTACTCGAGTATGGAATTTTTGTGTGTTTTCATCCATATTTCTTATGAGATCTATTACAGATTCTTTAGTTTTATCAACAAGAGAACCACCACTTACGGCATCACTGAGAGTTCTCCATATAGCGAATATAACCTCCTATAAGTATTAGATCATGATTTGGTCAGGGATTTGGTGGTTTAGGCAGGTTGAAACAATATTTTTTAACCTCTCATAGTTTTCAGGGATTGATTCATATGGTAATTGAATGATACCTCTTAATTCCTTTCTGATGGAAGCTGTATGAGAAGCAGGGAAGAATTGTTCTATGAAAAGTCTCTTAATGTCATTACATGTGGTTATTGAACCAGGAAGGAGGTAGTAAATCCATGAATTAGAAGTTATAGCTAGAGAGAAATGTACTTTTTAAATTTGTATTTTTTCCTCAGAAACCCCTTGATGCTTCATGGTAGAGCACACCACATGGAACTCTTTATGATGAAGATGTGGATCCTCACTAACTAGCCCATGGAAATGATGTAGAAAATGAATCAAAGCCGATTTGAGTTCTAAGTCAGCCTCTATGATTGAATACTGAATACTAAGGGGTTGGTAATTCAAATCATGGGTAGCAATTTCGTTAAGGGTTTATTCCTTAGGATTAGAAATATCTAATTCAATTGGTTAGACAAGGTTTTTATTATCCCTAATCGTCCTCCTATGCTGGTGAAGTGTTCAATCAATTTCAGGGTCAAAAAAATTAGAGGGACTGTTTGGAAGGATACATGGAATTTAAAGAAATTTTAGAAGAAATAAGAATATGGGTTTTTCTTTGAGTTGTGTTCCAGTTTATGATTTTTTTGAGTAGGTGGGTTTTTCTTGGTGTTTGTTTTTTCAATTTTTTTTTTCAATTTTTGTTTTTTAACAACCAAAAATGAATTACTACTTAATTAACCATCCCTAGAAATAGAAAAATTTGAAATCATGGATGATTGTCACCTATTGACCATTCAAGGTTCCAGTACTCTGCTAATTTGTATAAAAGCACTCGGGTCAAACCCTCAACGATGATAATCTTTAATAGTCAACTGTTTTTAGTTGATTGTATTTTGATTTGGGTTTTTTTTGAAGAGATTAATTGAAATGAATTATTGATTAATATTTCTTTAATATCTTGATAAATATTTTGTTAATTTCATCATTAGTGAGATAAGATTGTGATATCCTTGAGATTTTCATTATATTTCATTAAATTAACACCAACTTCACAAGATTAAGTTGATTGGAATTCCTAAGTGTTACAGCTTTAATACAAGCCTTATGTTAACTTAAGGTTCTAATATCAATCCATAAATGCTTATGGAAATGTATTTATGGTTCTAATAATCCATGGAAATCACACATTAAACAAAATAAGTCATTAACCCACGACACGGTACGTCCAACTTGCACAATGTTAATTTGAAATATATCCATCGAGCAAATACTCTCCATCTCTTAACATCCTTAAATTTTTACTCAACCAATTGGAAGATTTAATCAGCTATTAAGATAGCTATTAATATATAATATGTTTTTATGGTGATTAACTAGAAATATAATGAAAATAATTGTATAAGAAAAGTGTTGTGCATTGAACGCACACATACACGAATAGTGATGAGAATTAAAAATGGACTTTAGATTGAATGAGGATGCAAAAGAAGTGAAGCTATTTCAACTTTATTTAAAATATTTTAAGATAATAGATATTTAATAATAGATGAAGGATTATTAAAAGGGAATACTAAATAGAAACGTTCATTAATATATAATTACAAAAACAAACACTAACACGATTATAAACGAAGAACAACACAAACTAAATTAAAGGAAGAATGAGGGACTGGTTTATCAAGTGAAAAATTGAGTATCGAAGATCATAAAAATACTTTGGAAGAGAATTGTTCATGCCAACATATCCTATTTTTCTATGAAATTCCAACCCCTTTAATGGAGAAGATGGGGAAGTATATATAGCCCAAGGAGGTGCACTGTTTGCATTCCCAGACTACCCCTCCACTTGGGTCGATGATTTTGACACTAAGATAGCTTAATCATAAAATATTGCCTTCATAATTGTTATAGATATGAATGTATTCTATCTACTATAACGATTATGTGGCCATTGGACTTAAGGATACAAGGTTATGGCAGTTTTAATTAACAATTGTAATCAATCCATTTCAAAGTATAATTTTTTGAAGGCTGAAATGAGAAAGGTTTTTTTTGAATAGGAAGATTTCCTCAAATAAAAATAATATATTCTAAAAAAATATCTACCCATAGATTATATTTCACATTAAAATATCCCATATTTATTTTATGATTAGATTAATCAAAAATTCATGAATAGATTCCTGATTTTAATTCCTTGCCAGAATGATGGGTTGGACTTCAAGGCATTAGTTGGGCCTTTTATTATTGTATTTTGACCTTAAAATTTTAACCATGATTATTTTGGTTAATCATAATCATATAAAAGAGTTTCATAAAATTTGGGCTTTGGGATTTAGACTAGTAACTCAATCATAATGGCTAATCCAGTTTGTTCACAGATTCATCAGGTTTTCGTGTGTGCACTATATGACTCTCTAAATGGACGATTTTGCCAACATTCCCTTCTAATTAAATGTTGTAATTTGTGTAAGGAACCCTAAAATGAAATAATAATTCAATTTTTATAGTATGGTTAGCATTCTAATTAAAATATTAAACTGAATCGATTTGATTATTTTAAATAATGCTCAAAAATTACATTTAATATTAAAACATTTCTATTTCACAGAAATTATGAACTTTTAATTGAAAATCAGTAATGATAGAGAAAAAAGGTTTTGAATAAATGAATAAAATCATGGATAAAAAGATAAAAACTAATTTTATTTTTGGAAAATATATAATTTTAATTAAAAAAACTTTTTATGGTACATTCCAGAAATATAAATATAATTTATTTCCAGGTAATAGTTGTATAATATGCTATTTATTTATGTAAAAGTTATAATATAATTTTTTAATTTCCCATGTGACTTTTATTTGGGTCAAAATCTTAATTATGTAAGAAAAACTGTCATTTTTCAATAAATAAAGATTTTTTTAAATGTTAAATTATCATATTTATAAAATATTTTTGATAAAAAATATTATTTTCTAAATGAGAACATTAAAATTTATTAGTGGGGATTTTTTCATCATTTTCTATGAGAATCAAATTTATGGGTAAAAATTAAATAGAATGTGAATATACAGTATGTATTATGGAAATATAATATATTAAAAGTTATTTAATAAATTATATAAAGGGTTTCTTAAAAAATATTATATTTATTTAAATATTTTACTTTGGCAAGATCATATTTTTTTCACAAACCTAAAAAATGATTTCTAAAAACTAAATATATTTTAAAAAATTTTAAAAAAAATTTCATTAACATTACTAACTTATACATATTAAATGATATTATTCTAGGTTTTTGGTTTCATGAACTAAAAAATATTAAAAAATACTCCATTTGAAATACCTTTTGATAAACCCTTGGTAAAGAAAATGGTTTTTTGTTTTTTACAAACTAGGTTCCCAAGACCTATGTTTTAAAAATAATAAATTATCCCCTCCCTTTTTCTATAAATACCCAACAATTATCTCATTACGCTCTTCTTAAAAGACTTGAATCATGAAGTTCCTTTCATTTTACCTTTTTAGATCTCTCTAGAGGAGATTCTATGGTTCTGAGGATATCTTCCCAAGAATTAAGAAGAAACCTCTCATGAGAAAGGATTCCCTCCCTCCCCTTTTCCATTCAAGCAATTCATTTATAATAATATTTTGATTCCCAATTGATTATATTTCCTTGTGTTTATTAACATTCCTTTATTATCCATAGTTTTCCAAAATAACGATATACTATTTTCTTCTCTAATTTATCCATTCCTTGAACTTTTTTGTACATCCATAATGCTTCTAAAATAATCCCTTGATTTTCCATACTATACTTTGTGTTTTTAGTACACAACTATATATTCATTCATGAGTTTTTGTCAAGATATTAATAAACATGATTTATTTGGGGATTCTGTGTATTGAACCCATATTCCTCAATTATGTGATTTAAAATATGACATACATTCTTAGGTTACTTTTTCAATATGGAAAATTTAATGTTAGACATATGAATGGTGCACCCAGATAGAGTTTCAATGCATTGGTTAAGGTTATCATCTCATGAGATATAATGTATGGTGCTTGAGTGGTTATCTTAATCAAACAAGCTTCTGAGATCATAGTGGTTAACCTTTACATTTGATAATGATGTCACTTTTTATGTTATTTTTGTATTCCTATGATACAATGATTTTATTTTTTCAATTTTCTTATTACATGAATCTATGTGAATATATATGATTTATACCTCTATATGAAATAATGATATACCTATTTACTCAAATTTATTAATCATCATAAGTTAATGATTTGAATATTTCCTTACTGGGCTTTATAGTTCACCCCTTTATTTTGTATGTCCCTAGGTTTTCATGTGTAGTATTAAGTGTTCAAAGTGAACTAGGAGTACATTAAAGAGTTTTAAATAACAATGTTGTATTTTATTTTAATGTAATGATTTATCTATTTAATTTAGTAATGAAACTAGTCCTATATAATTTTTAGGAATATATTTTGTGGAAATTTTTATTAAAAATCACGAAATAATATATATTATATTATATGTTTTTTTTGAGAGAGTATATCAATGAGATTATTCACTCTAACTAATGAAGGAGGATGATATCACATGAAATTATAATAGGGGAAACATAATATAGTTCATTGATTCACCCCCAATTAGTGCACCAAAAAAACCTATGACCATCACAAATATAACCCTAAAGGATTAAATACTCTTATTAATATATAAGTTCACTAATAATATATTTATAATCAAGTTATAGGGTAATGAGGTGGTAAAAAAATTTGAAATTTTGTTTTTTACTCCCCCAGATTATCTAATTATCATGAAATATTTTTTCAAGTAATTATTTTTCGATGAATAATAAAATAAATGGGATAATCATAAAATTAATTTATTAATATATTATTTAAAAACACCATAAGGTTTTTTCAAAATAAAATTTCATAAAATTAGTAGGAAGACTTTTGATGGAAACATTACCATTTTTATTTTTTAGGATATATACAAAAAAGAGAGATACATCAAGGAGGACGAAAGTAGTGAAGGCCCAAAGCATCATTGATAACAAAAAGGGAGCCTATAGGAGGAAAGAACCTATGTTAAGATAGAGGGAAACATTTGGCTTGAGGAAGCCTAAGATTCCATGAAGTCTATAACCTTATTCCCCTCATGCCATGTGTGGGAGATACCCGTATTGGCACCCATGATCTGCTTTCACTTACGGATAACATAAGCTATTCTCCAAGGCATACTTCCACATCTTGATAAAGAATTAAATAGAATCAAGGAATCTGTCTCCACCAACCTTAAAGCTATATTCCTTTATTTAAAAACCTCCAGCCTCATGGGCATTGCATTTTCCTTGGCCTGAAGAGCCTCACCTCTTTCATAAAAGGCCGAAAAGGCCACTATAACAGACCCCTATGGTATTTTATAACACCACCACCTTTCATCTCCCCCCTGGAGAGATCTGTTCATATTGAGTTTGAAACCAGAACATGGTGGATACCAACGTACCAAATGACCTATACCAGTCCACCCCTGTTGAAAGCCCATACAATGGGTAAGAGATATTATCGATTGAGCATCATGACAACCTGTGCATAAATTAACTAAGTCCAGTAATGTATTTATCATTCTGAAGATTATTCTATCAAGGGTGTCAGAGGAGATCTTGTGCATCACATCATACCTTTCTTTCCAAATAATCCAAAAACCCACCACATGAATGATATCTCGGCTTTCGCTCTCTGTAACATGCTCACCTGCACCATCAAACCACCAATTTAGAACCTCCTCCTTCCTTACAGCTAAAGATTTCCATCCTAATAGCTATCTATGAGTTTGATAACTCCATCAAGACCAATAACTATTGAAGAATAAATGATCCACTGTTTCTCATTGAGGTTTAACCCAGCACCAGCATCTAGATGAAAAATTTATACCCATGCGCTACATATTGTCATTAGTGGGCATGAAATTATGCCAGAATCTCCACAGCAACTGACCGAATTCCTGAACTAGGGTCCCACCTTATACAGCTAAAAGCTTTAAGAGAAAACTCAACCGATGCAGCTCCCGGGAAAATGAGCCGGTCATAGTCCTCACATGGAACGATCTCCTTGAATGCATTAAGCTAATCCCCATTGAGAATGGGGTGGATGAAATCTGGGTGCACATTGGCTTCTCTGAAAGACATGACTGGTACTGGACATCCGAGAAACAAGAGAGTCCCTCCCCCCAATCCTGCTTCCAGAAATTCACATCCCCTCTACCCACCAGCCATCATACATGAGGAAGAAGATACTTTGAGTAAGGATAAATCAACATCCATGATCTCGATGACTAAAACCTCTTCACTGCTAAATCCGAGCTGCATTTAACTTTCTTGAGCTGGCCCAATAGAGTTCTGCCCTCTATTTCCTCCCATGATATCTTGGCTTGATCCCTTGCATGGTTAAAGATACACTCCTCAAATTTATGTCCCTTTTATACACAAGTCTTTCTAAATGCTTCCCAGATGCCCAGTGGTGGTAGCTCTACATCTGTTTATCCCATTTGAAGGAAACCATTATTCTTTCCAAATTTGTGATCACACTTTTTGGAACCTTTACAGTGGACTTGTGGTGCATGGGAACAAAAACTAGAACACTATTATCTAAAGTAATGCACCCTCCAAAGGAAAGTAACCTATTTTTCCAATTGAGAATTTGCCCAATGATCATGACCATGAGCTTATACAAGTGATGAACACATAGGGAGTTTGGACTCACCAGGGCACCATGATAATCCAAGGGGAAGGAGCATATCTTCATGTTGGTTTATTAGGACATCATCTCATAGAACCCTTATAGAGCCCTTACAGAACCCTCACAAAATGCAATAACCATATAAAAAATTTCAAATATAATTATTTAGAGAATATAACCATTACCCAATGCGTTAGAGCTATATATAGGTGCATATATTGTATAACCTATAGAATAACCACCTATGATATATTATGGGCATAAACTATAACACCCCTATATTTGAGAAATATTTATTTGAATAAATTTTATCTTTTTGATATTTTTCATTACACACAATAGTGAATATATCTTGTGTTATATGAAATCACTATGTTTTGATAGCATTTGAAGCAACACCAAGTTATGATTGTACTAAACACAACACTTAGATTTGATTTATGTACACACAACACTATTTTTGGCTTATGTTACACATAATGATGACTTCCTTTGATAACTTTCATTACACATAAGGTTGAGTTTTACTGAACTATAATATAATATTAATATTGTTATTAAAATATTACTATAGTTTCCACCTAGCAATCGGAATGGATGTTAAAAATAAGTTCAACTAAATTTTGATTGTATGATCTAAAAATTTATATAAAATTATTCCTTTTTTATCAATTATTTTCAAATGAATGTAAGAACAAATTGAGAATAAAGAAATTCCTTTTTTTAAAAACTATTTTTCTACGTACAAACGCCATTTTTTTATCAATAAATCAAACAAAATAATATTGATATTTTTAATAAATTTTTTATATTATATATTCAGTTATTTTTTTGAAACTCATCCAATAGGCTTGATAAGAATAAGATAACAATAAATCAAATTTTATTAATAAAAAGATGTATTTTTCAAAAATGAAATTAGACTAACTTTTAATAGAGAACCAATTTCAAATATATATTTCATTACACTTTTATAATTATTATTTGAAGATATAAGTTTTTTTGAAAGTGGAATATCAAAATTTACATTGGGTGAATTTTTTATATTTTTCATAGAATTTTCCAATTCCGATGAGTAATGGAAAATACTAAATTTTACATTAAAAATTATTTTTTGTCTAATTTATTTATATAGTTAAATTATATTTTTATTTTGTTTCAATGTTTAATTAGATCAATTTTAAATGAATTAATCAATTTTTTATCATTTCAACCAACTTCACATTGAAATTGGATATAAAATGATTTTAAAAGTTTCAAAATTGTTTCTAAAAAAACCTACCACCATGACATGTCTACGATATTAATTTTTAAATTAATTTCCACCATTTCTGTGATTAGAATTTGGAAAAATGGATTCCAGATTTATGATAATAAAAATTTATAATGTCTAATAAGGTTAAATTTGTTTTAAACAAAAATGATTATTGAAAGTAATTAAAATTAATTACAATGATTATAGAAACAACATGTTTACTTAATGGTTAAAAATTATTCATAAAAGGAAACATAACCTAGAAAAATGAATAAAATCCATTTAATAGAAATATGTAGACCAAGGAAACTATATTATTAAAAATATAAAATAGTTGGAGGCACATCATGTAAGGGAGGTATCTCTATTGGGATTACCTTTTAATATTTACAATAGTTCCCCTCCCCTCCATTATAAAAGGTTACTAACCCCATTAATTTCTCAAACCTCTAAAACCACATAGTCTAATCCAAAACTGGCCCAAATATGATTTAAAATTAACTTCTATCAATATAAAATCTTCACTTTGTGTATAAATCCAACCAAATAATCTCTTTGGTGAAAACCAGAAGTTGTTTCCCAAACAAGAGGTAACATATTTCCCCAATCTCTTTTGTTTTATTTCCCTTATCCACCCATTTAAATATTATTGTTCCATTATTAAATAATAAAACACATATCATAAATATAGTGGTATTTTTTATATTATTTGTTCAATCTAAACTCAGACACACATCCATCAAAGTGGATACACAATCATTTTTCTTGTGTACGACAAACTATCACCTCACAAACTGATGTTGTCAGTTCTTCCTTTTCATCCTTTCAAGGTTGGGAATAATGATTGATATTATAATTATATATGATATATATTATACTAATTATGTTTTTATTATTATTTAAATAATATATAAAACACAACTTCAAGCTCTCTAATTTTTGAAAACATGTTAACTTCATTTCTAAATGTGTGGCTTACCTCCTCCTTAGAGCAATGTGACTCATTCACAATTTACATAGAATGAATTAATTATGGGTTTAGAAAAATTATATTATATATATATATATAAAAGAATTATACTATAATGATAATATATATATAAATACATTTCATTTACTTTTATTCTTACAATATGATAATACAATTGAAACAACGTTTATGCATATGTATAGCCTACCATCTTCATGAATAGTGCATTCCATTTCATATTTATATATTTTATATATTATTATAAATAATTATATACTAAATATAAGTTATATATAAATCTTGTTCTAAATTCTAAGAATAATTAAATAATGGTTTATATTAGAGGATCCATAATAACAAGTCAAAACATATATGAAAAACAAAGAGGATATTACCTTAAAGGTAACATTAACATGAAACTGCTAATAATAGTGAAATATAATGTCATAATAAAATCATTTGTGGCATGATATATAACAATATGGTCATTTGGTTTATTTATAAAAAACTTATACTTATTATACAGATGTTTTTAATGTGTACCAATAAAGTCAAGACTTAAAGTAAGTGCTCTCTCATCTCGCATTTATTTATATGACAATTATTCATTATTCACCACTCAATTATTTTATGAGGTGCATATACTTCAAAACAATGTATAATATGATTAATATAATTATTTTTTTGAGTATTTATATATCCATTTTATTATATTTATTTTATGTGGTTTATGGTTCAAAAGTTTTTAAATCCGTATAGTAATTTTATATCCATTTTCATTATTTGAGATTCATGCCGTGTTATGCACCTATATTTATATATAAGACGTATATACTACCCATTTATTGGTTAAATCATGAATAAACCTCTTTTCATGAATATTTATGATTCATTTAATGTTATCATCTCATGGGGATTGTGATTTAATGTTACCAAAGTGGTAACAATTTATTACTACAATCTAATTGTTTATCGGGGTTGTTTATGATTATACTTCCGTATATGAAATATTATAATCCATATCTTATGAAATATCCTGATTTTTTATCACATGGTTATTAATGTAATATCCATGTAATGGTATGATTCTTCTATACATTGGTACTTAATATTTTTAAGAAAATGTTTTTATGAAAACACAACTTTTTTTCTCCTTTTATTTTGAAATCAATGTTCGTTCACAATTGTATTTTAAAATAAAATGTTTTCCAAAATTTATTATTATTATATTATAATGTTTAAATGAATTTTTTTATCCATGTCATACCTTTTTAAAAAATGGTTTTAAAATTAATATTCATCTCTTTCCTTGATAAAATCACATTTCAAGATTTTTAAGGGGAAAAAGGAATGTTCGGAATGTATGGGTATAGCCTCTATCATGGATTTAATTTTCATTTAGAGTCCATTTTATGTTTAAAATTTAATTTTTTATAAAAAAAATCCGAATATTTTAGAAATTTTTTAATTTTGAAATGGTTCTCAAATAAAAGGTTTTATGAAAAAATATTTATGTTTAAAAAGTGTTTTAAATGAATTACAATGATTCTTATATATGTTATAATAATTATAATTTCAAAAAAAAATGATTTATGTGATTTCAACCTTTCTTTATATATATTTTTTAAAAAAAATTCTAGAATTTTTTTTTCAAAATGATTTCATTCCTTATTTTATATTTTTGTATATTATTTTTAAATAAAAAGTGTTTTAAAAAGAATTGAATACTTACTTTTATATTTTCAATGTCATTTTAAATAAAAATGGATCCAATTTTTTTTCAAGGTTTCATTATGAGTTTCAAGGTGTTTAAAAGATAAATATTTTCAATATATTTTCATGACTCCTTTATATGTTTTGAAATCTATTTAAAAAAAATACATTCAAAATTATTTATGTTTTAGAAAGATATTTCTCAAAGATAAAAATAAGTTTTTCTAAAGAATTGTTTTAAATGAAATCTTAAAGCATTCTTTATTTGAAAATGCTTTTTTAATTGTTATTATGAAAATTATTTCAATATAAATCATATTTTCCCTAAGAAATGTTCCATGTGAAATTTCAAAATCCTTCACTATATAAGATGACATAATATTTTATTTATTTTTATTTAATATGGATATGATCAAAAAATATTAATAATATTTTTTCTTAAATAATTCGTTTTTAAGGAATTATGTTTATGAAAACCATTTCTCTTACACATGTCATATGATTTTGAAACCTACTTCTTTTCACGGGTTATGGTTTGATGAAATAATTATGAGACCTATCTCTTTTCCATAGATAATGATAAGATGAAATGTTTATGATACCTAATTAATTTCATGGGTTATGATATAATGTTTTTTGAGAACCATCTCTTTTATTGTTCCTGTTATGATGCATGATTTATGGTTTTATTATGTGATGAGTGGGACCATTATCTTCCTCTAATGATTTGGGTAATGATTTATATCTCATGAGATAATGATGGGATACATGTAGATGTGCTTGATCCAAAATGAGAAACAGGTGTGTCTGGATCCAGTATGAGGAGATGGGGAAAACCGATCCACTATGGAAAGATAGGGAATACCGATCCACTAAGGGAAGATGGTGAAAAAAGATAAACAATGGGGAGAAGGGGAAACTCGATCCACTATGGGAAGATGGGGATACTCAATCCACTATAAGGAGAAGGGGAAACCTGATCCCTTATAAGGAAATTAATGTGACAAGGTATGGTGGTGTGTTTCTCCCAGTAGGTGTATTCCCTAGGATGTTCCTAATAAGATTTGGAAAAGATCCTTGACTTCATGGGAATTATTTTTATGTGTGAACCTTATTACATGTTAACAATTTTATTTACGGTCCTAGTTACAAGTCCATAAATTTATTTTAGATGTCGATTTCATTTTCTTAACATAATGAGTGAAACTATTCGTATTTAAACATGTTCATAATGTTATAAGAATATGTATATTTCACTAGTCTTTGTTTTTTCATATATTATGCTATCATGTCTTAATATCTTTATTACCTTGTGATTCATGTTTTATTAACGTCAAATATTTATGATATGACTCATGTATATGATCTATAATATGAATTGTATGATCTTAAAATTTTATTATCATGATATCATACCCTTATATCCATGTTATAATTATGTATCTCCCTTATTTACCCTTACAGAGAATCTAATATAACCCTTTATTATGTTCCTTACTTTATTATATAAATAAAATTTTTAAGTAAGAGTACTAAAGGGGGGAGATCTTTATGGGAGATGTTGAAGATCTTTCGCTAAGGTAAAAAATTATATTTCAAAGTTTCCAAAGGAACTAAACTATTACGACCCTTAAGAATGTAATTTTCAATGTTCTGAATATTTATCTAAAATTATATAATATCCATGTATGTTATGCCTGGGTTATTATAGTTAGTCTCAATGGAAATGAATATTCAACCATTGGAAACCAGGAATAGAAAACTTTAGTAAGATACCTAGGGACATTTATAAGTATATTTCTAGGTGTTTCTCTAAGGATAAGCCTAAGGTGTATAAAGGTAAAAGAAGGTTTCACAATTTAAATGACTTTTCATTATTATGTGGTTCTCTACTAGGATTATTTCTTCTCACAATATTCTTTCGGGTTTTAATCTATGGAGATAACCAGATGGAAGTAGGATAACTTTGAATGTGATGGAAAATTTGTGGATGAACAGTCAAAAGGTATGATTTATATACTGAAGGATGTTGTGATCATGCCTAATCAGTTTTCACATAACATGATTATCAAAGTTCACCTTAACAAAATCTTAGACTCGCCAATGAATGTGAGGTAGGAGTTCAATAAGAGTTCCTGTAATGGATACCCTGAATAAAAGAAGATTTTGTTTCCTTTGTGTCAAGAATGTGGAAAGAATCACCCAAGTGAATTTACTAGAGGAACACTAATATGTTTTGTCTATGGAAAAGAACGAATCAAATAAAGTTACTACGAAGAAAAAATGAAGAGTTCAATTATGAAAAATTACCTTCCTAATACATCATTGATGGTTAAATGTTTTAAGTGTTTAATGGAAGGTCATTATGAAAATTGATATCCTAATTGGTAAGCCCATGAATAGAATCAGTAAGGTGGTATAAGTAATGATTATATTGCAGCTCACACTGAGAATAAAAATGAAATTTAAAAGGAAAAAGGTATTAAATAACTGTATGAGGCATCCTTGTTAATGGATTAAAGTCAGAATAGAATATAAAATGTTTTTATGTGTTCAGATTCATGAATTATGAATTGTGAAACATATTTGTATTATTTAGTTTATGTTTTTCTGTTCGGATTTAAAATAATCTGATTAATTGTTTTGAAGGACTAGAAAAGGGGTGTTTTGCCAATGTGATATTCATGAAAAATCATGATTGGGGTGTAATGTCCAGGTTCTTGGTTTCACCCAATGTTTCCCTGAACAAGGTGGGTCACATGACCTCAAGCGCATTTCCCAAAATGTCAGAGGTTGAAGACTAGTAACATGGGCCACTATGTGATAATGGGAAAACTATTCCCTCATTGACCGAGTATAAATTGCAGAAAGAAAATTGAAAACAATTGCAGAAGTAGTAATTATATACAATAAAAGTAAACAGTGGAATACTGATAATAATATAACAACTAGAGCACATAAAAATGATGCACGTTACATGTGTCTAGGATATCATCTAAAAAAGTCACAATATTGGAAATAAAATACTAAAACCAAAGAACAGCAAAACATGAAACCTCTAATAGCATCGCAAGCCTCATCTTGGTCTCATGCTCTCCAGCCCAACAAAAATCATGTACCTGATGAAGAAGGGAACTTTACCTTATCTATACATGCAACCATAAATCTTTTGGGTCAAACATGACCCAAATAGGGTGTTATATGAATCCCAGTAGGCAACTACTAAGAGATCTATGCCAAACTGTTGGTGAATATATATAGAATGTCATATGTAGAAATTAAGCAATTAACTAAGAACTACTCAAAATTCAAAAATCCTAAAATTTTCAATTACATTCATTTAACATTCATTAATTATTCAGATGTTTGAATAATTTAAACCATGGTATTTAGACTAATATATTTATCCCTTGTTTAATAGTTACAAAATATGTCTTAGAAGAGAATCTAAAAAATTAAGCCAGACCGAGTCCAAGATTATGCTTTGGCTTGGAAAACTCATCACCATAACACAATTATTCAACAATGCCCGTTTTGGGAAACTTATCATAGTATAATACCCCTAGTCTAACATAACAACGATTCATTTAATAATGACCCTATAGGTATCTTTCATAGTCTAGCCGCTTTGGTCTAACATATTACTAAACTTCTATGAAAGACCACATAGGAAATCTCTCATGATCTAAACCTCTTTGTATAGTATACTTTCAAACAATTATAAACAACCACCTTGGTAAGCCCTCACAGTCTAAACCCCTGGGTCTATGACCCCCTGTAAGCTCTCATAGTCAATACCCCTAGGTCAACATAACATCAATTCATTTATAAATGACCCTACCAAGGGATTCTATCTCAGTAAAATTACCCTTGGTCACACATATACAATGCATATCATATGCATTTCATATAATCAACAAATCTATCCTAATAGAACAATTCATGGATACAAGGAAAGCCTACATGTATACTAGACCAAATTACCATGAAAATCAAACAAGGGAACACACCCATGGTGTGTCCCATAAACATGGTATACAAATTTATGTATAAGAAACTACCCTTTATCAAATAATCAAACCATAGAAGGTAATATGTAGGGTTAAAATCCAAAACAACCAAAACCACAAACATGGGTATGTAGGACTTTAATCATATATAAATCAACGAGGAACAACGATAGGCGCAGAAAACCTACCTTGATATCCAACAATCAACACTCTTGAACATCGGACCTTGAATCAGCCTAAATTCGCGTAGATCAAAAAAAATGTGAAAAAATATCATCCTTGAATAAGTCATGGGAGAGAAGTAATCAGGAAGAAAGGCCGTAGAGAAATGGAGGACTCATTGATGGGATTCCAACTCAACCCATGGTGTCTCAATCGAAGGTCAGATAAAGAATCCAGAGGGGTTCAGAGTTCGTTGGCCCTTCCTTTGCTATCCTGTATGAACTAAGGGGAGAAGAAGATGTTTCCGAGGATGAGATGCAACCCCAATACAATTTATCAAATAAAAAGAAAACTACACTATGTGTTCATTAAATATAAATGATTTGTAGTATCCTTAAACAACCACTATCTTAAGTGGTCTTCAAAGTCACCTACAAGGCCTTGTACTTGGCCGTTACGTGACCAGTATGTGACTGTATATAGTACCTGGGTAGATTACATGTACTCATATGCACACGATGTGTACCTAGAAGATTATTATTTCTTCTTTTTTCCTAAAAAATTAGTCCAAAATGAAGATCTATAATTAAAATGAAGATTCAGTTTCTTACAAAATTCCCCCATTAAAAACAATTTGTCCCTGAATTTCGTTTCCAAGGGTTTTGAAGAAGTAGCTTCAAACAAATCTGGCCACTGTGATCGTACATCGACATCCCTCACCCAAGTCTCGTCCTGCACTCATCTGTGCTGCCATAGCACCCATACTAGAGGAACAGACCAACCATGTATAACCTTCATGCAACAATCCAAAATCCTAATATGGGGATTCTCAAAGTTCGTGTCTACCTCAAACTCAATCTCATCAGGTCAAAAAACATGTGACGAGTCTGAAAAGTAACACTGAAGATGGAAACATGAAAGACAACATGCATAGCCCAATACCTCTAAGGTAGCTTTAGCTGATATTTAACTGGCCGAAAACTCTCTAAGACCTCAAATAGCCCGATGTATCTCAGTTTAAGATTCCCCTATATCCTAATCCTCTTGTGTCCCATCCTCAGTGTTGCACATAGGAAAACCTAATCTCCGACCATGAACTCTAGAGGTTTTCTCCTTCGATTTGCAAATAAATTATGTTGAGACTGCGCAGTAGCCACCCTCTTCTAAGTTAACTCCACCAGCTCAGTGGCCTCTGGGACATGATGAGGTACCAACATAGCCACCCCTCATACCTCCATCCAACATAGGGATGGTTGAAATGGTCTACTATACAATGACTCATAAGGTTCCATCCGAATTGTTTCAGGAAATCTATTATTACAGGATAACTCCACTGGGGATATGTGTCCCTCCCAATAGCCCACAAAATCTAGGATGTATGCTCGAATCATGTCCTACTAAACATGAATCATGTGCCATAACTAACCATCAGTATGGGGGTGGAAAGCTATACTTAGAAGTAATTTTTTACCCAAAGCCCTCTGTAGTCTCTACCAGACACGAAAAGTAAACTAGGTGTCCCTGTCTGAAATGATAGAGTGTGGAACAACTAGAAAAATTAAAATCTCTTAGATGTAAAACCTTACAAGATCATCAAAATTGATGGTTTCCTTCATCGATAAAAAAATGTGAAACCTTTTGATCCTATCGATAACAACCCAGAATTCATCATTCCCTCTAGGACACCTCAGTAAATCTATCATAAAATCTATCGTGACATCATTCCACTTCCAATCTAGAATGGGTAACTGCTATAAAATCCATTATGGTTGCTGATTCTCCGCATTTACCTACAGATAGGTTGAACACCACATAAAAAATAGCTAAATCCATATTCATTCCGAAACACCAATAATGATGATGTAGTTCTCGATACATCTTGGTGACACTAGGATGAACTGCCCATACCGATGCACGAATATATCGCATCAACTCCTCATGTATATCTGCTGACACCAATACACATCCATGAAAATGAAAAACCTAACCCTTTCCTATGGTCCACTTAGGAATAGGTTCCCCTCTTGACATAATCTCCCCTAGGACTAGGCCTTCAGAATCTGATAACTGCTTTATTCCTACTTGATCCTAAAGAGTAGAGGTAACATCTCTATAAGAAAGTTAATTATTCCCCTATCTATCGTGTACCCCCAAATTAATCTCAAAGAGCAGATCCATAAGCTACCACTCACTACTGGCCTCTTGAACTGCCTGTAGCTGAGTCCTTTTTCTCTACGCATTAGCCATGGCATTCCCTTTTCCCTAGCGTATAGGAAAGTTCAATGTCAAAGGAATGAATGTACTAAACCCACATTCGCTATCTGAAAATCAGATCACACCGAGTAAAGATATACTTAAGACTCTTGTGGCTAGTTTATACCACAAAATTCTCTCTCATAAGATAATATCTTCAACAGCATAGAGCTTGCACAACAGTAGCTAACTCTAGATCATGCGTTGTTTAATTCTCTCACGTGGCCTCAACTATCATAAACCGTAAGCATCGAATCCTTCATCTTGTATAAGCAATGCTCCCAACCCAATACCTAATACATCACGGTAAACAATGTATCTCTTTCATGGATCTAAAAAAATCAGCATCGCTACTGATGTAAACCTCCCCTTCATCTTCTGAAAGGATAAATTGGAGGAATCTATCCAAAAGTACTTCACACCCTTTTTAATAAGGCCTTTCTGTGGCTCTGCAAAGTGTGAAAAGTCTTGTATAAAGCGCCTATAGTAACTAGACATCCTAGAAAACTCCAAAACTCAAATTTGTTATTTGGATGCACCCAAGAAACTAGGGCTCTCACTACTGATAATCGTATCTCTAAGATAACATTACATATGAAGTGAAAATCGCCCATCCTAAAGTGTCACTTTGTGATATTATCATATAACTAATGTTGTATCTGTGTACTCAATATGATCTCAAGATGTGTGGCATGGTCGTGTCAAGTGTGAGAGTACAAAAATATATTGTAATCAAAGACTACCATAAAATAATCCAAGTAAGGATAGAACACTCAGTTCATTAGTGCCATGATAACTGTTGGCGCGCTCGTTATACTGAACAACATAATCAAATAATCGTATAGAACATACCTACTCTAAAAGGATGTAAGAGGTATATATGATAGTCTAATGAAAACATGATGATAATCAGATCTCATGTAAATCTTTGAGAACACTATGGCCACTCGAAGCTGATCAAAGAGATCATAAATTCTCGATAGTGGATATAGATTGTTGGCCGTCAACTTGTTCAGCTTCCAATAGTTCACACAATGTCTAAGGGAACCGTCTACATTTTTCTCAAAAAGGTAAGGAAAACCCTAAGGACATATATTTGGTCGAAGGAAACACTTTTCAAATAAATCCTTTAACTTCTTCTTGAGCTCTTTTAACTCAGGTTTCGCCATCCTATATGGAGGAATTGACATTAGTGCCTTTCCTCGAACAAGATCAATAGAGAAATTCACCTCTTGATCTAGAGGTAAAATTGAAATTTTTTCTATAAATACATCTCTAAAATGATAATCCACTGGAGGAAATTCCATCTGTGAAGTACCCTGGTCATCCAGATATAATATTTAAATCTGGGCTATAATTCCTCTCAACCCATGATGCTCGGGTCTAGCTCTGCTCGCCTGGACATCCCATTCACCCTTGTGTATAAAAGAACCTCTCTATGGCGAAGTGAAACTCATCCTACAGTGATAAAAGACAAAAACGTCTTCTAAAAGAGGCTAACAAGTATATTCAGAGAAACAAATCAATTCCTATCAATTCTAAGACATAGAGGTCCCATAAGAAGTGACACTCACCAACCTCAAGAGGTCACTCCTTGCACTGATGTACACTGGATTTCCTAATTCCTAAAAAAGTGTATAGCATCATAATATCCTCAAAATTAAAGATAAATATCCAAAGTATCTCCGAAAAAACAGCAGATATAAGACTATAGGAAGCCCCTATATCAAAAAGTTTATAAGCTAAAACCGAGGAAAATAAAATCGCACCTCTAACCATAGAGCGTCTAGGATCCTTATCTTGTTGGGTCTACTCCACTGCAAAATTTGGACCTATACTACATCACTGCGACCCTTCCAGACTAACATGAGCTGATCCACCCTGTTGTCACTGAAAACCTGTCATCTGGATACTATTTCCCGGACCACATTTTCATCCCGAATGGATTGATGAACTCTGGTTTTTTAACTAATGAGAATCTATTGGTCCTGCTCCTGAATGTGGAGTCATAACAGATCCCCTCTCACTCATTGATGGTGAGAACAACCAGATTTTTTTTTGAAAATGACCCATCTTTCCATATGGTCGGAACTAGACTTAGTCCCTCAGGCATTGTTGTCTCATATTCACACTCCTTCCGCACTGGTAGAACAATATTTGGATACTAGAAGAAACATCCCTACTGCCATAAGAACCACGATGCATAAACTCCATGTATAAAATCGTGCTATCAGTTAAAGAATTAAAGGTCCTGGATGCTAAACTACCCTGGCTCATAGATCCTAACTCCCTTACATTACCCATGGTAATCAGCACCTGATTTACTATAGCATTAACCAATATCATCCAAAAAACATTCACCTATGATCGGATGTTGTATGTGATACCATCTTCAAATCCCCTAGCCAATGATAACTCACCACCCCCAAAATATGTGGGAAGTGATAAAGCTCTATAAAATGAGAAAATTAATCCATCTCTGAAAGAGCACCCGAATCGAAGTGTTGAACACCCAGGCTTAATCGACCCTCAACATCTCGGGGTATAAGTAATCATAGACGGTCCTCTAAAACTCTTCCAAAGCCATATCACAATAACATCCCACCTAGGAGATAACATCCCACTATCTCTTGGAATCATTACAGAGCATTTACATCATGAGCTTCACCCTCCTCTCCAGTGGTGTCACCAAATTCTCAAAGATAGAAAGAATGGACTTCAACCATGATTCAGTAGCCTGTGGTCCTTCATCACTTGAAAAGGTAGTTGGATGCTGCTGTTGGAACATATTTGTCGACTCTACCATAGTCTTGGCAGGATGCAGTACTGATTAAAAATTCTATATCATCCCCATAAATCATTCATGGAACTGTTCATCAACAAATGCATTTGGTATAACAGTTGGTGCCAAGATGGGAATAATGAGAGGATCTGCTGGTAGTCCCGGGTTTACCATTTACAGTGTTTGATTATTGCCTTGTACCTGGCATAAAACCGGAGGATGTCTTAGTGGAATGACTCCTCAATGTCATGTTCACTCCTCAGTAAAATATTATCATGGATTTCAACTTTGAGGTTCAAAAACAGAATAATATATGGAAATCATTCAAGTTTTACAAAAGGGGGTTACACATCATGTAGATCAACTACATGGTGTGTTCCCTTAAGCATTAACATGGGCATGAACCTCTTCTAACCCTGTCAAGTAACTCCCCATACACACGACATGTTTCTTTTGAGACATGGCGTGTACTTGAATTTTCCCACCTAAATATGTTCTTCTACATGTTTAAAACTACACAGTTCTCTCCTGGTGTAACACTACACGGTGTGTTCACCATCGACACAACATGTACTACTTATGTTTCATACACCTGTATCATTAGTCACATGGCATGATACATAATCAATTACCACACGGCATGTACATGATAGAACTAATGTGTACCACCCAAATATCATCCACCCATGTCGTTAGTCACATGGTCGGATAACTGGTATCTCACAACATAGCGTGTACTTCTTGTACATGAAGTTTTCTACAGACCTTTTATCAACCCAGTGTCTCTTCCCACACAATCAATCACATAGTTAAGAACTACACGACATGTACATACTGTACACAGAATGTACATAAGAAAATTAGTTTCTTCCAGAACAGAAGAACACATGGCATGTGTTCATAACATCACATTTCAAGTTATATGGGTTTCCAGAAAGTATACCTCTAAAACTTCTCTAGAACCCTTAAAAACATCAGAATTTGATCAAGGAAATCCATGTTATTATCTGTGAGAGCCCATACTCCCCATGAATCAATGTTTGGAATCCTCATTCATGTCTTATATTAATTGGATTCAATTAAAGTTCAAACATGATTCACCATATTTTGATCCAAAAGGGCCCATAACACCCTAGATCCCCAAGATTGGTATCCATCCATATGAAAATTTACATATACCAACACCCTATCCCAAATATCATGTATTAAATCACAAAATCTATCACAAAACATGCATATCTAGCACAACATCGATCAAAATAGCATACCATCTATAAGGTACCCTAAATGGCATGACAAGAATGCACGACAAGTGATCTCTAGAAAGTACCTATAAGATGCATGAGATAGAATACCCTCATCTCATCAGGTTTCAAAGAAAATAGAACCATAAATGATATCAATCATAACTGCACAATACATTTGTATCACCCAATAGTGAAATAAAATATACTATAACAATTGAAAATCTAGAAAAATTATAATGTTCGAGGTAACTTGGCCTTTCCTTGTACTCGGGGTAGGTACTCACAAGCACATTTTATTACCAACTACATATTCCTTCCTATCCCTATCTATATGATCAAAATATTAAGGAAAAGTAGAAAAGAACCCCATATGATACCAGTTTGTAACATCCCAACCCGAAGTGCCACCCAAAGGTTCCCCGAACTAGGTTGGTCACATGACCTCACACACATTTACACAAACTATAGAGGATGCCGACTATAATAGAGAGCCACAATGTGATAATGGGGGAACTATTCCCTCATTGGAAGAGTATACATAGTAGAAAAAAATAGAAAACAATAGCAGAAGCAATAATACCATACCAAAAAAGTAAATAGTGGAAGACTAATAATAATATAACAATCAGTGCACATAAAAATGATGCATGTCACATGTGTCTAGGAAAGTATCCAAACAAGTCACAATGTAGGAAATACAATACTAAAATCAAAGTATAAAAAAATAGGCAAAATTGAAAAGCATCACAATCCTTAGCTTTGTCCAAATCTCTCTATCTCCAACAACAATCAAGTACCTGATGAAGAAGGATGCTTTCCCTTATCTATATCTGCAACAATATAATCTGTTTGGGTCTAAAAACATTACCCAAATAGGGTGTGAGATGAATCCTAGTAGGCAAAAACCAAGATATTTGTGCCTAACTATTAGTGAATATATATAGTAGGTAATACGGATAAATGAAGCAATAAAAAATGAAGTACTCAAAAGTAAACAATCCTAAAGTTTTCAATTACATTCATTTAACATTCATTATTTATTCAAATCATTGAATAATGTAAAACATGGGATCTAGCCTAAGCTATATTTCCCTTGTGTAATAGTAACAAAAAATATCTCAGAAGACCATCTAAATAATTAATCAAGATTGAGTCTAAGCTTGTGATTTTTCTTGTAAGACTCATCACCATAACTCTATTATTAAATAATGACACTTTTGAAAAATTTCTCACAGTCTAATCCCCCTAGTATAACATAACAACAATTCATTTAATAATGATTCTTTAGGTAGCTCTCATGGTCTAACCCCTTTGGTCTGACATAGCACTAGGTATTTAAAAACAAACACCTGGGAAAGCTCTCATGGTATAAACCCCATGGCCTAATATATTATCAAAAAATTAAAAACAACAACATGGGTAAGCTCTCACAGTCTAAACCATTGGTTTGACGAACAACTTGCTACTGTCACAGTCAATACAACTAGGTCAACATAATTACAATTCATTTATAAATGGTTGTACCTTGGGAAGCTCTCACAATCAAATTCCCCTAGGTCCGACATCTATAATGCATACCACAAGCATTCCATATAATAAGATACTCCATCCTAACAGAATAATTCATGGAAACAAGGAAATTCTATAGGCATCCTAGACCAACAGACCATGAATAATGAAACAAGGGAATGTGCACACAGTTTGTCCCATAAACAAGTTATACAACATTATGCATTAGAAAATACCATTTATCAAAAAATCAAACCATATTAGGTGTTAAGAACGGTTAAAATCCAAATCAAGAAATACCCCAAACATGGGTATGCAACACATTAAGCATATATAATCCAAATACGAAATAATAAATGAAAAACCCATCTATGTTGATATCTTATGATCAACACTCTTGAATGTCGCCCCTTGAATCGGCCTAAATTGGATTAGATCTAAAAAAGGAAAAAATAATATTCCTTGAATAACTCACGAGAGTGATGGAATCAGGAAGAAAGGCCCAGGGTTAATAGATAATTCATCGATGGGATTCCAAAACACCCGATGACATCTCAATCGTATGTCGGATGGAGAATCGGGAGGGTTTCATAGTTTTTCGGCCCTTCTATCTCTCTTCTGAACAAACCAAGGGGAGAATAAGATGTTTCTGAGGATGATTCATGACCCCACTCCGATTAATCAAATAAAAAGAAAAACACACGAGGTGTTCATTAAATGTTCATGTTGTGTAGTAGCCTTAAATAGACCCCACCTTATATGGTATACTAGTTCACCTACATGACCATGTACTTGGCCATCACATGGCCAATTTGTGGTTGTAAGCGATACCAGTGTACATGGAGTGTACTTATAAATACACAATGTGTACATAGAAAATCCCAATTTCATCCTTTTCCCCCAAAAAAACCTGAAATCAAGATCCATAATTGAAATGAAGATCTAGGTTATTACATAGAGAAATGATAACCCTTAATATGTTATTGATGTTGAGATAATGATACTTGGATAAAGATATGTTGGATATGAAAAAGTAAATTTAAAATTAGTGATTACATTTGAATCGAATAAGAATTTATTGAAGAAGTGGTCATTGTATTCATGGATGATGTTTAGAAAATTTTTGAATTAATGAATATATCCATAATAATTCTTGCATGTTTTAAATAAGGTTTTGTGGTAATTCAGGTTACTAAAATGTTTCAAGAGAAAACATGATGAAGTTATTAAAATGTTTGGAATGTGAGAACTAAGAACTACTTTCTATGGGGGATTAATTCTAAGCTATTTTTGAGGAATTTAGTAACCTTATATCTTATGGATTGGATTTTTAGCTTCTAGAAGGGTTATAAAGTTAAAAATTCATGGAATGGTTTATGCTAAACATCAGTTTAGGTTTTAGGGATTAAATTATTATCTGTCCTATGATGAAATATGCATATTGAATAACCAATTGTAACTTTTGTTTTTTGAAAAAGAAAGATGGAATGTCCTATCATTCTATTTATTGATCTCATGATCTTATATTACTTTAGGAATGAAAAACGCATCTTTATTTCATGTAAAAATTTTATGAAGTTGAAATTAATCATGGAACAAAAAAGGGCGATGTTTTACTGAAATCATATAAGTATTTCTGTTTATGAATATTCTTCAATGTTAGGAAAAATGGTCTTGAAATAATATTTTGTATGAATATCATCAATTTTGATGACATCAATGACCTTTTTCAAGAATCATTGGGCTATGGATTTGTGATATTTAACCTTCTCTTGATCATGTTCTGTATAAATCTCTATTAGAATATGATAGTTATATTTATCATAGGTGTCCATGTTTTCACTTCAAACCTATGTTATCCTAGGAAGAAACATAGTTATGAGTTACTTTGGGTAAGCGTTATAGTCCCAACATTTCTTTTTTAAAGGATTTTTTAGTATTTATTTTTATGATGTGGGTTTTATTAAAAGGAACCTTCAAGTAGTAATAAAATTTTTACAATTAATATTTTTAAGGGGAAAATCATTTTAATGGAGGTATAATGTAACAAACTAATATTTTGTGAAATATGATTTCCAATTAATTTAATCCTTTTATTATTTTACATTTTACGCAACACTGAATTTCACTTGTGTCATATGAAAGCACTATGTTTTGATTATATTTCACGAAACACCATGTTAAGAATTAACTGGATGCTACACTTATATTTTATTAAGGTATAAATAACACTATGTTCAGATTGTGTTACACAAAATGATGATTTCATTCTGTAACTTGTGTTACATGCAAGGTCATGTTTTACTGAACTAAAATATACTATTAATATTGTTATTAATATATTTTTATAGTTACCAAAATTACATTGGAATGTAAGTTACGAATAAGATTAACTAAATTGTGAATATATTCTATATAAATGTATCTAAAATTAATCCTTTGGATATCAATTAGTTAAAATGAATGTAATAATTTTTTTAATGAATAAATTTATTTTTCTATGAAATCTATTTTTTAATGTACAAACACGAATTCATCTCAAAAATTTAAACAAACCACAATGATGGAATTTCCTTAAAAAAATTTATATATTATTGATTAAATCAAAAAATATACACTCATAAAATAAGTTTTTTTTCAATAATATAATACGAAATTTAATTTTATGAAGTAAAAGATGTAGTTTTTAAAAGTTTATTTTACTGCCTTTTAGTGGGGGGCCCATTTTAAAAATTATAGTTGGCACTTTTATAATATTTTTCTGTGTAAATTAAAAATCATTTTTTTAAAGTGGGATATAAATATTTACAATTGGTTAGTTTTTTAGCTAAGTTTCTTATTTTGAGAAATGGGGAAAAATACTAAATTTTAATTCCAAACTTTTTTAAAAAAAATTTATTTGTGTAGTTAATTTATATTTTAATTTGGGTTTAAAGGGTAATTAGAAAAATGATATATAAATTCATCCAATTTTGTCCATTGGACTAATTTTACATTGAAATTGTATATAAAATCATTTTGAACATTTAAACATTTTCACATATAAAATATACTATCATGACACATCTACGGGAATAATTTTAAATTAATGTTTTTCGAAATATGTGATTAAACATTGAAAAAATTGATTCCTATTTTGAATCATCATAATTTATGATTTATTATATGTTCAACTAAGTTTTTTACAAAAAAAATTAGTGAAATAATTAAAATTAATTATAGTGATTAAGGATAATTTTTTTTACTTAACGGTTAAAATGTAATATTAAAAGGATAAATAATATTGAAACATGTAAAAAATACATTATTTCTATGTATTTATATTAAGTAACTTAATTTATAGAAAATGAATGTCTATTTGAAGTAAATGATTTAAGGGAGGCCTCAGAATATTGATTACTTTCTTCTATTTACAAGAGTGACACTCATCCTCCACTATAAAAGTACACTCACCTCCCTCAATTACTCACACCTATAAATCCAAATTGGTTCATCCAAAACCTCCCCAAATTATCTCCCAAATTATATCCTCCCAACCAATAAGTCTCAATTTTGCAATAAATCTAACCAATAATCCCCTTTCTTCAAACCAAAATGAGTTACCCAAAGAAGTGGTAAGATCCTTCCAAAATCTCTTGTAACACCCCAAGCATGCACGATACGTTTCCCTTTTAATAATGCAATGGCGTGCATTGTACGCAACTTCGAGATTTTAACACACCACAACCAATCAAACTAGCTGTTATGAATAGTAATACCTACTTTTTGAAATTTTATAAATTTTATCTTTCTAAATGGATCTTCATTTTTGGATTTGTAATATTGAAATTATCTTAGGTGAAATTTTGGTACTTTTTGGATAACTTTCATATTTTGATGAATAGTGAAAATTACTAAATTTTCATTAAAAACAACGTTTTAAATCGAAATAATTAATATTGATAAATTATTAATTTTAGTGGTTTTAAAGTATATTTAGAATATATTTTTACCATTTAATACAACTTTGGTCATTAGATGTAATTTCACATTTAAACCAGACATAAACAAGTGTCAAACTTTTGATAGTTATTATCTCTTAGAAACACGCTATTTGTTTTGACGATGAAAATTAATTTTTAAATTAATTAATGAAACTGATATGTTTTGAATTTGGTAAAATAGACATCATTTTTGAATTCATAATAGAAAATATCACTTAGGCCTAATTTTTTGTATTTTTCTAGAAACTTTCATTTTTTGATGAATAGTGAAATCACTAAGTGGTAGTTAAAAAAACTGAATTTTTCATAAAACTTAATTTTACAGCTTTTGTGAGTGGAATTTCAAAAATATGAGAGACACAGTTAATATCAAATAGTAAAATGTGGTTCAATGAGATGAAAATAATTTTTCATGAATAGTTACTTTTTACTTTTATTTACCCCGGTAAAAAGTGAATAGGGTAATTAAGGGTAAACATGATATTAATATTACCATAAAACATGTCCTAATTCTATTGGACTAGTGTATATCGACCAAAAGAAACCTTAGGAGTAAACTATTATCATATAGGTCCATTTTATTTAGATTAGCACATTTATTATTATTTAATTCAAAGAAGAGTTAAAAGAGTTAAAATCAAAGTTTATTTACTAAAATTTTTTTAGTATAGGGTCATACATAAGATAAATTCGATTGTAAATATTCATTAGAAAGAGAAAACTATTTCCTACATAATGGTATTTTATTTATATTATTTAGACATTATATAATTTAATTTATTTATGACACAATGGTGATGCAGTAATTATATAATTATTGAAACATTTGAATAATTAATATTATAAATACCCAAATTAATGTAATTTGTGACTTTTTATAAATTTCAATAATTTTATAGGTTAATATGACATGTTAGTATTGATTTAAGTAACTTTTTTCTAAGTAATAATTCTGTTATGATTTTTAGAAAAATCAATTATTGAATAGTGTCAAAATTGACATAAAAGGGTTTTTAAAACAAATACTATATTACTAATTGATATTTAATTCCTAAAAATCTAAGGATTGGCCAAGAGACTTATATAATGATAGGTGTATCATTAATGGACCACTATTGGGTCTCTTGGAGGAATATAGTATGTTTATTGACTATATAATATAAAAATACAAAGTGACATGGTAAGCGTCAAACTAATTAACTAAGAGTTAAAACTAAAAGATAAAGTTAATATAATGACCCAAAAATGTATAAATTATATTGGTTGAGTCGTTTTCAACCCATACCCACCTTAAACTTTAAATAATCTACTTTGGAGCCATTATAAACCGAATATGAATTTATTATAAAATAATATTTCTAGCTTTTCCAAAGAAGCCCCTCACCCCTCTTATAAAAGGGAACTCCCCCTTCTCATTAATTAACAACTTTAAAACCATTTTTATCGGGCGAAATCTGCCCAAATACTCTATCAACTTTTCCCACTACAACCTAGAGGCCTTATTTTGTGCAGAAAGCCAACCTAAGGTTCCCTTTTGGTCAAATCAAAAGGAAGAACCCGAAGAAGAGTTAATGTTTTCACCACCATTTTTCAAGTTCCTTTCTTCTTCCACTTATTCTTTCTTTGTTATTAAAATTATAAAATAATGAATCAAGTATCTCCTATATACTGTAATATTATTATAAATATGGTACAACCATATTCAGTATTCTATCCATCATTTGAATGACATGTCACCATACGTGCGTTTGTACGACTTACCGTCTCCACGTCATGGTGTAATTGTTATTTAATATATTATTATTTGGATGGGTATAATAATGATTTTTAATTCATGTAAATAATAAATATAACATAATAATGATTCTTTATATAAGATATACCATCCAATTATATATTATTTTAATATCAAAAGAATGATATTGTCCCTCGTGCGTACGTACGGACTACCGTCTCGACGAACATGATGAGATTCATTCCCCATCGTATACATTCAAGTATAATTATAATTTTATGATTTAAAAATAATGTTTAAGGACTTGATATCATTCTGGATATGAATAAGATACAACCTATCCATAACATACACTGCTTACATAACAAAACATATAAAAGAAAATGAGTAAGTTAACACCCGAAACAACGATAATACTAAGATATTATTAAAAAATCTATGTTAAAAGATCATCTATGATATCATATTAATGTATATGATTCTTGTATAATTTAATAAAAATTATTTCACCGTTATACAGGAGTTTAACCTACCCTCAACCAAGGAAATGTACAAGGTAAGGGTTATTTCAGAATCTCTTCATTATTCGAGGTTGTTTATACGTAATTATCTAATGGGACCTCTTTATCATCCACATCCATCTTTCTTGAAAGAGTATTTCAAAAAATTCTTAATATTTTACATAATATGAGTTAAATTCATTTATACCCTTGTTTGAATTTTTATAAGATGTTTATAAAGGAATCTTTCTGTCGTTTTCCAAACAAGGTCCTTTTTAACCTTTTCGACAGAATTAATGTAAGAATGATTTATTTTAACTTATACGGCAGGTGCCACTACTGGAAATTCGGGCTATATCCACGGTTCTAAACCGTGGTTATAGACCCTCAAACCGTGGCTAAGTTTGGCGTGGCTATAGGCCTAGACCTATAGCCACGGTTCCAAACCGTGGATTTAAATCTAGAGCCACGGTTCAAACCATGGCTGTATACCTAAATCCACAGTTGAAACTGTGGCTATACTAAATGCTGGACAGAATATATTGCCACGGTTTAAAACCGTGGCATTATGTATAGAGACACAGTTAAAAACCATGGCAATAAACCAATATCCACGGTTTAGAACCGTGGATATAAGGTGTCCAAATCCATAAAAAATACCCCCTGGACACCCCCCTGGACACGCCCCTGGACACGCCCCTGGACACCCCCTGTACACCCCCTGGACACACCCAGGACACCCCCTGGACACACCCTGGATAGACCCTGGACACCCCCTGGACACCTTTTGGACACACCCTGGACACCCCCCAGACACCCCCCTAGACACCTCCTGCAGACCCCCCCTGCCCTCCTCCCAACTGGCTTGCAGACCCCCCCCCCCACCACCCGCACCAGCCCCCCTGCCCCAGCACACCCCCTACCCCCCCCACTATCACAACCCCTCCCAGCCCCCCACAAAATTTTATTTAGTTATCATGCTTGCAATACAAATGAAACCTACTAAATTAACTGTAAAAGTAGTGTAATTCATAAATTTTTCTTATGCTCAATTCTTGATTACAATAAATCTATATTTTTATAGTAATCCAACTAAAGTATACAGATTGTTTTTAACTTCTAAATGTTCAGTTCATGAGGAAATATGAACTCATAATTATACTACATGATATAGAACTAAAATTTAAGAATGATATGTATGTAAGATAGTCTAAACCCCGGGACACCCCCCCCCCCCCACCTGCACACACCCCTTGGACACCCCCTAAACCCCGGGACACCCCCCTAGAACCCACCCCAGGACATACCCCCCCCCCCAGACCCTGGACACCCCTGCAAGTCTACCCCCCCAGACCCCCCCCCCCCCCCCCCCCCCCAGAACCTCCCCCTCCAAAACCTGGACACCTCCCCAGACCATGGAGCCCCCCAGAACCTGCCCCCCCAAACACAGACCCCCCCCAGAACCTTCCCCCCACCTGCACACCCCCTCACTGGACAGACCCCTTATAGCTCCTCCCTTCCCCCTTGGACAGACCCCCTTGCACATCCCCCACCCCTTTACACACCACCACTCTCCCCTCTAGATAGAACCCCTTAAACCCCCCCCCCCTGACACCCCTAGACACCCCCTGGACACCCCCCTTGACACCCCCTGCACCCCCAGTACCACATGCACCCCGCCCACCCCCAATCCCCCCATCACCCAGCCCTATATCCATTCCCCACCCCTACACCCAGCCCCCTCACTACCCCTAGCACCGAGGTCCCCCTCCCCCCCACTGCACCCACACTATCCACCCCCACCCACACCCCCACTTCCCTCTTTCACCGAGGCCCCCAACACCCCAGCCCCCCATCCCCCCACCCCCCTGCACCCATCCCTATATCCATCCCCCACCCCCCTACACCCATCACCCTCACTACCTCTTGCACCTAGGTCCCCCTCCCCCCCACTGCACCCCCACTGCCCCCTACCTCCAGGCCCACACCCCCCCTGCACCCAACCCTATATCTAGCCCCCACCCCCTACACCCATCCCCCTCACTACCCCTTGCACCCAGTTCCCCCTCCCCCCCACTCCACCCCCACTATCCACCCCCACCTACACCCCCACTGCCCCCCTGCACCCAGGCCCCCAGCCGCACCCCCATCCCCCCTGCACCCAGCCCTATATCCACCCCCACCCCCTACACCCAGCACCCTCACTACCCCTTGCACCCAGGTACCCCCCCCCCCACTACACCCCCACTATCCACCCCCACCGGCACCCCCACTGCCCCTGCACCCAGTCCCCCAACACACCCCCCTGCACCAGTACACCCCCCTGCCCCTACATCCCCCTACCCCCCACCTGCACACCCCCTCCCTTCCCCCTACCCCCTGCCCCCCACTTGCCCCCCCCCCCACCTGCAGACACCCCTCCCCCTGCCCCAGCACACCCCCTACCCCCCTGCCCCCACCTGCACACCCCCTCCCTACCCCCCCCCCCCCCATCTGCACACCCCCCCTACCCGGACACCCTCCCCCCTGCCTGGACACCCCCTGCCTGGACACCCCCCAGACCCTGGACACCCCAGGACAGACCCCCCCCACTGGACCCCCTAGACATCCCATGGAAAGACCCCCCCATTGGACCCCCTAGACACCCCTGCCACTTTATATTTGAATGTTGATTGATCAATGAAGTTTGTGGAAGATATTTGAAGAAGAATAGGAGACTTGGAGGTGCATTGAGAAGCACAAAATAACATTTTTTATACAGAGCATAAGCACAAACATATGTTATGTCATACATTTCAGTTCACAGAACCTAAGTTTGTAGACCACTGAGAATAAGACAGAACATACATTTCTTGGCACATTTTATTTGTGAAATAGGTGGAAGGAATACAAGTTGAAGATGTATAGAAGGTGTGTTGAAGGTTGATAGAAACAAAGGACACACATTTTTTTAGGAATAAAATTGAGAGAGGAGAAAAACAAGATGGTACAATGGTAAATTTCTGTATTGAGAGCAAGCAGTACAGAGAGAGAGAGAGAGTTACAGTTTGGGGGAGAAGAGGAAGAAGTGGAAGAACCATTCGCCGAGTCCTTGCATAATCTGTTGATGGGCCATTCTCCGAGTACTTGAATAATCTGTTGAAGTCCAAAAAAGCCAGTAATAGACACCACTGCTGGACACCCCTCCCCCTGGTCCACCACCCCTGGACACCCCTGGACACCCCTGGACCACCCCCCTGGACACCCCTCCCTCATGCTGGACACCCCTCCCCCCTTCCTGGACATCCCCTCCCCCTGTTGGACACCCCTCCCCCTGCTGGACACCCCTTCCCCCTGCCCCCTGCCCCCGGACCCTGGACACCCCAAGAAAGACCCCACCCCAGGACAGACCCCCCCCAGACCCTGGACACCCCAGGACAGACCCCTTCCCCCAGAACCTAGACAGCCCCCCAGACCATGGACACCCCCCAGAACCTACCCCCCCTAACCCAGACCCCCCAGGACAGACCCCCCCCAGATCCTGGACACCCCAAGACAGACCCCCCCACTGGACCCCCTAGACAGCCCATGGACAGACCCCCCAGGACAACCCCCCCCAGACCCTGGACACCCCAGGACAGACCCCCCCACTGGACCCCCCCACTGGACCCCCTAGACAAATGATGGATGTCATGGGCTATTTCTAAAAGACCGAATCCGGTTGCTGAAATCAGCAGTAATTAAGAAGAGGTAAATGAAGAAAAATAAATAAAATTTTCCCAATATACTTGGGGAATTTTATTCATCAGTAGGAAGAAGAATAGAAGAACGGTAGATTAGAGTTCCTTCCCCAGAGGTGGATAATGATTTTTTACATAGGATTTGTCTAATATTTAATTGAAGAAAGAGGGAGAGGAAATTAAGTACCTCATTATAAGTGGCAGCATCCAACAAATTCTCTTCCAATGGAATAAAATATTACAAAAAAAATCTATAAACCTTATCTCTCCTCTTGTGGCTTCCAGGTGTCCAGGTGGTTAATAATTTGGTTGAGGTGAGGCTGTGGACTCATGGGGGAAAGCATGAAGGAAACTAAGTTGGACTGGATTTTAAGTGGGTTGCTCTTGTTTTTCGGAAGTGGCGGGGCTGATTGGGTCTAGAATAGGTGAGTTGGAACATGAATTTAGATGAGGGCTTCAAATGTCAAGGGGAATGGTTTAATTGGTTAGAATTGGGTGAGGTTTGGAATGGTTTTAAAGTGGGATGCCTGGTGGAAAATGTGGGGTTGGTGGCATAGAAGTTGAGAGGTGGGTAGACCTGATTGGTGGTCAAGTTGTAGATGGGTTGCCTAGGTGGATTGAAAAATGGTGGGGGACTGGGAAGGAGTTCATAGTGGCTAAATTGAAGTGGGATCTTGGAATTGTAGTAGGGCTTGAGTTTGGATTTTTTAGTGAGAGTGGAAATGGCCCTAGAATAGCTGGTTTGATTTTGGTGGGTTGGCCATGGGAATTTTATAGTGCATCGAAAAATAGTCACTAGCAGGGCTTGGTTTGGTGTGAAATTCAGTCAAACGGTTGTCGGAACCATCATGGAAGAAACTACCAAATACAGACCAGAGCTAGTCTCCTCTACAGTAAAGACCCTTCATGGAATCTCTTCAAGCAAACCAGGTCTCCAATTGCACCTTTGTCCATAACAAACAAGCCCTGTTTGCATAGGCCCAAACAGACCTCCCTTTGCCAGCTTGTGGGGGAAATGTGGGAACTCCAGCATGAAATATGCCCTCAGAATAGAACAGCCTCTTTGGAATTGCATCAAACAGATTGTGTGCAGCCTTTAAAACTCAACTTGGCAGTGATCATCCTCCTCCAGTGAGTGCTACATGAGATGAGGGAATTATGGAAGGAATTTCATCTGAAACATCCAAAAGCAGACATTGAATTTCCATCACAACAGGGTGATCCGGTTTAGATGACATGTGCAGAGGATGAGGATGATCTGGTTTAGACAACATGTGAAGAGGATGAGGAAAAAGAAGAATTACTGGACAAATATTATGTGATACATGTACAATAAAATATGCCAGACAATTCCAAACCAATGTTTTCAGTTGAATTGAGCCTTTGTACCACCTGTTATGCACGTTTTGTGGAAATATGGATTAGAGGAAGTGCTGAGAGGAGATATAGTTTTGGAATGAGGAAATACGAAAAATTATAGAGCTAACCATTCAATGTTTCTCTAAGGAGGAGTAACTGCCGCAAGGTGTCATCCTGGAGCAAGGCCAAATCACGGCGTGACCGTGGTGTGACCGTGGCGTGATCGCGGCGTGACTGCGGCGTGACCGTGGCGTGACCGTGGAGTGACCGCAGTGTGACCGTGATGTGACCGCGTTGTGACCACGTTGTGACCATGGCGTGACCACGGCGTGACCGCGGTGTGACCGCGGCATGACCGCCACATGGTGTCGTCCTGGAGGAGTAACCGCCACAGGGTGTCATCCTGGAGCAGGGGAAAATCACGGTGTGGCCGTGGCGTGACCGCGGCGTGACAGCGGCGTGACCGCGCGTGACTGTGGCGTGACCGCGGCGTGACCGCGGTGTGACCGCGACGTGTCTGCGGCGTGACAGCGTCGTGACCGTGGTGTGACCGCGGCGTGACCGCCGTAGGGAGTCGTCCTGGAGGAGTAACCACCGTAGGGTATCATCCTGGAGCAGGGCCAAATCACGGCATGACCGCGGCGTGACCGTGGCGTGACCTCGGCATGACCGCGGCGTGACTGCATCCTGACCGCGGCGTGACCGAGGCGTGACAACGGCGTGACCGCGACATGACCGCAGCGTGACTACAACTTGTTGGCCCGGTCCAGTGACATCCGCGGGGCAACATCTTCCACATAGTTTCAAATAGGATGATATGGATGGCATGAGAGGATGTTTTCTCAGAATATTTAAAGAAATGAATGATAATATGTGATGACTAGAAGATTGGATGACCCCTGATATACCTAATTCTGTGAGGTTTGGAGATCTAGAAATGTGTAGGAATACCTAGAGGAATACCCCATGGGATCAGGAAAATCACAGGTTACATAACATGTAATCTGACATTACTGGTACTGTGGGACCCCTGGACACCCCTCCCCCCTGCTGGACACCCCTCCCCCCTGCTGGACAGCCCTCCCCTGCTGGACAGCTCCCCCCCCTTGCTGGACATCCCTCCCCCCTGCTGGACAGCCCTCCCCATGCCGGACATCCCCTCCCCCTACTGGACACCCCCTCCCACCAGCTGGACACCCCTCCCCCCGGCCGGACACCCCCCCCCCCCTGCCGAATAGCCCACCCCCTGCCTGACAGCCCGCCCCCTGCTGGACAGCCCGCCCCCTACTGGACAGCCCCGCCCCCTGCCTGGACACCCCTCCCCCCAGCTAGACACCCCTCCCCCTGCTGGATAGCCCTCCCCCTGCTGGACATCCCTCCCCCTACTGCACAGCCCTCCCCCTGCTAGACATCCCTCCCCCCTGCTGGACAGCCCTGCCCCCTGCTGGACAACCCACCCCCTACCGGACACCCCTCCCCCTTGCCGGACACCCCTCCACCCTGCTGGACACCCCTCCCCCCTGCTGGACAGCCCCTCCCCCTGCTGGACAGCCCCTCCCCCTGCCTGGACACCCCTCCACCTGCTGGACAGCCCCTCCCCCTGCCTGGACACCCCTCCTCCCAGCTGGACACCCCTCCCCCTTCTCGACACCCCTCCCCCTGCTGGACACCCCTCCCCCTGCCTGGACAGCCCATCCCCCCATGCCGGACACCCCTCCCCCCTGCCGGACACCCCTCCCCCCTGCTGGACATCCCTCCCCCCTAATGGACAGCCCTCCCCCCTGCTGGACACCCCTCCCCCTGCCTGTACACCCCTCCCCCTGCTGGACACCCGTCCCCCTACGGGACACCCCTCCCCCTGCCTAGACAGCCCATCCCCCCTGCTGGACACCCCTCCCCCTACCGGATACCACTCCCCCTGCCGGACACCCCTCCCCCTGCCTGGATAGCTCTATTGGTACTCACACAATTTTTGGGAAATTTTCTCAGTCGTGGGGAACTCAATTTGGTTGGATATACGTACCGATAACCCACGGTTTGGACACTATGTGATAACCCATGTGAATGTGGACATGTATATAATGATTCTAAAATAAGTAGTCTTAAATAACTAGATAAATGTATAGACTTTATGATCCAATACGAAAGGAAACCATAGCTCTACATGAATTATATGTTTTTTCCATCATTCTCCAGAATGTAATGGAGACAAGGAGTGTTCTTTTTACAATATGAAGGGGAATGATGTCTCTAACTATGAAAGTTGGAACGGTAAGATGAATATTCCAATCTATGACTTGGAGAGAAAATACACTACTGTCCCTTATAATGTGGATAAGATAGGGGTTATATCAGTGTAGAAGGATACTAGGAAAACTACAGACTTAATCACTTCAACATCACCTTAGGATGGTCCTTCAAATGAAAAAAAACATGGATTATTCGTAGTGTGTTTTATTTACTCTAGAGGGCCCACCCCCTGGAAAATCCTTGAATGAGGACAATTTACCCCTTCCTGATAGAGAGATAAACATTGGATAGAACATCCTATTCAAGGGGCATGTATTTTGGGGGCACCTTTCCCTGATGTTTTGTACAGATCCAAGGGACAGTAGGTATTTGCAACTTTGTAGGAAAGCCTAATGTAAATACTCACTAATGGGAAAAATAGGCAGAAAGTCAATGTGGACCTCTATACAAATGTAGCTGGTCTCGAAGAGAGTACTTCAAATGAGGCAACATTTGATGGCATGCCTACATAGAGGTGTTTCTTTTAGGATGCTTTACCTAACCTGATTGCATCTCATGGTTCTCAAGTGGTGAAAAATGGGAAAAATTCTTGCAGGTTCCTACCTATCATTAATTGATGATGACACATTCTGAGGGACCCCTCATGCATGTTTCATACATAGCTATCTAGGAACAATCCAGGAAGGAAACCTCACCAGGTTTGCTAAATATGAGTACACCCAAGGATCATCAAAATATGTTGCAGCAGAATCCCTTACCTACTAAAAATAATGATCAGTATGGGGTTTCACGAAAGTACCTGCTGCAATGATTACTAAGTATAAGGCCTCCATAGAGTCACAATCTTATCCTAGATAGTATATGGATAAATTTACACACTTCAGTCGTGTATTATGGTATGATGATGATGAGGAAATTTCAATCAGTTAGAAGGTTATCATCACCTCCAATATGGTAAATGAATATGAATATCCAAAATCTAAATAAATGTATGATAAAGGCATGGGTAGTGACCCAAAATTAAAGAACAAGAAAAATAATTGGAGTAATGGTATGGAGAAAATGCCCCTACCCCCTGCCCCCTGCCCCCTGCCCCCCTCCATCCTGCACCCTACCCCCTGCCCCCTGCCCCCCTCCACCCAGCCCCTTAGCCTGCACAACACCCCTTGCACCCCCCCTGCACCCTCCCTACCCCCTGCCCCCCTCCACCCTGCCCCTGCCCCCTGCCCCCCTGCCCCCTACCCCCTACACCCTGCCCCCCCCCTGCACCCCTCCACCCTGCCCCCTGCCCCCTCCACCCAGCCCCTATCATACTTCAATACATCTCGAAGATGTTATCAAAAACACATCAAGACATAAAATGACTATTTTCAACATATATAACAAAAGACCAAAATATATGATGCAAGAACCACAAATCTAAGACCCATCTCAGCATACATGATGTAGTATGGTAAAAAGAAATAAATTAACTTACCAAAATGTTACCATCATACAAAATGGTTCCTTAAGAGTACTTTGGGTGCATATTTATTTTTCACCCTAAGACTATATTTTACCTACAAGAAATAAAGAAAAAAATATCAAAATAAATCTGAAGTAATTATATAGAGAATAAATAATTGATAAGAAATATATTTGTGTTTATGTGCCTGAATACAAACATGTATCCTGCAAAAATATTAGATGCAAGAACCACAAATCAAAACTTACTTGAGAGGAAAATGTTTTGTTTTGAAAATTTCAACTATTAGAAATTAGAGCTTCAAAAATTTCATCACTAGTTGCACCCTATCTTCATCAAACTGTAAAAGGTTTATGGAAGAAAGAAGGTGATACAATCATATCGAGCACAACAATTGAGTACCGTAGAATTCAGCTCATAAAAACAATTTTAGAATTGGAACCGTAAAACTTTGATTAAATTTTTATTTTATGTTTGTAAAACTACATGGGAATAAAATAATATGTTAATATCACTCTAATCAAAACCAATAACTGAGAAGTTAAGTTCACATAGATGCCCATTACCAAGAATGGATGTTCCCCCTTGTTGTCGGTTGCATGCCAACGTGCCCGCATTTGAACCAACACCAACCACCTCATCCTATGGTAGAAATGATTAATTAGACATATGCATCAATTTGTAACAATAAAGATTTTTTTTATCTAATTACAAAAAAAGAATATAACTAATATATTAAAAACAAAAGAAATGAAGAACATAGAGTTCAAACAGTCACACAAAATGCATGAATGATACCCACTAGTTACTATATTAACAACATCAACACATATTCATGGATTTTAATGTAGATGTATGTTAACATTTGATGTTCAAAGATGATTTTTAGTAAAATATTAAAATAAGCATACACACCAGAATTTCAATACAAAAAGGAAGTAAAAAAAGGAAGAAACAACCAACAGATTTAACAAGATGATTTCAGCATACAAAATTTATTAAAAGGCACCTGCCAACCATTTATTTCAACTAAAAAAAGAAGTGAATTTTCATGTTTAAGTAGAAAAATCACAGAATTTAAACTATTACTCCCATGGTGTAGATGCTCTATTCATTTGAGATCATTTGAAAAAGTTTCCCTTCTTTTCTTGTTGAATAAATACCTTTGGTTTCCAAAATTTCATATCCTATAAGTGTAAACATATACAGTAATTAATAAAATCTAAAGTTCAAAACAGAACAAAACTAGAGTAAAAACTAAGGTAGATTGGTTCAAAGTTACTGTGAAATATAACTTCTCTAGATCTATAAAAATCGTTGAATCTATACTTCAATAGGATGTGAAATTATGCTCACCAAAGTACTAAAAAAATAGAAATTATAATGTACATTCACTTATTCTATGTGAATAAAATAATTTTTTTTAATTAAAATCAATAAAAAAGAATGTTTAAACAATGATTTTGAATTATAAAATTTAGAATTAGAAAAAAATTGTGTACCCTTAGCTCACACTTATTTTGAAGTATATAATAAGAATTTAAACTCTTAAAAATTTAAGGGTGGAAGGAAACAACCTGAAAATTTACTTAGAGTGAAAGAAGTTACTCAAAATGGGCTGCCATGTGAAGTGACCCACCTAACTTCCTACAAAAAAGACCTCAATCAAAAAAACATTATTAAAGAAGGTAAAATAAAAAAACTAAAAAAAGTAACAAGATAATCTTGGGTTTATCCCCCAAGGGGTTTTATATTTAGATTTCTCACAGTTGAAAAATCATTGATTCAACCCCAATTAGATGGAGGATGTGTCTTCTTACTTAAGAACTAGCATAAAATCTTCTTTCTAGCTATAGTAATCAACTAAAATAGTTTTTAAAACCCTATTTTAATATACTTTTAATTTCACCACTTTGAAATTATAACTTCCTAAGAGTAGTGGAAAGGGGGGAAAAGGGGGTATATTCCCTCTTCTTCAACTTGAGGAGTGATGTGCATAAATAGTAAAAATTCAATTCTTGGATGTGATTTTTCTTCCGATTTAATATCCTATATAAATTCATTATTAAAAACCACATATGTATCAATATCCACATTTTCATTAGTGTGCAACTTCAAAATATCCTCATGCTCTTTGACCACTCCCAAAATTTGAATTATAATTAGATATTTTGAGTTTCAAAAGTTTCTCATCAGGTGTATTAATAACCTTCTCATGTACCTACAGTAAATCATGAAGTTCACTTGAATCTACACAACATAGATAGGGAGAAGAGAAATCAAAATCATACACAAAAAAATCACAATAATATAAAAGAAAATCTTGTTCAATTTAATAAAAAACTTCATTAATTTGGTCATCTAGCTCTTTTTAAAGAAAAAACGGTGATCCTAGGAGTGTTTCTAAGTTAGAAGTGATTTATTCAACCTCCTCAAACATCTTATCAAAAAAATCCTCAATTTTATAAATTTTCAAAGTAAAAGAAAGGGTATATTTAATTCGTTCATCATCTTATGATTTCACAAGAATTTTTAAAGGATTGTCAGGAATATCCTACTACTAAAAGACCACCTTGGAGAGGTGGGTTACATTCCTTCTATTTGTCCTTTGACATATTCATAGACCTAGTCCCCATTGGTAGAGAAAAATATGAGTAATCCCTTTTATCTTTCTAGTTGACCCTCCCTATCTTACTCTTCTCATACATGGATACATTTAATCCTAAACCTCGTCCTCTAAATCACCTAAAAAGTGGAAAGAACATTAATCACATGACCAATTTTCAGGGACCTTCTCCTCTCCAACGGTTCTGACCAGGTATTGTTCAAAATTCTGGACTAGTTCATCATATGACAAAAGATCAAAATGGTTATCCATCACAAAACCTCCCACTTCTGTAGAAATCTTCATGAATGTGGCCTCACTCCCTTAAACCTATTCTGATACATTGCCTCTTGTTGAAAATTAGAAAACGGGGGGATTATTGGGACCACCCTCATCCATATTCTTCATTTCCATAACCGAGTAATGCTCACTCACACCATGGAGAGGAGGGCGCGGCGCGGAGGGCGCAGTGAGGAGGGCGCGGTGAGGAGGGCGCGACGCGGAGGAGGCTTCAGCGAGGAGGCGTTGGGGAGGAGGGCGCGGTGAGGAGGCTTCGGGGAGGAGGGCGCAGCGAGGAGGAGGGCGTGGCGTGGAGGGTGCGATGAGGAGGGTGCGGCAAGGAGGGCGCGGCATGGAGGAGGAGTCGGCGTGGAGGCTTCGGGGAGGGGGAGGGCGCAGTGAGGAGGATGAATCGCGGGGGGGGGGGGAGAAGGAGCCCGATGGGTTTGGAAAAAAAACAGGGCTGCTGGATATAGCCACAGATGAAATAATTAATCGTGGCAGTATAAAAGATATAGCCACAGACCTATAAAACCGTGGCTATAGGTTCGTGGCTATAGCTCAGATTTGTAGTAGTGTGCGGCTATTTTCCGATGTTATAAAATTTTAGAAGATTCACATACAAGATTTTACGAATATTTTCGAATAAAATGTTTTATTTTATAAATATGTGACTATTAAATGATATCAAAATAGAAAGAGATATTTCTCTAAAAAGAGTTTTGATTTCATCTATGTCAACATCCTTTGATGGATTTTACCCTTATTTGAAGTTGATTTATTATGATACGAAACTTCTATATTGTATTGAAGGTTTTGTGATATGTTTGATTAGGGATGTGTTATTTTTATACCATTCATGGTTTATGGATGAACTATTTACATTTCATATGCTATTTTTAATAATAATGTTTATGTTATATTTAAAACTTTTTCATATGGGAATGCATTGGACTTAATATGTGATGGGTGGAGCCCGCTATAGCTCCTCGATGCATCGGTAGGTCTCATGAGACAAACTAGTGTCCTGGCACAAGGCCATGAAAAATTTTTATTTGTATTCTTGGCATGAGGCCTTGGATATGTGGTTATGATAGTCTGGCATTATGCATTCCATCATTATGAAAGTGTTTATTGATATTGCATGTGATTATTCAATTAGTAGAATATCCATGTGAATATGTAAATGGAATTATTTCATTTTATTTTTACCATACTAGGTTGAAGTTCAAATTTAAAAGGATTTTGTTTTAGTTATACATTTCCTTAAATGTTTATTCTTATTTATGAAAGTTTCCGCTATATTGTTATCCTTACTGGGCATTTGAGCTCACCCCTTTTTCTATGTTTTATTTTTACCAGGACGTGAAGAAGTATTTTATGAATGATCTGCAGGGATAGTATGAGGGGATATGAAGACAATATATTGTTGTAGTTTTTCACTTATTGATGTAATGTAAACATTATGAATATATCTAGTGTTTCAAAGGATACTAAACTAATCGGTCTTTTGAGACTTGATCGTTCTTGTGATCATGCCAATGTTATGTAATAATGCACCGACTCTGGGTATCTAGGGTTGGGGCGTTACAGTTGGTATCAGAGGGAGGTTTAGTACAAACCTTGGAAGCTAGATTTAGATAAACTCTGATTAGATCACATAGATATAAGATGGACTTTGAGGATTAGTATAGTAGAATTTCCTAGAATTTAGGTATTGTAGAAATTTTGTGAGTTTTCCGAGCAATACATCCCTGTCTGGATTCGAGCAGGTAAAGGCGGCTCTGGCACAGATGTACATAGGGGTAAAACTCGAAAACACCGATTTGAGCTAGACTCGAATGGGAACTGGTGCATGACAACGGGCCTTGCTGCACTCTTGGTTACGACACTCCCGGGGGATATTCTTAGGATAATTATCATTTTCATTACAAACCATTATGATGGGTTTATGAGTATATACTTCCTAAAAGGAGACATTTTTATGAATATTGATTATATCTATAAACTATTTAATTTATGTTATGTGTTTTACAAGTTTGGGATTAGGTATTGTTATTCATAAACTAATCTAGTGTATTCCATTGTTTAGAAATGATGCCCAGTAGAAGGAATGAGAACTCCAACAATAAACATGATCCAAAGAGAAAGAAGGATAATATATTTCATGGTACTAAGCCAGAATTTATAGGAGAAATAGTTCCAATGTATTATCATCATATTAAAAAATAATATCATGTGTTGATAAGATAAGTAAAGAGTTTACTGAGTCCTATGGATTTTTCAGGGAAGCAAGAGAAGAAAAGGATGGAAGAGAGAAAGATGGATAAAGGGAAGAGGGAAAAGATGAATTTTCCCATATGTGATAACTGTGGGAAGAAACACCATGGAACTTGCCTTAAAGGAATGGGAGTTTGTTATAAGTGTAGAGGAAAAGGGTGCAAAGTATGTGACTACAAGGGTAAGAAAATGGTTTCAAATGTACAATGCTTCATTTGCAAGGAGTTTGGACATTACGTAAACCTATGTCCCAGTCATCAGACTATGCCGCAAATGATGATATTGGATAATAATCATGTTATGATACTGCCACAGATGAAGAGGAATGATTAGAGTTCTTATGTTGATTATGTCATTTGAGTGTTGTGTCAACAATGTACTTTTTATAACAATTATGGAGTATATAAGGATTTTACTACAGTACTATTTCATTAAGAACTTGAGATTGTGTGGAACAAAGAAAAGTGACTCAATAGAATGTTAAATTTTTGGAAAATATATGGTTGAGATAAAGATAAACCTTAATATGGTTTTGATACCGAGGTAGTGATTTTAGAATAATACATTATTGATTTGGATAAATTATATTTGAAATTCTTGACTACCATGAAACTGATTAATGATTTGTATATTCCATCACTGTTGGGGTTTACAACATTTTTGGATTGAAGGAGTATATCTATTATTCTTTAAGGAATAAAGGATCATGAATGTAATCAATAAGGTTTTATGGTAATTCAGGATGTTGTAGTGTTTTAAAATAATACACGATGAAGGTGATCACATGTTATTACATGGAAAAAAGGATATTCATTGTGTTTACCTTTCTTATAAATTTTGGACTGAAGTATTTTGGATAGTTCTTGTTTGGATTATTTTGGATTTCCATAAAAGGACAACTCGGAGGTCGGGCGGCAACCCATCGCATCCGGCAAGGCTGTGGGGCTTGAACCCACAACCGAAGGGCGACATGGGTGTATCACCATCCACTGACCCACGTGATGTCCAGGATTGAATAATGTTGTTTTTTAATGGTTCTTCTAGATGAATTATAAATTAATTTTTTAACCCTATACGAATAGGATAAATAGAATATTATTTTTAAGTTCAATTATCTTTTAGAGTGATAAATGAGTTTGTGGTAGAACTTTGTTAAATGATGAGACTCTACTTGTCAAGTATATATTTTTTGTCTTCTCTTATTCAATAAAGAAATTAATTCTTATACTTTAGTTAAGGTATCTTAAAACAAAAAAAAAGTTTTATCCTAATACCATATGTTTTGCTGAACCGATGATATTTTAAATCATCATAGATTGATGAATTTAAGGCCCTCAATTTTACACTTGTTTGTGATTGATGACCTCAATCACTACCTATAAATATTTACGTTTTCCTCCAATTATATATCTCTAATTTCCACCAATGTTCTCCGAATAGAGATCATAATTTGGTGGTGACCCTTTCATTTCTCTTTTCCTCGTATTTAGACTACATTTTATTAACCCAATTTCCGATGTGGGGTTTTCCCACAAAGATATTTTCTATATTCAACATTTTATTTTCGAAGAACAATTTTAAATTACGAGGATGAAATTTATTGAAGTAGGAGAGAATGTTACACCCCAGGCTACCACGATAAGTTTCCCTTTGAATAATGCAATGACGTGCATTGTACGCAACTTTGAGATTCTAACACACCACAACCAATCAAACTAGCCCTTATGGATAGTAATACCTACTTTTTGAAATTTTATAAATTTTATCTTTTGAAATTTACTTCATTTTTGTATTCTTAATATCAAAATTATCTTAGGTGAAATTTTGGTACTTTTTGGATAACTTTCTTATTTTGATGAATAGTGAAAATTACTAAATTTTAATTAAAAACAACTTTTTTAATCGAAATAATTAATAGTGATAAATTATTAATTTGAGTGGTTTTAAAGTATATTTAGAATATATTTTTACCATTTAATACAATGTTGGTCATTTGATGTAATTTCACATTTAAACCAGACATAAACAAGTGTCAAACTTTTGATAGTTATTATCTCTTAAAAACACGCTATTTGTTTTGACGACGGGAATTAATTTTAAAAATTAATTAATGCAACTGATATGTTTTGAATTTGGTAAAATAGACATCATTTTTGAATTTATAATATCAAATATATCTTAACCCTAATTTTTGGTATTTTTCTGGAAACTTTCATTTTTTTTGATGATTAGTGAAATCACTAAGTTGTTGTTAAAAAACTGAATTTTTCATAAAACTGAATTATATAGTTTCTGTGAGTGAAATTTCAAAAATCTGAGAGACACAGTTAATATCAAGGAGTAAAATGTGGTTCAATGAGATGAAAATAATTTTTGGTGAACAGTAACTTTTTACTTTTATTTACCACAATTAAAAGTGAATAGGGTAATTAAGGGTAAAAATGATATTAATATTACCCTAACACATGTACTAATTCTATTGGACAAGTTTATATGGACCCAGAACAACCTTAGGAGTAAAATAGTATCATTTAGGTCCACTTGTATTAGATTAGGACATTTATTATTATTTAATTCAAAGAAGAGTTAAAAGAGTTAAAATCAAAGTTTATTTACTAAAACATTTTTAGTATAGGGTTATAAATAAGATAAATTCGATTGTAAATATTCATTATAAAGATAAAAAAATTTCTTCCATAATGGTATTTTATTTATAATTTTTAGACATTAAATAATTTAATTTATTTATGACACAATGGTGATGTAGTAATTACCAAATTAATGAAAAATTAGAATTATTGATATTATAAATACCCAAATTAATGTAATTTGAGAGTTGTTTTAAATAAAAATAATTTTATAGGTTAATATGACATGTTATGATTTATTTAATTATCTTTTTTTGAAGTAATCATTCTGTTATGATTTTCACTAAAATCAATTATTGAATAGTGTCAAAATTGACATAAAAGAGTTTTTTTAAAAACTATTATATTATTAATTGATATTCAATTCCTAAAAATCTAAGGTTTGGCCAAGAGACTTATATCATGATAGGTGTATCATTAATAGACCACTTGGGGGTCTATTGGAGGTATATAGTATGTTCATTAACTATATAATATAAAAATACAAAGTGGCATGGTAAGTGTCAAACTAATTAACTAAGAGTTAAAAATAAAAGATAAGGTTAATAAAATGACCCAAACCTGTCTAAATTCTATTGGTTGAGTGGTTTTCGACCCATAACCACCTTAAACTTTAAATAATCAACTTTGGAGACATTATAATCCGAATATTTATTTATTATAAAACAATATTTCTAGCTTTTCCAAAGGTGCCCATCACCCCTCTTATAAAAGGGCACTCCCCCTTCTCATTAATTCACACCTTCACAGCCATTTGGCTCGGCCAAAATCATCCCAAATACTCTCTAAACATCCCTCAATAAAACCTTTAGGCCTTATTTTTATCAGAACGCCAACCTACGGAGCCCTTTTTATCAAATCAAAAGGAAAAACCCGAAGAAGAGGTATTGTTTTCACCACCCGTTTTCAAGTTCCTTTCTTCTTCCACTTCTTATTTATTTGTTATTACCATTATAAAATAATGAATCCAGTATATCCTATTTACTGTAAAATTATTATAAATATGGTACAACCATATTCAGTATTCTATCCATCCATTGAATGACATGTCACCATACGTGCATACGTACGACTTACCGTCTCCACGTCGTGGTGTAATTGTTATTCAATATATTATTATTTGGATGGGTATAATAATGATTTTTAATTCATGTAAGTAATAAATATAACATGATAATGATTATGTATATATGATATACCATCCAATTATATATTATTTTAATATCAAAATAATGATATTGTCGCTCGTGCGTACGTACGGACTACCATCTCCACGAACGCGTTGAGATTAATTCTCCATCGTATCCATTCAAGTATAATTATAATTTGATGGTTTAAAAATAATGTTTAAGGACTTGGTAACATTCTGGATATGAATAAGATACAACCTATCCATGAAAAACATGGCTTACATAACAAAATATATAAAATAAAACGAGTAAGTTAACACCCGAAACAACGATAATACTAATATATTATTAACAAATCAATGTTAAAAGATCATATATGATATCATATTAATGTATATGATTATTTCCTAATTTAATAACAATTATTTCACCATTATACAGGAATATAACCTACACTCATCCAAGGAAAAGTACAAGGTAAGGGTTATTTCACAATCTCTTCATTATCCGAGGTTGTTTATACGTAATTATCTGCTGGGACCTCTTTATCATCCACATCCATGTTTCTTGAAAGTGAATTTCAAAACATTCTTACTATTTTACAGAATATGGGTTAAAGTCATTTATACCCTTGTTTGACTTTTTATAAGATGTTTATAAAGGAATCTTTTTGTCGTTTTCCAATCAAGGTTCTTTTTAACATTTTTGACAGAATTAAGGTAAGAATGTTATTTAACATATACGGCGGGTGCGGCTATTTTACGCCGTTATAAAATTTTCAAAGCTTCCCTTACAAGCTTATAATAATATTTTCAATGAAAATGTTTTATTTTATAAATATATGACTCTTAAATTATTTCAAAATAGAAAGAGATATTTCTCTAAAAAGAGTTTTGATTTAATCTATGTCAACATCCTTTAATGGATTTTACACTTATTTGAAGTTGATTTATTATGATACAAAACTTCTATATTGTATTGAAGGTTTTGTGATATGTTTTACTGTGGATGTGTTATTTTTATACCATTCATGGTTTATGGATGAAGTATATACATTTCATATGCTAGTTTTAATACAAATGTTTATGTTATGTTTAAACCTTTTTCATATGGGAATGCATTGGACTTAATATGTGATGGGTGGAGCCCGCTATAGCTCCTCGATGCATTGGTAGGTCTCAGGAGACAAAATAGTGTCTTGGAACAAGGCCTTGACAAAATCTTATTTGTAGTCTTGGCATGAGGCCTTGGTTATGTGGTTACGATAGTCTAGGATTATGCATTCCATCATTATAAAAGTGGTTATTGATATTGCATGTGATTATTCGAATAGTATAATATCTATGTGAATAAGTAAATGGAAATATTTTATTTTATTTTTTCCGCACTATGTTGAAGTTCAAGTTTAAAAGCCTTTTGTTTTAGTTATACATTGACTTAAATGTTTATTATTATTTATGAAAGTTTCCGCAAAATTCTTATCCTTTCTGGGAATTTGAGCTCACCCCTTTTTCTATGTTTTATTTTTCCTAGGATGTGAAGAAGTATTTTACGAATGACCTACAGGGACAGTATGAGGGGATATGAAGACAATATATTGTTCTAGTTTTTCACTTATTTATGTAATGTAAAATTTATGAATATATCTAGTGATTCCAAGGCTACTAAACTAATCGGTCTTTTAAGACTTGATCTTTCTTGTGATCATGCCAATGTTATGTAATAATGCACCGACTCTGGGTATCTATGGTTGGGGTGTTACATCTCATTTGTTTTATTTTCATTTTCCACCCCCTATAATATTATTATTATATTTTGAATAAATGAAATCAGAATCCATAATATACTTTGATATTTTTATGTTAATTTTTTTATCTATAATATCACATACTTCCATCAAATGGGATACAAAATCATCGTTTGTGTGTACGGTAGACTACCGCCTCACGAGATGATGCCATTTTTCATCCATTTACACCTTTCAAGGTTTTGATAATGATGGGATTTATGTTTTAATATGATATATATGGTATATATTTTGAGTTTATTTTTCTTTAATTAATATAAAAAATATATTCATTCTCTCCGTTTTTTTAAATATGATAACTTCATTTGTGGACGTGAGCACAACCGCTTTCTCAAAGCGATGTGATTCATTTACACATTACATAGAATGAATTAAAGATGGGTTTATTAAATTTATATGATATATAAAATAATAATTATAATAGAATAATTTATATATATATATATATACACATATATTTCTTTTACTTTACTTATTTCAATTTGATAAGAAAAGAGAAATAACACTCATGCGTATGTACGACCTACCATCTATAGGAACAATATATTAAATTTCATAGTTATATTTGTTATATATTTTTATATATATTTATATACTAAATATATATTATATTTCAATCATTTTTACATTTATTAAATAATTAGATAAGGGTCTAATTAAGTGTATCCTGAATAACAGGTCAAAACATATACAGACAACAATGTGGATATAACCTGAAACATAACGTTAACATAAAATTGATAAAAAAAGGGTAATATAATGTTATAATAAAATAACATATGGTATTATGTATGAGAATATTGTTATTTTTAATATATATAATAAACTAATACTTATTATATAAGATTATAGAACATGTACAAAGAATGTCAAGAATTAAGGTATGAGTTTTATCGTCCCACATTTATTTCTGTAAGTCTTATGCCTAATTAATCACTCATTTTTTTAGTGTGGTGTATATTCTATCGATGAATATATTATATAATTACTATAATTAATGTTATGGTTATTTAAAAATCAATTCTAATTTCTTTCTTAAATGGGATTTATGGATCAAGAGTTACCAAACCGGTAAATTAATTTTGTCTCAATTTTCCTTCTTTGAAATACATGCCATGTTATGAAACTATATTATTCTATGAGATGTATATACTACCATTTTTCATGTTATGTCATGAATACCGTTATTTTTATAATATTTTAATCTTCATTTAATTTTATAATCTCATGGAGATAATGATTTAATGTTACTAATGTTGTAAGAGTTTATTACAACAGTCTCAATGTTTTTCAGGATTGTATACAATTATGCTTCCATGAATAAAATATTATAATATATCGCTTAATAACTATCATGAATTTTGTTATCATATATTTAGTTATGTAATATCTAAGTAACAGTACCATTTTTTCACTCTTTGGTACTTAATATAATTAATAAAAGGATCTTATGAAAATAGAACTTTGTTTCCCCATTTTTATTGGAAGTTTGTGTTCTTTTAAAATCATGTTTTCTTAAAATGATTTAAAAAATGTATTGGTATTATCCTATATTGATTAAATTAATTTTTTACCCATGTTTTACCTTTTTAATAAATGATTTTAAAAGAAATATTCTTTTCATTTTTGATCAAGTCACTTTTCTAAACATTTTAAGGTGCTAAAGGAATGTGCAACATGTACGAACCTACCTACCATCATGAAAATTATTTATATGAAGCATTATTTATAATTTTAAAAGTTTATATTTGTAGATTTTTTTTTAAATATTTAAAATTTTTTTTTATTTCAAAATAATTTTCAATGAAAATGGTTTTTCAAAAATATTTTTTGTTTAGGAAGTTTTTAAAATGATTTTCAATGCATACTTCTTATGTTTTGAAAAGGATATTTTAAAAGAAAATGATTTAAATGATTTCAAGATTACATTATAAGAATTCAAATAAATTTTATAGAAATGAGTTTTTAAAATTATTTCAAGCCGTATTTTTTATGTTTTCAATGTTTTTAAAAGAAATTGTATTTTCAAAATGATTTCAAGCTTTTTTTTATGTTTTCACATTATTTTATAATAAAATTGTTTTAGGAAATTTTCATGATTTAATTATCTGTTTTAAAGTTGTTTTCAAAGAAAAAACATCCAAGATATTTTTAAGCCTCCTTTATAAATTTTTAGTGCTTTTTAAAAGAAAGATATTTCCAAATGATTTATGTTCTAAAAAATAGTTTTTAAAAGAATAAAATAGTCTTCCTCAATAAATTTTTTAAATGAAATTGTAATGATTTTTTTATAAAAAATGTATTTTTGAAAGGGTTTTATGTCACACCCTGACCTAATGCTTATTATATTTTAATTTATGTTAGGTCTTTCTTTGAGTTGGAGTTTGAATCAATTCTAATTTAAAAGGGATTTGTGATCTTATACGGGTGTGCACCCGTACGCGTGACCGTGTGTAGCACCCAATCATAATTGGACAATGTTTTTTTATTAAATGTGTTATTATTTGTGTGTGAGACCTTGCACACGACCCATGGCACATTGCCAAACCCGACATGAGTCTTTGAGTTTTGATGATAAATGAGTGTTTTGACTCGGTAGTGACTGGCGCATGCACACAAAACGGGAAGAGCCACATGTCTTTGTCAGATGTTCGTGCGACCTACCCGGTGCATGGGTAATCAGTTAATTAACAAGTTGAATAATACTTTAGACACAAAAACAAAATATGAAAAATGATTAATTAATTTACGAGTTGTTTAATATTATTATTATTTTTATTGGGGATTATTCTTCATCTTATTATTTCAGTTAATATTTTTATTAGTTGGATAATATTAAATTATTAATATGGTTATAAAATTTTCAGTATGTAAGTTTTAATGTTATTTATATTATTAACTTTATTATGATTTTAATTAGGTTGTAAGTATTTTTAAGTTAACGTTGTATGTTTTTTTAACACCATATTTAAGCGCTAATATTACTACTACTATTGTTAACATATTATTTTTATTTTAAGTTAATTTTGCAGTTTTTTTTAGTTTTAATGTATCTTTATTTTATTTTATTTTATTTTTGTTTTCTTCTGAATTCCTTATCTTTTTTTCCTCTTTTTTTCCTATTCACTATATTCTTCCCCTCTCTCTCTCTCGTGTCCTGCATTTTTTTTCTCCCCCCTGGTTCGCAGTTTACCCCCACCTCCGAACCCTAGCGGCCTTGCACCGCACCTCCCCCCCCCTTCACGCCTCCCCTGTCCAGCTGCTGCTGGCTCTCTGATCACCGGCGCAATGCACCCACCTCAGACTGCCCTCCATCTCCCTTTCAGACAAACCAAGTCGTGCCACCTTGAACCGCCGCATGCCTCTCCTCCTAGATGCTCCTCCTCCTCCCTACCACCTTGAGCCGACGCCTCCCTCCTGCCTCGTCGTGCCGCACCAATCGTGCATCCCTTGTCCAAGCAGGCCGACGACTGCACCCTCTTGTTACCTTCCCACTTGGCCGAACTCCCTTTGCAACTTTTTTTATTCAGAAGCCCTCATTTTAATTTTCCGGCACCGCGCAAGCTCTAACAACCTCCATCAACCTCCATCCATTATTTCAAAACCCATGCCGTAGGTGCGTCTTTCTTTGGATGGTTGTTTCTTCCCTTGATAGAATTGTGTATTAGTTCTTCATGTTGTTTGAGGTCCTTTTGTGGTGATTTGGGTTCGATTTCTGGTTTTTAGCGTCTAATCTAAGATATTGCAGTGCATCTGGTGGGCGATTGGAGTTTGTGCACCAGGTTGCGATGTTTGTTTCCTACATTCCGAGGTAGGTGGTTCTGCTCTTAATTATTATCTGATTAATCAAATTTCATGTTTAATTAATTTAGCATGTTATTTAATTAATATGTGTTGTGAGAAGTTGATCTTTGATGTTTGATTTTCATTTTAATTCTTTGGTATCATGTTTATATCATGTGTGTGTTTTCTGCTAAAAACTCATATCTAGTGGATAGTAAATTTTAAATTGTGTGGTTAGCTTATTATGCAGTGTAATTGGTGTTTTGGGGTTGCGTCGGCATGTGTTCTTTCATAAATGATCATTTGAGAGGATTTTTGTTGTTTTAGTTGTGCGGCGTATTTTCAAATGGGTTGGCAAGTTTTTATGGTGGTTTCTTTAATCGCATGTGTAATACAGATTTGGTTCCTGAGGTGGTGTTGTGTGCGTGGGGTTATGCGAGGGGTTTTGGGTCGGTCTAGTGTGTAAAGTGGTGTTTTTCTCTTAAAAATTTTTTTATGAAAATTTGAATTCTTTTATTAAATAATTATTAAGGGTGAAAATTGTTTTTGTTAAATCGTGGGAATATTTTTTGTGCTTAAAGTCTTGCGTCATGTGTGAAATTTGTTTAATAAATTCTGTTAGTGGTGTGTTTGATAATGAAAGTGATTTCTTTGATTGTGCAGCCATTTTAATTGGTTGTGTATGTAATGTGGGTTTAGTTTTGGGATATTCTTTTTGTGTGTGTGTTGTTTCAAATGGATTTTGTGTGTGAAAATGGGGGTTTTTGTGTGTTTGGGGTCTTGTCTGGTTTGAGTTTATTGTTATAGCATGTGATGTGAACTCTGAACTACTTGAGCACAAACGGGAAGCCTGGGTACCAAGGAGGGTGAACTAGACTAATGGGCTAGTATTCCGGAGGTGACTCGACCCGGTTTCACTGGCAGGACTGACGATTGCAACACTAACTAAACTATACTTTTCTGAGGGTCGTGGCCTTCTATGCCACGTTTTCTAAGGGTCGTGGCCTTCTAAGCCACATTTTCTGAGGGTCGTGTCCTTCTAAGTCAGGTTTCACCGAGACACGGAGATCTAGGGACCCAAGATAGCTAACACCCACACGACCTCTCCCATATTAGTGCTCATTGGTTACTTTGCACTCATCGGTGTGACACTTTAGTTATTTTTAAAGTAAGGGTGTGTGTGTGTGTGTTTTAATTTAAGTTGTTTTTTTTAAAAAACTGCTTTCTCTAAAACTGTTTTCTATTACGTTTTTCAAGCATTTAGTTTTTTTCATTAATTAAAATTGGAAATGTATTTGTCATTTAATAATTGTGTGTGGAACCTTTTTCTAGGTGGCAACTTACTGGGCTTTTAGATCACACCCAACATACATCTTTGGGTGTATGTTGAATATGTTTTTTTATCTTTCCAGGTTGAGGCATCGAGCATCGCATTGGTGGTTCGGGTTGTTGGTAGCATCCTCATGTTGGTTGGTGGTGGTGGCTTGGGGATGTGACTCCTCATGTCGCACGGAGGTTTGTATTGGTTTTTTGGTTTCAATTGATGTAGTCTCTTTTGGGTTTTTATTTCAAGTTGTAAACATTAAATCTGAACTTGGTATAAGGGTCTGTTTGGTTGTCTATTTTTAGTTTCAACTTATTCAGCTTGTTGTCTGTTTTATATTTATTCATCCAGGAAAATCGTTCCTGTGTTTATTTTGATACCCGAGCACTTGTGCCAGCCCGTGGGGATCGGGAACACCCTTTGGGCCATGTCGCGGACCGGGTCAGGTGCCGGGTCGGATGGCGACCCGGCCTGGTTTGTGAAAAAATGGTATCAAAGGGGGTTTTTGTTCTTGTTATTCGGGATGTCAGGTAGATCAGAGATAAGATTGTCGGTACTCGAGTGGTAGGTGTGGGAAGAGCGTCGCGAAATCTTTCTCATTCTGATCCTCGAGTAACCAGGGGTAGTCTAGGATCTAATTTTGTAACACCCCGAGATTTTATGAAAAATATTATTTTAATTTCACTAATGTCTTGTGTTGTATGCTACACCAAGATTACCTTGTGCTATACGTAACACTGTATTAGCTTGCAGTATACGCAACACTATTCTTGGATCGTGTTACACAAAATTTTGATAATAGTTATTCTACGCAACATTGAGTGTATATATATATATTAAATGTATAAATAAAATATGGTTGGATTTTGTTATAGGCAACAACAAAGGAGTTGTGCACTACACAAAACCCTGACTTGGCTTGCATTACACGCAATCGCAACCTTCCTCGATAGCGTGTCTTGTACGCAATACCGGGTTTTACTAAACAACGATATATTACTATAATATTGTTATGAACTAGCCGTTATGAATAGTGTTAACTAAATTTTGAATTTTATAACATTATTATTCATCTTACACATTTCTAGAACACGGTATAAGATCAAAATAAATTTTTCGGGTAAACTAATTATTTTTCAAAAAATGCAGTTTTGCCGCCTTTTGATGGCGCAACCACTTTAAATCTAGTTTTTGAAATGTTTATAAGTTCAATTTGAAAAAATAAAATTCTTCTTTTGAATCAGGATAGAAAAATTTACATTAGATAAAGTTTTGATATTTTTCCGATAGCTCTCATATTTTATTGAATAGTAAAAACACGCTGTATTTTAATTAAAAACAACTTTTTTCATCGTAATATCTTATGTGGTTAAATTATAATATTGAATGGTTATAAAGTATCAATAGAATATATTTTTACCATTTAATATAATGAATGTCATTAGCATTGATTTTACCTTGAATTCGTAGGTTAAATCAATTCAATCTTTTGCAATGTTTTAAAGAAAAACCCATTTTCTTTCGACAACGGGATTAATTTTAATTTAATTTCTGCATCTTTTGTATATTGAATTTGGAAAAATGGATTCCATATTTGGAATCGGTGGGTCCAAATTATGTTAATATTCTACTTTTTATTTTTAGGCATTGTGAATAGTAACTACGGTAAATTTTATTTACTATAGTTAAAGGTAAATCGGGTAATTAAGGGTAAATATAAGATTATAAAATTACCCTTACACTTGGAAAAATCCTATTGGATGGCTAAAGGTAGACCCATATAACCTAAGGGTCGGATTAGATTCATTTTATGGACTTTTTTCCATGAAAATAATTTAATTATTATTAAAACAAAGAATGTGACAACATGTCACTTTCTTAAATCTTATAAGTATAATAATTTTAATTTAGTGATAGACTTCATGAAACTTCAAAAATGAATAGTATCCAGAAAGCTAATACAATTATATACATGATAAGAATATATTTAGAAATTTTAGGGATTTAATAATTATCATTTATTATGACACAAAGATGATGCAGTAATTGTCTTATTAATGAAATATTGACATAATTGATGTTATAAATGCCCAAATAAATGTAATTTGAGACTTTTTATGACTTAAATTAATTTTCTAGGTTAATATGACATGTTATTGTTGATATAAGAAACTTTTTTCGAACATATTATTCTTTTATGAATTTCATAAAAATCATGTACCAAATAGTGTCAAAATTGACATAAATTAGTTTTTTAAAAAAATATTATATTATTAATTGTTATTTAATTCCTAAAAATATAAGGTTCGGCCAAATGACTTAGATAAGGATAGATATATTAATAATAAACAACTTGTGGTTCTTTTGGCTTGTTATGGTATGTTTTTTAACCATATAGTGTAAGAAAACAAAAAGACACGGTAAAAGTTAAATTATTTATCTTAGAGTTAAATCTAATTAATAAGGTTAAAATAATAACCTAAACTTGTCTAAATCCAATTGGATGAGATTATTTCGACCCATCCCCACATTATCTTAGAAATAAGTCCCTTTTAAACCATTATAAACCGAATTTGACCTTAATATAAAATAATATTTTGAGATTTTCCTAAGGTGCCCCTCTCCTCCCTTATAAAAGGGCACCTCCTCCCTCTCCTCCTCACACCAATTTGAGCATTCAAGCTCGGAAAAACCCTGAAAAAATCTCTTCTCCATTTCTCTAGTATCATCCTATAGGTCTTTGTCTTCTTCAAAGACCATCCTTAGTTCTTTAAGTGGAGGTTAAGTGAAGGCGCATCAAAAATAGGTAATATCCATTACCGATATTTTTCAATTTCTTTCTTCTTCAACTTCTTCTTATTTATTTGTTTCATGATAAAGTAATAACATAAGTATTTCGTATATACTGATATGTTATTATAAATATTAAACAACTCTAATTAACCTTCTATCCATCATACGGAAAAAGGAAATCACCACACGTGCATACGTACAGAATACCGTCTCCATGCCGTGGTGTAATCTATTTTCCGCCACCCCCTTAATTGGATGGGTATAATGGTGTAATGAGTAACTATATATGATTATTATAAAGTTATATTGATACTAAAATATTATACATACACTTCAACACAATTCCACGACCATGGGAATGATATCATCGCTCGTGCGTACGCACAGACTACAGTCTCCACGTCGCGATGAGATTCATTATCCATGTTAACCATTCCAGAATGATTATAAAGTATATATAATGAATAATAATGAAATATATGACATGGTAAATCAACTAGATTTATGTATATATATATTTCATCTACTTACTTCCATTCAAGACAATAAGGAAAGGAAAACAGCGTTCATGCGTACGTACGGACTACCGTCTCCATGAACGGTGTGTTTCATTTAATTTATCTATATATTATATATATATGAATATACTGAATATATATGATATATAAATCATATTTTATATTCTGGAAGTAATTAAATCATGATATAAGTAATAATAATTTCAAGAACAACAAGTCCAAACACCTACGATAAATGAAACGATTTTACCCAAAACGCTTCTTTAACAAGGAATTTACAAAAGAACGGGTAATATAATGTCATAAGTGTACCATATATGATATCATAACAATGAATATGATTCTGTAATAAGTTAATGACATTATTTAAATCATTATACAGGAGGTTCAGATACGTACAAATCATATCGGACATAAGGTAAGGGAAATATCACAATCTCATTTTTATCCGAGATTGTTTGTACTTTAGTATTTACTGGGGTGTATTTTATCATCCACATCCATGTTTCCTCAATATTTAATATTATTTACATCCATATAAAATTGTTTAAATCCAATTTTACTCTTCGGTGAGTTTTTATTAAAAGATATGAATGAAATCTTTTGTCGTTTTTCATACGAGGCACTTTTTGACTTTTCTGACGAATGTACGAAGAATGTTTTTTTAACTTATACGACATGAATGGATTTTTAAAAAATTATTTCCATGAATTTTTCTTTACATGTTTTCAAGTTTATTTCTAATCAGCTTCTTTTAGTTTATAATTGTACAACATGTTAAGAAAGGAAAAGTGTTTTTGAAGTAGAAAGGATATTTTCCTCAAGAATGGAGTTCAAGTGTTTTCTCAAAATTATTTTCCATATAAGATAATAAAGGGTTCTGTTTCTATCCCTATTATTACATTGATTTGATTATGTTGTGATGGAATTATTTTATGAATTCCTTTATCTTATATGAAATGTTTTATGATGTCACGATGTTTAAGAATCCCATTTTTATTACATGGGTTATGCAATGATGTATGATTTATTATTTTGTGGCACACATAAGAATGGTATCATTATGAGATGGGTGGGACCTATATCTCCCTCCAATGCATTGGGTAAAGATTTTATATCTCATGAGATAGACATGGCTGGAACGGTAGGTTATACCGGTTCAGTGAAACAGGACTGAAACGAGGGTGACTCGGTTCAGAAATGGACTTTGTCCTCTAAGATAGTCTTGGCAATGAGTCTTGACTAATAAGATATAATTCTCTATGATTATGTGTGTATGCCACAAAGTTTCATGTTTTAAGTTATGATTATTGGGATTTCATTTCACTACTATGATTTATCCCATGTTATGAAATTATTCTCTCTTTTGCAGGTTAAGATTCCCAAAATGTTATGTTCTTATGAATATGTTGTGATTGATATTTATTTTGTTTACCCTTTATGAGAATTTGAGATCACCCTTTTATGTTTTCTTTTCCCCAAGATATAAAGAAAGGTTTTAGGTAAAACAAAGAAGATCTCTATGGGAGATGTTGAAGATCTTTCACCACGATTAGAAGATTATATTCCGAGTTTCCAAAGACACTAAACTATTACGATCCTTGTGTGTGTGTTTTTGTTATGTACTAAGTATTCCGAAAAAGTAATGTAATGTGCATGTACGTCAAGCTTCGGGTCTCTACAAAGTTTAGGATTTTGTATTTGTGGATGGGGGATAACAATAGGAGTAATGCGGTACTGCGTGCGGTCTCACATGGAGTAGCGACCCATGTGATGCCTGAGGGTACGGTTCGACACTCTTAGTGGTTGGTGCTTGCCTAGGGCATGGTCTACTAACCCATGTAGCCAGGTTAGACACGACCACTAGTCCTCCGCCCAGGTACTTTAATGTATGTGATGTATTTCTTTAGTTTTGTGAATTTGCGTGAAATTGTTTTCCTTTAAAAAGGGAATAGGACTTTGCTGATGCTGTTATTTTATTTTGGGGTGCATTTCTCTTGGACCTTATTTTTGGAATTTGGCGTTGATTTGTCAAAGTTGAATTTCTAAAGGGATGTCTTGGGTTATCTGAAATTGAAATGGGCTGTTTTAGAAATGGAAATCATTCTTGAAATTTTCCTTGAAATTTTGAAATGGTTTTGAAAAGAAAAAGGTATTTTCTGATATTGAGAATTTTTTGTTTTGAAAGCAGAGTAGCCTTTTTTCTTTCTAGTGGTATTCCAATGGGTGATCGCATGTGCATGAGGACTTGATTAATGGATAGTTGGTGGATCGTGTGGACGGGTGCCTGAGTGGCATGAAAATGCATACTTGCAAGGCACCATGGAATATCTGTGGTGGTTGATTGATCTCTAAGGTTGCTTCTTGTTTCCTAGAAAGTGGTCCTTTTTCTTAAATGGGGTTTTGTTCTCAAATGGTTTTGGAAATGGAAATAAATGAAATTGCATTTAGAGTAAATATGGATTTTCAAAATAGCTTTTGTTCTTGTTGTGCGTTACTTGGTTTTCCAAGTGAGCGTTTTTCGTTGAAAATGAATTGATGTTTGAAATTGGGATTATTGGATTTGTTTCTAGAATTTTGATGTTTGTTTTGTGATGTGTTTGGATTTGTGGAAAGATGTTTTGTGTATCTTGTTTGGGATATGCCCCCTAGAAACGTTCCATGGGTTCTAGAAGGTCTCTCTTAGTTCTTGGCCCGACCCAGACTCTCAGTAGAGTCGTAGTGTTCGGTTCTGCTCGGTGGCATCGACTATTCATAGACGTCGATGTCAGTTGGATTCCGTTGAGTGATTTGGGAAATTTGGAAGTGACTCTGGTTTTGTAGGAACTCCAAATGTTGTGCGGATGTAAGATTTTCTCGAGTACATCTGGTAGAGCGGGACTAAACTAGTGAATGGTGATCGTTCCGTTTTCATTGCAAATGAGGATGTCGTGAGAGATCCTCAAGACTAGCCTCATTCCACGGTTGTACCTAAAGAAGCTAAGGTAAGAAAGGTGGTTGATCTCGTAGGTGCTCGACCATTCAACATGCGGTGAAGGAGGTGTGTTGAACTTTCTGATGAGATAGTTCCATGTTCCCCAGAAGTAGTGTGGAATCTTCAGTCTAAAAATCGTACAAGTTGTTGGTCCTGTTTATATTGTGGTAAGAGTAGGTCCCTCATCTGATGAAGAGTGTGAACCAAAGGGACTTGTTCATGGAGTGCACCTTCCATCAGTTCATGTTGCGTGTCGGACGGACCGCTCAACCTACTATCTCTAGTGTGGTCAGTCAGGCACTCTAAGTTGTTCGCTGCAATTCTCAGTTGGTATCTAAATAGAGTGGCCGCACGAGACCCGAGGAGAAGTATGCAGGATACTTTTCCAGAAGAGGAAGTTCCAGTTAGAAGTGGTCAGCTTGTGACTGTGAGGCTGGAGATGCTTCAGACATCAGTGCCCCAGCCATAGGTCTCGGGGTGAAGCTTGCGCACAGTCAAAACTCATCAGACGTGGGACAGGCTTGGTCCGACTTTAGTCCACAATGTCGGCACGAGGACAAATTAAATTTCCCTATTGCGGTACCCTCTCCGAAGGCATCCTTCTTGTTGTGAGGGGCATGGAGACCTTGTCTACTTGTCGTGGTATTATTTTATGGGAGTTCCTCTTGGGCCTTAAAGTGTTTCGTAAAAACCCATATTCTTATAAAGCTAGTGGGTGTGCTTTGTGAACCTTCTTGTGGTCGGAGATGCTCATGTCTTATAGAATTGTTGTGCGCCTATCTGGTTCATCTCCTGGTTAGGGGTTTCTGCTATCAAATCTATCTCATGTGGCAGCGTGTTGTCCACTGTAGGAATAATCAGTGCGGGTCAGCCAGTGTTGGTGGGTTCTTAACGAAGGATTCAATCAGTGTTTCTCAATGTAAACTGGTAATGTTCACGTGGGTTTCGTGGTGTTAGGTTATTTTAAAATGGTGGGGAGACCCAGTGCGGGTCTCTCTGATCTCCCCTCTTGTGTTGGTTAAACATAGGTTGTTTGAAGGGTCAATCCAGTGTTAGAGATGTCTGGGTTTGGGATTCGTTTTGATTTGGAGAACCAATATTTGGTGAGAACCCTAATATGGTGGGGAGACCACTATAGGACGTACTTGTGGAAGACTCTGTTTTGAAAGTGCACTTAGTGGGGCGACATTTTAGTTCTGCTCCACCCGACCTCGACCATGCTAATTGGTTAGCTCGGATAATGGGTCGCTAGACGAGTGTTCTTGGAGATCTCGAGCGGCCCGGGTGATCCCTAAGTCAACGGTTGGGGTGTTCCATATTTCAGTTCTACTTCGAGGTGAATTACTCAATGGTCTTTTGCTTGGTGATTCCAGTTTTGAGAAATTGGAGATTCAGGTCATGGGCTTTTGAATGCCCCGTCATCGGGAGATTGAGGTTTTGTTTTAGGGGTCTTCGTGGTCTCGCATGGAACCCTTAGTTGACGTGCTATTTTGGGACTTTCTGGGGGCAGAAAGTGTCATGGTGGGTTGAATTGTCACACCCCGACCTGACGGTTATTATATTTTAATTTATTTTACATCTTTCTTTGAGTTGCAGTTTGAATCAATTCTAATTTAAAAGGGATTTGTGATCTTATACGGGTGTGTGCCCATAGGCGCGACCGTGTTTAGAACCCAATCATAATTGGACGCTGTTTTTTTATTAAATGTGTTATTATTTGTGTGTGCGACCTTGCACACAACCCCGTGCACATTGCCAGACCCGACTTGAGTCTTTTTGTTTTGATGATAAATGAGTGTTTTGACTTGGTAGTGACTGGCGCATGCGCACGGAACGGGCAGAGCCGCATGGCTTTGTCAGATGTTTGTGCGACCTACCTGGTGCACGTTTAATCAATTAATTAACGAGTAGAATAATACTTTAAATGAAAAAACAAAATATGGAAAATGATTAATTAATTTTAGAGTTGTTTAATATTATTATTATTTTTATTAGGGATTATTCTTCTTCTTATTATTTCAGCTAATATTTTTATTAGTTGGATAATATTAAATTATTAAAATGGTCATAAAATTTTCAGCATGTAAGTTTTAATGTTATTGCCATTATTAACTATGTTATGATTTTAATTAGGTTGTAAGTATTTTTAAGTTAACGTTGTAAGTTTTTTTAACACCATATTTTGGTGCTAATATTACTACTACTATTGTTAACATATTATTGTTATTTTATGTTAATTTTGTAGTTAATTTTAGTTTTAATTTATCTTTATTTTATTTTATTTTATTTTATTTTTGTTTTCTCCTGAATTCCATATCTTTTTTTTCCTCTTTTTTTTCATTTCACTCAATTATTCCCCTCTCTCTCCCGTGTTCGGCATTTGTTTTTCTCCCCCCCTGGTTCGCCATTCACCCCCCCACCTCCTAACCCTAGCGACCTTGCACCGCACCTCCCCTCCCCCTTCACGCCTCCCCTGTCCAGCTATCGCCGGCTCTCCGACCACCGGTGCAACGCTCCCACCTCGGACTGCCCTCCATCTCCCTTCCAGGCGAACCAAGCCGTGCCGCCTTGAACCGTCGCACGCCTCTTCTCCCAGAAACTCCTCTTCCTCCCTACCACCTTGAGCTGACGCCTACCTCCTGCCTCACTGTTCCGCACCGATCACGTATCCCCTGTCCAAGAAGTCTGGTGACTGCACCCTCTTACTGCCTTCCCACTTGGAAGACCTCCCTTTGCTATGTTTTTTTTCAGAAGTCCCCATTTTAATTTACCGGCACCACACAAGCTCGAACAACCTCCGTCAACCTCCGACCAATCTTTCAAAACCCCTACCACAGGTGCATCATTCTTCGGACTATTGTTTCTTCCCTTGGTAGAATTGTTTATTAGTTCTTCATGTTGTTTGAGGTCCTTTTGTGGTGGTTTGGGATCAATGTCTGGTTTTTATCATCTAATGTAAGTTGTTGCGGTGCGTCTGGTGGGAAATTAGAGTTTGTGCATCATGTTGCGATGTTTGTTTCCTACATTCTGAGGTAGGTGGTTCCGCTCTTAATTATTATCTGATTAATAAATTTGCAAGTTTAATTAATTTAGCATGTTATCTAATTATGTGTTGTGTGAAGTTGATCTTTGATGTTTGATTTTTATTTTAATTCTTTGGTAGCATGTTTATATCATGTGTGTGTTTTCTACTAAATGCTCATATCTAGTGGTTAGTAAATTTTAAATTGTGTGGTTAGCTTATTATGTTGTGCAATTGGTGTTTTGGGGTAGCGTCAGCATGCGTTCTGTCATAAATGAGCATTTGAGTGGATTTTTGTTGTTTTAGTCGTGCGGTGTATTTTCAAATGGGTTGGCAAGTTTTCCTGGTGGTTTCTTTAATCGCGTGTATGATGCAGATTTGGTTCCTGGGGTGGTGTTGTGTGGATGTGGTTATGTGAGGGGGTTTGGGTCGGTCTAATGTGTAAAGCAGTGTTTTGCTCTTAAAAATTTATTTATGAAAATTTGAATTGTTTTATTAAATAATTATTAAGGGAGAAAATTGTTTTGGTTAAATCGTGGGAATATTTTTGGTGCTTAAAGTCTTGCATCGTGTGTGAAATTTGGTTAATAAATTTTTTTAGTGGTGTGTTCGATAATGAATGTTATTTCTTTGATTGTGCAGTCATCTTAATTGGTTGTGTATGTAATGAGGGTTTAGTTTTGGGATATTCTTTTTGTGTGTGTGTTGTTTCAAATGGATTTTGTGTGTGAAAATGGGGGTTTTGGTGTATGTGGGGTCTTGTCTGGTTTGAGTATATTCTTATAACATGTGATGTGTACTCTGAACTACTTGGGCACAAACGGGAAGCCCAGGTAGCTAGGAGGTTGAACTAGACTATTGGGATAGTATTCCGAAGGTCACTCGACCTGGTTTCACTGGGAGGACTGACGATTGCAACACTAACTAAACTATAATTTTCTGAGGGTCGTGGCCTTCTAAGCCACGTTTTCTAAGGGTTGTGGCCTTCTAATCCACATTTTTTTAGGGTTGTGGACTTCTAAGCTACGTTTCACCGAGACATGAAGATCTAGGGACCCAATCTAGCTAACACCCACGCAGCCTCTCCCATATTAGTTCTCATTGGTTACTTTGCACTCATCGGTGTGACACTTTAGTTATTTTAAAAGTAAGGGTGTGTGTGTGTGTTTTAATTTAAGTTGTTTAAAAAAAACAGCTTTCTCTAAAACTGTTTTCTCTAAAGTTTTTCAAGCTTTTAGTTTATTTCTTTAATTAAAATTGCAAATTTATTTGTCATTTAATAATTGTGTGAGGAACCTTTTTCTCGTTGGCATATTACTGGGAATTTAGCTCACAACCTATATACACATTTGGGTGTATGTAGAATCTGTTTTTGTTTCTTTCCAGGTTGAGGTATTGAGCATCACATTGGTGGTTCGGGTTGTTGGTATCATTCCCATGTTGGTTGGTGGCGGTGGATTGGGGATGTGACTCCTCATGTCACACAGAGGTTTGTATTGGAGTTTTGGTTTCTGTTGATGTAGTCTCTTTTGGGTTTTTAGTTCATGTTGTAAACTTTAAATCTGAACTTCGTATAAGGGTCTGTTTGGTTGTTTGTTTTTAGTATCAACTTATTCAGCTTGTTGTCTATTTTATATTTATTCATCCGGGTAAATCATTCCCGAATTTATTTTGATACCCGGACACTTGTGCCAGCCCGTGGGGATTGGGAACGCCCTTCGGGCCATGTCGTGGACCGGGTCGGGTGCCGGGTCGGATGGCGACCTAGCCTGGTTCATGACATTTTATATAAAGGGGTTTCAATGAAATTTTATTTTCCTTACGAATTCTTTCATGTGAAGTATCAAGGTTCTCTACATCAATGATGGAATACATTGTTATAATTTATGAATTACTGGGGATAAGATCCAAGAATACAATAAATATTCTTTATTAAATGGTTTATGATTTTATGGAGTTATGTTAATGACACATGTTTCTATTCCATAAAGTTATATTTTTTTGAAATATGATTCTTTTCACGGGTTATGATTTTATGAAATGATTATGAGACATGTCTATTTTCAATAGGTAATGATATGATGAAAAGTTTATAATACTAATTTTATTTCCTCGGTTATTATATATGTTTATAAAGATCATACTTGTTTATGGGTTATGATATTATGCAAGATCTATTATTTAATTATGTGATGTGGAGGACCTATATTCTTCTATAATCCATTGGGTAATGATTTTTATCTCAAGAGATAATGATGGGAAAAAATTAGGCAGGCTTGATCCAAAATTGTAAATTTGTGTGTCATAATCCCCTATGGGAAGATGGGGAAAATTGATCCACTATGGGAAGATAAGGAAACCTGATCCACTATGGGAAGATTTGAAAACCTAATATACTACTGGAATAAGGGGAAACCTAATCCCTTATAAGGAATGGGCTATGAATAGGGATGGTGGTGCATCCCTCCCAGTAGGTGTAGTCTCCATGAAGTTCCCTAATATGTTGTGGAAATTATCATTGACTTTTAGGGAATGATTTTTGTGTTATAACTAGATTAAATATTCACATTATTATGCATGTACCTATTTTCATGTCCATATGTTTATGCGATAGCATGATATCATTTCCTTAACTTAACGAGTGAGTCTGTTTTTATTTACACCTATGCACAATGTTATATGCTAAAGTGTATGCCAAATGCCTATGTTTTATTCCTATGTTATGATCTAATGTTTTTTTATCTTAACTACCTCACAATATTTATTTCATTGGATCATGTATATGATCTTTTATTCGAATTTTATGAACTTAAAGTATTATTTTCATGATCTAATACCCTTATATCAATGTTATATTTATGTATCTCCCTTATTTACACTTACTAACCATCTGAGCTAACCTTTTCTTTTGTTTTGTTTACCATGGGTATGAATAATGGTTTTAAGTAGAATTTCTAAACTGGGATGATCTTTACGAGAATGTTTTAATATATTTGACCAAGTTGAAACTTATGTTTCCAATTTTCCAAGGATATAAAACTTTTAGGGTCCTCAGTCTTGTATTTTTTAAATGTGCTAAATATTCATCTACAATGATGTAATATCCATGTTTGTTAAGCCGGGGTCACTATATAATCCCTTGAAATATTTTTCCAAAGAACCATATCATGAATAAAAAAATTTATACTTTCAAATTTTGTTCATAAACCATTTAAAAAAATATTTTATACTCATAAAAAATTACATTTGGATATCAAAATACACGCTTCTTTTAAAAAACCAATTTCAATACCGAAATCACCTTTTATATTAAAAAAATTTAAAACCAAAATACCATAAAAATGGGATAGAGGGTTTTTCTATGAAGTAAAAAAAGATATATTTCAAACAAACCAATGATTCAAATAATGGTTAAAAATGATAGAAAATTCATTGTCACTGTATAAGTAAAAATATGAAATTTCTTTTGTCATTTGTAAAGAAATTAAATCATTCCATAAAAAGATTACATGTTTTCCAAAAAATATGATCAGAAGACATAAATTTACTTTAAAAAACACTAATATATATATTAAAATAATTTAAAAAAATGGACATGTAAGAAAAAGAGAGATATAATAAAAACATTAAAATATAATTATTTAAAATTAAACCCCTTTACCACTTTGTAAATATTTGAATCCTATTCTTCGTGCTATAATAATATTATGAAAAATTGTAAATACTAAGATAATAGAAATATTAATGATATAAATTTTCAATGGGGACATATATACACCACATAAAAGAATATATGTTCATAACATCAAAATATTCCCTAATGAAAGGAAATTGAGATGAAGTCCCTTACCTAGAGTATGATTTATCATGCTCATTCTTTATATTCCTAAATAATAAAAATATATTACTTATTTTTCTAATTAAGATCCATTTTCATGTTTATTATTCCTTTTATTCAATTATTTCAATGTCATATACAACTACATAGTCAATTATAGTTTTGTTTTATTTTCATATGATATTTGGATTATGTTTTAGAATAACTTCAGTAGGTTAAAAATCGGTCTAGTAAGTCATTATTTCAATATATATAGAATAATAATCATAAAATATTTATCATATTTATACAGAATGTATTATTTTAAAACCAATAATAAAATATTATTAGTAATAATTAACGATATTACAATCATGGAGATGGTTGGTTGTACATATGTATAAGTAACATTTCAATTTTTCAACAATCATTATTGAAAGAAGGTAAGATATATTTTATCCTTATATAATGATACTAATATCATATACAACATATTAATTCTTTATATATACTTATATATATATAGTTCTTTAGATGTTGTGGTGAAAAAAATAATCACATCACTTTATGGAGGCGATAGTCCACACATACAAGAAATACATTATCATTTTTTAGTGTAAGAATAAAACTGATATATTGTATTTTATGAATGATAGATATTTCATAAATATCATAATTATTTTATTTATATCATATATATTAATTAAATTTATCATTCATACCTTCTATGTAAATAATTAGTGACTAAATGAATCACATTGCTTCACGAAGCGATAGTCCGCTGTACAGATAATCGATATTATCGTATCCCCAAGGAATGGAAAGTAACAAGGTATGTTTGATATATTTACTAAATGAGTATAAATATGTTTGAAATATCAAATAAAAAATTTAAATCCATCATTATAACAAGAGGTAATAGGGGATGATGGAAAATGAATGACATTGGACCATGAGGTGGTAGTCCACCGTACACATGAATGATGATTTCATATCTCATTTTATGGAAGAGGAGGAGGATTTGGGTTATTAAATTAACATAATAAAATATAAAGATATGGTATATAACGATATTATTATATAATAAAAATTTATTATTATTTTATGGAGGTAGAATAAGAAATAAAATAAAGATTTTCTCTAAAGCATGACACATCTTCTTCAGACAACCTTCTCAGGTAAGGACCAAAATCCTTCGTAAGATGGAATTTAAAAAAAATAATTGATCTAGGTTGTGGGAATTAAATTTTGGAAACTATTAGGTTAGGTATTGTTTGATCCAAATGGATTTTAATTTGTGAATAGGAGAGGATAGAAAGTGGCCTTTTATATGTGAGGTAAGTGGAACATTTGTGATGTTTCAAAAGAAAATGATGTACCCAAATTTATAACATTCAAAAAGGATCAAAAAATAGACCATTATCAATACTTATAAAATATAATGTCTTAATATGTCCTCAAAATATATATTTTTACACGTTTTTGGGTCTTTCTTACCCTTATATATTTTGTCTAACCCCTAGATATGCATTTTTTAATATTAGCGTAGTAAATATTTTTTACTATTTCACTATTAATTTAGGTAAAAAATTAATTTGAAAATATTAGATAATATATAATTTTCTGAATAAAAATAAATAAACCATTTTACTAAATTAAATTCACATGTGTGTAAAATTTTAATTTAAAATTATTCACACAAACGCTATAAAAAAGCCAGTATGTAGGAAGTGTATTATTCAAAAGAAATTTGATTTCATATAAACATTATGATTAATAATAATCATTGAATTAATAAGAAGAAATATTAAATGAAATATAATATTTAAATTCCATTTAAAATATTCATCACTATGGATTATTTTAAATAATTATTATGGATAAACATTCTGCACATTAAAACAGTTTTATAAATAAGAACATTTTTATATGAAAAAAACCTATAATAAAATAAAAAATAAATCTGATTGAAAAGTAATTAATATTATTATCTATTACTAAATAATAAATATGTTACCTTAAATCATATTAAAAACATAATGGGACTTTAAAATCCCCTAATTTATTGAAAAAATGATTTTTTTTATAAAAATTGTACTTTCCACTATTCAGTTAAATACCAAAATTTTACAATAAATAATAATATTTCACAAATAAATTAATTTTGATATATTTTTTACTAAAATGATTTTGAATTTTTAAAATTAAAATTCTAATATTTAGATATTATAATTTTATATTAAATCCTATAATAAAAGCATTTAATAAAAACTATTTCCATTTTAATTTAAAATATTATTTAATATTTTTATATTAAATATAAAAATACTAATAGACATTAATGTGATTTATTCTATCATTACATGGGTTGTTACATAAAAATTTAGAATATTAATTTAAGTATATTAAATAATTCAAATCACTAAATCTCTTAAAATAAGTTTTAAATAAGAAATAAAGAAACATATATCTAATACATATAAAAAATAACTTCTAATAATAAATATCAATATAAAATATTCACATTTTATGTTTTAAGATGAGGAAAAATCAATAAAAATCTCCCTTGTAGTGGATTATTACTAATATAAAATAGTTCATAATAACAACAAAACACAACAATACCCGAACAACACCTTTAAAAACCCACGTTAAGGTTGTACAACTAAGCCAATAGTTAAACAATTATGATACTACAACTCCCAAAAAAGCAAATAAATCCCTACTAGAGATCAAGAATGATTAAAAGAAGACCAGTTTAAAATATAGAAGAATATTTTTACAATATTATCACATCCGTTGAATTAAAATTTGTAATCATATAGTCTGAAAAGTAAAACTAAATTAGGTCATAATTTATGATTAAAATTAGTTTTCAATACAAATCAATAGGGCTTGTATAAGGGTTTTCAATCAAAATTTCATTAAGATTACCTATATGTTTTTCTATCCCTAAAGTAAATTGTTATTTTTTTGACCCTAATAGATGTTTCCTTAATTAAAATTGTTATTTGTTTGAAATAAATAGTCAATATGAGTTTTAGAGGGTTTTCCTAATGTAATCCTAGAATTTCTCTATTAAATTTATTCATCTTTATTGAATACTTTAAGGCCTAGTTAAAGTGGTAGGTGGGTGATCAGTTTCATTTTTAGAATTTTATAAATGTAAATATGAATAAATTAATGAACATTACCCTCAAATTTCATAGAGCGTATCTTTAAAATTTAATATATAAATAATTTATAATAATTACATAAAGCAACAAAATAATCTCAATCAATTTTCATTACCACTATTTCAATTTCATCAATTTGGTAAATAATTCAAGAGAGTATTCCTCTAGGTGTATCCAAACATGATCCAAAATTCTTTGAAAAACATTCTTATTATGCTGAGGGCTATCAGAGAATAAACTAGATTTTCACATCATTCTTCATTCACCACAATAAGGATTTATGTTTTTCACTCAATTTCCTTGAGAGGGAGGTTGGAAAGATTCTTTTCTATAGGTCTTGAGGGAATTCTAGAGTGATTATGAATTTAAATGAAAGGTTTATTCCTCTAAAATAATATTACCAATATTTTATACTTATGGTTAAATAATTTAAAATTTAACACATTACCTTTATTAAAAAATCATACTCTAAAAATTATCATGGAAAAGAATAATTATAATATTATTATATTGTATGGAATTAAATTATTTAAATATCATTTATTAAAAAATCAATCTATAAATATTTAAATGATATTAAATATAATATATCATATCAATTAGGCAATTATCTCACACAATTATTATTTTCATGAGTTTTATTGAAACTTGAATAATAAAATATTTACTAAAATTAATACTATTCATTCGAGGAATAAATTAATATTATATTAACTAGTAAAATGAATAAATATACATTTTAATATTATCTTATCTAAATAAATATTAATCTATTAATCTATTGACAAAACAATAAAATAAATAAATATTGATTTATTACTTTTTGAATGATGAACAAGAGATAAAATCCAACTCACATATTCAAAAAAATTGAATATCTACCTTAAATGAATAATAATTATCCCACATGACATGAAAAATATGTTGTTAGAATATGTAACTGTATAAAATTTAATAAAATTATAGATACATGTTTTTTGTGACCTTTTATCACACTTTTTCAATAGAAGTACATGAACTTACCTAATGTCCAAGACGCAACACCTTGAAATTGTTAAAGAATAAAATTTTATTTAATAACATGTATGACACACAATATTAATCATAGAGGGGAATATAATTTCCCAATAATTTACAACATATTGACTATTTTAAATAAATTAAATCTATAATATATCTTTAAATTCACAAAACACTTATTTATCTTTCTTTATGCGCAACAACGATTTTCTTTGATGACTTGTGTTACATGCATGAACGAGTTTTACAGAATACTATTAATATTATTATTTAAAATGAAAATTATCTACAAGATGTAAAATTTTAAATTATTAATATTATTAAATAATATATGAAAATATATGGTTTAATTCATTGTATACTAATCAATTTTATGTAAATTTAAAAACCAATTGATTATAAATGAAATGTTTTTATAAAAAATCTATTATTATGAACCAAAGGAAATTTATACAATTAAATTAAATTAATTACTATTATATAATTATATTAATGATATTTATATATTATATATTAAATAAAATGTTTTTAAATTCATCCAATACAATTTATTATTTTAACATGAGAACAAATCCAATTTTACGTGTAAAAAACTATATTTTTTAAAGGAAGTTTTGTTTCCGTTTAATGGGGTAGTTGTTTTAAAACAAAATTTTATAAATTTTATAAATTTTATATGAAAAAATAAACATATTTTTTGAAATCGTAAGTCAAAATTATATTATGGTGGTTTTTTGGTATTTTTCTAATAAGTTTCATTTTTTGATGAATAGTGAACAATACTAAATTTTATTTGAAAATATGATTTTCCTATAAATAAATTTTAAGGTTAAATTATAATTTTTAATTAGTTTAAAAGATAAATTATATCAATTATAATTATATTAATCCAATTTAGGTAATTTAAATCTTTTTTATATTTAAATTTGATATAAAAACATTGTAGAAGTTTGAACTTGTTCACTTTAATTACATGCTTTCTTGTCATGTCTCTGAGAATAATTTTAAATTGCATCCCTACACTTATGAGATTTAAATTTGGAAACATGGATTTCATATTTTTAATCCTAATAATTTATAATTTATATCAATTTCAACTAGGTTTTTGACCAAAATTATTAGGGAAATAAATTAAAATTAATTACATTGATTAAAGAAAAAACGAGTCTACTTAGTGAGTAAACATTAATATTAAGTGGCCAAATCACCTAGAAAATTGTTCAAAACTCATTTGAATTCCATATTCCAACTATATACCAACTTTTTTTATAGAATTGTTAATTATTGGAGGCACTTTATGTTAGGGACACATCCCAATAGTGTTTACCTTTGGATATTTTCAAGAATTCCACTCCTCCTCCACTATAAAAGGGAATTAAATATCCCCACTACATTTAACCTCTCAGACCTTTTTGATCACTGAAAACCTTCTCAAATAAGTTACCAACATTTCTACCCGGATCATAGAATTTTTTTTGACTGAAATAAATCCAATTAAATTATTTATATAAACCAAAAGGAGTTACCCGAAGAAGAGGAGGTTAAAGAAAGTACGACAAAAAGAAAAGTGCGAGGTATGAGATTTCATCTCAATTCAAATTATATTGAGATATATTTATTATTATTCAGAAATTAAATTTTATGTTGTGTATATACTACCCCATTTACATGTAATATCATAAATCATTCATAATTCATTGTATTTTATGTTTTACATTGAATTATCTCATCTAGGGGATTTGAATTGAAAATTTCCTTGAGGTAAAATCTATTATAAAATATCAGTTAACTTTTTGGATTTATGACTTTATATTGAAACAATCACTTTATTATCATAATTTTTCATTATAAAGTATGCTTATTTTAAATTCCCATATATTTTATTATTGATATGATTATTTCATATACCATGTACCATTTTTACATATATTATTTACATCAAAATGTATTTGATTTATTGCGGAAATATTGATAAATATGTATCCATTAATCTATAAGGATATTTGTTAAGGCATATTTTTTATGATTTAAATTGGTTATTAGATATATGAGGAACGTTTTGGACAAGAAATTCATGTGTTGGGGACCAGTTAATTCAATCCCCTTGTTACATCGTTAGTTTCATGTGGCGAAACAATTGGCCAAATCATATAAGATTCTACCAAAATAGTTAAACTTTATTGAAGATAGATCTTGATAGTAACTATCTTGAGGATAGATCTTGATAGTTCATACATCCAAAATTATGCATTCCATCATTATTTTTATTCCAAGTCATTATTCAATTAGTTAAAATTTCCACGATCATGTTTAATGTTCATGTGGTTATTTTTATGGAATTATTTGATCATGTTTTATTCCTACTATATTATGATCATGTTATTTATTTATTGTCATTTATTTCAGTAATTTAACATTTCTTGATGATTATTATATTTTTTTTATGATAAATTTCATTGTACTTAACCATTATTGAGCATTTAAGCTCACCGTTATTTTCTTTTATTTTCCTATGTTATAAGTAAGAGTTATTTGAATGAGTTTTCAAGGAAGAAGTTTTTTAGATTTTGTTATGTTTTATATTTTATTTTGTATTCCAAAGGTAAAATGGATGTCATGTATGTATCTGGTTTCAAAAAATAAAAAACTAAATGGTCCTTTGGGATTGAAATCTTATATCTATGAAAATTTATCAACGTAATGCACTAAATCCATGATGCTGGGTTTTGGGTCATTAAAGTTGGTATCAGGGAATGTTTAGTATGAATCTTGAAATATGGATTTAGGAAAAAATAAATTATAGAACGAAACCCAATAATATACTTTGATGATAAGTATATAATAACAACCCAAAGAAACCTCATTTTTTATTATAAGATTTTTTAAACATAACATTTTCAATTAAATATAAGTATTTAACAAATTTTTTTATTAACAATTATGTTACATGATGTTATGATCTGATATAGTATATTCCAATTTTTATAAATTGAATGAGGAAGTAAAGAGGGTATAAATACTCATGGTCAATATATTGTTTTTCCTAATGAAAAAGTAGATATATCTAGTATTGTAACTGAGAATGTTATGTATATATTTGGAAAACTAAATCATGGAATGAAAATTAACCTTTCTTAGATGGTGGAATCAATTCTACTAGGTGATACCCTGATGCTATATCACATTATGTGATAGCTTTCCCCATAATTTAAAGGTATTACTAATCCAATAGTGGCTAAATAGTGGATTAACTCTCCATAGAATATATTTATGACAATAGGATGTGGTGAAAAGAAGAAGGTTAAACCATTAGTGTATTGTCTCAACAACAACACTAATCAATGTTTGTCATTGAACCAGAATATTTGGGAGGAAGAGGATATAGAACTAATGGAATGAAAATATTTTATGGACAAATTATTTAATAAATATTTCCCTCAATATAAAAAAATTGATATGAAGATAATGTTTCATAGTTTCAATAAAAAGAGGAAAAATGTGTTGTAGAGTACAAATACAGATTTACACGGTTGGAAAGGTATTCTATGAATTTCATAAGAAACATGGAATTCATGATTTACCATTTAATTGAAAGTATTAATCTATGTTCACAAAGGACACTGTTGTCTCAAAATTATTGTTCATAGGATGAATTTTTTTTATATGCAATCAAAAAAGAGAAATAATTATCAAATAATTATGGCTTCAATGGGAAGTAAGAGAAGAAGATGGTGGAATAACAAATTAGAGACAAATAGATGAAGGTAAAGAAGTATTTTACCACATGTGATAACTATGGTATGAATCACCCTATGAAATTCTTGAAAGGGTTGGGGAGTTTTTCATAAGTGTGGAGAAAAGGGTCACTAGGAAAAATAATGCAAAGGGAAGGAACAAAAGAATAATATTTTGTGTTTCAGATATAGTGAAATGGGAAACTACAAAAATAAATTCCCCATGTTTCAAGGAAATATAACTTAAAAGAAGATAAGTGATCAATGCCAGGGTTATGTTATTGAAACAACCGAAGTGGAATGATTAATGTTCTTCTATATTTGGATCTTTGAAATATATTGTAATTTTTTTATTGATGATGTTATCATCATATGGACTGTAACATTTATAAGGACTGTACTATATTAATTTTTAATTAAGGATTTTAAAGGTAATTATTAATCGTAATAAATGATAAGGAAAATGATTTAGTAGAAATTTGATGTTCTTGGAAAATACATCATTGATGAAAATATAACACTAATTTTCCCCCAATTTTGAGAAGATCATGTTTGGATAAATGGATGATTTATTTGGATAAGGTAAATTGGATATATTTAAACACATTGGAGACAATTATAATTTTTTATTATAATATTTGGGAAGGGTCAGAAGAAACATTGGACGTGGTTTTAAATATTATGGTATTACATCACCATATAACGCAACATGTGTTAAGAGATGAATTAGAAATATTTCTTGGCATAACAAGAGGATAATATTGTACTTATAAAAAAGAAACGTATCAAGTAAGTATATTTTTATATATTCATAGAGAGTGAAATAATTCCTCAACTCTTCGAAAAGGGTCTTGAAAAAAATGTTTTCCTATTATCATCATTTTATGATATCAATGATCTTTTTAAAACCTCTAGTTTATAGATTTGTGGTTTTTAAGTTTCCCCTATACATGTTTTCTATATATCTCCCTTATAATTTTAGTGTCATTTTTCTCTTCAATGTTTATGTTTTCATTTCCCAGCTATGTTATCCTATCTAGAAACATAATTATGTGATTAATACACATGACCTTTATACACCCTTTACTCTCTTATTAAGAAGATATTTTGTTAACCATTTTACGATGTTTTTTTTAAAATGGACCTTTAGAATGTCAAACACTACATTTAACATGATCAAGATTAAAAGACAAGGAAAAAATTTATTTATTGTGGGGAGAATGTAACACCCTGAAATAATGAAAGAATACATTTGGTTCAATAGCTTGTATGGCACACAACACCTACTGTATAAGGTAATATGAAATCCTAATATTTTTTGTAATATATTAAATATTTTCAATAAAATTAATCTATGATATATATTTTAATGTAAACAAAACTGAGTTATATTTCATTACACACAATAATGAAATCCATTGATTTATTAGGTTACACGCAAGACCGAGTTTTATCGTATAATATGAATTTTATTATTTAAAATGAACATTATCTCCTAGTTGTTAAACTGGATATTATGAATAGGATTAAATATCTTATAAAAACCTATTTTTTAATTAATTGGTTAATAATTAATTATAATTTAATATAAAACCCAATTGAATATAAAGGCATTACTTTTATAAAAAACTATTATAATGCACCAAAGGTGTTTTACCCTAAAAAATAAAATTAATTTAAATTAGTTAATGAAATAAATTATATTTATTTAGTATATATTAAATAAAATGTTATCAAATTCATCCAATAGAATTTATAGGCATAAAATAAGAACAAAACCGATTTAAGGAATAAAAGATGTATTTTTCTATTTCAAGTTTTTCATCTTTTAATGGCACACTTGTTTTGAATTTTTTTGTTATATTTTTATAAATATTTTTAAAAAAAAACGTTATTTATTAAGTAGGAATATAAAAATTATCTTAGGGTAATTTTTTGTAATATTTATGAGAATTTTTATTTTTGTAGGAATCATGAAAATATTAAATTTTAATTAAAAACTAACTTCACGTCTGAGTAATTTATAATGATAAATTATATTTTTAATTGGGTTTTATGTAAAATTCTATCAATTATACATCTATTAATTCCATTTAGTTCATTTGAATAAAAGTGTTTGGTTAAATTTAGATATACAAACATAGTAAGCTTTTGAATGTTTTCACCTTAAAACCCAACTTTTTCATCTCATCAACGAGTTTAATTTTAAATTCATTTCTTCATATTATGTCATTTTAATTTGGAAAAGTGGATTAAATATTTGTATTAATAATAATTTATAATTTATAGTAAAGTAATCAATGTTTTTTACAATAAATATTAGTGAAAAAAATTAAAATTAATTATAATTATTAGAGGGAAAATGAGTATACTTAGTGGTTAAAATTTAATTATAAGGGAAACAATGACCTAGAATATTTTCCAAATCCCATTATATGGACATATTTATACCATATAACGTCTTTCATTAGAGATGGATTATTATTTTAGTCACATAATGTAAGTGATACCTCCCAATAGTTTTTACCTTACTATATTTAGAATAACTCCACTCATCCACTAGAAAAGGTCATTCAATCTCCCCAATTATTAACAACACTAAATCATTTTGGATTATAGAAAACCTAAAAAAATAAACTACAAACATCACTACCCTCATCCTAGAATCTATTTTTTGGATATAAATCAATATAAGGAAGGATATTTATATATATACCAAATGGAGTCACTCAAAGAAGTGGATGTTAAAGAAAGTACGACCAAAAGGAGAGCATGATTCTAGGGAGTTCGTATCAATTTAAATTCCATTAATACTAATTTTTTATTATGAACCTATTAAATTTCATGTGGTGTACCTTATTTCCCTTTGACATGTAATATAATTACTCATTCATAATTCATGGTATTTTATGTTTCAATTTTAATTATCTAATCCAAGGGGATTTGGCCTGAAAGTTACCAAGTAGTAAAAGTTAACATACAATATAATTTTTTTTATTGTTAAACTTATCTTGAAATAAGAAATTTATTTTAATAAATTTATCAGGAAATAATCAATCTATTTTAAAATGGTTCCATTGTATAATGGATATTATTATTTCCTAAACTATATAAAATTTTCAATAATACTATTTACTTTGAATATTATTAGATTAATTTCGGGAAATATTGATAAAAATGTATCCTTAAATAAACATGGATATTTGATCAGGAACATTGATTATGATTTATGTTTATTATTAGATATGTGAGGAATGTTTTGGATAAGTAGTACATGGGTTAGGGACTAGTTAATCAACTCCCTTGATGCATCATTAGTCCCATGAGATGAATATGTTTTCTAAATTAAACGTGTTTATACACACATACATAAACTATATTTGTGGATAATTCATGATAGTAACTATCTTAAGCATAGATATTAAAAGTTCCAATAACCCAAATTTTTCATTATATTCATTTTTTCATTCCATGTGATTATTCTATAAGTTATATTATCCATGGTTAAGTTTCAAACTCATGTGATTATTTAAATAAAATTATTTGATAATCATTTATTCCTGACATATTATAATCAACTTATTGATTTATTAGAATGTGTTTTTGTCATTTAAATTTCCATAATTATTATTATTTATTTATTTGTGATATATTTCATTGTAATTAACCCTTACTAAGAATTTAATATCACCCTTATTTTTTTCCTTTCCCGAGGTTATGAAGAATATTTATTTGAATGAGTCTTCATGTTTGAAAACTATTATATTCCTTTATGTATAATGTTATATTTTCAATTCCAAATTTAAAATGGGTATCATATATGTATCAGGTTTCCAAGAATGATAAATTTATCGATCCTTTGGGATTCAAATATTGTATCTATGCTAATGTAATAATGTAAGGCTCTAGCTCTGGGCTACGAGGGTTGGGGTCATTACGTAATATTAGTTTCTAGAACCATATCAAGGAATAATTTGATAAAAAAGTTAATATTTAAATAATAAAAACCTTTATATGAATAATACTAAGTAATTTAATCCATTTTATTGATATCTCAATATATAGGATCCTTACTTATGTCATCACCGTATTTGATTAATTTATCTTTCTTTGACTCCTTAAAATGAACTCATCGATCAACTACCATGGCTTTGGATCTAATTAGAGAATTATATTTCAATAAAAGTACCTAATATATCTTCTTCTGTTAATATAGAAATTATAAATCTTTTATTAACATATGTGATTAATTCCATATCACTTATTCCACACCCACCATATACTAAATCAACATTAGAATTTGCCATCATAGTTTTTTCCACATATCAATGTACATGATTCATGATACATATTAATAATCATATCATGTATATCGAGTAATACACATATTTTCATATTAAAATATGTTAAGAAACATAAACATGTGACATTATGATATTTTATTATATCCTTATAACCAAACTTCTTGTAAATTACCAACTATGAACTTCATGAGAAGAAGTCTCAATGAGTTATAATTCCCCCAACACCTAAAAGTCAAACACCATCTCTTTCTTATTAAAATATGTTATATAGATTATAAGATATATGTTCAATAATATTTTCATAACATCTCTTGGTTTTCATTAAATTGGGTAACTCCTAAATTATTTTAATGTGAAAAGTACACCAATGACTTTTTCATAATAATTTTATAAGAATTAAAAAAAATTAGGTGATAATATAATTATTAATATCCTTATAATTAAAATTACAAAGTCAGTTATTTATAGGGATGAAAATCTAAAATACTATAACTTTTACTATATCCTAATACTAAAAAATTTGAAATGGATATATCTCAAATGATTTTCATGCTTATATTGAGATAATTCCTTAGTTAATGGGTATGCAACATTCTACTATATATTTTCTCTTCATAAAGTGGATTCACCACTTTGTGAAAATTCCCAAAATAGGTCATACATTTGGTGTATAATTTTTTTTCTAATGTGACATGGGATCCTTGGATATAGTTTTATTCATGTTTAATTACCATATAGAGTGTTAAGATCATTCCTTTTAAGTACGAAACTGTATTCATGGATGAATTTTTATATCCACACTACATCATTAGCTACATCAGAAGCCACAATATACCCAAATTCTACTATAGAATTGGAAAACATAGTTTTATTAGGATAATTATATTTCATATCACATATACTGAGGAAAATAATATATCAAGATTATGATTTCAGATCATTATTATATGTTTCCAAACTAATATCTATATGTACTCTCATAAATAGATCCTCATCCCCTCTATAAGTAAGGAACATATTTCTTACAAACCTCAGATATATTAGGATAATATTTAAAACATACCAATGAGTCTCTCCCATATATAAATGGAATATTACAACTATGTTTAAGGTATAGAAAACATAAATCCTAAAATATAGAATTACATAAATGATATTCTAATAATATAATCATAAATGATTCATCTCATTCCTTTAGTTTTATATTGTATATGTGGCTACATTTAATCAGAGAGTGTATACCTTGTGACATTGATAATAATAATCTCTAGTAATGTTCCAAATTGAATAGATTAAATATATTATCAATGAATATACCTTGAATTTATTAGATAATACTCTTAAATTTATCTCTAATGATATTTATCCCCTTGATGTAGGATACTTCACCTAATTATTTCTTGGAGAGAAATTTATTTAACCATGTCAAAAGTCACTTTATGAAAAATATCTCATTTACCATCAATAATATATCAGCAATATGTATTACAAAGAAATTTGATTCACTCCCACTAAGCCTCTTTTAAACACATCTATCATATTCATTCTTAATGAAATTATATTTTCTTATTGATTCATCATAATGTATGTTCCAGGATCCTAATGAATGCCTAAACCCATAAATGTATATATGTAACTTTCATACATTATTAGACTATTTTGATTTAAAAAAAACTTTTTTTCCATGTCCTATAAACATATTTCTCAAGTTTTCCATTAAAGAAAGTGTTCCATACATCCATTTTACAGATCACATAATCATGGTAAGTAGTTATGGAAGGAAAACTTATAATGGATTTTAGCCGAGAAATTGGTGACAAGGTTTTATCATATAATATAACTTGAAGTTATCTAAACTAAATATAAATTATTCAAGATTTATAGACTCTTAATTTACCATCCATGTCTAATTTCACCTTCAACATCTATTTTCATGCAATAGTCTTTACATCAATACATGGATTTAACAAAACACAAACACGGGTTGGTTATCTTGAATACAATTTATAATTCATGGATTCATTCCACTTTATAAATTTTACAATTCTTACTAAATTATTAGTGGATAGAGATTCATTATTTTAAATCAATAATTTCATACTTTATTAGGGAATAGAAAATTATACCACAATGGTTGTCGAACCTCTCTCATGCTCTTATATCATACTTCTATTTTTGAAATTTTTTTAATTGGTACTTGTGTAATTTTTATTATGGAAAATTTGGTATATCCTGAGATTCATCTTCCTTGAATTCCACATTTCTCCAAGTATCTTATTCAGAGATGTCTTCCCTTTAGGCAAAGGTGTTACATTTTTTGAACTATAGCCGATTTATCTAAGGGATTGTATGGATATAATCCTTTAATTTCTTAGGATATCCTATATATATGTTCAATTCATACCTTTGGATGCCCATTTTTTCCAGGATTAAATTCAACAAATGCCTAGAATCTTCAAAAATTAATATTGAATTCAAAACCATAACTCACAAGGAATTAATCTTAAAACATTATTTTCACTCAATTTAGTATGTATTCTATTTTCTATAATGAATATCTCTAAAAAGATAATGGAATGTATAAATGGCTCATCATCAATCTCTCCATATCCAAAAGGGTGTGATTACTCCTTTCACTAAAATCATTCCACTATAGTGTTTATAGATGAGTGAGTTGGGTAGTATACCAAAATATTATATAAAATTTTTGAAATATTAGTTAAGATACTCTAGGCCATTTTATGAGTAGTGTTTTACTATTTTCTTTCCAAGATAATTCTCTAATTAATTGATGTATTCCTTAAATTTCCCAGATGAACCATACTTATATCTCAGTAAATAGATCTATTCAAACCAAGTAAAGTCATCACTATAATTTATTAAGTAAGAGTATCCTCCTCTATGTTCTACTAGAAAGGGTCCTTACACATATTTGTGAACTAGTTTTAAAAGATTTATGGAACATTATCCTTTCACAGAAAATATATCCTTTGATAGTTTTTCAGATATATAAGCATGACGCAAATCCAACGGTTTTGGATAAAAATAATCTAAATACCATTATTCATATAATTCTATTAAACACTTCTAATTTTAAATTACCAAACTAATGACACAACAACTATGTGTGATAAGAATCTTGTGAAGTTTATTTTTTATCTGTTTCCAAGATATTATTTTCATATGCTTATATGTAAACACCATTATTAACAAGTTTCATCATAAAAAATATTCTATATTAATTAAAGAATAGAAATTTATTAAAAACATGATAACAAATCCATCCATGTCTAATAAAAATTATTTAAAATTAAAATCATTATCATAATAAAATTGACATGCAAGTATCTTATAACCATCATTGGAGAATGTTTTATACACTGAGGTCTAATATCCACATTATCTTTATAAATATAATTGAATATACTTAGTTCCTATATTTTTATGAAAATATGGAAACCAAAAATTATATTGATTACACAATTAATAGAAATGGATAGATTTCACTTGATAACAAATGTACCTAATGATTCCCATTTATTATTTATCAAGTTAAAAATATTATTTTCTGTGGATTTTTTTTTTCATAAGAAAAATATACTACATGATTCCCTTTATTCTCATTCTAGAAAATTATCCTCCTTTAATGGACGAACAATTTTTCCTTAGATATAGAATTTTTATAAGAAATATTCTAGTTTCCTTTTATACCTTTCACCAAAAGTAATTTTTTCATTTATAATGTATTTTTAATCTTGTTTAATCATTGAAATGAGTTCTTTCAGTGACTTATCTACATTTCTCAAATTTAAATTCATAATAAAACTTGAGAACATTAAAGGATATGAAAATAGAATGTGGTCTATGAACAATGTTTTGGGCTTATTGAATCCCAAAATATCTAAAATATCAATGTATCTAATCATCATAACTATTCCTGGAGTAGCTATAACTCTTTCTCCTTGGTAGCATGTAAATAATGAATTAAATATTTCAAGCATCTAATGTCTTGTTTTCTCCTGGTAGTGATCTTGATGAAAAGGAAGCATCATGTATACATCCATTTCATTATTAGGATTCTATAACTCACTAGTAATGAATGATAACATAAATAATTTTACATCTGACCTATCTACCTTGTGATTCTAAAAGATATTTTATCCTCTTCACTAGCCTCATAAGAAGGATCCAATGGAATTGGGATCTTTGAAACATAAACCATTTTCTCTTCGAGTAATTCATTTCATATAAACATATACCTTTATTGGATGTTATTGTCGATTATGAGATTATCTTTATTCAAAATAGATCTCATGTATAGTGATATGGGTGAAGGATTTCCATTTTAAATAAAAATAAAATAAAATACTTTTAACATTTTCTTGATTACAGGTTATGATGTAATAAATTATTTTTATTATTCTCCCACTATATAGTCAAATTCAAACAACCCTGACCACTTTATTTGGAATATCCATTCTCACATATATTCTAGTGAAACAATCTATACTCCGACTTCTAATACCTAAAATATGGCCACACAATTTCAATGATGGTATTTATGTAGTCTTTATATTCGAAATTCATTAACTCATAACTCATGGATTTGTTGAATGGACTATCCAATATGGAAATATTATACTTGTAGTTCATCAAAAAATAAAAAAAAATTGTATTAGGAAGACATCAAAAATAACCCTTGGGACTGATTTTTTTAATTCATCCCATTATCTTTATTAAGACACTCTAATAATTAGAATGTTCCCCAGATTTTGACCTGAATGAAAAATTTACTATGGTTTCATATTAACATATAATATGGAAGAAATTTTATAAAATAATTTTTTTTTGGAATTTTTTATCTTATTTGTAAGTCTTCTTTATTTTATTATTCACAAATTTGTTAATATTATGTGTAATTTACATAATTAATTAACCATTATTTATAAAATAATTTATACTAAATTTTTTCATTAAATTTTTTCATTATCATGATAGTTTATTTATTTAATTTATTTTATTGAGTTTTATAGTTAAAATAAACCAAAAATCACCTAAATAAATAAAAAACCATAAATTAACAAAATAAAAAAATATGATATTATCGTGAACTTTTATTTATCCACTGGTTTATCAAGTGAAGATAAATATTACTTGTTCCTATGTGATAAAACACATTCATTCCAACCTTGGATTGAGTTTTGGAATATCTCCATTCTCATATGTATGTCCTTGATTGGATTCAGCATAGCTTAGGCCATGAAAATTCTCCTATTATTGGGAGATAAATCATTTAGATATTCTTAGATAATAATATGTTATAAGTATCAGGGGTCTAAAATATAAATAAATCAATCCTTTGACACACATGTATGCATATAATAAAGTATATTGGGATGATTCATAGATCATCATACAAAAATAAATAATAAATCATTACTTAAAATATGAAAGAAATAATTTAATTAATTAATTAAATATAACATATAAAGTTGTTAGTGTAGATCATGATCAATCATAAGACAAAACCACTATGCATTTCGAAATTCTAGAATTCACTTGAATTCATTCTAATTAAGATAAATTTATCTGAGTTTGAGAACTAATCAACCAATCAATTAATTAATAAATATCTTCTCTTAATATTACTTATGAAAAGTCATTGAGATATAATTAAAATTTACTATTTTATTATTTAAAATAAAATAAACTAAATTCATTCATTTTTAATTTTCAAATAACTAACTACAAGACCTATACTAATGATACCACTTAGTGTATACCTTATATATCAAAATAAATCCGTTTATTGAATCGGATACTTAAATTATGTTTACTTTCACTTGATATGTCATGTGAAACATGTTTTGTATGATCCTCATTGTGTACTGTGTGCATAAATGTTGCCTTATACTCAAAATATAATTCTATTGGTTAATATGTGTAGTATATTATACAAGTATTATTACATGATATTTGATAATATACACAACATGTGAAACTGGTATATAATATAATGAACCTAGTGTGTATGACATCGATTTAATGCCATGTAGTTTATGTCTTTCACTGAGTCATATTGGGAGTAAATATTCACATGGATCACATGGTGTGTGAGTTTACTATGAGTACATGAAATTAAATTTACCATTACACATTGTGTATCTATCTAATGTATCTAGAAACCTTGTAACCTCCAAATACAATCTCTGAGGGTAATTCACATTTCCGAGACTTCTCTTAGCCATACAAATTCATACAAACTTGTTATCTCAACTTTTGGAATAAGAATGAAATTTTACAAATTAAAAAAAAATATTGGAAATTGATTAGATAAATTTAAATTAATTATTAATTAGAATGTAACTACTCTGGTACCACATTATGGTTCTAGGGTGTAGTGGAATTGATTAACGTGATTCCAATTTTTATTTTTAATAAATATAAAAAAATAAGTCCAATGAACAAGAAGTGAAAAGATCTATAATATCCTGGATATGATCTTTCTCATTTAATTTAGAATTAATTTTAAATGATAATTACATAAAAAACGATAATCCCATCAAATAATATCAATTTCTGTTATTATTTTTTCATCGTTATAGTAGAGAATATATTTGAGGATTCATCTAATAGTATCCCCTTTCACACCATTATGCACTGCAAATTATTTATATTATTTCTGGTGCTCTCATGGAGTAACATAGATTTTTATATCATTCCCCAATTATTGAAATAAGTAGTTATTTTGTTCCTTCTATGATCTTGTGAGGAAGTTTGGGATAATTATTCACTCTAGGGAATGAGGGAAATATAGAGATATTTTTTTCATAGGAGTTATCTAGAAAAAATACTAGGAACTAGTGAAAATGGGACTAAGAAATTATTTAATTAAAATGGATAGAGAGTCATGAATTCATGGGGTTGTTACAGAAATAAGTGTGCATCACACCACATCTATCTACCTCCACCATTGGGGCCAATAGTCATGGGTCGTGAATGAAAACATCATATCAAGTTCAATTGGTGACCTTTTCTCCAAGGCATCTTCCACCTGATTGACCTCCTAATAGACATGTGAATGAACCATATGAATTTGAGTGATCTTGTTGAGATTTTCAACCCACTGAGATAAAACAAACCAAGTAACAATTAATGTCCTTTTTTTCAAAGAATGAACCACACATTGATAATTAGATTCAATCAATATCCATTGACTATAAAACTATACAACATACCTAAAAACATAGACCATTTCCCAGATTTTGGGTTTGAAGGAATTTCCAACTATAAAGAGGTGATAGAAACATCCATTTACAAACCCACCGTAGGTGCGGAACACTCCCCCACATCCCAACAGACCTGGTGCACTCGACTCATCTCCATCAACATTTTCCTTGATGAAAGGCACAATAGGTGGTATCCATCAAATATTCTTAAGCATTCGATGTTTGTGTGGCTGACACGAAACTCAAAGAATTCTAAATTTTTTTAAATTAGAAACAGTATTAGTCATAGAATCATCTTGTAAAAGTGAAGAAGTATACATGTCCCAGTGAATGGTCACAATTCCTTACTAGACAGTTTTGTGTGCGGCACTAAACAGAGCAGCATTTATTGCTTCCCAAATGGATATAATGAATGCATCAACTCAAACAATTAAAAAACTGTGAATCTGCTCACTAAAGTGAGCATGAGATAACCTGGATATTTGGACAATAAGGGGGGTTCATGTGTCAAAATCTATCTTGAATAGGGATACCATATAGTACCATAGCCAGTTGGCCTGGTCACATTCTAGGAATACATGGTTTATGGAATCCTTAACTTTCCTTTATTGGGAACGTACATAAGCCATGTGAATGTCAGCTTGTTTGTTTTGATCATATTTGGGAATTAATTTTTTCTAGATTCTCTTGTTCAAAATGAATTCGAAAATCATGATATAGATAGCTCTGAAATTCATGATCTACATAGGTGGGTGAAGAACGCCCCCACATAGAATCCTATTAAAGTCTCTGCAGTTAAACTGTCTATTTTTACTATAGATCCAAACCAAAGTTTCATAGTCCATAAAAGTATAGTTATTAATTTCAGTCACCACATGAGTAGGAAAGATAGATTTAGGTGATTGTATATGTGATATAAATCCCAGAATGGATAGAGGGGCTCTTCAGGTGGAACATTCGGATCATGCATGGGGTTGTTCGATATATTTTGTGATGAATCAATTTAGAGTGGAGTCCATATATACCAACCATTTTGTATCATTCATGATCCTCACAAAGGATTTTTTTGAGACATTCCCAAATAGATGAGGCAAGGTATTATTTGTAAACACTGATTAGCCACTTTTTAAATCAATTCAAAAGGAATTCATCATCATCTTCATTCGAAATCAGTCTCTATGTGAATTTTCTAATCAAACCATTATTGAATGTATATAGATCCTTGACTCTTAAGGCCCCATCTCCATAGGCTTGATGCATTATTTCCATGAAACTATAATATTCTTTATTTCATGTGTTGACCCTATCCATATGAAGTTCCGCACAATGCATTGAAGAGCCTTGAGAAGTCATCTTGGGCATCTATAGAGGGAGGAGTAGACAAACATAAACATGATCTATGAGTTCACGAGGAAAACCCTCCTATCCATGGACATAGCCTTCCCTTTTCAACTGGATAGTTGATGAATGATACCAAAATATATATGCTCGAAATACTATCTTTTCACCTTTACCTAGAATAGTGGGACCCCATGATATTGGAAATAAATGGATGACCTCCTCACCCTAAGATACCTGATGATCTTGTTACTTTTCCAAAATGGTATTCCATTCCCAAAAACAATGAAAGACATTTTCCAACTGATTTACTAGCCAACCACCTCCTCATAATAATTGAAGAGGGCTTCAATGGAGGATATGGTTTTCCTTGAAGTTTGACCAAGCAGTAAAATTTCATCAGCGTACAAAAGGTGAGATGAGGCATGCTCATTCACACTATCCCCAAAATGTTTTGTAAATACTTATATGGGAAATATCATTGATGCATCTACTGAGGTATTCCTCTCCAATGGAAAATAAAATCCTAGATAGAGGATCACCTTGTCATACTCTTCTGGTGCAAGGAATGAATCCTCTTGGGGAACCATTATCAAGAATTGATATCCCTAAAGATCTAAGTGTGGTGTGACTCAGATTCACAGACCTATTAGAGAAACTATATCGTTAAATAAAATCAAGGAGAAAGATCCATTTAAGAGTATCAAAAGCCTATGAAATATCAATTTTAAGGGAAAAGTTCCCATTCATTGTCATCCTTCTCATTAGATTAACACCCTTTAAGGCCATGAAGAGACACTTTGGAATATTTCTCATAGGGAAAAATCCAAACTGGTTTGTAGTGATCGTGCCATCATCTAGTAGAAACGAATGGTATTTTATATTTCTTGGGTTTGGACATATCATATTTTTTTTATTTAAGGATATATTATGCATGCTTCCTTAGTTTTTCATACTTTCTTACTGATGTAATTGTATCTCTAATGAATTTTATAGTACAATTCATTTAGTGATTCTATGATTAATCTAATTAATGGTTCAAATTTTCAATAATGAAATATTTGACATATATTATACCATAAATATTGATAACTCTCTCGGTTCAATTATGTTTTGATGAATCTCGATGTAAAACTCCACTCCCAATACCCTAGCTCTCTGAAAATCAATGATGATTTTCTTACTTTCTCTAAAATCTTTGCTCCATGGCCTTGTTCATCCGCGTTGGGATCTTCCCATTGATCTCACAAGTATGCATGCGAAGGAGGCAACGAATCTAGAGAAAACTAAGCTGTTACAAGAAACAAATATGAGCTTCAAATGGATTTCTATCCTCAAAGCTTTGATGGGTATATATCACTCCAAAACTCCATCGATGAAGCCGTCAATGATAAAGAAAATGGAAGATATAATTTTTTCTAGTGAGGCCAACCCAGATGTTCTACAACAACATACACAGCTCTGTAAGTTTTCAATTATGGGTCGATATTCTTATCTCAAAGATGACAAACCCTGGTGTTATTCTGAATTTAAACCTCACATTTCTTTATATTGGGATTTTACAAACTAGAAACTGGTCCCTCATGGTAAGGGGTACTTCCATATTCTCATTTATTTGCAAAATGTTCTTGACAGAGTTGGGAAATTAAGAAATCATCAACTGAAACCTAGTTTCCTTCATATATTCGAATGGGATTTTTATTTTAATCCAAACAATCCTAGGAACACCATGGATCAGGTATGGGTTAGAATTCACAACCTTAATTGGTTTTTCTAGCACCCTCAAATTCTTAATGACCTATCTTCCTACATTGGTACTCCCCGGAAAATTGATCAAAGAGCATTAAATGGGGACCTATGCTTTATATCTTGGTTTATGATTGATGTAAATCTTGAATATAAAATACCATTATCCATTGATTTTAATGATAATGAATATAGGAATATGGTAAAAATTGAATATGAACGGCTTCCACCGTACTTTGAATACTGAAAAATTATTGGACAATCAGTCCACAATTTTCGGATTGTGCACAAACAATCCTCTCATCCAAGTCACTCAGAGTGGAAAGAAATCCATAAAAATAAGAAAAATAAAGAACATGCACTTGAAAAACCTAAAACATCTTAGAATATATGGAGAAATGGGTTGTCAAACCCAAAACCTTAGGCCAGTTGGAAGCTAGAAATGTGAAAAGATGGGAAGTCTTAGATGAGGAACAGGTCAATGGATCTATTGAACAGGTAGTTATAAAGGACATTGAAACTAAAATCTTGGGAATCCTTAAGCACTCCCATTCTTATTTTTCTTCTTACTATAACACTTATGAGGACCCTGCTCATACTCTGAACCCTTCTAATGATCTGATCACTTCCCTTTTGAAGCATTTTTAGGGGATGAATGATCACTCACACCTTTCAAAGAAAGAGGAACAATCTATTATCGAAAACTACTCCCAAATCACCCCTACTGCATTGGAAAACACTACCCTTGATGATCATATTACAAGAACTGAACCTAAAATGACCACCCCATATGAGTAGAAGGTTTACACTAACCATGTTGAACTTGGATACCCTACCCTCCTGGGCAGTATGGGTAATCAACAGGAAAGCACTGCTGTCCTCTGAGAAGGTTCTTTGCAACCTGGGAGGATAGACAGTACTGTTGTCCCCCTTCATTCTTCCAACTATCCTCCTATTTTGGACAAAAAATATACTCTTAATCAGGTCTCTAAAACACCTTACCATACATATTATAAATCAAATTTGGGAGATATTAAATACCTACCCTTGACTACCCCATGTAAGCAGCTGGTCTCGGCTTCGATTCATCAAGGTGATGTTGACTCTCATCCTATCGCTAGTACAGGAGCTACTAACACCTATTTGGTTTCCCCTTTGCCTACCCAGGTGCAGCAAGGTATCACTAATCAAGACACTTCATCTCGAATAATAACCAGATCAAAGACCTCTAGAAGAAAAAATATTGGGGGCATCCCCACCAAAAGCACGTCCAAATGATTTTTTTCTGGAATTGTCAGGGCATTGAGAACCCTACAACCTTTAATATCTTAAAGGGATTTATTAACACTCATCATCCTAATTTTTTTGCAATTGCTGAACCAAAAACTAATTATGCATCTATATTCCAACATCTATGTTCTTTTTGTTATTCCTTTCTAGGAACTTGTAATAATGGTATGATAGTTGAAACTCTTTGGATGTTTTCTTATTCTTCCATGAAAAATTTGAACATTCATAATATTAAAAATGAACACTTTACATGTGATTTCACATTTGGGCATACTCATATTTTTACTACTTTTGTTTATAGGAATAATAGGGATCAAGATAGGAGGCCCCTTTGGAATGAGCTCACTAAACATAGTAGCACTATTCAAAATCCATGGTTTATAGTTGGGGAATTCAATTCCATTTTAGCCCCAAGTGAGAAATGGGCCTGTCTCACTCCAATATTTCCTCTATGGAATTAAAAATATTAATTGAAACTAATAATATTATTGAGGAAAATTTTACTGGTGCCAAATTTACCTGGTATATACTTCATTAAGCGGGATAAGTCTTTCAATAATAATCAATTCCTGGATAAATGGGATAACAGTTCTTGCATCACCCTTTCAAAAGTTGCTTCTGATCACCACCCTATATTGGTTAAATTTTCACATAATCCCATCAGACCTAGGCATCCATTCAAATTTAACACTTCCTGGTCCACTGATCCTGACTGTGTGAATATTATCAAAAACTCTTGGGCCAATATGTATGAACATAGGGACTCATTTTCCTATCATTTGAAATTGAAAAATCTCAAGAAAGACCTCACGAATTGATGAAAAACTAAATTAAAAGAATTAGGCAATGACATTACCGTTCTAGAGATTTAGCTCACGCAAATTCAAAATTATAATTCCTCGATTAACATCACTAATAACTCCCAGCATGAAATCAACATTTCTTCTAAGATGGTCGTGTAACTTATCTTTAAAGATAACCTAAAAAAACAAAATTTTAAAACTAAATGGCTCAATGATGGGGATAGGAACACATAGTTCAATAACTCACTTTTGAGATTTAGAAAATCTTATAGGCCTGTTTCCAAACTTAGAGATGGGGGGAATCTTATCGACACTGATGAAGGTATTGAAATTTTTTTGGTCTCCTATTTCTGTGATATACTCAATGGTCCTATAATTGATAAAGATCTTCTCCCTGATTTCATTCCATCTATGGTGTCTGGAGATGACAATTATTTTCTTAATAGCATTCCTTTGTTTTAGGAAATTAAAGACACTCTCTTTAGCCTCAATCCAGATAGTTCTTCTAGAACTTATGGATTTAATAATGGGTATTACCAAAAGCATTAGGATATCATTCATGACGACGTCTGTCACATGGTTAAAACATTATTTTCCAATGTCATTCTTCATTATAAATTAAATTCCCAATTTCTTACCCTTATTCCTAAAATGGAGAATGTGGATGAAATACATCTCTTCAGACCCATTGCTCTCAGAAATTCACTTTTCAAAATTATCACTAAATTACATGATAATATAATCTCTTCCATCAACAATATAATTTTCCCCTGGAATCAATTTTATTTTATAAAAAGAAGATCTATACAGGACAACATTTTCCTTGCCTTTGAATCCACCTATATTCTAAACAAGAAAAATTCGAGGTGGGAATGTTTCCATTAAACATGACATTACAAAGGCCTTTGATACTATATATCAGAGATTTATTTTAAAGTTCCTTATGCACTTCAGTTTCAATGACACCTTTATCAACAGAAATAAAACTCTTTTTAAATCGGCCCATATTTCTATTCTAATAAATGATTCTCCTATAGGTTATTTCAATTGTTCTAATGGGGGTAGGCAAGGATACCCTCTCTCTACTATTCTCTTCTCTATTGCTAAAGATTATTTATGTATACTACTCACTTTCTCTATGGAAAATGGTAAGATCAAACCGATCCATTCCTCTATGAACAAGAATTCCCCCTCGCATCTTCTTTATGCTGATGACATTATTTTATTTCTACAGGTGAAAAAAGAAATATTTATAATCTTAAATCCATTCTCACTTTCTTGAAGAGGTTTATAGTCAGCATGTCAGTTGGAAAAAATATTTTATCTACTTTAGAAAAGGATATCCCCCTAGCAAGAAAAGATAAATTATCAGTGCTTTGGGGTTCAAGGAGGGTTCTCTACCCTTCACTTATCTGGGTGTCCCTATCTTTTGGGGTAGACCTAAAGCTACCTATTTCTCACTAATCATTGACCAAAAACTTCGACAAATATCCTCTTGGAAAGGTAAAAACCTCTCAATGACAGGAATAATTATCCTTGTCAAATCCACTATTGTCTTCAAACTTTTCTATTCCATGTTTATTTATAAATGGCCGGATGGTCTCCTAAAATGTATCAATGTTTCTGTTAAAAACGTTTTCTGGACTTGGAGAACACTTCAGAGAAAACTGGTTACTATTCCTTGGTCTACTTGTTGCAACCCTATTGAAAAAGGAGGTATTGGAATAAAAAACCTTAATATTTTAATGAAGATTTTCAAGATAAAATCACATAGAACCTCATTCACAATAATTCTTCTTCGAAGGACTTTCTTAGGACTCGCTTCCTCGATAAATTAAGGAATATAAATTTCAATTATTTGACCATCTCAATCTGGGCTTCCATTAAGAATACTTTCTTCTTTATTATGAATAACTATAAATGTATGGCTATCAAAGAAAATAATTTAGATTTTTTCTTGATAAATGCACCAGTACACTCCTTATCTCTTTGGTTTCTAACACTCAATATCCAGAGCATACTAATGATACCATCAAGGTCATCTTACAAACCTAAAACCCTTTATTACATGATTATATAAAGCATGTTTTGGACATTTATCCTTTCATAATTAATGATGATCTTCTAATTTGGTAACCTACTCATAGTGGTATGCATGATTCAAAAATCTATTATAACCATTTCTTCCACAACGCTGATAGTAATTTAAGAGGGTTAAAAAAACTCTAATAAAGCTTGGTTAAATCCCCCGAGACTCACTATCATTTGGCATATTTCTCATGGTTGGATTCCAATTAATATCTGTTTACAATATTTCAGGATTAATTTTTGTTCCAAATGCCTTATGTTTAATCAGCATCGAGAAGACATTAATTACCTATTCCTTTCTTATGATACGACAACTTCCCTTCGACATTATATTCTTTATATTTTGGAGTGCAGATGGTTTCCTTGTAGATCTATAACCTCTCAGTTGCAGCGATGTGTGGATTTATATGACTCCTAGAAAATTAAGAATCTTTTTATTTCTGCTGTAGTGGAGCTTATACATGTGACTGATATGGTAGAAATGACTATATTTATAACAATAACCCATTCAAGCTTAATGCATGTAAAATGAGAATTCTCATTGCTATACGGAAGGATGCTTTTCTTTATAAGGATCATTGCAGTAACTCAGTTAGAGATCATGGGATTCTTAGGTGCATCAGTGATGATGGGAGGTACCCTCACCCTAAATACACCATGGAAGCCTTTTGGAAAGCTCCACATCCAGGTTGGATTTAAATCAATGTTGATGGTGCTTCTAAAGGAAACCCAGGCCCTGCAGGCTGGGGTTCCAACTTAAGAAACCACTTGGACCATGTTCTTGGATGCTTATATGGATCTTGCATCTTCGCCTCCTCCCTAGAAGCTGATATTATGAGTGTAATTCATGTTACATCTTTTTCCAAGATGCACATCTAGAACAACATTTGGATCAAGAGAGATTCGACTACTATTGTCCAGGCCATTTGGAATGGTGCTGTTCACCTAGCTTGGACTCTTACTCCTCGCTGGATGAATTGTTTGCACTCTCTATTGGAAATCAGATTCATTATCAGCAATAGTTATCGAGAAGCTAACAAGATCACTAATAGACTTGACAACATGGGAGTTAATCACGATGTCTACTGGAGGGACGAGTTTCCCCCTTAGTTACTCCCTCTTTATGTCAGGGATGTTCCAAAAAGTCCTTACTTCAGACTCATGTAATCCTTTCTTGTTCATTTTTTAATAATGTTTGTGTTTTTGTCTTTGACCAGAACACCACCCCATTAATAAAATATAAAAATATACCATAAATAAACCATTTTATATGATGAAAAGCATGATATTTGGATGTATTCATGCAATAGTTACATGAACAAGCCAATTGGTATTGAAACATGTGTTATAACACATGAGTAAATGCATGTTCACTAGAGGAGCACCTTATAGTTTTTTATAAAGGGACCGACTACTATGAGATAGTGGTGTTCTCACTCATTATTTCCTGTCTAAAAATCCCCGAATCTTAGAGCACCCATTATCTTCATTGTTTAATTTAATGAGGCATTAGCATGTCATGGATAATGAACAAACCTCTATCAAATGAATAGTATTACAAAAAAAATAATGAATCCATATGAATGATGTATTTCATTTGAATGGTTATTTTATGGTCTTCTTCAAGAATACACGATAAAAACAATGAAACAACAATCAACAGAGTATGGTACATAGGTTTTTTCATTTATCGTATGGATTATTTCATTTATCTAAAATGGTTAATTTTGTATTTGGGTTTATATATTTCTTAAAAAATGTTTAATAATTATTTTTTTGATTATTAACCCATAATTGGTATAGGATAATTACCATACATTTACATCCCTAAATTATATTGAAAATGATGACAGTGAAGGCATATTACCCATTGTATTCACTTTCATTAAATACTATTTGATGCTTTATTCTACATAGTTTTATATTGACTTATAATATGAGATAACATAGACATAAAATCTATAAAAATCACTCAGTTTTTTTGTCATAACATTGGATGTAAGAATATCATATCAGATGGTAGTGTTTTGTGGTGTTTTCAAATAACAGAATCAAATTTCCTTAATGATATTGATGAAAGTACTAAAATATGATATGATAAATGAGGGTATGAAAGTTGGTATGCAAGGGTTATACTAATGAGTAAGGAATTTCCCTATGTATGGTTTTGACTCTAATTTATGGGTTACCCCATACATAATTATATTAACATTTTTCATAAGTTTAGGAAATCTTCATACATTCCATCAATCATACTCGACTATTGTATTATTACTTTTAAAGTACAACCAATAATGGATAAAATTTTTAATAACTATACCATATTTTTCTTATTCTATGAATTAGTATTTATAATTAAAAATAACTAGTACATATATTTTTCATAAAATTCCACAATGAAATGAAATATATAATTTATAATCTATTTATAAATCATAAATAGATTATTTTGGGATATTTATTTTTTGTAATTATTTTATAAATTATTTATTTATAAAATGTTCCTAATTAAATAATTATAGATCTATGAAATATTTATTAATAAATAACCTCTAATATTAAGTGTAAATATTAAAATACCATTTAAATTATATTCCATGATTAATAGTTTAAATATAATATATTTAAATAAAAATTATTATTGTAATTTCTTAGGGGTTTATAAATTAAAAAACATAAGAAAAAAGGTAAATTGTTTTTATTTAAAAAATAATAAAATATTCATAATGATTAATTCAAATTGTTAAGATAAAATGGCCTTATTTTAAAAATATGTAAACCATATCAAAATAAGTTTTAATGATTGATTTCATAAATGATTAAATAATGTTAGGTATCTGATATTTAAAATATATATATCATTTACAGAAAATAATTATTATTATTAAAATTACCAAAAAAATATTATATATTCATCGGAAATTTCATATAATCTACAATATGAAAGAGTTCATATTAAATAATGAGTATAATATTTTTATATTTAATATTATAGATTTTCCATAATGAATAGCTAAATTAGAAGGTGTTTATAATCAGTTTTCTATTTAATTTTTTTACAAATAACTTACCTTATATACTTAATAATGATGATTATGATAATGAATTAGAGTGATTTATGGTTTCCTATAAGTCATGTTCAATTTAAGGATATTATTTGTTTTTTATTTATGTAAATGTTCCCACAATTTGAATAACTTTAATAAAAATTTACATAACATTCCATAATTTATAGGAAAATATTAACCAGTGAATATGATGTCCATGTTTATGTGTTTTATAGATAGTGAAAGTGTGTAAAATTTCAAAATAGAATTCGATAACCTAGTTAAGAATTCTAAAAATGATTCTTTGACTAGCCAACCATGTTCATTGAAACCTAAAGGAGTAATTATGATGGATAAATAATGAGTCAATAATATCTAATTGTTAAGATACATTAAGGGGCTGAAAAACTCCATAAAATTTCCATTTTAGGTAATAGTTTCATTTGAAACCATTCATTAGTTTCTAAGGGTATATGATACCAACTGTATACATTATAATAGTTTTAAATATATTAGTGTTCAAAATCGGGTGATAAATTAGTAGAGCTTTTATTAATCATTAAATTTACAAATTAATGAGTTTCTATGTCAGAAATATACATATAAGAGTTTATTAGGTTGATATGGATCTATGTATAGGTTTTTTTAATTATCTAATTTGTCTTATATGATAAGAAGAGTTGTTTTTTAACAAATAGTTTTTATGAATAATATTGTTATGGCCCATACCCAAATCACTCAAAATCAGCCAAACCCAATTGGCCACATGACCTCAAGAACACATCCCCATATGCTAGAGGCTACCAAATATAAGTTAGGGTCCATTGTCGGACAATAGGGAGACTATAAATCGATGATCAATATGTACATAGTGGAATAATTATATCAATTAATCCCAAAATCATAACATATAAATGTGTAGAAAAAGAGTAATCATCAATCACATAAATTATAAAGTGATCCCATCCATCAATATCTTATACAAAAATGATGATCACAACATGATATAAAAAATAAAATATATGGGTTTCATGTAAACATGCATATAAAATATGCTTCAAAAAATGAAAAAAACCAAGGATATATCGTGTATAATCTCAAGTATAATATGGTCCCCCATTCCCTATACACCATCCTATTATGAGAATATAGAATCCAAAATACGTAAGCTTCCCTTATCACTACCAGAATCCAGGATTTCTATTTGAGTACCCAATAGCAGCCTGAATACTGTCTGAGATATACTTTGTAGGACACCACCAATTGTGTATAATTCCATGTAGGACATGAATATATAATAATATGTTTGTAATTAATAGAAAAATATGTAAATATAACATGGTAAATAAATTACCCACAAAGTTCTGGGTTCCTAGGGGATTCCATTCCACTAATAACTACTTCGGCCTAATTTGGGATCTCCCTAAGTAAAAAGTATATCATGATTAAATTATAATAAATTCGTGGGACTTGGATAATATTCCATGTATCCATTATGATTCATTTATATAAAATATATTTACAGTATCTCGATCATAAATATTTGGGGCTTTAATTTAATACATTCTTTTTCTTTATCTTTGAATATAAGGCCCCATCCTTAAACCTTACTTAATCTTGAGTTATTACAAGATTACACATTGAGGATCTTTTCGGGTTTAGAGTTTTAGAGAATTAGATCATAAAACTTTCATTACATTCCACATATAAACAAAGTGGTTACATAAAGATAGTATTATTCATTCCCATCAATGGAAACACATTTAAAATAAAACATGGATTATTTCTTGACACATCCTTGACTCTGTCATCTTATCATGTACCTTTCCCTCGACCTGTGAAAAACATTTCAAAAACTTGGGATGAGCATAAAAACTCAGTATGGGTTATAAAAACATTTAAAGGAAACATGAGTTCATATATACATAAGAATGAAATCATACTTTACCCATAAAACATAGGCACTTTAACATACCTCATAAAATCATGAATAAATCATAGAAATCATAAGACGTAAAGGTAACTTGAGGCATTCATAACATTCTTACGTAGGGAGTAACCCTCTTGGTTACGTTTGGAATACCCATCACAGTATATTCCCTAAAATCTCTTTGGAGAAACCTTAACGTTTCACTCTTTCGCGTTACCCAATGCATTGGAGAGCTATAACGGGCTCACCCGCCCTTAGTTTATCACGGAACCACCCGTCTTCATAATAATGCCCAAGAACCATAACATAATCATATCACATAAAACATGCATAAAGGAAACATAAAATTTCCACATTTCAATCACGAGATATCAATAAAACACATTGATATAAAAACATTATGAAAAACATTTTCAATACCAAAATAAAAGAAAAGTAAAACATGGTATTTATTTTTCTTTTAAAAAGAAGGTATGGCTTTTAGAGGAAGCCGAAACTCAAATAACGGTTACGACGGCGGAGAAGTCGTTGTCGCCGCATACGTACGACAAAAACATTCCATTTTGTCATTTAGTAAACGCTTCGTATAAAAAAGATTCCTTTTGAATAAACGTAAAAGTCAAAGGGGTTTATACACCGTATAAAAGAAAGTTGTGTATAAAATAAAATATGCCTCAACGAAAGGAGATTGAGACGAAGTCCCATACCTCGTATCCGACTTGACCCGACCCTTCTTTAATCTCCTGAATAATAAACTTGAGTTAATCACTACTTGCTTAAGAACCTTTTTCAAGTTCATTATTCCTTTTATACCATGTTATGGACATCATGTAATCATTTATGTTAATAATGTTCATTTTGTCGGTATTTGGTTCTTAAGTCAAAAATAGACTTCTTACACTTACATGTTGTTAATTTGGTCAAAGGTTCATTATATCCAGAATGGTATTCATGATGTAGATATCATATATGTCATATATATCCAGTAAATTCATGCATTTATAATATTACATAATCATTTAGTGGTAAGAAATGAAATGCACCGTTCATGGAGACGGTAAGCCGCACGTACGCATGAACGCTACTTCCATTTCTATTTCATATTTTCTGGAATGGAATCATAATGATATAAGAGTATATTATAATTCTAGTATAATAACATATATAATATCATTAACTTTATCCTTTACACATCCCACATATGGTATTAACGAATCAAATCACTTTCAGGGGGCGGTAGTCCGCACTTCCTAAAATGAAGATATCGTGTTTACCCATAATGGAAACCATAAAGGTATGCCAAAAATGAAAAAAACAGAAGCTTAAGGAAAACATAAATATATTATATATCATATATAAAAATAGTGACATCATAATGGCCACCTTTGAAGGTGTTAAATGAGTGTTGAACAATCATCGTTTCGGGAGGCAGAATTTCGCCATCCACGGAAACCGTATGTTCTTTAACCATTTGATGTAGTTGTGTGAGTGTGTAGCTCAAATATATCTTATAACAACATCCTAGTATATTGAATATACTGGCGTTGTTACAAAAGAAGTAAATAAAAAGAGTTTAGGGGGTTGGAGAAGCAAAATAAAACAAATGAACATGAGAGAATGAAATACCTTTAAAAGTGTAACTCTTTTTGATTTGAGCCTAAAGGCTTCCTTTGAAAGGATTCTTCCCAAAGGGAATCCTCTAGGATGAGTAGAGGGATGTGGAGAGATTAAATGGGCAGGGGTTGGCCGAGCCAAGGACTTTAAGAGTGTGTGAAATGAGGTAGAGGTGGGGGCCTTTTATAAGAGGAGAGGAGGGGCACTTTTGGAAAGTAATGAAATATTAATTTACTTGAAAATGTGTTTCGGTTTCAAAAGGTCCCACATTGATATAATTCGTGGATAAGGTGATAAGGCTTCTAAATCCACTCATCCAATAAGTTTTGTAAATGTGTAGTTCATAGATTTTACATTATCTTTCCATTTTATTTAAATCGTCAAATAATGATGTCATCGCTGCATCATTATTATGTCATAAATAATTTAATTTATTTAATGTCTAAAAATCATAAAAAAATACTATGATTTAGGATATCTTTTTAGATTTCCAATGAATATTTATAATCAAAAATATGATCTTTATAACCCCTTGTAAAAATTGTTTTCATAAAACATCTCTTGTTTGGGTCATTTTTACTTTAACATTAAATAAAAAGTAATTTATGTCATTTCCCAACATAAGTGGATCCATGGGGCCCCCAAGTTGACCCATGGCATGTCATGGTCGGCGATGACACAACCAATGAGGTTGGGACATGTGTCTAGGTCATTTCATTTTATTAAAGTATTATTTATACCTTAAACTACCCTAATTACCACTAATCGTGATTAAGAACTTAATAAGTTACTATTCACCAAAAAATTATTATAATCTCATTGAACCTCATTTTACTTCTTAATGAAAACCATGTATGTCGGATTTTCAAAATTCAACACACATTAGTGGTAAACTTTCATTTAACTGAAAAATCAGTTTGCTTGATTACCACTTGGTGGTTTCACTATTCATAAAAAATTGAAGTTTTTCAGAAAATTACCAAAAATTCACCCTAAGCTATATTTGATATTCTGAATTCAAAAATGAAGTCTATTTTACAAAATTCAAAACATATAGGTCACATTAATTAATTCAATAATTAATTCCCGCTGCCAGAGCAGAAAGCGTGTTTTTACAAAACAATAAGTATCAAAAGATTGACACCAGTTTAAGTCTAATTTCAAAGTGAAATTGATTCCAATGACCACCATTGGATAAAATGGTAAAAATATATTCTAATTTCACTTCAAAACCAATTCAAAACATAATCTAATCATATAAATAAATTAGATTAAAAAGCAGTTTTGATGTAAAATGCAGTATTTTCACTATTCATTAAAAAAATGAACATTGTCAGAAAAATACCAAAAATTCACAGAAGGTAAATTTTGATGTCCCAATCATAAAGAATAAGTTTATTTTGACAAACATAGTTTATAAAATTGTCAAAATATAGATTCGAAAATGGTTTGCCATCAAAAGGCAGTAAAACAATCTTTTAAGAATATTAGTGTATTTCATGCAAAAGATTGTATTTATTTTCATTTTAAGCCTCTATAACACTATCTTAATCATTAATAGACACAGATAAAAATATCTATTATTCATTACTTACTTGGGATGTTACATCCTTCCCCCCTTTAGAAAATTGCGTCCCCTCAATTTATTTACTTATCGAATAAATGAGGGTACTTATCCCTCATTGCATTTTCAGATTCCCATGTTGCCTCTTCAATCATGTGGTTTTTCCACAAAACCTTTACCTGCTTAATCACCTTATTCCGTAACACTTGCTCCTTGTGGTCAAGAATCTGGACTGGTTGTTCCTCATAAGATAGGTTCTCTTCCAGCTGAACTACCTCTGGACTCAAAACATGAGATGGATCTGGCATATACTTTCTCAACATCGAAACGTGAAAAACATTGTGTACCTGAGATAAACTCGGAGGTAAATCCACTCGGTATGCAAATGATCCAACTCTCTCCAGAATTTCGTATGGTCCAATAAACCTTGGACTCAACTTTCCTTTCTTACCAAATCTCATCACACTTTTCCAAGGAGAAACCTTGAGAAAAACATGATCACCTACCTCGAAAGATAGATCCTTCCTCCGGTTATCCGCATAACTCTTCTGCCTGCTCTGAGATGTTCTCATGTGTTCTTGAATCAGCTGAACTTTTTCTGCCATCTCTTCTACCAATTCTGGTCCCATCAACTTCCTTTCACCCACTTCATCCCAGAAAGCTGGAGTTCGACACCGCTTCCCATATAATGCCTGAAATGGTGCCATCTGTATACTGGAATGAAAACTGTTATTATATGAAAACTCAACCAAAGAAAGATGTTGGTCCCAACTTCCCTGATAATCCATAGAACAAGCTCGTAGCATATCCTCTAATGTCTTAATTGTTCGTTCTGACTGCCCATCTGATTGAGGATGAAAAGCTGTACTAAAATTTAATTCAGTACCCAACGACTTCTGAAGGCCTTTCCAAAATATAGAAGTAAACCTAGGATCACGATCCGATACAATGGAGAGAGGAACTCCATGTAACCTGACTATCTCTTTAAGATACAAACGGGAAAGTTGATCAAGAGAGAAAGTATCTCGTATAGCAAGGAAATGAGCAGATTTGGTCAAGCGATCAACAATAACCCAGATTGCATTATTACCTCGAGATGTCTTCGGTAATCCAACAACAAAGTCCATGGATATATTCTCCCATTTCAACTCTGGCACTGGTAAAGGCTGAAGCATCCCTTTCGGTAACTGACGCTCTGCTTTAACCTACTGACAAGTCAAACACTTCACAGTGAAATCAGCTATATCTCTTTTCATTCCATCCCACCAGTAATACTCCCGCAGATCTCTATACATCTTAGTACTGCCCGGATGAACTGAAAACGGAGAACTATGAGCTTCACATAACAACTCTCTCTTCAACTGTGAATCACAAGGCACACACAATCTCTTCCCAAATCTCAAAACACAATCATTATCAATGTTGAATTCAGGCAACTTACCTTTCTGAACCAGCTCTACCTTTTTCTGCAACTCACTGTCTTGCTTCTGTGCTTTCTTGATTCTATCTGATAGAGAAGATCTCACTGATACCTAAAACAAAACAGAAGGACTTCCTGCACCAACAACTTCTATGCCAAAGCTCATCAAATCGTTAACCAAAGGATCACGTTCCAAACGCAACATTGTTAATGAAGCATTACTTTTTCGACTCAAAGCATCAGCCACTTTATTTGCTTTTCCCGGATGGTAATGAATTGTACAATCATAATCTTTGATTAATTCCAGCCCACTACTTTGTCTCATGTTTAACTCTTTCTGAGTGAATATATACTTTAAAATTTTGTGATCGGTATATATTTCACACTTTACTCCATACAAATGATGCCTCCAAATTTTTAAAGCAAAAACAACAGCAGCTAATTCCAAATCATGTGTAGGGTAATTTACCTCATGAGTTTTCAACTGTCGTGAAGCATAAGCAATTACCTGATCATTCTGCATTAGGACGCAACTAAGTCCTTTCAATGAAGCATCACTGTATATAACAAACTCACCATTCCTGGAAGGTAGTGCCAAAACTGGAGCATTCACTAATCTTCTTTTCAATTCCTGAAAACAATCATCACATTCTTTTGTCCAGATAAACTTAACACCCTTCCAAGTTATCTTATTCATTAGACTAGATAACCGTGAAAAATTTCTAACAAACCTTCGGTAATAGCCCGCCAAACCAAGGAAGCTACGAATCTCGGTTACATTTGTGGGTCTTGGCCATTCTTCCACAACTTTTGTTTTTGCAGGATCAACAATTATTCCATCTTTAGAAACAATGTGACCAAGGAAAGAAATTTGTTGCAACCAAAACTCACACTTGCTGAATTTCCCATACAGTTTCTTTTCTTTTAAGGTTTTCAATATAACCCTTAAATGTTTTTCATGCTCCTCTTTACTTTTATAAAACACCAAAATATCATCAATGAAAACCACCACAAACTTATCCAAGAACTCATGGAAAATTCTATTCATTAAGTCCATGAATACCGCAGGTGCATTGGTTAGCCCAAAAGGCATTAATACAAATTCATAATGGCCATATCTCGTAAGGAACGCGGTCTTCGGAATATCTTCCTCCTTTACCTTCAGCTGATGGTATCCCGATCTCAAGTCAATCTTTGAAAAAAAATGAGCTCCCTGGAGCTGATCAAAAAAATCATCGATATGAGGCAAAGGATATTTGTTCTTAACAGTGATATTATTCAAGGCTCTATAATCAATGCAAAGTCTCATAGAACCATCTTTCTTTTTAACAAATAAAACAGGAGCACCCCATGGTGATGTGCTAGGTCTAATGAAACCTTTCTCTAATAAATCTTGCAATTTCTCCTTCAACTCTAAAAGTTCAATTTGTGCCATTCGATAAGGGGGTTTTGAAATTGGCTTAGCATCAGGAACTAAGTCAACAGTAAACTCAACTTCCCGATCTGGTATTATTCCAGGAAACTCATCAGGAAAAACATCAAGATACTCATTTACCACTGTCACATCATTAATCTGAATAGTTCCTTTATTTTCAACGACGTGTGCAAGGTAACATTCATTTCCATCTTTTACATGTTTCTCGGCCTCTTGATATGTTATCAAAAGTAAGGGTTCATTCTTGTAAACAAACTGAAAGTATTTCTGAAAAGAAACTTCTTTAGCTCTACAGTCAATCTTAGCATGGTAAATAGAGAGCCAATCCATACCCAGGATAACATCAAACTCTACTAGAGGTAGAACAATAAGGTTTGCAAGTAGGTTCTTTCCACAGATAAGGATAGGAAGATTCTTATAAATTCTTTTTGCCTCGACACTTCCCCCAGGTGTTTTTACCAATAGTTCAAGAGTCATTTCTTGAGATGGTATTCCCATTTTACTAGAAAAGGTTTCAGTGATGAAAGAATGTGTAGACCCCGAATCAAACAACACACTGGCATAATCTGAAAAAACAAACAAAGTACCTGATACAACTTCATTTGATGGCCCGACATCTGCTGAAGTAGTTGCAAAGGATTTCACCACCCCTTTCTGCTTGTAGTCTAACTGCTTCCCATCACTCAAGCTCCTTGTCGGACACTCGTTTGCATAGTGACCCATCTCATTGCACTTAAAACATTTCACTAACTGTAAATCAAATTTGTTCTTACCTTCACCTTGATCCTTTTCAGTGAAATCACGAGCCTTATGTCCCATCTTACCACATCGGTAGCACTTCCCAGAATTCAGAAGACATTCCCCAGCATGCCTTTTGCCACATTTATCACAAACTGGAAACTTAGTTCTCTTACCATCAGACTTTTTTGAAGAATTCTTACCTTTCTCCTGCCACCTCGGTCTTTTCTTCTGCTGGTTGTTATAGAAAACTTGGTCATCGGCAAACTCCATTTCCACATTCTTAGCACATCGAACAAGATTTTCATAACTTTTAAACTCACGAGAACCTAATGCCCTTCGATACTTTGGCTTTAATCCTGAGTAGAAACGATTGATTTTACTATCAAGGTCCCGGATAAAATTTGGAGCATACCTTGCCAATCGAGTGAACCTTTCTTCATAGGCAGCCACTGAGTCTTCCTCTTGCCTCAATTCCAAGAATTGATTTTCCATCCTAACTCGAACAGCCTTAGGAAAATATTTCTCAAGAAACATACCTTTGAATTCATCCCAGTCAAGAGCATCAATCTCATCGGCATCCGGGATATTTTTAACCATAGACCACCACTGATCTGCTTCACCCTCCAAACGGTAAATAGCAAGACTAACCTTTTGATTGTCTGAACACCCAATGACATCAAAAATCTTCTCCAGTGCTTTAATCCACCCTTCAGCTAGCACAGGGTCAGATGATCCTCTGAATGATGGTGGATGTTGCCTCATGAAATGTTCCACCACTGACATGTTCCTCTGCGGTTGTTCTGGCTGATCTCGTGCATGGATACCACCACCATTTATCGCTTGAGTCAACTGCGCCATTACTGTAACAAACTGTTCAGTTCCAATTCCGACCATCTCAGGATGCTGATTCGGAAGGTTATTTCCTTCTGTATGCCTTCCTAGCACTGCTTCCCTGTTTCCTCTGCGGAAAACCATTCTGAACAAACATGTCTTAGATGAAGCAACATGGTAATCTTTAAATGCTATATCATTTCGAAAAAAAAATATTTTTGGATAATCATTTAATAGAATTCTAACTCCTAAAGTTATCTAAACCGACCTCTGATACCAAATATAAGGCCCCAGCCTCAAACCTTACTTAATCTTGAGTTATTACAAGATTACACATTGAGGATCTTTTCGGGTTTAGAGTTTTAGAGAATTAGATCATAAAACATTCATTACATTCCACATATAAACAAAGTGGTTACATAAAGATAGTATTCTTCATTCCCATCAAAGGAAACACATTTAAAATAAAACACGGATTATTTCTTGACACATCCTTGACTCTATCATCTTATCATGTACCTTTCCCTTGACCTGTGAAAAACATTTCAAAAACTTGGGATGAGCATAAAAACTCAGTATGGGTTATAAAAACATGGAAAGGAAACATGAGTTCATATATACATAAGAATGAAATCATACTTTACCCATAAAACATAGGCACTTTAACATACCTCATAAAATCATGAATAAATCATAGAAATCATAAGACGTAAAGGTAACTTGAGGCATTCATAACATTCTTACGTAGGGAGTAACCCTCTTGGTTACGTTTGGAATACCCATCACAGTATATTCCCTAAAATCTCTTCAGAGAAACCTTAACGTTTCACTCCTTCGCGTTACCCAATGCATTGGAGAGCTATAACGGGCTCACCCGCCCTTAGTTTATCACGGAACCACCCGTCTTCATAATAATGCCCAAGAACCATGACATAATCATATCACATAAAACATGCATAAAGGAAACATAAAATTTCCACATTTCAATCACGAGATATCAATACAACACATTGATATAAAAACATTATGAAAACCATTTGCAATACCAAAATAAAAGAAAAGTAAAACATCGTATTTATTTTTCTTTTAAAAAGAAGGTATGGCTTGTAGAGGAAGCCGAAACTCAAATAACGGTTACGACGGCGGAGAAGTCGTTGTCGCCGCATACGTACGACAAAAACATTCCCTTTTGTCGTTTAGTAAACGCTTCGTATAAAAAAGATTCCTTTTGAATAAACGTAAAAGTCAAAGGGGTTTATACACCGTATAAAAGAAAGTTCTGTACAAAATAAAATATGCCTCAATGAAAGGAGATTGAGACGAAGTCCCATACCTCGTATCCGACTTGACCCGACCGTTCTTTAATCTCCTGAATAATAAACTTGAGTTAATCTATAATTTCTAAATTACCATTTTCAAGTTCATTATTCCTTTTATACCATGTTATGGACATCATGTAATCATTTAAGTTAATAATGTTCATTTTGTCGGTATTTGGTTCTTAAGTCAAAAATAGACTTCTTACACTTACATGTTGTTAATTTTGTCAAAGGTTCATTATATCCAGAATGTTATTCATGATGTAGATATCATATATGTCATATATATCCAGTAAATTCATGCATTTATAATATTACATAATCATTTAGTGGTAAGAAATGAAATGCACCGTTCATGGAGACGGTAAGCCGTACGTACGCATGAACGCTACTTCCATTTCTATTTCATATTTTCTGGAATGGAATCATAATGATATAAGAGTATATTATAATTCCAGTATAATAACATATATAATATTATTAACTTTATCCTTTACACATCCCACATATGGTATTAACGAATCAAATCACTTTCAGGGGGCGGTAGTCCGCACTTCCTAAAATGAAGATATCGTGTTTACCCATAATGGAAACCATAAAGGTATGCCAAAAATGAAAAAAACAGAAGCTTAAGGAAAACATAAATATATTATATATCATATATAAAAATAGTGACATCATAATGGCCACATTTGAAGGTGTTAAATGAGTGTTGAACAATCATCGTTTCGGGAGGCAGAATTTCTCCATCCACGGAAACCGTATGTTCTTTAACCATTTGATGTAGTTGTGTGAGTGTGTAGCTCAAATATATCTTATAAAAACATACTAGTATATTTAATATACTGGTGTTGTTACAAAAGAAGTAAATAAAAAGAGTTTAGGGGGTTGGAGAAGAAAAATAAAACAAATGAACATGAGAGAATGAATTACCTTTAAAAGTGTAACTCCTTTTGATTTGAGCCTAAAGGCTTCCTTTGAAAGGATTATGCCCAAAGGGAATCCTCTAGGATGAGGAGAGGGATGTGGAGAGAGTAAATGGGCAGGGGTTGGCCGAGCAAAAGGCTTTAAGAGTGTGTGAAATGAGGTAGGGGTGGGGGCCTTTTATAAGAGGAGAGTAGGGGCACTTTTGGAAAGTAAAGAAATATTACTTTATTTGAAAATGTGTTTCGGTTTCAAAAGGTCCCACATTGATATAATTCGTGGATAAGGTGATAAGGCTTCTAAATCCACTCATCCAATAAGTTTTGGACATGTCTAGTTCATAGATTTTACATTATCTTTCTATTTTATTTAAATCGTCAAATAATGATGTCATCGCTGCATCATTATTATGTCATAAATAATTTATTTTATTTAACGTCTAAAAATCCTAATAAAAATACTATGATGTAGGAAATCGTTTTAGCTTTCCAATGAATATTTATAATCAAAAATCAGATCTTTATAACCCCTTGTAAAAATTGTTTTCATAAAACATCTCTTGTTTGTGTCATTTTTACTTTAACATTAAATAAAAAGTAATTTATGTCATTTCCCAACAAAAGTGGATCCATGGGGTCCCCAAGTTGACCCATGACATGTCATGGTCGGACATGACACAACGAATGAGGTTGGGACATGTGTCTAGGTCATTTAATTTTATTAAAGTATTATTTATACCTTAAACTACCCTAATTACCACTAATCGTGATTAAGAACTTAATAAGTTACTATTCACCAAAAAAATTATTATAATCTCATTGAACCAAATTTTACTTATTAATGACAACCATGTATGTCAGATTTTCAAAACTCAACACACATTAGTGGTAAACTATCATTTAACTGAAAAATCAGTTTTCTTGATTACCACTTAGTGGTTTCACTATTCATCAAAAATTGATGTTTTTCAGAAAATTACCAAAAATTCACCCTAAGATATATTTGATATTCCAAATTCAAAAATGAATTCTATTTTACAAAATTCAAAACATATAGGTCAAATTAATTAATTCAATAATTAATTCCCGCTGCCAGAGCAAAAAGCGTGTTTTTACAAAACAATAATTATCAAAAGATTGAAACCAGTTTAAGTATAATTTCAAAGTGAAATTGATTACAATGACCACCATTGGATAAAATGGTAAAAATATATTCTAATATCACTTCAAAACCAATTCAAAACATAATCTAATCATATAAATAAATTAGATTAAAAAGCAGTTTTGATGTAAAATGCAGTATTTTTCACTATTCATTAAAAAAATGAACATTGTTAGAAAAATACCAAAAATTCACACAAGGTAAATTTTGATGTCCCAATCATAAATAATAAGTTTATTTTGACAAACATAGTTTATAAAATTGTCAAAATATAGATTCAAAAATGGGTTTCCATCAAAAGGCAGTAAAACAATCTTTTAAGAATATTAGTGTATTTCATGCATAAGATTGTATTTATTTTCATTTTAAGCCTCTATAACACTATCTTAATCATTAATAGACATAGATAAAAATATCTATTATTCATTACTTACTTGGGATGTTACATTGAAGATGCATCGTACAATTAATTCATTATGACAGATAAACAACCTAAGCTTGTCCTTAGAATTTTTGATTTAGAACCCAAGTATCGATCAAGGAATAACATGAAACCATCACCTTACAAGACCATAATAGTAATTACATATATGGACCTTGGTATCAATAACATTGTAGTATAAAGTGAATACCTACCAATTCCATCCTCATTAGTCCATAAAGGGAGCCCAAGTGTCTCCCATGGAGTATATAATGATATACCATCTAATTCTATCCCTAGTAACCCACATAGAGAACATTAATATCACTTGTGAAATATATAGTGACTTTACCTATGATACCATCCATAATATTCCACAATGGGAGTCCATGAATCACTCATGGCATATATAATGATCTTTCCTTTGAGTCTATCATTGGAAGCCCACATATGGAGTCCATGTATCAGTAGTGGAATATACAAGGATGTACCCTCTTAGTTATTCTTTGGTAGTCCGCATATGGATTCCACGTATCCCTCATAGAATATATAATTCAAATTCAATGTGAGTTCATCCCTGGAATTCATATGAGAACCTAAGTGTCATCCAGATTGAATAATTAATTCATTTACAATTCATTTAATAAAGTAATCATGTTAATTCTATTTATAGATTTTTGTATCAGAACCCATATTTCACACTCGACATGAAAATATTAATGGTTGTGGGCCCAAATACTAACCAAAATACTTGTGTGTACATTTAATTCAATCTTCCACCATCTTTATATATGCTTTTACTCACATAAAAAGGTGACACATAGTATATCCTATGATTACAAGGCCTAGCATGACATAAAATATCTCCTTCATCTCCATTATGAATTTTGACATCAAATAACATATGAAGCCTAAGAGAGAAGATAGAATGACCAAAGGGATATAAAAATGGTTTTACATTTCATATTCAATTCAATTCAATTTACATTTCAATCAATTCTTTTAACATCTAAAAAATAAGGGGTAAAGGAACACACCTTAAAAGTATAATCAAATTCATAGGCCACCAATGGAAGTTTTATCATAATTAACAATGCAACCAAGGGGTGAATCAATTATTTTTACTTAACCTACAATGATATAAAAATGGGATTCATGAGTCATATATGTCAATCATGCCCATTTAATTCAAGAATAATTAAATTTAATAAGCATCGCTCTGAAGAACCAGTGTATAACACAACATCATAATATGTAATCTATATTAATTTAAGAGAAAAGTACAAGACCACTTACATTAGTTAAGTAGTAAAATCCTAATACCTTTATGGAATCTAATGTGGACTAGAATAGAATAAATTAATTAAAAATACTAACACCCATAAAATAGGGAATATGATGTTGTAGCAAAATAACTCTATCAAAAGGAGGATAAATGATGAAAGGAGTAAGGAGAATAGAGAGATCACATGTACACATCCAACATGATGAATAATGGTCTAATTAGAGTCAGAATGGAGGGGATATCACAAATCCTTGATTTAGGCATAATGAAGGCTTCAATGAAAGAGGGATTCTTTTCATGATATGAGAAAAAAATGTAGAGGTGATCATAAAATGAAAGAGGAGAAAAAACATCATTTTAACTTTTTAAATGGATAGGAAGGTTTTGATTCATGGTTAGACATATGGTGTGACAAACATGCATACAAAACTATCCCAAGAAACCCATCTTATGGGCTAGACGTATGATTTGACTACCCATATGCAACCAATGAAAACCACATGTATTATGATGTATGTAGAACTCACTTGCACATGTTTCCTAGATCATATAGTTAGGATAAGTCATGAGGACATAAAACATTAACTAGACACCTCACATGGTTTAATCAAATCATGTAGAATAGGCTACATGGTTACTACTAAACATGTGACCCACCTAATTCCTCCAAAAATCAAGGATCTAGGCTTTGTACGATCCCCAAACAACACCAAAACTCTAATGACCTCCTAAGGAAATTATTTTTGGATAATATTAAATAATTACACTATAAACAAAAGGATATACTACTCAATGAAAATATGAGCTATTACAATCTTCTCCCTTTAATAAAATTTTGACTGAGTTTTCCTTAAAATAGTAGTAAAGCGTCATCTCAGAATAATTCTGTCCACTAGGCATGTTCATTAGACTCCATGTCCCAATTCCCATCTTATATATAGCTATGCTACAATATAAACCACAATAGAAGAACTTATTGGCCTCAAAGAACCTTCATCCCTTGATCAACAAAATGGATAAGATTCTCCTCAAATGATGCTTCAACCTACAATTCAACATCCTTAAGATGAAGAATATGGTACATATCTGAATGATATCAGAGAAGTTAAGATACATGTAAGACACTTTGAATGGTCGAGTACATCTACGTTATCTAAAACAACTAGTCTACTAGGAAAAATTTCTCAGGAATCATAAAGGGACCAATGTAATGATGTTATTGATTCCCTTATTTATGAATCCTTTTATACCTTATTCTTTGTGAAATATGTATGAAAATCATACTCCCCAATTGTAAATATAGTGGTCATTAGTGAATATTTAAATTTGGCTACTATCTAGATAAATATATATACATCCACATTCTAATATGATAAACCTATTCTGATGTGTCGTGAATGAGATGAGGCCATTGTAGTTCTACCTCTCAACTCAATAAAAAGAAAAAGTGTGACAGACATGGAATGTTGTATAAGACCTCATAACGATCCCGTAATATGGTTTCCAAGAATCTATTATTGTTAGTGAACATTGAGAGAGGTATGGGTTTCTCTAGCGAACCTCTGAAATCAAGGATTCATACTCGGTGAATTTCACCTAAAACCTATATTTTATACTCAGACTGACCATTGGCCTATAGGTGATAGGATATACTCAGTAGTACATATGAACCAAGTTCCTTTTATAAACAATTCTAAAATAGTGATGAGAGGAAAGCATCTCTATCTGATATGATAGAATGTAGAACCCCTGAAGGTGTTTGATATCTAGAAGGTAGAGCCTCCTGAGTTCATCATCTAAAATTTCCTCCCAAATAGGTATTAAATGGGTGACCATCATCAATCTATCTATAATCACCCATATTCCATCACCACCCTAAGGTGATAGAGGTAATCTTTTCATGAAATCCATGGTGATGTCATCCCATTTATACTCTAGAATAGGTAATGTATAAAAAATGCATTGTTGTCAATGGTGTTCTTCCTTCACTAGATAATAGGATGAACATCATGTAATAAAACCAAATATCTCTCCTTTTATCACTAACCACCAGTATTTTTGGAACACATCACGATACACCTTGATAATTCCCAAATTTAATTCAAATATAAAGCCATGATACTTTCATATAAACTCTTCATGTAAATTTTTAGGAACCCAAATGCATCCAGGAATGTAAACGATATCATTCTCATCAATGAAAAGATGATGAGGCAGGCTATGACACATAATTCTCTCCCATAGTGTCAATATCCTAATATATGATAGATACCCAACCTTAATTATCTGAAAATTTGAATAGGTTCTTGATAAAAATGCATGTAAAAATTATCCATCATGATTCTGAACCACTAAGAACATCTCATAAAATAGTGCCATAAGATTCCACTCAATAACGGACTCCTAAGCTACCTATGTCTGATTCATTCTACTAAGAGCTTCGACAACTATATTTTCATTTCCTGACATCTAAGTGAGTATGATGTCGAAGGACTGAAGGTTTTCAACCCATATTAATTTGCAAATATTCAAATAATTTTGTTTTAAGATGTACCTGATGCTTTTGTGGCCCGTATACACCAAAAAACTCTCTCAAAGTAAGTAGTACCTCCAACATTACAAGGAATGAACAAAAATGGCTAACTCAAGATCATGATCTGGGTAGTTCATATCATTTTTCCTCAATTGAAAAGACCCATACACAATGAATCACTCCTCCTACATCAGAAATTCTCCCTGACTAATGCCTAACACATCACAATAAATCATATAGCTTTTTCTCAGCTCTCGAAAAATATGTATCATCACTAAAGATATTCTCCTGTTCAGATTCTGAAAGAATGATCATAGGATTTTAAACATATAAACTTTACAACGATTTTTTGAAATCCTAAAATAGTTTTTGATAGGAATGAAATGTCTTGAATTAATCCCTTGTAATAACCAACTGTCCCCTTAAAATTCTATATATCAAAGATGTTGTTAGGCCATTCCTCGGAATCCACAGCTTGGACCTTCTTTAGGTCATCTGATAATCATGTCTCTTTGAAAATGTGATCCAAGAAGTGAGGTTTATTCATCCAAAAGTGGTACATTATGAGCTTAACATTTCACTGATGTTATGTCATTTAATTAAATACTATCACCAAATTTTTGGCATAGTTGTTTCTAGTGTGAGAATACACCAAGATATCATCCATGAATACCACCACAAATAAATCCAGATGCATTTGAAAAAACCAATTCATCAGTGATATGAAAACTTTTGGAATTTTCATGAGACTCAATGGCATGAAAAAATACTCATACAAGCCATATATACTATGGAATGTTTTAAGTGGTATATCTTATGGTCTAACAAACACCTGATGATAACCTAATCTTAGATCAATCATAGATAAAACCCTTGCTCCCCGGAGCTAGTCAAAGTGATCATCTATATAAGGGAATGAATACTAGATCTTAACCATAATTAGGTATAACTGATGAAAATCCAATAAAATCAAGAGGGTATCATCATTTATCATGGTGGAATGGACTAGTGAACTCCACAAAAAAGAACTGGGTCATAGAAAACCCTTAGTTTACAAATCCTCTAGCTATATCTCAATCTCTTTCAACATAGTAGTAACCATCTAATACGGAGAAGTGTATAGTAGTACAATTCCTGGAACTGGATCTATGGAAAAATATTCCTCAATCATCAGAGGTATTACTAAAAATTAATCCATAAAAATGTCCATAAAACTATCTAACACATGAGGGAATTTTTCTTGATGTGTTCACTGATCATGTAGATAAAATCAAGAAATCTCGGATATCATCCCACCCATTCTAGATACTTAGGTCCATATCAGCTATCCAAAATATTCCATTCACCCTTGTGAATAAAATTACCACCCTTAGGTGATGTAAATGTCACCCTTTATTGATATAAGTAAATGTAAACATGAGGAGGGACCTACCAACCCATCCAAATAAGGATTCTAAACCCTTCCAGCTTTAGAACAATGGGATCCGTTATTAAGTGATACTCACTTATCATGAGGGGGAACTCACTTCATGGTTTTCCACTCTATGATTGAATCCCCAATAGTGTATTTAGTGTCATTATGTGATTAAAAACTAAATATTGAGTCCAAGAATCTCAATAATATTTATTTATATGAAGTAATGGGATGAACCTGTATCCAAAAGAGAAGAATATAATATTAAGGATACCATAATATAACCTATCTCCTTAGAAGATCCAAAACACTTATCATCAGTTATCGGTTATACTATGTAAATATGTAATAATCCACAACCCAAAAAAATAGCTTGGATACATTGAGCAGGTTTGATCTACTGGTGATGTATGTATGGTGTCTATCTACTATGACCATGACCACCACATCAACCAGATTAGCTAGTCATTCTCAAGATTCTTGCTTGAAGAGAAGATGTTGATCCTGCTCTTAAATGTGGATTAAATGGATACTGTAGTAAAACATTGAAAAATAACTAAATATGATCCATATTTTTACTATATCAGTACTCGAATGGGACCCTATCACACTGGGGTTTCAAATTTTCCAGTCAGCTGCACAGATTTAACCACACATGTATACTTGTTTAAGAACCCTAGATACTAATATCAATATTAGTAAGCTCCAAAAAATTCTTACTATGGATGGATGATGTAATTATAGATATAGGTTATGAAACTCCATGGCTCGCACCCACATCGTCTCTCGGGTCATGCTTAGTGATTAGCATGTGGTTCATTATTCTAGATACAATAGTATGATGAAAAAATGCACCTATAATGGGATGTCATAAATGAAATATTCAAAAACATTCTTATACATGGATAAATCGTCACCTATCATGATAGGTTCAAAGAACATGAGATCTATGAAATGGGAAAAATAGTCCATGATTGATAAAAAAACCCAGCTCCAAGTGAATAAACTCTCTCTCTTTGTTGTCCCTCAACGTATTAGGATAGAAATATTCATTGAAGGATGTATAGAAATACCTTCATACCATATCATGATGATAACCCATCTAGTTAATAACATCCCAATATATATTTATAGAACCAAAAATAATATACATAAGGATTGACACTCTCCTACCATGAATTTTTATGAGATGCTTTAGAATCGACAACATGGCATCTAACCATGATTTGTAATCCTATGGACCATCATCCCCTAAATATATGGGCAAATGATGTGGCTAAAACTCACATGTCAACTCTTATATAGTTATAGAAGATCATGAGGCTCTATGGATCATCTGCATAAAGTATAGAAAACCTTCTTGAGATAGGGAATTGGCACACATATTACATATAACTAGAGGTTCTACTGGTGTCCCAGGTCCCACCACCTATAAAGCATGGTCATCACAACCCTCCCGACACACGACTTAATGACACCATGGGGGCATGTCTCTGAAAAGTCTAAATAGACACCTCAATACATAATTTTATAATCATTAGAAAAACATGTATAATAATAGGATAGGTACAATACTCCCTATTTAAGAGACACACCCCTTTGTCTCGTCCTAAATCCTAGTCTAGGAAACATATAAATCATTAGAAAAATCAAAATACACGACCTATTTGGCCATAATAAGGTTGGGCCAGAGCCATGTTATTTTCTATATGGCAAGGCATTAATATACATATATTCAATTTCAATTTATATAGAAAAACTCCCTTTAAGATTTAATTATCATATCCATTTAATGGTGACCATTTAATTTCAGAATTCAATTTCATTTTATGTTCATATATTTTTACATAGAATAAATTTATAAAATGTTGAATTATATAAATCATATTTTCCAATTTATAAAGGACCATACACATTATAAATTGAAATATTTAATACATTTAATCCCAACCAATTATTTATGAAATTTCTATATGAAATTTTATCAAATTTTCATGGACATTTCAATAAAGTCACCAAAACATGCTATAGGAAATGCCAAAAATAATATAAACATAGCATGGAATATTCATGACATATAAATCCTCATGTTCCTACTATGATGCATAGTGCAATACTACCTTACAATTTCATCCAAGGGAAAATTCCATAGTGATAAAGAACATTAGATATCAAGTGTATCAACCAACAATTAAATCATGAAAATTGAAATAAGCACAATCCATGGTAACATGTCCCATCCCGGGTAATTTGGATTCTCACTCTATATATGTTAGAGACTCCCAAGCACTAGATCATGAAAAAATCTTGACATGTTCTATTTATCATTTCTACAATCCAAATTAGTATGGAAAAAAAATAAAATAAACACATATGATACCAATTTGTGATTCAATAGACCTGGTTCACTCAAATGTAACTGAACTCGCTATGCCACTTGTCCTAATGCAATATATAATTGTATACCGGAGGCTACTAACTATAATCTTGGTCCCATTGTGAAACAATTGGGAGACTACACCATCATTATCAATGTTTACATAGCGGTATAATAATATTAACAAATAGTGGAAGCATAAAAGAAGATTAAATGATAGAAGAGTAATAATACATCTGTAATGACTGAAACGTTCATTAATGTAAATCCCTCTTGATCTAATTAAATGTCTCTTTATGTAAAATGTTTATATAAAATTTCAACTTATTTGGTTTTATGTTTTTTTATTTGAAAATACAGTTAAGAATTATGTCTGTTTCTAATATAGTCATTGAATAGTGATCACATGATTAGTATAAATATAGGGCTTTAACAGATCCAATTTACTCAGACCAAGGAAGAGATGGCCTCATCCAGTAGGCATGCCCCATATGAAGCCAATTTTCTAGAGATCAGAAAGGAGGATACATCTTTGGGATTCATTCTTGACCAGCCCCAAGCCAAGCCTGAATATGTTAAGCTTGGGTGGGACTGCCTACGAGAGAAGTGGAAGTTGATAGAGATTACCACATGAGAAATGTTATCTAAGACACCCCAAGATTTTTTCACCATCGCACACCTTAAATTAATTTTTATTAATTATAAATGATCATAAAATTTTGTTAATGCAATTGTAATTTTTATTACGGTTTGAAAGTTGTTTTTGTCAAAAACCATGAATTTTCGATAAATGTCGGTTTTTTATTTTAATATTCAAAATTAACATATTTAGAGAATTATTTAGATAAAATGAATATTATTTCTGGAATCAATATGTCGAAATTATCCAATGGTGAATGTTTCATAATTTTCTGAGACTGTTTAATTTTTGGATAAAAATTAAATACCTTTTAAATATATAATGTGTTTTATGACATCATAATGACCCAATAGTGATGTATTAAAATACTATAAACTTTATGTTCGGACAATTTATGTTTTACCAATAAACTAATGTGGTTTTGGGTTTTTTTATTTATTTTAAAAAGCTTTAGTGGACCCTTTAAGACATATAAATTTTTTTCCTTTTTAAATTGTTTTTCTTGGAAGTGTGTCTCACCTCCATATAAGAAACCCCATTATTTTAAGAAGTTCAGACATTGGACTTATATAATATAGTTTTCCACTCCTCTTTGTAAAAAACCATGGAAAAATACCATAGGATCGTTTGTGGTTTTTATTAGTTTAATGTGCGGTGTCCCAAACCTCGGTAATAAACAATTCCCTCTCCTTTCCAATATAAACCCTACCAAGCTCCCACTTCCTCCCCACTCAAAGCCTCTAAAGTTCGTTAAACCTCTTTCCTCCTCTATATATAATCCTTCCAAGTTTCCCCAAGCTCCCAATAATCCTCTCTCAATCCTCTCTCAAGCCTTTGGAAACACACTTCCAAGTAAGTGTTTTCTTCCTTTCTCATTTTTGTCAAATATTCTTTAAATGTTATTCCCTATTAATATGAATTTTAAATGTTGGGGTAAGGGTTTAGACCTCCCAAATACATACCTATTTATGTTTTAATGATTTTAGATCCCTTTATCTATCACTAAATGCCTCCCATTTACACCTGTTACTATGCCGAAATTACGAAAGGAATTTCTCTCTCCACATTTACATTCAAGAAATTATTTTGTATCATGAATCTAAATTCCAATACATTTGTTGGGAAATGTATCTATATAACCCCTTACTATCCATTTCATGTAAATATGTTGAGACACCCCTTTCTCTCTAATCAACCATTTTTATGAGTTCGTATGTCATGCCATTATGCTGCCCAAATTGCACTGCGTTTTTCCATGCCAAAGTCATTGTGTATTGAATACCATGCCCATTTCTCTATAAAGGGTATTCAACTTTATGAACCTTTACATATTTTTAAATAGTTTCATATTTTTATTCCACATTCATTTATCCTGGAATAAATGATTATGGTGAATGATTCAATGTTTTATGATCCTTGTGGCACACTTATGCATGAAGTGAAATGTTTAAGAAGGGTGCGCCCTGATAGCTCTCCAATGCATTGGGTAAAGTATTCTATCATGATACATCATGTGAAATAGGTTTTTAATCATGATAATTTATGTGCAACAAGGGTTTAATCGTGGTTCATGTGCAATGAGGGTTTACTCAAGCTCCATATGCAATGAGACCTGGCTCATGCTAATTCCATGTTAATTGTTGTTGCCACATTTCCATGTTATGATTATCATGCTTTATCATGCCTTTATATTCATGATTCTATTGTGATCTATTGATATTTCTATTGTCTAACATGTATTTTATTCCTCATGTTATTCCATGATTATTCCCTTACTGCGCTTTATAGCTCACCCTTTTCATAGGTATGTTCTTAGGTTATCCCATGCAACGCTATGTACGAGGGAATGTAGTGGTCAAGTAAAGGACGTTTTCAATAAAGATGCTATATTTCATGTTTTAAGTTGTTATGTAATGATTTTAATCCCTGAATACACTAGAACTCTTTATCTTATATGTTTTATCAAGTGATGTTTATGTAATAAATTATGTTTAATTGTGTAAAAAAATCAGGGTTTCCGTAGTTGGTATCTGGGGATAGGTTTAAGTATTTTTGGGATTAGGATTAGAAATCCCTAGTAAAGGCATAGTGACAAGACCAAGTATAATAAAATCATCCTTGAGTTTTGGTGAGTATTGAGTAAGTGGTTTATCAAGATAATACATCCCTGTCAGGATATGAGCAGGTAGAGTTGGCTCGGGCACAGATGTATCCTAGGGGTAAAACCGAAAACACTAGTTTGAACTAGAATCGAGCAGGAACTAGTGCACGACAATGGGTCATGCTGCACTCTTGGTTACAACACTTCCGAGGGGGGGGGGGTACGCTTTGGTGAATTTTGAAGCTTAGTTTAAACCATTATTAAGGGACAAAAAAATTCCCTAAGAATATATGTTAGAAAGTAGATCATGGATAACATAGAATAAAGCCAATATATTCATATTTTAAGGAAATAAAATTTATTTATAAGTCATCAGTTTTGTCCATGGATTACCCTTTATATGTTACCTTTAACTTTCCTTTTACTCTAGCTAATGGTTGTTAATAGGAGGACTCGGGCTAACAATCGATGTGAAGATCAATGTGATGATTGTACTAATGAGATTCTGAATCCAGTGGGAGCGGGAATCGTGAACTTTTTCATGATTCTCTCTCAGAAAAATCAAGTTTGAATAGAATCATGGGTCAAGAGGAACGTTCAACCCCCCTAAGAAAGAACAAGTCGCTATAGATATCTTAATGAGACAAAGGCCTCCTCCTTTTAGTGGATTATCTAATCCTTTAATCATTGAACAATGGATCAACTCCATTGAAAATATCTTCTCCATCCTTCAATGTTCTGAACAAGAGAAGTTTCTCTTGGATTCTTATCATATGGAGGGTGAAGATGATCAATGGTGTACGTTGATAAAAAATTTAAAGTCTGAGGAGGAGATTGAGGGGTTGGAATAGAAGGATTTCCAGAAGATGTTTTTCGATAAATATTTTCTGCGCACCCTCCTGCTTAAGATGGAAAGGGACTTCCCTGCCCTCAAGAAAAAAGACGACGAATATGTTGGAGCATACAAGGATAAATTTAAAAGGATTTTATGATACACTTCTAACTTTGTCGTTACCCCTGAATGCAAGTTTGACCACATATTTTGTGGGATGAAACCTAGCCTATGGAAGGTGCTGGAAATCCGTGACATCGACAGCTATGAGGAAATTGTCTGATGGGCCTTCAAGGTTGAAATAGAGATAAGAGAATCTCAGGGGTATCATGGGGATAAGAAACATATGGTAGACTTCAATGCTGGCGGTCCGATGGATAAATCCAATGGTGCTAAGAAAATCCAGCACCCCACTTGCCAAAGGTGTAGAAAGAAGAACCATGGAAATTTCCTGAAGGGTACGAGAAAATGATTTAGGTGTAGAAGAGAAGGACACCTTGCTATAAACTATCGGAAATTAAGACCCGCGACTATAATAGAGGATATGAATGCTCTATTTGAACCTTAATGCGTTGTTCACTGCTATAATTGCAAAGAACTAGGGCATCTTGCAAATCAGTGCCCTAAGACAAGGGTTTTTAGAGGCAACCAACATCCTCAAAGTCAGAAAGGAAAAGTTTTTGCCATCAATACTGCCGAAATGAACCCCGAAAATGAAGTGGTGATTGGTAATAAAGTTATTAATTCAATAATAGCTAACATAATTTTCGATTTAGGTTCTACGCATTCTTTTATATATCGAATGTTTAGTAGAAAAATCCTAGCACCACCACAAATCATTGAAGTGAAGATTTCAGTGAGTAAGGAAAATGGGGAAATCATTGCATCCCATGAATATAACTCCTACCCTATCATAATTTGTTGATTGAACTTCCCAAACAACCTCGTCATGCTCCCTCTGGTGTAATTTGATGAAATTCTTGGCAAGGATTGGCTTTCCTTATATTAATCCAACATAAATTTCTTTGAGAGGGAAATCACTCTCCATGTGGATAATCGATCCCCAATTCATTACAAGTCCAAGGAGGAAGATGAATCTTATTTAGATACATTATCTCAATAATGGATACTACTGTCCTATGAGCACACATATCTCACATTGATGATTGAGTCTAAGGAGGCAACCATCCTAGAAGACATTCCTATTATGAGGGAATTCACTTAAGTGTTTCCTGAGGAATTTCCTGGTCATCCTCCTAGAATAGAGGTTGAATTACCAATTGATCTGATACGTGGGGTGTTTCCAATATCTAAGACTCTATATAGAATGGGAGTTTTGGGGCTTGAGGATCTGAATAAACTACTACATGAGAATCTGGATAAAGGGTTTATAGGCCCAAGTGCTTCACTATGGGGTGCACCCGTCATCTTCGTCAAGAAGAAGGATGGGTCAATATGCCTTTTCATCAATTATCATGAGGTTAAAAAATCATGATAATGAACAGGTATCCTCTCTCATAAATTGATGACTTGTTCGATCAGCTTTATGGAGCAAAATACTTCTCCAAGGTGGATTTTCATTTGGGATATTATCAAGTAAGGGTGAAGAAGGAAGATATACCCAAGAAAACTTTTTGTACAAGATACAAGCACTATGAATTCATAGTAATGACTTTCAGACTCACTTATTCTCCAGAAATATTCATGGACTTGATGAATAGAGTCTTTAAAGATTACCTCGGAAAATTTGTGGTAGACTTTATAGATGATATTACTATATAATGAAAAGCCAAGGAGGATCATGAGGAGCATCTAAGAACTATACTAGAGACCTTGCATAAGGAGAGGCTCTATGAAAAGTACAAAAACGTGTGAGTTCTGGATGAAGGAGGTCTCATTCTTGGGCCACATCATCACTAGCAATGGGATATCTATGGATCCCTCCAAAAAATATGCAATTGAGGGATGGTTGAGGCCAACATCAATAACAGGTATCCATAGCTTCTTGGGGTTATCTGGATATTATTGAAAATTTGAGAGAAATTTATCATGAATGTCCAACCCTCTTACCAAGCTAACTCAGAAGGGAGTAATGTTTCCTTGGAGTGATGAATGCGAAGAACGCTTCAAGGAGTTGAAAATATGGATTATCACAGTTCTTGTTATCACTTTACCCACAATTGGAGAATTTTTTGTGGTACTTATTGATGCTTCGAAGAAGTTAATGGGGTGCGTGTTGATGAAAAATGACAAAGTCATTGCGTATGATTCAAGGCAATTGAATGTTCATGAACAAAACTAACCAACGGATGACATCGAGTTTGCTGCAGCAATCTTCGCTTTGAAAATTTGGTGGCATTATCCCTTTGGGGGAAGTGTGAAATATATAAGGACCACAAAAGCCTCAAGTATATATTCACATAGAAAGAGTTGAACATATGCCAACAATGATGGTTAGAGCTGATCAAAGACTATGAATTCTCAATACATTACCACCATGGGAAAGTGAAAAAGGTTGTAGATGCCCTAAGTAGAAAGGACCCAACGATTCTATCATTTATAATAATTGAAAGGGGTCAAATCTTCTTATGTTTGATGAAGATGGACATGGTAATCATAATTAAGGGAACATCATCAATCCTTTCACAAATGATTTCTCAACCGCCACTTTTAGAAAGGTTAAAGGATGCTCAAAAGGATGATGTGGGAATTCAGGAAAAAGTGGAAGCTAACAGAAAAGGGAAATCCTTAGATTTTAATGTTTATGATGAAGGAATTGTGAGATTTTTGAAAAGACTATGTGTTCCAACAAGTCTAGAGCTGAAGAAGAAACATTTCGTTGATGCACATAGTTCAAATTTCTCTATTGGTCCAAGAAACAAAAAGATTTATCGAGATCTCTGAGAGCATTATTGGTGGGTTAATATGAAGAAGAAGATCACTAAATATACATAAAATTTCCTGGTGTGTCATTAAGTGATGGCAGAGAGGCATAAGTTTAAGGAGATGTTGCAACAATTGCCCATACCAGAATGGAAATGGGAGAACATCACCATGGACTTTGTCACTGGACTTCCAAAGACATCCGAAGGAAACAATGCAATCCGAGCTGTTGTGGATCATCTTACAATGGATGCAGACTTCATTTATATTTGGGAGTATTTCAAATTGGATAAATTGGAACAAATTTATATCTAGGAAGTGGTGAGTCTTCATGGAGTACCACTATCTATTGATTCTGATCCTGATCCAGAATTCACCTCTATGTTTTGAAAGAGTCTTCATCATGCTCTGAATACTTACTGAAATTTAGTATGACTTATCATCCTAAAACTGATATCCAATCCGAGTAGTCTATCTAAACACTTGAGGACATGTTGAGAGAGTGCTCAATGGACATTAAAGAATGATTGGATCAACATCTTATTTTGGTTGAGTTCTCTTATAATAAAAGTTTCCACTCGAGCATCCAAAAGGTGCAATTTGAATACTTTTATGGGAAAAGGTGCAGAACACTGGCATTTTGGGATGAGGTCAGTGAGCGAAAGCTAGTTGGACAAAAAAATGGTCGAAGAAATGGTGGAGAAGGTGAAAACCATTTAGCTGCATATCAAGGTAGCTGAAAGTCGACATAAGAGTTATGCAGAAAACCTTCGACGAGACCATGAGTTTAAATTTGGATACATGGTATTTCTATGCATATCTCCATGGAAGAAGGTCGTGAGGTTTGGAAAGAATGGGATGTTAAGTCCAATGTACATCGGCCCCTTCGAGATTTCTGATCATGTCTGGGCTATGGCCTATTGACTAGCATTTCACCGACCATGGCCAAAGTACATAATGAATTTCATGTATCCCTCTTAAAGAAGTACATACCGGACCCTGCACATGTATTCTCATCATAGGTGGTATAGTTATAGGATGATCTTTTTTATGAGGAGAAACCAATGATGATCTTACATAATAGAGAAATGTTCTACAAAATAAAACAGTTCCCCTCATCAAGGTGTTGTAGAGAAACCACAAGTTTGAATAAGCGACATGGGAATAAGAGGAAACGATGAAGCAGAGTTACCCACATCTGTTTTAGTGTGGGAAAAGGAAATTTCAAGGATGATATTTTTTAAGGGGGGATGATTGTAACGACCCAAACTTTCATTAATGGAAACCCCTCATGATCTAATTAAATTTATCTTTATGTAAAATGTTAATATAAAATGTCAACTTCATTGGTTTTATGTTTTTGGATTTTAAAATACTATTGGGAATTTTGACCATTGCTAATATAGGCATTTAATAGTGATCACATGAATAGTATAAATATAGGGATTTAACAAATCCAATTAACACAGAATAAGGAAGCGATAGACTCATCCAGTAAACATGCCCCATACGAAGCCCATTTGTCAGAGTTCAGAAAGGATGTTGCGTATTTTGGATTTTCTCATGACCAAGCCCAAGATGAGCTTGAATATTTTAAGCTCGAGTGGGAAAACCTACGAGAGAAGTGGAAGTTGATAGTGATTACCACCCAAGAAATGTTATTTGAGCCACACTAGGAGTATGTCACCATCGCACACTGTACTGTTCGTACTTATGTGGGAGCTATAAGGGGTTATGTAACAATACCTTATCCCTATGATTATGTACATTATTTTTGTATATAATAATGAATATAATTTCATTTTATTATTATTACTTTGTAAATAGTTTTTAAAGCACAAATAGTATTTTTAGTTAATGTTCAACTAAGAAATTGATTTTGATGAATTAATGTATTTTTTAATTAAATAATGATTTAATAAAATATTATTATTTTTATAGAATTAAATTTTATTAAATATAAATGATCGTATAATTTTATGAATTCAATTGTAATATTTATTAAGGTTTGAATGCCATTTTGGTCAAAACCCATGAATTTTTTTATAAATGTAGGTTTTTATTTTAAAAGAAAAAATTGACATATTTAGAAAATTATTTATGTAAAATGAATATTATTTCTGGAATCAGGACATCGAAATTATCCAATGGTGATTTTTTCATAATTTTCTGAGACAGTCAAATTTTTGGGTAAAAAATAAATACCGTTTAAATATATAATGTGTTTTATGACATCATAATGACCCAATAGTGATGTAATAAAATACTATAAAATTTAATTTCGGCCAATATATGTTTTACCATTTAAATAATTTCGTTTTAGGTTTGTTTGATTTATTTTACAAAGATTTAGTGGACCCTTCATGACTTATTAAACATTTCATCTTTTTAAATTATTTTCCTTGGGAGTGTGACTCACCTCAACATAAGCAACCACATTATTTTAAGATGTTCTTACTTTGGCCATATAAAATATTTTTTTCCACTACCCTTTAGAAAAAACCATGGTCAAAAACCACGGGCTGGTTTGTGGTTTTGATTAGTATAATGTGTGGTGTCCCAAACCTAAATAACAAACAATTCCCTCTCATTTCTTAAATAAAGCCACCCAAGCTCCCACTTCCTCCTCACTCAAAGCCTTTTGAGTTCGTCTAACCACTGCCTTCCTATCTCTAGAATCCTCCCAATTTTCCCCACGCTCCCAATAAGCCTCTCTCAAGCCTCTCTCAACCCCTTGGAAGCACACTTCCATGTAAGGGTTTTCTTCCTTTCTTATTTTTGTCCTATATTATTTAAGTTGTTATGCCCTTTTAATTTAAAGTACAAATGTTGGGGTATGGTTTTGAACCTCCCCCACACTTCCCTATTTATGTTTTAATGATGTGATAACCCTTTATCTCTCATTAAATTCCTCCCATGTACACCCGTTACTATGCCAAAATTCCGAAAGGAATTTCTCTCTCCTCATTAACAGTCAAGCAATTATTTTGTATCATGAATCCAAATTCCATTACATTTGTTTGGACATGTATCTATATTATCCCCTTAAATTAATTGTCTTGTAAATTTTGAGACACCTTTTCTCTCTCATCAACCATTTTTATGAGTTCTTATGTCACGCTGTTATGATGCCAAAATTGCACCGTGTTTTTCCACGCCAAAGTCATTGTTTAGTGAATACCATTCCCATTTGTCTATCAAGGGTATTCACCATTATTCATATTTACTTATTTTTTAAAGAGTTTCAAGTATGTATTAAACATTTTTTTTATCGTGGAATAAATGATTATTCTAAATGATTCAATGTTTTATGATCCATGTGGCACACTTATGCATGAAGTGAAATGTTTAAGAAGGGTGCGCCCTGATAGTGCTCCAATGCATTGGGTTATGTATTTTATCATGAAACATCATGTGAAATGGGTGTTTAATCATTATAATTCATGAGAAATGATGGTTTTCTCATGCTTCATGTGCAAAGAGGGATTACTCATGCTCCATGTGCAATGAGCCTTGACTCATGCTAATTCCATGTTAAGTGTTGTTGCCACATTTCCATGTTAAGATTATCATGATTTATCATGACTTTATGTTCATGATTTTATTTTTTTCTATTGATATGCCTATTTTTTAACAATTATTGTATTCCTCATGTTATTCCATTATTATTTGCTTACTGGGCTTTATAGCTCACCCTTTTTTATGCATGTCCTCAGGTTATCCCATTCAATGCTAAGTACGAGGGAATGTAGTGGTCATGTAATGGAATATTTCAATAAAGATGTTGTATTTCATGTTTTAAGTTGTTATGTAATGATACTAATCCCCAGAGACACTCTACTTCTCAATCTTCTATGTTTTATCATGTGAAGTTTATGGAATAAATTATGTTTAATTGTGTAATAAAAAGCAGGGTGGCCATAACATCATGTAAATGACCTTGTGTTCCCATCAATCAATGTAATATATGAAAGTGACGATCATAAAATTATATACTAGAAGGAAATGTATGGGTATTAGGGGAACATGCATATACAACATGATGTATGAAAAGAGTAAACATATCCATGTTTATCTCTAGTGTAATATCATGAATTTCCTTAGTCATTTTCCCTCATACACCATCCTACCAAGGATATAAAGCATCTACAATAGGTATAATTACCTTTCCCTACCGTCTTACATGAAGTCTATTTGGGTTTCCATTAATGACCCAAATAGGGTGTTAGATATAGTCAGTTGGACACCACCAACGGGGTCTAATTCCATCCAGTCTAGGAATATATAATAAGTAGTGCGATGGTTTTAGTAAAATACACAAATGAAATGCTATAAATAAATAACCAATATAGTTTTAGGTTCCCTTAGAAAAAGATATTTTCCGCTTACTTTTTTCAAATCTATATTATATATGAATAAATAGTACATCATGATTCGATTTTAATAATTTCTTGGTACTTGAATCATATCCCAGGGATCCCCCATGAACCACATATAATAAATATATGTGTAATAGGTCCATCATAAAAATGTTAGTTTCCAACATAATATAACATTGTTCTTTAACTTGGTAGACACAATATATAATTAATTCATTAAAATTCATTAATAACCTAAGCCCGTATTAGGCATTACTAATTTGCAACCCAGGTATCGCTCTAGAAATTACATGAACTCATCAATTTAAATGCCCATTGTAGGCCATAATTTTTTTATTTTTTAGACTGTATCATTTTTAATTGGGTTAATGGGTAACTTTACATGGGTCGTAGGACCATAGGAACATGAAAAAATACATGGCTAATGAAGTAACAAATTCTAAAAAAAACCAATAGAAATCCGACCCAACAAATGCCTAATTTTTTTCTTCAAAGCACGTGTACTACAATACTACCCAATAAGAAAATCCTCAAGCAAGATATCATGTGGACTGGTTCTGATGGAATATAACTACCCTTTAATTCATTCGAATCTTATTTCATTATTGGTTTTTCCATTCTTGTTATTTACCTCATCTTGGACTGCATTTGGCACGTTATCCTTATCTTCCACACTTTATTATCTTTCATCCATCGGGCCACCACTTTATCATCCATTTTTTAAGAGACCACGTTCCTTTCACCAACGTTGGGATCCCACCGACACTAGGATATTGGCCCTAACTAATAGTGAATATCACCCATTAGAGTCGTTGGCTCATCTCCACCTATGTTGATGATGAGACTTCAAACCCAATTTCATCACCTCAGAAGACCACCCACTCCATCATCGCCAAATTCACCTACCACCCAAATAAAGGAGCCCAAAGAACCCTCTTCTATTGAGTTAGAAAACCACCATCTAACAAAATAAACTCTCCATGAAACCCCACCATCTATGGAGAACTGCTTGGGCCATCCCACTTCGAATGACACTCCACCCAAAATTCACTACTTTCAGAAATCAAACCTTTGATTAGATACAACATTATATGTTATCTTTACCACTAATAATTCTTCATAGAGGAACTAGTATCACTCATGATGTGGTATAAAGTCTACACACTTTCATTTCATTCTTGTTAATCTATAAAGGGTTTCCAAGTGTCACTCATGGAATATAAAATGATCTTCCCTTTGATTATGTCCTTGGAAGTCCACATAGGGAGTCAAGGTATACCTCATGGAAAAAATTAAAATATTACCTATGAGTCTGCCCTAGGGAGTCTATAAAGGGAATCCAAGTATCTCTCATATAATATATAATTATCTTCCCTCTCAATTGGTCCCTTTAAGTCCAAAAAAAGAGTTCAAGTTGCACTCATGGCATATATAATGATATTGCCTCTGAGTCTGTCCTAGGCCTTCCACATAGGAAGTCCAAGTATCACTCATGGAATATATATATTAGATTCTATGTGAGTCCATCGATGGATTTAATATGACAACCCTGGTGTCACCCATTGTTCATAATAAATTTATTTATAAGTTATTTACATAATTAAGTCTGACGAGTGCATTTATGGTGTTCTATGTCAAACCCAATTGTTCACCCTTGGAATGGAAATATTAATGATCATGGGACCAAATAATAATCATAAAATTTAATTTCAAATTTAGTAAAATATAAAATCTCATTTATATAATTATTTCACTCATATCATAAGGTGAAAAATATTATATCATATGCTTAAAAGTCCTAACATCCCATGAATTATATCATTCATATCCATTGAGAATTTTTATTTTAAATAACATCCAAAGACTAACTGATAATGGAGAATGGAAAAATGTGTGGGTAAGTAGAATTAAATTCCTTATTTCATTTTATTCAATTTATATCTGAATTGATTCATTTAATATACCAAAAAAATTGTAAAATAACAGGGATTAGAAGGTTAATCATATTTATAGGACACCTGTGTTGTTTGTATCTAATTTTAAAAAAACCTAAGTTGTGTTAGAATTCAAGATTCATAACCTTCAATGATTTAAAAATGGGTCTCATGAGTTATATAGGTAATGAATATTAATTTAACCAATGAATAATTCCATTTAATAACCATCACTCGGAAGAACATTCATGTTATACAATGCTGTAATACATCAACACCAATAATTTAAGGGAAATGAATGATACCACCTACCTTAGCTTGGAAGTCGACTCCTCATCTATTTTTAGCATATATTCTAGTCTATAATGGAATAAATTGAGTTTAAATACAAAAAACATGAAAATAGGGTGTACTAGCTCACACCAAAATAAATGTTTCTATTGGAAGGTAAATGATGAAATGAACTAGAGGAATCTATATCTCAACAAAACTCATCCACTGAGATGAATGATGGATCGATTGAATTCCATATGGAGGAAATATCAACAATCCAAAATTTATTTATGAAGGTGGATTTAATGGGAGAGTGAATCAATGTGTATATGGATAAAGAAAAGGGATACATGTTATTAAAAACAAAAAGGGGTAAAACATAATTTTACCTTTTAAAGGGGCTCACATGGTTTGGTTGTATGTTTGGCCATACCATGTACTAACATTACTCTAAAAAAAATCCCAAGACACCCATCACATTGGGTATGAAAATAATTTTACTAACCAAACACAACCCAAGAAAACCCCCAATGATAAGAGGTCTATAACACCTCAATTTCCATGAGTCTTGAGATACATTATTAGGCCAAACTGTGCTGCCCCAGATAGAGAACTATACTACCCCATATAGTTTAATATATCTATGGAGACTGAGCTATAGAGTTTCTACTAATCATGTGTCCCAAATACTACCTCCAAAATATATGGCTCTGGGTTCCGTAAAAGCCCCAAACTCCCCCCCCCCAAAACTCTCATGAACTCATTAGGAACGTCTATTAAGATATAATGAAATAAATAAACTTAAAAATATTATATATTGAATGAAAATTTGGGTTCTTACCAACATGAGAAAATAAATACATGTGATTTAAGATAACTCTGTTAAGGTAAAAAAAATTTAAAAGAATTTAAGGATATTTTTTATCTAGGATATGGAATTTTAAACATATATTGGTTAAAATATATGGCTTATAATAAAAACAAAAATTAATTCAATATATTAAATATTAATATAATTTTTTATAAATTAATCCAAACATATAAATTTTTATTTATGATAGGGAAATAAAAATTTATTTGGTATATTTTTTTTTTCTAATGAAAATAAATAATATTTTCTAGACAAAAAACAATTTGTAATATATCGTAGAGATATATTTTGAGATGAATATTATGTTTAAGAATCTAGTTGGAGTATGACTAAAATTAAATAATTCAATGGTTAACAAATAAAAGTTTATTGCTTACAAAATTCAATGTGAATTTTTCTTCATAACCTAAAGTAAGAGATGTCATTTTAGTAAAGTGACATGTAACAAAAATGTCATTTAGCTACCAAAAAAAATTGAATATGACTTTATCCTAAAAGTGATTAGAATGTGTTGATAAATAATAATTAAATAGTAAAATTAGCTATAAAAATACATCAAGGAAAAGTAGATGGGACAAAATTCAAGGAATGATAATGTTTTATATAGAAATAGTTTTAATTATAAAATAGAATATAAAATCATAACATATTATGTTTTTCAGTGAACGAATATGAATATTATCGAATATTTTATCATTAAAAATATGATTCCTAAATCCCTCTATTATCCAAACATTCTTCATTTATAGATGTTATTTACAAAAGAGTTTAGTGGTATGATTTTATCAGGTGGTCACATGAGGATGTTTAATGAATTTCATTGTGATATAATGAGTTTAAAAAACTCTTGAATGTGTAACAAAAACTATGGTGATATGGATTTCTATCATATATTATATGATAGAAATAAGATTATGTATTGTTTTTATAAATCCACAGGATAGATTGAACACAAAGTGGTGAGGGGTGAATCTGTGGTTTTTTATGAATTCCTTTTCTCTATAATTTAACGTCTTAAACTAGTTATGTTTTTAATGAACTCAATATTATTGACAAATATCACCTCCTATTCCATAGTAAAATAAGAGAAGGTATCACACAATATTTACATGGTTCAACATTAGAAGTCATACTCCTTTCCATGTTTGTTAGAAACCCTAACATTGATTATTCACTATGAAACAAGTGAATATGATGATACCATATACAAGTAAGAGACTTCTGAACCGGCTCCAACTAATAGACTCCAATTTCTTTTGGATCCAACCAAAATTCTTCTTTCTTAGGCTCTAACTAAGAGACCCATTCTCCTCCTAGATCCAACCGGAAGACTTCAACTACTCTCATTACTAACTTGATGACTCCACCTTTAATAAAGGCTTGATCCACTATGGGATGATCTTTGATTCTACTCCATGAGATTATAGGATATAACTTTCTTAGGTACCTCCTTAAGAACATTAGTAATGTTGGTCATGAGACTCCTTATAGATTTTGTGATATATTGATTCTACATAATATTTTAATGACCATGAACTCAAGTTTATTCTTCTTGAAAAGATCACATATTTAAAATCTTCTAATCTTCAATTAAATAATGTTTTAGGATCTCCAAATTATCTTACAATTTAGTTCCCATTTCTCAACACATGTATGTAAATATTTATACAATACCATTATACATGGAATCTCAACTAATTATAAGATTAAAATTATTCATTTAAATCATTATATAAATTAATTTATGAGTAGAAAAATTTATTCATCCTTCAAATATAACTACCCAAATGATGTGGTAATTAAATTTTATGCTCACTTTGAAAACCCCAAATACCATGGGTAATAATTTACTCCTTATGAATACTTGATAAACTATGGGTATTTCATTTCATCCATGTATATATAAAATACCCAAATGAACTGTTGGTATTTAATTCATCATTGATAGAATCTCATTTCAATCACCCGTGGAGTTTGGGTTTTTCCTTCTTATTCTCCCACACCTTTAAAACCACCATTGAATAACTAATATTTATGCATTCATACATAGTAACCGAAAAATAATTAACGGTTTTCGTATAATATTTATTTACGATTATAATTCACAAAGAATTTGTCTCTTTATTATTCACATGGATGTGACTCTATAGATCGTTATATATATATGGATATACTATTTTAATGAGTAAAGAGTTTAGGAAACCAGTTCATCTCAGGCTAGTGCATGAATCTCTTTATAAATGTTCACATGAATGCATTATAGATGTGGAATGAAACTCATCAAAATACCAAAATAATATTAGGTCTCTATTCATCATGTAGCATCAAAAACAATACAACTCATTCTCAATTTCTTCACATGGAGAAGGAAAATTATGCGGCCTCAATAAGATTTAATACTTGAATGATCCATTCCCATAATAATGAAAGGTTTCCATGACCCACAACTCACCCCAATTCTTCACACAGTATATTTATCACACGAATAAAAATTTATAATATACTATCATTTAATTTCCCTCTAATTTAGTTTTCATGCATGTAATATAAATCTTCATTCATGACCATTTAGATCAAAAATGTGCATTTAATCTCATCATTTACTTCGTTAAGGCAGTTGGCTTCATAAATAGATCATCATGGCTCATCTTCTCTATTTATGCATCGAAGTGCATGATTTTAATGTGTTATGAATTTTACAGCTTCACATAGATCAAATTTGATCATCATAGCCATTAATTTGAATCATGTACATTCATATATTATATTTTTGGAATGAAAATGGTATAATTAATATGCTCTGTAGAACCCTTGATCACAGGATAAAGAAGAAGACCCTTACCATGTGATCAGACAACTCAGTCCTACTTTATCGAACAACCATGGTTATGTACATATTTTTTAACATAGATGAACAAAAACATCTTCCCTCTGTTCCACATTAAAAATACCATATTTTTGAGACATGATATATCTATAATATGATCCCTTATATCGGCCGAAAGCCTCTAAGTAGTCTACAACCATATATTTCTTTACAGTTTTTCATCTCTTGCGGTGTGACCCATATCCTTTGTAGACCTTATAACATGGGGCCATGCATGATTGTAGGTGTGATCTACTACGAGCCTTATACAAGGGCATGCCCCATAAACGTTGTTGTACATGTTCTAATGGTAGGCCTTCCAATAAGAGTTGACCCTGGGGTCCCTATGTGGGGTTGAGGGCTAGCCTTGGGGGATCACATGGTTGGAATTTATATATATATATATATACAAGACACATTAAAATGGTTATCTGGCCAAAAAAATTACATGAAAACTAAAAATCAATTTCTTTATACGTTTCTTCTTCAAGGAAAAATATTATATTTATAGGGTATTTATATGTTTTTTATTGAACCTTTAATTGATCATGAAAATAAAACATTACATGGCCTTCACTTCTTTACTCATGAAATATATAATTTATTTTTCAATGAAGTCTTCTTCACATCCTCATGAAATAAAAAACCATTCGTTATTATTCATATTTTCTAATAAAATGTGCATACACTTTATAACATGTTTTTACACAATGTATATTAGTTCAACAATTGTCAAAGATAATATAAAGAATTTTCCTAGCCAGACATCCAATTATAATTCATGAATCCATATTAATTCTATTGGAAACCCTTTTTCCAAAATCACCAAATAGATATTGACACATCATTTATAATAAATTCAACACTTGGATGAAGAGTTTTGTTAACCATTCCTAAAGTATTTTAAGAATAAAAAATTTATTATGTTATATAAAACGCAATATATACTTTTTGATTTTTTCACATTTAATGTATATATATATACATTTCATGAAGTGTGATGATAATTGACCTCTCAAAGAGAAAAAATTTAATTATGTCTAACAGATTTACCTCATTGAGTATTAAAAGTTATGATAAAATGTTATGGATATTTTGTTTTATTCATGTATCAAGATACATAATATGTTCATATGGTATTATTAATGTTTTTTACCCTAGATTACCATCAAAGTATACCACATAGGGCTTTATAAAATATGTTTTTGATATAATAGGGGTGTAAGGATCATATTTAGAGTCCACAAGACTTGATTTTATTGAGAAACTAATAATATAAACCATTTTAATTTTTTTTCATAATCCTAAATTCTCTATTAATTTAAGAGGGCTAGTAAGTATGTTGTTGATCATGTAGTTGGTTAGAGATCAATTATGATGTGAATTGTTCTCTCGTATAATGATTATGAAATATAGGATGTCAATTGATGTATAATATGTATATTTGAAATAATTCCTAGATAGTATTGATGAATTTATTATCTATTTAGGTGCGGGGCATGTGATGTGTTCATCCATAAAGTGAATGAAATATATTGTAATTATCAAAATTGTTGATCTATACAAAGTGAATAGATAATGTTTGAGTTTAATATATTTTATTGACATTATTCATGTCTTTGGATCACAAAAAGTATTAGGAAAATGGATCATATGATTACTCAAGCTCACATATAATGCAACTTGTGTCTATAGGTATATAGATACATGAGTTTGATGGAGGTCATGCCAAAATTACATTATAGTTATAGAAGTACTGATTTATAACTAGAGGCCACTCATTTCTTTAATTTATGGATCTAGATATTCATATATATGTTCATGTTCATGAAGTCCCATGGGGCCTCACTTTTTTGTTGACAGAATAGGAATTGAGTTTTTCTGGGAGTGATTCTATAAAATTGTTTTATAGCTAATCCTAAAAAGGATTTTGATGGGTATTCCTATGATATTTGATATTATCTGATACATGGTGATGTTAATGATATAATTCAAAATGTGTTTCAAAAGTTTTTTAGATATGGTACCAAAAATTGCTGTATATGATGCTGTAGAAGGTGAAATTAAAATATGACTATGATGATGTAGTTTGGGTGGTAAATTTATGGAGATATTACCAAAATAATTAACACACATGTTGGGTTTTGACCTATGCCAATGTGTAAAACATAAACTGTCATATGATGTGACATGTACAAACTAAGGGAATGTGGCATTACTTGGTTACGTGAATAACATTTTTTAATATATTGGGATATCATATACAAGCTACCTTGATTAGTCATCTTTTTAACTCAAGGAATTGTAGTTCTAAGAATCATATGGTATGGTTTATTTTATACTTCTATGATTTATCTAATGAAGTAGAGTTGTATAGAGTTAAAACTCGAATCTCTTACACTTAGGCTATCATAAATGAACTCTTTCATAAAATAAAATACCTAAAATTTTAATGTACCCATGAAATGGTTTATTGAATTAGATGAGTTGTATTTACTAACAAGTTATAATGATGGAGTAAATTATAATTCACTCAAAGAATATCCTCATGGGATTTATGAATGATTATACTATCATCTTAGAGTGGTGTTCGTACTTGTGCACTTCTATAAAAACTCACTCGATCCTATAAAACCATTTCATTTCAGACATTTTCTTTATTAAGAAGTAGAACTTAATGGGTTAAGAGAGGATTCCGCTCATAAAAAAATACATCACAACAATTAGATACCTGAAATGGATTGATTTCCTTTGAGTTACTCTCCTTCGATCTTCATCAAGAATATACGATGATGGACAATCCAATAACCATCTATAATGTATGGTATATATTATTATGTTTTTAAAAGTATACAAAATTTAATTTATCTATCATTATCAATAATGGATTTTGGTTTCAATATTATGCCTATTATGTTTTCAAGTTTCATTAAATCCTTCAAAACCTAGAAATCCCGATGTCAAATAAAAATAAAAATTATATTATATCATATGATATGAGTTTATATTAATATCCTTTTTTAAAATAACAATTTATTATTTTTATTAAATAATAATAAATAAAATATATTAGTTCCATTAGGCTATTAAATTTACCCATTCAAACTAATAAATAATTTATTTAACCATGAATAATTAAATATTTATCCAAATAAATATTGGTCAATTGATAAATAAAAAAATATTATACTCAAAAAAATAATAATAAAATAATTATTTTAATATACATGTAACTAGATAAATATTTATATATTAATATATTAAATAAATTAGTGACTAAATAAATAATTATTTATTTCCTTCTGAATATTATACACGAGGCGATATTCAACTCCCATATTCAAAATTCAAACAATCCATGATTGGATTTATGAGACTATATTTGAATGAATAATTATCTTTCCAATAGCCGAGAATAATATTTATTCTTTATATTTAATTCAATGAAATTTAATGAGATTATTGATACACTTACTGTGTGACCCTCTAGACCTATTTTTGAGAGGCGAAATATAAACTTAGGTAATGTCTTAGAATAGTTTCTAGAACCCCATCAATGAACCCGCAAATAAAAAAATTAATGTTACAATAATACCAATATTCTTATGAAGGTTGTCATTTAATGTATTCCCATTGTCTTGATATCTCATCAAGGAGTATGCATACTTGTTTCATCACCATTTATTCTCGATTCATCTATTGTCAAATTTTTTTAAGTAACTCATTAATAGACTAACCTCACTATGTATTTAACCAAATATTTTTATTTAAATAATAGGGATAACAAAATCATCATCCATTAATATAGAATGGACAAATACTTTCCCAAATTATTCAGTTAATTCAACATCACTTATAATTCACCCTACATACGACTCCTCGTTATCATCTTATGTCAAAAATAATTCATCCATATATCAAATAACATGATTCATGATATACATTAATACTAAATACTAGTCTAGAGACCAATTCACATGTTCTTAAATTGGAATATCTAATGACATATAAACAAATGATATTCCTTGTGGCTGGTCTTTTCTCATAACCCCCTTTCTTAAATATTACCCAGTGTGAAACTCATGAGAAGCCGTCTCAATGAATTATAATCCCCCAACACCTAATATTCATTTATCATTCACGTATCATCATAAATACGTTATATATACCACAAGACATATGTTTATGATTTTTTTATAGAATATCTATATTATTAATATATTAGTAAAATATTAAATCTTTTTTGTGGAAAATACTCTGAATACATTATAACATTGATATAACACATAAGAACAATCATAATGAGATAATATATTTATTAATATAATAATAATAAAAATTAAAATGTTAATTTGTTATAGGGAACCAAATATAACATTAATTAATTTAATAAAATATTAATTTATCTCTTCAAAATAGAAACGTTTTAATAATGTCATGTGGTCCACCATTGTGTTATTATCCACAAAGTTCACCTAATTTCCTTCAAGTCATTAAATTCCTCTTTTGAATATCTATTTTCATTGAAAAAAACTATATAAACCGTGAGTAGTGGTTGTACATTTTCATAGTGGTTAAACCCTTTCAAAGCCTCAGATAACTTTCTAGCTAATCTTGTAGTTATAATATTATTCCACAATGAGAAATCCTTTTTATGACATCATATTTTCCATTCAAAGTTTTAATGCCTTCCCAACTATCCAAATGAGTTTTCCATTTTTTTATCTTAAAATAGTCATGGATTTTAAGGGCTCCTCTACACTAAATTTCATAGACCACAAAAAAATACATTCTTATAAATTATATATATATGATCCACTTCACATTTAATATTGTTGTATGAAATCACTGATGTATAGATAAACGCATACTACATTTTATGGAGTCTTATCAGATTTGAACATATAATTAATTTTCAAGAATGGTAAAATTAGGATAAATCTTTTTGTTACACTCCATTATTTTCTTATACAAAATAATAAGAAGCTAATATTTATTAAATTCTTCAATAACCATATTCATAGATCCCTATGCATTTTATTCATATTTTTATCTTCTCGGGGAACTTGTTGAGATCAGAACTACCTAAAATAACATAAATTGTTTCATATATTGGGATAGTACTTTCAAATATAGACATAATATAGTAGTGTTTTTATAAATAAATTATTAAACCAATACTATCTTACCATTTTTAATTTAGAGTATTGGAATAATAGGAAACTACCCATCCATCTCAAGAAAGGTTTGTACTACTAAAGGATGAGTCTGAATCATAGTTTAAAAATCAATAATTATCATTTTTTCCAAAAACTCTTCTAATTTCATAATAGTCGGTTCATCCAATGGAAGGATGGAAATATGATATAAGGAAAACTATATATGAATAATCTATGACTAAATATTGGTGAAGAATAATAAATAATTAGAACCTATATTTTGAAATCTGATAAAATAGTAACATTTCTTATTTTAAAAACCAATAATAATAATCATCTAAAAAATATTGAAAAACATCATAGTTCATTATTTTCATTTTGAAAAATAGGATTTCTATTTTAAAAAATAAAAACAACTCATTGTTTCCAAATTCTTATCATAAATGGTAAGTTATGTGAATAAATTTTCAATAAAGGATATATTTCATTCTGTAAAATTACTTAGAAAAGAATAAACATTCACATGAAGTGGATTGACAATATGTAGCCACTAAAAAGAGTTGTGTATGGTGATTTCATATTGTGTGTGATCGATCTATGGTCTGTCTTGGTGCTTGTGGTAGATTGAGTCACCATTACCCATTCACGACCTCTAAGAGTTAATTTCTCATTTTTTATTTTTATTTTAAAATGCACCACCTTGATAATGGTGATCTAATGACACTAGTATAAGGGGAAGAAATATAGGTGGTCTTTTAGTGATGGTGGATTTTTTCTATAGTGATTTTTATAGTTGGTGAAATAGACAGTGGGGGAAAAAGTATTTTTTATATATTTTTTTTGAAAAATATGAAAATAGACCGAGGTTAATTTTCATAAAATTATGTCAAGAAGGAATAAAGTCCCTTCACATCATTATAACTTTTTCACTCATGCCTAAGGCCTGAAGGTCTTTTTCACATGTGAATGAAACAATGGGAAATTGCATTAAGGTTCGTAACACCATTTTGTAAAGATAAAAAAGTTATTTTTTAAATTATATATATATATATATATATGTTTTTATATTTAAAATATTTATATTAATTTTGTTTATTTACATATATATACATATAAACTTTAATATTATGATTATTATATATTTTTATTAATTGTATAATAAATTTTTAATAAAACCACTATTATTTATAATTAAAATTTCTATATTACTTACATAAATAATAATTGTTATAAAATTATATCATTTACTATTTTTTAGTTTCATAATAATTATATTATGTAAATCGTTATTATATTTCTTATTGTAATTATTGAAAATAATTATTAATATAATTTTTATTTATTAATAACATAATTACTAATATTTGATTATAAAAACATAATTATTAATATAACACTTAATAATAATTAATCACATTAATATTTTAAATTTTAAATGTTATTTTATTAAGAAATAAAGTTTGTGACATGTAAATTAGATTTTATTTACTATATTTTTGGTTTTTTAATTATTTTTTATATTTTTATTCCATTTTTTAAATTTTATTTAGGGTATTTCAGTTCTTCAAAATTTATACGTTTTTATAGTCACATATATGAAATGTAATAATACATCAAGTAGATGAATATAAAATCTAACAAATTATACAGTATAAGTACTATCTAAATGCAATTTGACACAATTAATAGACATAAAAAATTAATTGAAAATAAAATTAATTTTACAAAAAAATAAAGAAATGTAATTTTAATGGTATAAAAATTTATTGTTTTAAAACATTACATTTTTATTTATAATATTTTTGAAATTCCTTATATTTTAAATTAATTTCTATATGTTTAGTCAACATTCTAAACTTTAAATAAATTTTAGTATTACTATATTTTATGTGCTTATATATTTTAATGTTCAATTTTTTCGTGTTTAATAAATAATGTTTGAATTAAATACTTCGATAAAATAAGGTTCTAAATAAAATTATAGTGAGGAATGAATTTGCATATGAATGTTGGTATATTGGTGAATGTGTGATGAAAATGGAAGCTTCTTATTCCTTGACATGGGGAACAATCTTTCTAATAATTAATTTTACTAAAACATTATGATACAAATTTGTTTCCATTGACCAGGGATAGAGGGAATATAAAAAACCCAGTGATGCTTCTTTGATTGAGGATAATTAATATGGACCAGAGATTTATTCATATAAATATGAAATCACGTTTTTTGGTATAGTAGTTGGATTTGTTGAAAACTATCAAGTAGTCATTGATCATGTGAAACATTCACCTTACATAATATTTTTACAGGTAGCAATTGTTTTTTCTGAAATGCATTTAACATTTTAATAAATCAAAAATGATTTTTTAAGATATTATAAATATGTAATTCTTGAAGATAATATATGAATACCATTCCCTTGGTGAATGTTTTATTTTTCATCCTGAATAGGACTTCCTTCTATTGGTGTTTGATTTATCTCCCTTGGTAGATACCGACTTATATATGAACTAAATAGCCTCTTTAAAAAAACTGAAGAAACGATGTGGTAGTAGATTTTTTGGATGCATCCTTATGATATTCTATATAGTTCATGAATCTTGTTACTATAACTTCTATATAAATGCAATATGTTCTCTATTTTTTGAATTATTTTGTATAGTTAATTTAAAATTATGACCTCCAAAAAGATCTTATGAAATGCATCGAAGCGGTGAAATGGATCAAGACATAGACTGGTCTATATAAGTGCCCCAAGGACTCCATACTCATTAGATCTGATTAGGGGTTAATTTCTACTATTTATTTCCATTCATGAATATATGGAAAATATTATGGAAATGATATATACATATATAAGGAGGATTTATTGTGTTATGGATTTATCCATTACATGGAATATGGGCTAATGATGCTTCAAGTAAGTGAATTTAAAATACTATAAATTATATTTTTTTTTGAAATTCCTTTTATTTTTATTATATTTCATATATTTTTTGAATATTCCAAATTTTATTTATATTTTTGTGATACTATATTCTATGTGAATATATTTTTTAATATGTGAACCTTTTTTTAATCATTAATTTTTGTGCCATGATAATTAATTTTTTTATTATATAAATGGAAATTTTTTTATTTTAAATTATGTATTAGATTATTTGTCTATATTATGTATTTTTATTTTATTTTTTTTTTAATTTATATTTTATATGATTTTAAAGTTACCTAGATGATATTTAATAAGTTTTCATATGTTTAAGTATCCAAATTTAGAAGATTATAGAATTTTAACTATAATAAAAATATAAATCAAAATTTAAAAAAATGAGAAATATCTAAAAAATAGTTGAAATTAAAAATAATTTGATCATTATAAATGAAATACCATAATATATATGATAGAAAAAATTGTAATTTTAAATCCTTAATTCAATTGAAATCATATAAAAAAATGATTATAGTTACTATCTATAACGAGGTCTCATTCCTAAATCTTGTGTGCAAATGAGATTCCCATATCAAGATTACTAACCTCTTTACTAGAGTGGACTATAATAAAAATTTTGGTCACATTCGACATGATTCATCTCAGTCACTGTACACATTTTCAATTTCATTTTGTTTCACCATCTGTGCATTTCCATTGGAAATCTTGTAACCAAAATTCTATTGTATCCTCTCCCGATCAAGGGCTATAGGAACTTAATGGATTATCCTGATCTTATTAACAATAATTTATTAGAAAAAGTAATCATCTAATTAAGTGTGATCTTGTGTCATATTTAGATACATGTATGTATGAGATGAATCAATAATATAAATTATCCACCTTCCACGAAAAATATCATAAATCATCCTCAAGAGAAATCAATAATCATCGCCATCTTTTTCACACCAAATGATATACATTTTCAAGTTCCAATCCTGACAGTATGTTCTATAATTATTCTTAATATTGTACCATTTCAATATATTATTATGAAATATTGTCTTGAAAAATATATTCTATAGTATAAGGGTTTTCTATTTCACCAAATCAATCCTCTATAACTCCAAAACACTCAGTTAATGGTTTGATAATATTCCAGTCAAATTCAAGAAAATGCTCCATTACTTCTGACCAAGATGCAAAGAGTAATGGATGATTTATTGTGAATGAAATTGTATGTACAAATACTGTATTTCAAGAAACTTCTGCTCCAACTTATGTATCTTCCTCCTCATCATCATAATTTTCTCAATGTGTTCCATGATTAAAAACTTCCTCATCATCAAAATATACTACATTTCATATGGTGGAGACATTTAGTGGCATTATTCTACATGATAGGGAATAGTAACATATTTTTAGGATAGACCACCTTTACAAACTATTATATTCTTATGTCATGACACTGTTTCAGGTTGTTTCTTAATGGATGAAACCTATATATTAAAATCTATCAAGGAATTATATGACCACTAGTTAAATAAATTTGTCTCTTGGATACAGTCCTCATCATCAAGCTATGGAAAAGAGATATGGTATATCATATATTGGAATTGAAAATGTATATAACTAATTGAATTCATCTCTTTATCATGCATGTATTAGATTTATCCTACCATGAATTCTTTCCAAAGATCTCTTAGAGAAACCCCAGAAGATTTCCTCACCATTGAAAATAGTTTTATGCAACATGAAGTTCTATTATTGGTTTGAATAACTTCAAAATAGTAGTATACATGAGAGAACATGACCCTATTCATGAAAAATTTATTCTTATCAAAGCTCCAATTGTGTAAATAATATTGAAAATGAGATGTAATTGTGTATCTTGTACTGCTCATTCATTACTTTACAATAAATTTAAAATGTCTTCTTATATATTCAAATATGAAACTAATGTTTCATAGTAAAATTTTTAATATTATTAAAGGTATGATCTTTAGTTATAAAGTCAATGTGAAATATCTAAATCATATACCCTAAGAGTGTCAAAAAAGGTGTGCCAAAAATCTTATTTTTATGTACTAGGCGATGATCATGTTAAAGCCCAATGAACCATTTTTGGGATTATTACCTTTGTGTACAGTTGTGCTTGAGGAAAATCTACATAAAGAATCCAGAAAGGGATTTAATATCTCAGAGAACCATAAAATCATTACGTTACTGAAATTTATGAATGATTTATTATATCCTCAAAGATGAAACTATTGGTTCATAATAAAAATTTTAATATATATAAGGGTATATTTAGTAGTTTATAAAGTGAATTTGAATAATCTAAATTATATTCCTAGGAGTGTCAAACCAGGTATGTAGAGAGGTCAATTTTCTTCCACCTGGTGAATATCATGTCAAATCCCAATAAACCCTATTTTTTTCTATTACCCCTAGGTACAAGTGTACTGGATCCACAACCCATTGTAGTATCTAGACATATATTTTATTTCTTAGATAACCACACAATCTTCATGTTACTGAAGTTTTTTTTTCTTATATCCCCATTGACGAAACTAATTTTTCATAATTCAAATTATAATATTCCTAAAGATATGTATCATTTAATGCAGATCCTATGGTAGTGAAAATTTTAGTGTTCAGTTAAGCCTCTTTATCATTCACTTATCCCTCTTTGATAATAAGTTAATCCAATGTTAATCCAATGTTAATCATTATATATGTATTATTTGATACTAATTTAAAAAATATTTCATCATTAATTAATCATTACTTAGTTATTAGTTTAGAATTCTTAAATCCAAAGGTAATCACTCCTTAATCATTCCCTAATCATTCTATGATCACTTATTAATCATTAGTTAATTATTCATTAATCATTACCTAATTAATAGTTATTCAGTAGTTTGTTTATAGTTAATTAATATTTATATTATATTTAATGAATATTTACTCATTAATTAATTATTAGTTAATCATTAATTATATTTTTTTCATCATTATATACTCATTAGCTAGTCCATAGTTAATCATTATTTAATCATTTCATTATTATTAGGTACATATTACTTTATTCCAAATTATCAAATTTTATTGAATCGTTAATCACTCGTTAATCATTCATTAAGAACTCATTAACTAATAGATATTAAGTAGTTAGTTTAGAGTTAATTAATATTTAATTATTAATTAATTATTAGGTAATCATTAGATCATTATTAGCTAATCCAATGTTAATCATTCCTAAATAACTTATTATTAATTCCGTAATCTATCATTAATAATTAATTAACTATTTTTCAATTAATGGTTACTATGTAGTTAGTTTATAGGGAATTAATATTTAATCATCAAGTATTTAATTTCTAATAATTCATTAATCATTAGTTAATAATTAGTTAATTATTAGTTAGAGATTAGTTAATCATATGTGAATGACACCTAAATAATTTGTTAATCACTCATTAAAAATCTTTTAATTAATAATTATTAAGTAATTAAATCTAAATTAATTACTTTTTAATCATTTATTAATTGTTAGTTAATCATTGTTTAATCATTAGGTCTACATTAGTTAATCATTATTTTATCTTAAGTTAACACTTTGTTAATCATTATCTCATCATTATTTTTTCCTTATTTAATCATCAGTTAATCAATCCTGAATCATTACTTTAGCATTAGAAAACCATTAGTTAATAATTGGTTATTTAATAATTACAATGTTTTTAATTTAAACATAATTAACAGTTAATTATTAGTTGATCATTATTTAAATATATTTTAAACAATACTTAATCATAGGTTACTTATTCCTAAATCATTAATAAATCATTATAGAATATTTATTTAATATTTACTTAATCATACTTTAATTTTATGTCAATAATTATATATTCATTTTTTAATTCTTTGATAATTGATCATTAATGATTTTTTAAATATTATCCATTTAATTGATTATTGTAATTTAATTAATAGTAAATCACTATTTCATTAATGTTTACACATCATCTAATTAATAATAATTATTAATTACTACGTAATTACTTATCAGTAATTTTTAGTTAACACTATCTTCATAATGATCACTTCATTAATTACCAATTAGATAAAAATCACGTCACTAATATTTGAAAACCACTAATTCATACAAAATATAAATTTCTTTAAAATATTAATTCCATTCCTAATTTATTTATTATTTATTACTAATAATCAAATTTAAATAATATTAATTTACTCTTTTATGTTACCAATTATTTATAAATTTTCCATAAATAACTAAACAAATATGTAAATAAAATAATCAAAACAAACTAAAAACCATTCACATAAATAAATAAACAACCTAAAAATAATTTATAAATAACCAAATAAATGATGCATAAAAAATTATCATCTTTTTTAGGGCCCCCAAAAGGGAAAGAAAAAGGTTTTACAAAATTGGGAGAAATTTTGAGAGGTATGGGTGATATTTAGAGAGGGGGAGCCCAAATTTAGTGAAGGGATTGGTGGTGGGGGTATTTTATAGTGGTGGGGTGAGAGGCATTACTATGGAAAAAACCATTCCCCTTTGTTTAAGAGAAATGATTTTGGTGTGGTAGTTATTTTTCCTCCCTTTCCATGTAACAGATTTGAGGTAGTGACCTTAAGTGCCTCATTCCCTTTCAGATTTATCTAAAATGTTTTAGCGATGCTAACACTTTTGAGTCTTATTTATAAAAAATCATTAATGTAGGTTTTATTTTTTATATTGAGAAATTATAAAAAAAACTTAGGAATGCATGACCGTAATTACATTGGAGGCTGGTGAAGATGAAGATCATGAAAATGTTATTTAATTTCGTGGGTCATAAGAATTATGGAGTGATCAATATAGATGGTATGATCAAAAAACTAATGTATTATATTATATATGATTCCAATAATAGGGTCGAAACAAATCCAAAATTAGTAGTGAGTGATATAGATGATGCAGGAAGACAATGCACACATCAGGGGTGTACAAAAATTTGAAAATGGGGTTGCAGAATGCACATGGTGGGGGATGGAATAACTATATGAATGAGGGTAGGAAACAAAAATTCATCTGGCTGAAGTGGTAGTAAGAGATGTTGACTTGTAGGAGTAGTTGTGATGTTGCTGTTGGTGGTGGGGGACATAAACGGTGGGGGTAGATGAATCTTGGAAAAGTGATACAACAATGAATAAGAATGGCAAGAGAGGATACAATGACTACTTATTGTAGGTGTGAGGTTGTGGATGGATGTGGAAACCCGGATAATTTTAATAGTATATTAATATTATGTCATATTAATACTAATGTAATGATTTTTTATTTATTTAATAAATATTTATTTTTAAATGTATATATTTTTATTCAATGTCAAAAGTAAATGATTAATTAGAACAAAATTATACATGAAAAATTTAAATTTTCACATCCTACTATATATAATTTTTTATTTGTAGGTAAAGTGTACTTATTTAATATATTTTGTTATTTCTAATATATTTAAGGAGTTATTTAATTAGTTTATATCATATAAATAGATATTTATTTATTTATATTTATTTTCATTGATATTTATTATTATGAAACTCATAGAAATAATCATGGAATAAAACAAAAGAATCGTTTTTAAAAGAAATATATGTTGTTCGAAAAAATATATTATTTTAATATATAATGAGTTTTTATATTAAAAAATTATTCTTCAGTAATTTTAAATTTTTTAAATAAAAAAATAAGATATTTTTATGCTTCATGTTAATATTAGGTTTAATTAGTTTATTATTATTTTTAATAAATAATAATTTATGACATTTTATATAAAATTTGATGTATATTACTAGTTTTTGATTAAAAACCACTATAAATGTAACACCCCGAGATTTTATGAAAAATATTCTATTTAATTTCATTAATGTCTTGTGTTGTACGCTACACCAAAAGGAGCTTTCTCAACACGCATCCTTGACTTGCCTTGCATTCCACGAAATCGTGACCTTCCTCGATAGCGTGTGTAGTACGCAATACCGAGTTTCACTAAACAACGATATGCTATTAAAATAATATTAAAACTAGCCGTTACGAATAGTAATAACCACATTTTAAAATTTTAGAAATTTTATCTCTCAAAATGGACTTCATTTTTTGGATTCGGAGTATCGAATTTAGCCTATGGTGAAATTTTGGTACTTTTCAGATAACTTTCATATTCTGATTAATAGTGAAATTTACTAAATTATAATTAAAAACAACTTTTTTAATCGAAATAATTAATAGTGATAAATTATTAATTTGAGTGGTTTTAAAGTATATTTAGAATATATTTTTACAATTTAATACAATGTTGGTCATTGGATGTAATTTCACATTTAAACTAGTCATAAACACGTGTCAATCTTTTGATAATTATTATCTCTTAAGAACATGCTATTTGTTTTGACGACGTGAATTAATTTTTAAATTAATTAATGCAACTGATATGTTTTTAATTTGATAAAATAGACATCATTTTTGAATTCATAATATCAAATATAGCTTAGATCTAATTTTTGGTATTTTTCTGGAAACTTTCATTTTTTGATGAATAGTGAAACCACTAAGTGGTAGTTAAAAAAACTGAATTTTTCATAAAACTTAATTTTACCGCTTCTGTGAGTGGAATTTCGAAAATCCGAGAAACATGGTTGATGTCAGTAAGTAAAATGTGGTTCAATGAGATGAAAATAATTTTTTGGTGAATAGTAACTTTTTTACTTTTTTTTTACCACGGTTAAAAGTAAATAGGGTAATTAAGGGTAAATATGATATTATTATTACCCTAACACATGTCCTAATTCTATTGGACAAGTGTAATTAGACCAAAAACAAACTTAGGAATAAAATATGACCATTTATGCCCACTTGGATTAGATTAGGACATTTATTATTAATTTATCTGAAGAAGGGTTAAAATAGTTTAAATCAAAGTTTAATAAGTAAATAATTTTTAATATGGGGTTATACATAAGATAAATTCGACTATAAATATTCATTAGAAAGCTAAAATGATTTCCTAGATAATGGTATTTTATTTTTAATTTTTAGACATTAAATAATTTAATTTATTTATGACACAAAGATGAGGCAGTAATTATCTTATTAATGAAATATTGACATAATTAATGTTATAAACACCAAAATAAATGTAATTTGAGACTTTTTATGAATTAAAATAATTTTATATGTTACTATGACATGTTAGTATTGATTTAATTAACTTTTTTTTAACTTATCATTCTGTTATAATTTTCACAAAAATCAATTACTAAATAGTGTCAAAATTGGCATAAAATAGTTTTTAAAACAAATATTATATTATTAATTGTTATTTTATTCCTAAAAATCTAAGGATCGGAAAAATGACTTAGAGAAGGTTATATATATTAATAATTAACAACTTGGGGTTCTTTTGGCTTTTTATAGTATGTTTATTAACCTTATAGTGTAAGAACACAAGAAGAAACGGTAAAAGTAAAATTATTTAACTTAATGTTAAATCTAAATGATAAGGTTAAAATAGGAACCTAAACTTGCCTAAATTATATTTAATGAGAGTATTTCGACCCATACCCACCTTAGCTTCTAAATATATCAATTTGGAGCTATTTAAATCCGAACTTGACTTTATAATAAAATAATAATTTTAGTTATTCCAAAGGTACCCCTCTCCTCCCTTATAAAAGGGCACCTCCTCCCTATCTTCCTCACACAACTTTGAGCCTTCAAGCACGGCCAAACCCTGCCAACTTCTCTTCTAAACTTCCCTAGATACATCCTATAGGTTCTGGTCTTCCTCAAAAACCAATTTTAGTGCCCTAAAATAAGGTCTCAAAGAAGCACTTCAAAGAAGAGGTAATGTCCGTTACCGATTCTTTCATCTTTATTTCTTCTTCAACTTCATCTTCTTTAGTTGTTTCATGATAAAGTAATAACATAAGTATTTCTTATATACTGATATGTTATTATAAATATGAAACAACTATAATTAACCTTCTATCCATCCTACGGAAAAATGAAATCACCACGCGTGCGTACGTACAGAATACCGTCTCCACGCAGTGGTGTAATCTATTTTCCACCACCACCTTAATTGTATGGGTATAATGGTGTAATGAGTAACTATATATGATTATTATAAAGTTATATTGATACTGAAATAGTATACATACACTTCAACACAAGTTCACGATCATGAGAATGATATCATCGCTCGTGCGTACGTACGGACTACCGTCTCCACGACGCGATGAGATTCATTCCCCACATTAACCATTCATGAATGATTATAAAGTATATATAATGAATAATAATGAAATATATGACATGTTTAATCCACTGGATTTATGTATATATATATATATATATTTCATCTACTTACTTTCATTCAAGACAATAAAGAAAGGGAAACAACGTTCATGCGTACGTACGGACTACCGTCTCCATGAACGGTGTGTTTCATTTCATTTATCTATCTATTATATATATATATATATATACTGAATATATATGATATATAAATCGTGTTATATATTCTGGATGTAAGTAAATCATGATATAAGTAATAATAATGTCAAGAACAACAAATCCAAACACCTACGATAAATGAAACGATTTTACCCAAAACGCTTCTTTAACATGGAATTTACAAAAGAACGGGTAATATAAAGTCATAAGTGAACCATATATGATATCATAACAATGAATATGATTCTGTAATAAGTTAATGACATTATTTAAATCATTATACAGAAGGTTCGGATACGTACAAAGCATATCGGACCTAAGGTAAGGGAAATATCACAATCTCATTTTTATCCGAGATTGTTTATACTTTGGTACTTACTGGGGTATATTTTATCATCCACATACATGTTTCCTCAATATGTAATATTATTTCCATCCACCTAAAATTTTTTAAATCCATGTTTACCCTTTAGTGAGTTTATAGTAAAATATATTAAAGGAATCTTTTGTCGTTTTTTCGTACGAGGTACTTTTTGACTTTTCCGAAAAAAGTACGAGAAGAATGTTTTATTTTAACTTATACAGCATGAATGTATTTTTAAAACATTATTTCCAAGAAGCTTCCATCACAAGTTTTCAAGATTATTTTTAATAAAATTCTTTTAGTTTAGAATTGTACGACATGTTAAGAAAAGAAAAGTGTTTTTGAAGTAGAAAGGATATTTTCCTCAAGAATGAAGTTTAGGTGTTTTATCAAAATTATTTTCCATCTAAGATAATATAGGGTTCTGTTTCTATCCCTATTATTCCATTTACATTATTATGTTGTGATGGAAATATTTTTATTCCTTTATTCTTATATGAATTGTTTTATGATGTCAGGATGTTTAAGATTCCCATTTTTATTACATGGGTTATGCTATGATGTATGGTTTAAGATTTTGTGGCACACATAAGAATGGTATCATTATGATATGGGTGGGACCTATATCTCCCTCCAATGCATTGGGTAATGATTTTATATCTCATGAGATAGACATGGATAGAACGGTAGGTTATACCGGTTCAGTGAAGCAGGACTAAGACGAGGGTATCTCGGTTCAGAAATGGACTATGTCTACTAAGATAGTCTTGGCAATGAGTCTTGACTAATAAGATATGATTCTCTATGATTATGTGTGTATGCCACAAAGCATCTTGTTTTATGTTATGATTATTGGGATTTCATTTCACTACTATGATTTATCCCATGTTATGAAATTATGCTCTCTTTTGTAGGTTAAGATTTAAAAAATGTTATGTTCTTATGAATATGATGTGATTTATATTTCTTTTGTTTACCCTTACTAAGAATTTGAGCTCACCCTTTTATGTTTTATTTTCCCCAGGATATAAAGAAATGTTTTAGGTAAAAAAAGGAAGATCTTTATGGGAGATGTTGAAGAGCTTTCACCACGATTAGAAGATTATATTCCGAGTTTCCAAAGACACTAAACTATTACGATACTTGTGTGTGTGTTTTTGTTATGTAATAAGTATTCCGCAAAAGTAATGTAATTTCCATGTAGGTCAAGCTTCGGGTCTCTACAGTTGGTATCAGAGGAAATGTTTAGTCAACCTTTGGTAACTCGGACGCGAAAACGTTAGTAAGATCCATAGAGATATTTCTAAGCTATGTCTAGGGATATCCCTAAGGATAAGTATACGTATAGGATATAGTCCTAGAACTATGGTAACGATATTAGATTAAACCAAAGATGTTAGATATTGATGTTAATCCCCCTTTATTATGATTTTTACTTCTCACACTATTCTTTTTGGGTTTTAGACGATGGCTGGAACCCGAAGGAACCGTGTTAATCAATGCAATGGACAATGCAATGATTGTCCTCCTGAACAAACAAATGTTATGGGAGATGGAGTGCAAAATCTTATTGCTATACTTACACAAGATATGAATCATTATGGACTTCCAAATGAGTAGAGAAGGGAACAATATTCTATTGAGTCCTTCATGAGGCAACTTCCACCTTCTTTCAGTGGGTCTTCTGATCCACTTGTTTCTGAACAATGGATCAATACTACTGAAAAGATATTTTCAGTTCTTCAATGTTCTGAACATGATAAAGTCATCTTAGCAGTATATCGTTTGGAAGGTGCAGCTGATCAATGGTGGAATCTTATCAAGAATACGAGGCAAAGAGATGAAATTCAGTCCATGGAATGGGACGAGTTCAAGAACTTATTTTTCATTAAGTACTTCCCTCGTATTCTTCGAACAAAGATGGAGAAGGAGTTTCTTGAACTAAAGCAAAAGGATGATGAATCTGTTGGTATATACGAAGAGAATTTTACAAGCCTTGCAAGGTATGCATCTGGATTTATCATCCAACCTGAAAGTAAAGATGATCGATTCTTCAGTGGCCTAAAACCAAATCTTCGAAGGGCATTAGCTATAAGAGACTTCAGTAGCTATGAAGAAATTGTGCATTGTGCTATCATGGTAGAAATGGAAGTTGGTGTTACTTATCCATCTCATAGTTTAGACAAGAAACGAAATATGGAGTTCAAGGAGAAATCTCAAAATAATGGTCAAAAGAAGATGAATGTTTCCTTATGCACAAAGTGTGGAAAGAATCATGGTGGAGATTGTCTTAAAGGGACTAGAAAATGTTTTAAGTGTGGAAAAGAAGGTCATGAAGTAACTAAGTGTTAAAGTAATGGAAAAAGGGTTTCTAATGATGTGAATAAAGCAAACACAGCAGAGAACGCACCACTAACACTTCAATGCTTCAAGTGCAAGGAAATGGGGAATTATGCTAATAAATTCCCTAATCCAAGGGTTAGTGATGATCGACATGATCAACCGCTTAAGGCAAAGGACAAAGGGAAGTCACATGCGATCACTATTGGCGATGTTGAATATGACAACGATGTGGTGGAATGATTAAGTGTTTATGTAATGGGATTCCAAAATAATGTTGTATCATAAAGTATTGGAATATTTATGTATTGGTCTAATGTGGTATTCAAAGTGATTGAGATATCTTTGGAAATAAGATGATATGCGCATAATGAAGGGAAAACGAGAAAACGAAATGTTTAACAGTATTCATGAGCTCATGATTGATATAAGGACTAAGTGATATTATGGTTTGAGTATATAGAATTTTGAGGATTTTGGTATGTGAAAAGTGTTAACTTTTAACTACATTCATGTTTTCACTATGGTTCAATGGGTAATAAAGAGAATACATGATTAAGGCCTTTGAATGTTTGGAATGTGACCAAAAAGACATATCTTATGATATATGGGGATCAACGATGGTATTAAATCTCTGGTAATTGTTTTCACTATATTATGAGAATGGACTGCAGTATTATGGATAAGCCTAAAGACTAGAATGGATTATGTTGGACATAAGTTAGTATTGTTTAAGGATAGAAGTTTTTTTCGATATTGTTGATGGGATGTTATAGTAATATAGTTTTAGAAAAAAGACAACCTGCAGGACGAGCGACAACCCAACGCGTCGGACAAGGTCGTAGGAATCGAACCCACAACCGAAGTGCGACTGGCCTTTATCGCCTACCACTGGCCTACAGAAAGTCCCTGGTTAGTGGAAACTTGTTTTATTTTATTAAGCGGTATGATATTTGAAGAATAAGTTCTTTTTAGGAACTATATAGGATTAATCTCACTATAGATGGACTTATGTATTTTTTGATAACTTTTCTAAACTTTTGTTTGAGACAGATGGAATGACCCATCATTCTATGACATGATCTGCTAACACACCACGAATGACAAATTAAACTTCATTTATTTAAGAGATGAAGTGGAAATTGTCCAAATAACGAAAAACAGTGAGACTATACCAAAATCACGAAAGTATTTCTTCTAATTCCAATTTCATCAACTTTAGGGAAATGATCTTAAAAACCAAAAATGTTATCCTAGTGCTCTTATATCTGATGAATCATATGGTACCCTAGATCATCACAAATTTATGGCTTTGTGATTGCTGGATTTTCCATAGCCATGTTCTCTACCACTCTCCATCAGTACATGATAGTAAGATTTCTCTCCCGTATCCATATTTTCACCTATGTGGAAACCCAGTGATTAGTTTATTTGGGTAACCGTTACGTTTCATACTTTTGTTTTTAAAGATTGGCTTTGGTATTCCTTTTTACGATGTGGGTTTCTATTAAAGAAAATTTCTAATAGTAAACCATTTATAACCCCGGCGAATTTCGAGGGCGAAATTCATTTTAAGGGGGGTAGAATGTAACACCCCGAGATTTTATGAAAAATATTATTTTTAATTTCATTAGTGTCTTGTGTTGTACGCTACACCAAAAGGAGCTTGCTCAACACACATCCTTGACTTGCCTTGCATTACACGCAATCGCGACCTTCCTCGATAGAGTGTGTAGTACGCAATACCGAGTTGCACTAAACAACGATATGCTATTAAAATATTATTAAAACTAGCCGTTATGAATAGTAATAACCACCTTTTACAATTTTAGAAATTTTAGATCTCAAAATGGACTTCAGTTTTTGGATTCGGAGTACCGAATTTAGCCTAAGGTGAAATTTTGGTACTTTTCGGATAACTTTCATATTCTGATGAATAGTGAAAATTACTAAATTATAATTAAAAACAACTTTTTTAATCGAAATAATTAATAGTGATAAATTATTAATTTGAGTGGTTTTAAAGTATATTTAGAATATATTTTTACAATTTCATACAATGTTTGTCATTGGATGTAATTTCACATTTAAACCAGTCATAATCAAGTGTCAATCTTTTGATAGTTATTATCTCCTAAGAACACGCTATTTGTTTTGACGACGGGAATTAATTTTTAAATTAATTAATGCAACTTATATGTTTTGAATTTTATAAAATAGACATCATTTTTGAATTCATAATATCAAATATAGACTAGATCTATTTTTTGGTATTTTTCTGGAAACTTTCATTTTTTTGATGATTGGTGAAACCACTAAGTGGCTGTTAAAAAAACTGATTTTTTCATAAAACATAATTTTACCACTTCTGTGAGTGGAATTTCGAAAATCTGAGAGACACGGTTGATGTCAATAAGTAAAATGTGGTTCAATGAGATGAAAATAATTTTTTGGTGAATAGTAAATTTTTACTCTTTTTACCACGGTTAAAAGTAAATAGGGTAATTACGGGTAAATATGATATTATTATTACCCTAACACATGTCCTAATTCTACTAGACAAGTGTAATTCGACCAAAAACAAACTTAGGAATAAAATATGACCATTTAGGCCCACTTGGATTATATTAGGACATTTATTATTAATTTATTTAAAGAAGGGTTAAAATAGTTAAAATCAAAGTTTAATAAGTAAATAATTTTTAATATGGGGTTATACATAAGATAAATTCGACTATAAATATTCATTAGAAAGATAAAAAGATTTCCTAGATAATGGTATTTTATTTTTAATTTTTAGACATTAAATAATTTAATTTATTTATGACACAAAGATGATGCAGTGATTTTCTTATTAATGAAATATTGACATAATTAATGTTATAAACACCAAAATAAATTTAATTTGAGACATTTTATGAATTACACTAATTTTATAGGTTAATATGACATGTTAGTATTTATTTAATTAACTTTTTCTAACTTATCATTCTGTTATGATTTTCACAAAAATCAATTACTAAATAGTGTCAAAATTGACATAAAATAGTTTTTAAAATAAATATTATATTATTAATAGTTATTTTATTCTTAAAAATCTAAGGATCGGCCAAATTACTTATATAAGGTTATATATATTAATAATTAACAACTTGGGGTTCGTTTGGCTTGTTATAGTAAGTTTATTAACCTTATAGTGTAAGAACACAAGAAGACACGGTAAAAGTAAAATTATTTAACTTAATGTTAAATCTAAATTATAAGGTTACAATAGGAACCTAAACTTGTCTAAATTCTATTTTATGAGAGGATTTCGACCCATCCCCACCTTAGCTTAAAAATATATCAATTTGGAGCTATTTAAAACCGAAATTGACTTTATAATAAAATAATATTTTTTATTATTCCAAAGGTACCCCTCTCATCCCTTATAAAAGGGAACCTCCACCCTCTCTTACCCACACAACTTTGAGCCTTCAAGATCGGCCAAAACCTGAGAAATTCTCTTCTCCACTTCCATAGAAACATCCTAGAGGTTCTGGTCTTCCTCAGAGACGAATTTTAGTGCCCTAAAAGAAGGTCTCAAAAAAGCACTTCAAAAAGATGTAATGTCCATTAGCGATTCTTTCATCTTTATTTCTTCTTCAACTTCTTCTTATTTAGTTGTTTCATGATAAAGTAATAACATAAGTATTTCATATATACTGATATGATATTATAAATATGAAACAACTCTAATTAACCTTCTATCCATCCTACAGAAAATGGAAATCACCGTGCGTGCGTACGTACAGAATACCGTCTCCACGACGTGGTGTAATCTATTTTCCGCCACCACCTTAATTGGATGGGTATAATGGTGTAATGAGTAACTATATATGGTTATTATAAAGTGATATTGATACTGAAATAGTATACATACACTTAAACACAAGTTCACGATCATGAGAATGATATCATCGCTCGTGCGTATGTACGGACTACCGTCTCCACGACGCGATGAGATTCATTCCCCACATTAACCATTCATGAATGTTTATAAAGTATATATAATGAATAATAATGAAATATATGACATGTTAAATCTACTGGATTTATATATATATATATATTTATGTCATCTACTTACTTCCATTCAAGACAATAAAGAAAGGAAAACAGCGTTCATGCGTACGTACGGAATACCGTCTCCATGAACGGTGTGTTTCATTTCATTTATCTATATATTATATAAATATATATACTGAATATATATGATGTAAAAATTGTGTTTTATATTCTGGAAGTAATTAAATCATGATATAAGTAATAATAATAATGTCAAGAACAACAAATCCAAACACCTACGATAAATGAAACGATTTTACCCAAAACGCTTCTTTAACATGGAATTTACAAAAGAACGGCTAATATAAAGTCATAAGTGAACCATATATAATATCATAACAATGAATATGATTCTGTAATAAGTTAATGACATTATTTAAATCATTATACAGGAGGTTAGGATACGTACAAAGCATATTAGATCTAAGGTAAGGGAAATATCACAATCTCATTTTTATTCGAGATTGTTTATACTTTGGTATTTACTGGGGTATATTTTATCATCCACATCCATGTTTCCTCAATAAGTAATATTATTTCCATCCACCTAAATTTTTTTAAATCCATTTTTACCCTTTAGTGAGTTTATAGTAAAATATATGAAAGGAATATTTTGTCGTTTTTTCATAAGAGGTACTTTTTGATTTTTACGACAAAAGTACGGGAAGAATGTTTTATTTTAACTTATACGACATGAATGGATTTTTAAAAAATTATTTCCAAGAAGCTTCCCCCACAAGTTTTCAATTTTATTTTTAATAAAATTCTTTTAGTTTAGAATTGTACGACATGTTAAGAAAGGAAAAGTGTTTTTGAAGTAGAAAGGATATTTTCCTCAAGAATGAAGTTCAAGTGTTTTATCAAAATTATTTTCCATCTAAGATAATATAGGGTTCTGTTTCTATCCCTATTATTACATTTACATGATTATGTTGTGATGGAAATATTTTTATTCCTTTATTCTTATATGAATTGTTTTATGATGTCATTATGTTTATTATTCCCATTTTTATTACATGGGTTATGCTATGATGTATGGTTTATGATTTTGTGGCACACATAAGAATGGTATCATTATGAGATGGGTGGGACCTATATCTCCCTCCAATGCATTGGGTAAAGATTTTATATCTCATGAGATAGACATGGCTGGAACGGTAGGTTATACCGGTTCAGTGAAGCAGGGCTGAAATGAGGGTAACTCAGTTTAGAAATGGACTTTGTCCACTAAGATAGTCTTGGCAATGAGTCTTGACTAATAAGATATGATTCTCTATGATTATGTGTGTATGCCACAAAGATTCATGTTTTATGTTATGATTATTGGGATTTCATTTCACTACTATGATTTATCCCATGTTATGAAATTATTTTCTCTTTTGCAGGTTAAGATTTCCAAAATGTTATGTTCTTATGAATATGATGTGATTGATATTTCATTTGTTTAACCTTACTGAGAATTTGAGCTCACCCTTTTATGTTTTCTTTTCCCCAGGATATAAAGAAAGGTTTTAGGTAAAAAAAAGGAAGATCTTTATGGGAGATGTTGAAGATCTTTCACCACGATTAGAAGATTATATTCCAAGTTTCCAAAGACACTAAACTATTACAATCCTTGTGTGTGTGTTTTTGTTATGTAATAAGTATTCCGCAAAAGTAATGTAATTTCCATGTACGTCAAGCTTCGGGTCTCTACAGTTGGTATTAGAAGAAAATTTTAGTCAACCTTTGGATACTAGGATGCGAAAATGTTAGTAAGATCCCTAGAGATATTTCTAAGGTATGTCTAGGGATGTACCTAAGGATAAGTATACGTATAGGATATAGTCCTAGAACTATGGTAACAATATTAGATTAATCCAAAGATGTTAGATATTGAAGTTACTCCCCCTTTATTATGATTTTTACCTCTCACACTATTCTTTTTGGGTTTTAGACGATGGCTGGAACCCGAAGGAACCGTGTTAATCAATGCAATGGACAATGCAATGATTATCCTCCTGAACAAACAAATGTTATGGGAGATGGAGTGAAAAATCTTATTGCTATACTTACACAAGATATGAATCATTCTGGACTTCCAAATGAGCAGAGAAGGGAAAAATATTCTATTGAGTCTTTCATGAGGCAACGTCCACTTTCTTTCAGTGGATCTTCTGATCCAATTGTTGCTGAACAATGGATCAGTACTACTGAAAAGATATTTTCAGTCCTTCAATGTTCTGAACATGATAAAGTCATCTTAGCAGTATATCGTTTGGAAGGTGAAGCTGATCAATGGTGGAATCTTATCAAGAATACGAAGCAAAGAGATGAAATTGAGTCCATGGAATGAGACGAGTTCAAGAACTTATTTTTCAATAAGTACATCCCTCGTATTCTACGAACAAAGATGGAGAAGGAGTTTCTTGAACTAAAGCAAAAGGATGATGAATTTGTTGGTATATACGAAGCGAATTTTACAAGGCTTGCAAGGTATGCATCTGAATTTATCATCCAACCTGAATGTAAAGTTGATCGATTCTTCAGTGGCCTAAAACCAAATCTTCGAAGGGCATTAGCTATAAGAGACTTCAGTAGCTATGAAGAAATTGTGCGTTGTGCTATCAAGGTAGAAATGGAAGTTGGTGTTACTTATCCATCTCATAGTTTAGACAGGAAACGAAAGATGGAGTTCAAGGAGAAATATCAAAATAATGGTGAAAAGAAGATGAATGTTTCCTTATGCACAAAGTGTGGAAAGAATCATGGTGGAGATTGTCTTAAAGGGACTAGAAAATGTTTTAAGTGTGGAAATGAAGGTCATCGAGCAGCTGAGTGTCAAAGTAATGGAAAAAGGGTTTCTAATGATGTGAATAAATCAAACACTACAGAGAACGCACCACCAACACTTCAATGCTTCACGTGAAAGGAAATGGGGCATTATGATAATAAATTCCCTAATCCAAGGGTTAGTGATGATCGACATGATCAACCGCTTAAGGCAAAGGACAAAGGGAAGCCACATGCGATCACTATTGGCGATGTTGAATATGACAACGATGTGGTGGAATGATTAAGTGTTTATGTAATGGGATTCCAAAATAATGTTGTATCATAAAGTATTTGAATATTTATGTATTGGTCTAATTTGGTATTCAAAGTGATTGAGATATTTTTGGAAATAAGATGATATGCGCATAATGAAGGGAAAATGAGAAAACGAAATGTTTAACAGTATTCATGAGATCATGATTGATATAAGGACTAAGTGATATCATGGTTTGAGTATATAGAATTTTGAGGATTTTGGTATGTGAAAAGTGTTAACTTTTAACTGCATTCATGTTTTCACTATGGTTCAATGGGTATTCAAGATAATACATGATTAAGGCCTTTGAATGTTTGGAATGTGACCAAAAAGACATATCTTATGATATATGGGGATCAACGATGGTATTAAATGTTTGGTAATCGTTTTCACTATATTATGAGAATGGACTGCAGTATTATGGATAAGCCTGAAGACTAGAATGGATTATGTTGGAAATAAGTTAGTATTGTTTAAGGATAGAAGTTTTTTTCGATATTGTTGATGGGATGTTATAGTAATATAGTTTTAGAAAAAGGACAACCTGCAGGATGGGCGACAGCCCAACGCGTCGGACAAGGTCGTAGGAATCGAACCCATAACCGAAGTGCGACTGGCCTTTATCGCCTACCACTGGGCTACATGAAGTCCCTGGTTAGTGGAAACTTGTTTTATTTTATTAAGTGGTATGATATATGAAGTATAAGTTCATTTTAGGAACTATATAGGATTAATCTCACTATAGATGGACTTATGTATTTTTTGATAACTTTTCTAACCTTTTGTTTGAGACAGATGGAATGACCCATCATTCTATCACATGATCTGCTAACACATCACGAATGACAAATTCAACTTCATTTCTTTAAGAGATGGAGTGGAAATTGTCCAAAGAATGACAAATGTTGAGACTATACCAAAATCACGAAAGTATTTATTCTAATTCCAATTTCATTAACTATAGGGAAATGATCTTAAAAACCAAAAATGTTGTCCTAGTGCTCTTATATCTGATTAATCAGATGGTACCCTAGATCATCACAAATTTATGGCTTTGTGATTGCTGGATTTTCCATAGCCATGTTCTCTACCACTCTCCATCAGTACATGATAATAAGATTTCTCTCCCATATCCATATTTTCACCTATGTGGAAACCTAGTGATTAGTTTATTTGGGTAACCGTTACGTTTCATACTTTTGTTTTTAAAGATTGGTTTTTGTATTCCTTTTTACGATGTGGGTTTTTATTAAAGAAACTTTCTAATAGTAAACAATTTATAACCCCGGCGAATTTCGAGGGCGAAATTCATTTTAAGGGGGGTAGAATATAACACCCCGAGATTTTATGAAAAATATTCTTTTTAATTTTATTAATGTCTTATGTTGTACGCTACACCAAAAGGAGCTTGCTCAACACACATCCTTGACTTTCCTGGCATTACACGCAATCGCGACCTTCTTCGATAGCGTGTGTAGTACGCAATACCGAGTTTTTACTAAACAATGATATGCTATTAAAATATTATTAAAACTAGCCGTTATGAATAGTAATAACCACCTTTTAAAATTTTAAAAATTTTAGCTCTCAAAATGGTCTTCATTTTTTGGATTTAGAGTATCGAATTTAGCCTAAGGTGAAAATTTGGTATTTTTCGGATAACTTTCATATTCTGATGAATAGTGAAAATTAATAAATTATAATTAAAAACAACATTTTTAATCGAAATAATTAATAGTGATAAATTATTAATTTGAGTGGTTTTAAAGTATATTTAGAATAAATTTTTACAATTTAATACAATGTTGGTCATTGAATGTAATTTCACATTTAAACCAGTCATAAACAAGTGTCAATCTTTTGATAGTTATTATCTCTTAAGAACACGCTATTTGTTTTGACGACGGGAATCAATTTTTAAATTAATTAATGCAAATGATATGTTTTGAATTTGATAAAATAGACATCATTTTTGAATTCATAATATCAAATATAGTTTTGATCTAATTTTTTGTATTTTTCTGGAATATTTCATTTTTTTTTGATGAATAGTGAAACCACTAAGTGGTAGTTAAAAAAACTAAATTTTTCATAAAACATAATTTTACCGCTTCTGTGAGTGGAATTTCGAAAATCCGAGAGACACGGTTGATGTCAGTAAGTAAAATGTGGTTCAATGAGATGAAAATATTTTTTTGGTGAATAGTAACTTTTTACTTTTTTTTACCACAGTTAAAAGTAAATAGGGTAATTAAGGGTAAAGATGATATTATTACTACCCTAACACATGTCATAATTCTATTGGACAAGTGTAATTCGACCAAAAAAAAACTTAGGAATAAAATATGACCATTTAGGCCCACCTGGATTAGATTGGGACATTTATTATTAATTTATTTAAAGAAGGGTTAAAATAGTTAAAATCAAAGTTTAATAAGTAAATAATTTTTAATATGGGGTTATACATAAGATAAATTCGACAATAAATATTCATTAGAAAGATAAATGTATTTCCTACATAATGGTATTTTATTTTTAATTTTTAGACATTAAATAATTTAATTTATTTATGACACAAAGATGATGCATTAATTATCTTATTAATGCAATATTGACATAATTAATGTTAAAAACACCAAAATAAATGTAATTTGAGACTTTTTATGAATTACACTAATTTTATAGGTCAATATGACATGTTAGTATTGATTTAATTAACTTTTTTTAGAACTTATCATTCTGTTATGATTTTCACAAAAATCAATTACTAAATGGTGTCAAAGTTGACATAAAATAGTTTTTAAAATAAATATTATATTATTAATAGTTATTTTATTCCTAAAAATCTAAGGTTAGGCCAAATAACATAGATAAGGTTATATATATTAATAATTAACAACTTGGGGTTCCTTTGGCTTGTTATTGTAAGTTTATTAACCTTATAGTGTAAGAACACAAGAAGACACAGTAAAAGTAAAATTATTTAACTTAATGTTAAATCTAAATGATAAGGTTAAAATAGGAACCTAAACTTGTCTAAATACTATTGGATGAGAGGATTTAGACCCATACCAACCTTATCTTCGAAATATATCAATTTGAAGCTATTTAAAACCGAACTTGACTTTATAATAAAATAATATTTTTAGTTATTCCAAAGGTACCCCTCTCCTCCCTTATAAAAGGGCACCTCCACCCTCTCTTCCTCACACAACTTTGAGCCTTCAAGCTCGGCCAAACCCTGCCAAATTCTCTTCTCCACTTCCCTAGTAACATCCTAGAGGTTTTGGTCTTCCTCAAAGACCAATTTTAGTTCCCTAAATGAAGGTCTCAAAGAATCCCTTCAAAGAAGAGGTAATGTCCGTTACCGATTCGTTCATCTTTATTTCTTCTTCATCTTATTCTTCTTTATTTGTTTCATGATAAAGTAATAACATAAGTATTTCTTATATAATTATATGTTATTATAAATATGAAACAACTCTAATTAACCTTCTATCCATCCTACGGAAAAAGGAAATCACTGTGCGTGCGTACATACGGAATATCGTCTCCACGCCGTGGTGTAATCTATTTTCTGCCACCACCTTAATTGGATGGGTATAATGGTGTAATGAGTAACTATATATGATTATTATAAAGTTATATTGATACTGAATTAGTATACATACACTTCAACACAAGTTCACAATCATGAGAATGATATCATCGCTCGTGCGTACGTACGGACTACCGTCTCCACGACGCGATGAGATTCATTCCCCACATTAACCATTCATGAATGATTATAAAGTATATATAATGAATAATAATGAAATATATGACATGTTTAATCTACTGGATTTATGTATATATATATATGTATGTCATCTACTTACTTCCATTCAATAAAATAATGAAAGGAAAACAACGTTCATGCGTACGTACGGACTACCGTCTCCATGAACGGTGTGTTTCATTTCATTTATCTATCTATTATATATATATATATATATATATATATACTGAATATATATGATATATAAATCGTGTTATATATTCTGGAAGTACGTAAATCATGATATAAGTAATAATAATGTCAAGAACAAAAAATCCAAACACCTATAATAAATGAAACGATTTTACCCAAAACGCTTCTTTAACATGGAATTTAAAAAAGAACGGGTAATATAATGTCATATGTGAACCATATATGATATCATAACAATGAATATGATTCTGTAATAAGTTAATGACATTATTTAAATCATTATACAGGAGGTTCAGATACGTACAAATCATATCGGACCTAAGGTAAGGGAAATATCACAATCTCATTTTTATCCGAGATTGTTTATACTTTGGTATTTACTAGGGTATATTTTATCATCCACATCCATGTTTCCTCAATATGTAATATTATTTCCATCCACCTAAAATTGTTTAAATCCATTTTTACCCTTTAGTGAGTTTATAGTAAAATATATGAAATGAATCTTTTGTCGTTTTTTCGTACGAGGTACTTTTTGACTTTTCCGACAAAAGTATGAGAAGAATGTTTTATTTTAACTTATACGACATGAATGGATTTTTAAAACAATATTTCCAAGAAGCTTCCCTCACAAGTTTTCAATTTTATTTTTAATAAAATTCTTTTAGTTTAGAATTGTACGACATGTTAAGAAAGGAAAAGTGTTTTTGAAGTAGAAAGGATATTTTCCTCAAGAATGAAGTTCAAGTGTTTTATCAAAATTATTTTCCATCTAAGATAATATAGGGTTCTGTTTCTATCCCTATTATTACATTTACATGATTTTTTTGTGATGGAAATATTTTTATTCCTTTATTCTTATATGAATTGTTTTATGATGTCATGATGTTTATGATTCCCATTTTTATTACATGGGTTATGCTATGATGTATGGTTTATGATTTTGTGGCACACATAAGAATGGTATCATTATGAGATGGGTGGGACCTATATCTCCCTCCAATGCACTGGGTAAAGATTTTATATCTCATGAGATAGACATGGCTTGAACGGTAGGTTATACCGGTTCAGTGAAGCAGGACTAAAATGAGGGTAACTCAGTTCAGAAATGGACTTTGTCCACTAAGATAGTCTTGGAAATTAGTCTTGACTAATAAGATATGATTCTCAATGATTACGTGTGTATGCCACAGAGCTTCATGTTTTATGTTATGATTATTGAGATTTCATTTCACTACTATGATTTATCCCATGTTATGAAATTATGCTCTCTTTTGTAGGTTAAGATTTCCCAAATGTTATGTTCTTATGAATATGATGTGATTGATATTTCTTTTGTTTACCCTTACTGAGCATTTGAGCTCACCCTTTTATGTTTTCTTTTCCCCAGGATATAAAGAAAGGTTTTAGGTAAAAAAAGGAAGATCTTTATGGGAGATGTTGAAGATCTTTCACCACGATTAGAAGATTATATTCCGAGTTTCCAAAGACACTAAACTATTACGATCCTTGTGTGTGTGTTTTCGTTATGTAATAAGTATTCCGCAAAAGTAATGTAATTTCCATGTACGTCATGCTTCGGGTCTCTACAGTTGGTATCAAATGAAATGTTTAGTCAACCTTTGGAAACTAGGATGAGAAAACGTTAGTAAGATCCCTAGAGATATTTCTATGGTATGTCTAGGGATGTCTCTAAGGGTAAGTATACGTATAGGATATAGTCCTAGAACTATGGTAACTATATTAGATTAAACCAAAGATGTTAGATATTGAAGTTACTCCCCCTTTATTATGATTTTTACCTCTCACACTATTCTTTTTGGGTTTTAGACGATGGCTGGAACCCGAAGGAACCATGTTGATCAATGCAATGGACAATGCAATGATTGTCCTCCTGAACAAACAAATGTTATGGGAGATGGAGTGAAAAATCTTATTGCTATACTTACACAAGCTATGAATCATTCTGGACTTCCAAATGAGCAGAGAAGGGAACAATATTCTATTGAGTCCTCCATGAGGCAACGTCCACCTTCTTTCAGTGGGTCTTCTGATCCACTTGTTGCTGAACAATGGATCAGTACTACTGAAATGATATTTTCAGTTCTTCAATGTTCTGAACATGATAAAGTCATCTTAGCAGTATATCGTTTGGAAGGTGAAGCTGATCAATGGTGGAATCTTATCAAGAATACGAGGCAAAGAGATGATATTGAGTCCATGGAATGGGATGAGTTCAAGAACTTATTTTTCAATAAGCAATTCCCTCGTATTCTTCGAACAAAAATGGAGAAGGAGTTTCTTGAACTAAAGAAAAAGGATGATGAATCTGTTGGTATATACGAAACGAATTTTACAAGGCTTTCATGGTATGCATCTGGATTTATCATCCAACCTGAAAGTAAAGTTGATCAATTATTCAGTGGCCTAAAACCTAATCTTCAAAGGGCATTAGCTATAAGAGACTTCAGTAGCTATGAAGAAATTGTGCGTTGTGCTATCATGGTAGAAATGGAAGTTGGTGTTACTTATCCATCTCATAGATTAGACAAGAAATGAAAGATGGAGTTCAAGGAGAAATCTCAAAATAATGGTCAAAAAAAGATGAATGTTTTCTTATGCACCAAGTGTGGAAAGAAGCATGGTGGAGATTGTCTTAAAGGGACTAGAAAATGTTTTAAGTGTGGAAAAGAAGGTCATCGAGCAGCTGAGTGTTGAAGTAATGGAAAAAGGGTTTCTAATGATGTGAATAAAGAAAACACTGCAGAGAACGCACCACCAACACTTCAATGCTTCAAGTGCAAGGAAATGGGGCATTAGGCTAATAAATTCCCTAATCCAAGGGATAGTGATGATTGACATGAGCAACCGCTTAAGGAATAGGACAAAGGGAAGTCACATGCGATCACTATTGGTGATGTTGAATATGACAATGATGTGGTGGAATGATTAAGAGTTTATGTAATGGGATTCCAAAATAATGTTGTATCATAAAGTATTGGAATATTTATGTATTGGTCTAATGTGGTATTCAAAGTGATTGAGATATTTTTTGGAAATAAGATGATATGCGCATAATGAAGGGAAAACGAGAAAACCAAATGTTTAACAGTATTCATGAGCTCTTGATTGATATAAGGACTAAGTGATATCATGGTTTGAGTATATAGAATTTTGAGTATTTTGGTATGTGAAAAGTGTTAACTTTTAACTTCATTCATGTTTTCACTATGGTTCAATGGGTATTCAAGAGAATACATGATTAAGGCCTTTGAATGTTTGGAATGTGACCAAAAAGACATATCTTATGATATATGGGGATCAACGATGGTATTAAATCTCTGGTAATCGTTTTCACTATATTATGAGAATGGACTGCAGTATTATGGATAAGCCTAAAGACTAGAATAGATTATGTTGGAAATAAGTTAGTATTGTTTAAGGATAGAAGTTTTTTTTCGATATTGTTGATGGGATGTTATAGTAATATAGTTTTAGAAAAAGGACAACCTGCAGGACGGGCGACAGCCCAACACGTCGGACAAGGTCATAGGAATCAAACCCAGAACCGAAGTGCGACTGGCCTTTATCGCCTACCACTGGCCTACAGGAAGTCCCTGGTTAGTGGAAACTAGTTTTATTTTATTAAGCAGTATGATATATGAAGTATAAGATCATTTTAGGAACTATATAGGATTAATCTCACTATAGATGGACTTATGTATTTTTTGATTACTTTTCTAACCTTTTGTTTGAGACAGATGGAATGACCCATCATTCTATCACATGATCTGATAACACATCATGAATGACAAATTCAACTTCATTTCTTTAAGAGATGAAGTGGAAATTGTCCAAAGGACGACAAACGGTGAGACTATACCAAAATCACGAAAGTATTTCTTCTAATTCCAATTTCATCAACTTTAGGGAAATGATCTTAAAAACCAAAAATGTTGTCCTATTTCTCTTATATCTGATGAATCAGATGGTACCCTAGATCATCAAAAATTTATGGCTTTGTGATTGCTGGATTTTACATAGCCATGTTCTCTACCACTCTCCATCAGTACATGATAGTAATATTTCTCTCTCATATCCATATTTTCACCTATGTGGAAACCCAGTGATTAGTTTATTTGGGTAACCGTTACGTTTCATACTTTTGTTTTTAAATATTGGTTTTGGTATTCCTTTTTACGATGTGGGTTTCTATTAAAGAAACATTCTAATAGTAAACCATTTATAACCCCGGCAAATTTCGAGGGTGATATTCATTTTAAGGGGGGTAGAATGTAACACCCCGAGGTTTTATGAAAAATATTCTTTTTTAATTTCATTAATGTCTTGTGTTGTACGCTACACTAAAAGGAGCTTGCTCAACACGCATCCTTGACTTGCCTTGCATTGCACGCAATCGCGACCTTCCTCGATAGCGTGTGTAGTACGCAATACCGAGTTTTACTAAACAATGATATGCTATTAAAATATTATTAAAACTAGCCGTTATGAATAGTAATAACCACCTTTTAAAATTTTAGAAATTTTAGCTCTCAAAATGGACTTCATTTTATGGATTCGGAGTATCGAATTTAGCCTAAGGTGAAATTTTGGTACTTTTCAGATAACTTTCATATTCTGATGAATAGTGAAAATTACTAAATTATAATTAAAAATAAATTTTTTAATCGAAATAATTAATAGTGATAAATTATTAATTTGAGTGGTTTTAAAGTATATTTAGAATATATTTTTACAATTTAATACAATTTTGGTCATTGGATGTAATTTCACATTTAAACCAGTCATAAACAAGTGTCAATATTTTGATAGTTATTATCTCTTAAGAACCCACTATTTGTTTTGACGACGTGAATTAATTTTTAAATTAATTAATGCAACTAATATGTTTTGAATTTGATAAAATAGACATCATTTTTGAATTCATAATATCAAATATAACTTATATCTAATTTTTGGTATTTTTCTGGAAACTTTCATTTTTTTTGATGAATAGTGAAACCACTAAGTGGTAGTTAAAAAAACTGAATTTTTCATAAAACATAATTTTACCACTTCTGTGAGTGGAATTTCGAAAATCCGAGAGACACGGTTGATGTAAGTAAGTAAAATGTGGTTCAATGAGATGAAAATAATTTTTTGGTGAATAGTAATTTTTTACTTTTTTTTACCACGGTTAAAAGTAAATAGGGTAATTAAGGGTAAAGATGATATTATTATTACCCTAAAACATGTCCTAATTCTACTGGAAAACTGTAATTCGACCAAAAACAAACTTAGGAATAAAATATGACCATTTAGGCCCACTTGGATTAGATTAGGACATTTATTATTAATTTATTTAAAGAAGGGTTAAAATAGTTAAAATCAACGTTTAATAAGTAAATAATTTTTAATATGGGGATATAAAAAAGTTAAATTCGACTATAAATATTAATTAGAAAGCTAAAAAGATTTCCTACATAATGGTATTTTATTTTTAATTTTTAGACATTAAATAAGTTAATTTATTTATGACACAAAGATGACACACTAATTATCTTATTAATGAAATATTTACATAATTAATGTTATAAACACCAAAATAAATGTAATTTGAGACTTTTTATGAATTAAACTAATTTTCTAGGTTAATATGACATGTTAGTATTTATTTAATTATCTTTTTCGAACTTGTCATTCTGTTATAATTTTCACAAAAATCAATTACTAAATAGTGTCAAAATTGACATAAAATAGTTTTTAAAACAAATATTATATTATTAATAGTTATTTTATTCCTAAAAATCAAAGGTTCTTCCAAATGACTTAGATAAGGTTATATATATTAATAATTAACAACTTGGGGTTCGTTTGGCTTGTTATAGTAAGTTTATTAACCTTATAGTGTAAGAACACAAGAAGACACGGTAAAAGTAAAATTATTTAACATAATGTTAAATCTAAATGATAAGGTTAAAATAGGAACCTAAACTTGTCTAAATTCTATTGGATGAGAGGATTTAGACCCATACCCACCTTAGCTTAGAAATATATCAATTTGGAGCTATTTAAAACCGAACTTGACTTTATAATAAAATAATATTTTTTGTTATTCCAAAGGTACCCCTCTCCTCCCTTATAAAAGGGAACCTCCTCCCTCTCTTCCTCACACAACTTTGAGCCTTCAAGCTCGGACAAACCCTGCCAAATTCTCTTATCCAATTCCCTAGATACATCCTAGAGGTTCTGGTCTTCCTCAAAGACAAATTTTAGTGCCCTAAAAGAAGGTCTCAAAGAAGCACTTCAAAGAAGAGGTAATGTCCGTTACCGATTCTTTCATCTTTATTTCTTCATCAACTTCTTCTTCTACAGTTGTTTCATGATAAAGTAATAAAATATGTATTTCTTATATACTGATATGTTATTATAAATATGAAACAACTCTAATTAACCTTCTATCCATCCTATGGAAAAAGGAAATCACCGCGCATGCGTACGTATGGAATACCGTCTCCACGCCGTGGTGTAATCTATTTTCCACCACCACCTTAATTGGATGGGTATAATGGTGTAATGAGTAACTATATATGATTATTATAAAGTGATATTGATTCTGAAATAGTATACATACACTTCAACAGAATTTCACGATCATGAGAATGATATCATCGCTCGTGCGTATGTACGGACTACCGTCTCCACGACGCGATGAGATTCGTTCCCCACATTAACCATTCATGAATGATTATAAAGTATATATAATGAATAATAATGAAATATATGACATGTTAAATCTACTGGATTTATGTATATATATATGTATGTCATCTACTTACTTCCATTCAAGATAATAAAGAAATGAAAATAGCGTTCATGCGTACGTACGGACTACCGTCTCCATGAACGGTGTGTTTCATTTCATTTATCTATCTATTATATATATATATATACTGAATATATATGATATATAAATCGTGTTTTATATTCTGGAAGTAAGTAAATCATGATATAAGTAATAATAATGTCAAGAACAACAAATCCAAACACCTACGATAAATGAAACGATTTTACCCAAAACGCTTCTTTAACATGGAATTTACAAAAGAACGGGTAATATAAAGTCATAAGTGAACCATATATGATATCATAACAATGAATATGATTCTGTAATAAGTTAATGACATTATTTAAATCATTATACAGGAGGTTCGGATACGTACAAAGCATATCAGACCTAAGGTATGGGAAATATCACAATCTCATTTTTATCCGAGATTGTTTATACTTTGGTATTTACTGGGGTATATTTTATCATCCACATCCATGTTTCCTCAATATTTAATATTATTTCCATCCACCTAAAATTTTTTAAATCCATTTTTAACCTTTAGTGAGTTTATAGTAAAATATATGAAAGGAATCTTTTGTCGTTTTTTCGTACGAGGTACTTTTTGACTTTTATGACAAAAGTACGAGAAGAATGTTTTATTTTAACTTATACGACATGAATGGATTTTTAAAACATTATTTCCAAGAATATTCCCTCACAAGTTTTCAAGTTTATTTTTAATAAAATTCATTTAGTTTAGAAGTGTACGACATGTTAAGAAAGGAAAAGTGTTTTTGAAGTATAAAGGATATTTTCCTCAAGAATGAAGTTCAAGTGTTTTATCAAAATTATTTTCCATCTAAGATAATATAGGGTTCTGTTTATATCCCTATTATTACATTTACATGATTATTTTGTGATGGAAATATTTTTATTCCTTTATTCTTATATGAATTGTTTTATGATGTCATGATGTTTAAGATTCCCATTTTTATTACATGGGTTATGCTATGATGTATGGTTTATGATTTTGTGGCACACATAAGAATTGTATCGTTATGAGATGGGTGGGACCTATATCTCCCTCCAATGAATTGGGTAAAGATTTTATATCTCATGAGATATACATGGCTGGAATGGTAGGTTATGCCAGTTCAGTGAAGCAGGACTTAAACGAGGGTAACTCGGTTCAGAAATGGACTTTGTCCACTAAGACAGTCTTGGAAATGAGTTTTGACTAATAAGATATGATTCTCTATGATTATGTGTGTATGCCACAAAGCTTCATGTTTTATGTTATGATTATTGGTATTTCATTTCACTACTATGATTTATCCCATGTTATGATATTATGCTCTCTTTTGCAGGTTTAGATTTCCAAAATGTTATGTTCTTATGAATATGATGTGATTGATATTTCTTTTGTTTACCCTTACTGAGAATTTGAGCTCACCCTTTTATGTTTTCATTTCCCCAGGATATAAAGAAAGGTTTTAGGTAAAACAAGGAAGATCTTTATGGGAGATGTTGAAGATCTTTCACCACGATTAGAAGATTATATTCCGAGTTTCCAAAGACACTAAACTATTACGATCCTTGTGTGTGTGTTTTTGTTATGTAATAAGTATTCCGCAAACGTAATGTAATTTCCATGTATGTCAAGCTTCGGGTCTCTACAATAAATGATTATAAATGATATTTTCTTCTTAAAATTTCTTATATTTAAAATTTTAAATGAATTATTTTAAAACTCAATATTTAATTTAATGTGGTAATATGTTGAGTGATACCTTGGAATTTAAATTCCTTTTTAATTATGAGATTAAATTGCAGTGGAATTTTACTTCATATTGTTATATTTTTATATAAAATGATATAGAACTTTTTCTAAACCAATTAAAGGTGTGTAAAATCATTATATACTCTAAATATTAGATGAATATTATCCAGTTAAAATAAATTAATTTTTATGTCATGAACAATATGAAAACAACTGATGGTGCTGATACAATGTTTACACAATATAAGTCAATTCCAAATTCATGGATTAAGTGATAATAATATAATGGTATAAGCCGAATCCCAACATAAAGATGTAAATTTTAGGTCAAGAATTTTATTTATAAAATTTTATTTATTTTTAAATTGCACAAGAATATAATTATCCAAATGAATACTCAATGCTTGCATAAATTAGGAAGTGTAAAAATTATTATCTTATAAATGGTTTCATGATTTAAATGGGAATAAATATTATTTTGAATATTTTTATATGATAATATGTATGAATAAAAAATATATTTATATTGTAAATTATTTTTAAAAATATAACAATATGAGGATTATTTAAAACACTTATGAAGTGACATTTGGGAAAGTAAAATAAAATTCAATGATTATATTATTAACATATTTTAAGTGATTATATTTAGAGAAATTATATTATATCAAGGTTTTAAGTAGAAATATTATAATTATGTAATTATTTAAATATTTTATATTGAATTCAGTAGCTATTGAGATATTTCAATTGTCTAATTTCATTAATAATGATGAAAATTACTTTAAATGGTATTTAACATTAAAAATGATTTACCAATCAATAAAAATTTATGAAACATTATCTGGAGTAAATTTTTTATTATTAATGGTAAATAATAATTTATTTTATATTTATGATCCATTTCCATTTTTAAATTACATACTTGACTATAAAGGTGTTTATATTTTTAAAAATACCATTGAGTTTTTTCTATAAAAGGGGTATCATTCTAACCTTTTCCAAAAAAATATAATTTTCAGTTTTATTTCATTATTTTAACTATATATCACTATAAACATCAATATTGACATTCATAAGGATTTATTTCTAAAAGTATCTTCTCTGAAGTAATCTGATTTAATACTAAAAAAGTGACTCAAAAAAATTATTATTGTAAACTCAATCCTTCTATCTTATGTGAAATTCTTCCACATTAATACAATATAAACCTTCTATTAATATTAATACATGATTCCATTATCATTATACTACAATTTTATTGACCCATCAATTATGATAGATCACCCATTACTTCTCATTGAACCTTTGTTTCAAAAACTATTAACAAATAAAAAATTGGATTTTTTTGAAAAATATAACTTTTGTATTTTAATTATACACTTAATATTTTAAATCATATAAGAAATCTTAAAAATAAAACTTATGATTAATTTTAACTATAATATAGTATTTTATAAATCTCAAAAATCTATTTTTTTTCTTTATTCCTTTAAACTATTGAAAAAACATTTGTCACTCTGGTGGTTTTTCTCTAATAAAGAGAATGATTAAGTTGTAACAAAATTACATATTTCATTTATATTAAAAAAACTAATTTAATTAATCAATATAGAATTTATATTTTTCTAATTTCATGTTTTTTATATTATAATTATAAAATATATATCGTAATAATTATATTAAAATCAGACAATTGATATTATTTTTAAGTATTTAAAAAATATTATCGAGGAAGATTTTCTAGATTGATGTTATTTCATTATTTTTTGAACTTCCTATATTCTGGAATGAAATAAAAAATATTATTTAACATGTATAGATATTATATAACCATCATAAAATGATTTTTCTTACAGTTAAATTTATTCTAAAACTGTATTGGAAATATGGACTAGGAAATCATAAAATTGAATGACATTTGAAAAACAAATCAACAAAATGCATAATAAGTAAGTGTAAATGAATAAATATGAACACTAAGATTTAAATTAATATGAAAAATATTATGAACAAATAAAACAATTAAAAAAAGTATTTTTTTTGTAGTTTATGGGATGTAAAAATTGAGTTTGAACATTAGGTAATTGGTTTTCATATAAATATTTACATTGATTTTCAGAAAATTTTATCTCAATTATCTTTATGATCTTTTCATTGAATTTTATTTTTTTATGTTTATATTTATATATATAATTATTTTGGGATTGAAAAAAAAATATTCTTTATAATTTAAATGTTTAACCAAATTTTTAAAAATAATATTCTTTTTATATTATAACTTAAATGCTTTTACTTTTGAGTTGAAATGTAAGGTTTTATGAGTTTAATTCTTGCTAGGGCGAATTTCAATCTCTTGGGTGATTTATTCATGTTATAGAACTTGTTAATTATAGATAATGATACATGGGTTGGGCATATAATCATCCCATGAATTGTGTGAAAATTTATTTTCTAGAGAAATGATATTTATTTATTTATATATGAGGAATTCCATTAAAGGAAATTTTGAACAAAAGTTTATTAGTTTTTCCATTTAAAGGATGATTTTTATAGTGATAATAAATATTATGTTCCAAGATTCCATCCTTTTTACTCTATGATTACTATGAGTGTAAATGGAAATCATCAATTTTCATGAAATAAGAAGTTTATTTCAAGAATGAATGAGTTTTTATGATATTTTCATGGTTAAAAGTTTTTAGTTTAATAAATTTATATGATATTTAATTTGTTAAATTTTTTTTACTTCAAGAATAATTTTTTCCAAAAAATAACATGTTTTCCAATAAAATACTTTATTTTTAAATTAGATTTTTTATTATAGAGTCTCTTGAGAGATGATGTATATTTTATGATTGAATGTATGTTTTATATAAGTTTAATGATATTTGATTAAAAGAATGTACTTTTCACATGTTTTTAATTTTTTTTCTAATTCTCTAATTGTTTTTAATACTATTTATACCCCTTGCTGAGATTTGTTTCTCATTTGATGTATTCATATGATTTGTGTAGAGATCATGGAAATGTTGGATCAACTACATAATAAATGTTTTTATGTGGTTTAATTCACAAATTAAGTATGTGTAACGTTTGAGTAGTTTTATTTAGTGGAATAAAATAATCAAATTAGTGGGAAATGAGTTTTTATTATAAGGGATTTCCCCTTAATTTTATAAAACTATAAACCTAAAAGGTATTGAATATTAATGTTGTGAAATGTTTTCTGCAAATCATTTAATCATTGGATAGATATGTTTATGTATTTTTAGATGGTATTATAGAAGGTTTTAGATCACATTAAACGTTAATATATTAATAGTTGATGAAAAATTATGAGTCTTATATACCATCATGGGTTAATAATTTAATGGGTGATAATATATTAAATGGAATAGATGCCATTTTTATTTTATAAATTGTTGGATTTTAACATGATTAATGATATTTTGGGGGATTTATTTGTATTTTAAGAACATTACATGATTGTGTTATAGATAAATATTAGGGATAGTATGTGATTTAATGTAATGTTATTTTTTATCTAGGAAAATGTTTGTGATATTTTTTCTTATATATATTGAAAAGTATGTATGAGTTTAGTTTTCAATAAGATATTTAGTGATATAGTGTTTTTAGAATATGTTTTTATTATTTTTGATAAAATGCATGGTTAAAGTATAGATAGGTAACAATTGGTTACTATGTGATTTTATATCAATATGATTAGGGATACATTAGGATATTAGGTAAATTTGGTTTTGGGAGTTTATGCAAATACAGTTTGAAAATATTTTAGATTTAAAGAGTAGTAATCAATAATTTGATGTTTTTTTGGTTTAATAATTGGTGGAATAAAAGTTAATTATATTATAGGAAATATATGATCCTGTTTTTTTATTTTTTAGGCTTTGAATTTAGAATAGATTATTTTAGAGAGTTATTAGAGTTTAGTTATTTTTTAGGATTATGTTAAGATGAATAAGAATATAAAACTTAAGGCAGCCTGTGTTATCCTAAACGAGACATATTTTGAAATAAATCTGTCATATGAATATATAATTATGCTATTTTTTCAAATTGAAGGGTATAATAAAATTAGATTAATTTTTAATAGGATGGTTTATTCTTATCATATTTCTTACAATAATTACTAACACTAACCATTTAGATTCTAATAAATTCTAGAATATAGGTGGAATTAACCATTATAAATTGTTTTATACAATTAATACCACTATGCTTTAGTGGATCTAATGATTCAGTAATGGTTGACATTCATTCTTGAATCCTAAAAATTCCATCTAAAGCATTCACTATCTAGAATATGAATTGAATTTGTTTCGGAAATTGATCATAATAGGAAACTAATGGATAAATTTAATCATATAGAATGGAAATAATTTTCATAAATCCATTTAGAAAATACTGATATCTTAATGGTAAATGTATTCCATAAACTCTTGAAGAATTAGGATAAATATAGAAAATATCTTGTGGAAAAACAATCATTAGTGTTTCATAGTCTGCCAGTGGAAACTCATTCACATGTTTGAGTGATATTGAATTATAATGAAACATACATGATTTTGGTAATATATTATACATGATACACTCTTTTTTTATTGGTGAGAACAAAATTAATGATATTATGGAATAATTACATGAAAGGGTGAGAATGTAAAAATATGTGTATTTACAATAGTATATAAATTTTATGTTTTACTAATACTCAAATTATGAATTTATATTTATTAAAAAAATTATATTTCACATGTTTATAAGATTACTTCATGTCACATTATTTGGTAAATTAATAATTAGACACTCATTTTGCATATAAAATTAACAAGATGACTTCATGCTATATTTTTTTTAAATGTTAAATATATTACCTTTATATAATTTATTATTTATATCTATTTGATGAATTATTTAATTATAGATATTTTATAAAAGGATATTGTTGTTAATTCTATATATTTATATCTATATCTAAAATTTTAATTTTCTTACGAGTAATTTTTTCATGATATTAAACAAAAATATTATATTCAAAAACAAATATTAATTATTAAGTGTATTATATTATTTTCATGTATAATGTTTATATATTTTAAAATTTATTCATTCATAATTTAGAATTTATTATATTAAAAATAATTTAAAATTTGAAATCTTCCTATAATAATTTGGTGGAGTGTATATTGTTAAAAAAATTATAAATAATTTTATATGATTGTTTGTAATAAATTTGATATCTATTTAAAAGCATTGACAAAAAAGTACAATAAATTAATATAAATTATATTTTTTTATTTCCATATTTTTATCTTTTTATGTTTTAATTTTAAATTTTAAAATTCAAATTTATTTTTGTTTTATGCTTTAGTATACATTTAAATTTAAATTCCTTCTAAAATAAGAGTTTCAAGTCAAGAATGATTTTACTTAAAGTTATTATATTTTTATCTAAAGAGATAGAGAACATTATAGAAAACAATGGAAAAAATATTACATAATAATACATGAAAAATATTTTATAAATATTATATAATAAATATAAATTAATTTTCATGTCATGATAAATAGGAACACATTTTTTTTGGGGTAACATTGTGCTTGCACATCATAAGAAAAGTCAAAATCGATAGATGTGGAGATATATGTAAGAATATATATGATTATTATGTACTCTAAGGAGTAATTTTTAGGATTAATAAATTATTTGAATGTATCTTCATGAATTTGAAAATTATATAACAATATTATGATGAAAATTCTTACCTACTGGTTACATAAGGTACGAAAAATAAGAATTTTATCTTAAAATGTTGTTATGATAAAAATAAGAATAAATAAAATTACGAATTCCATAATATGATAATAGTATTTTATAAGAAATTATATTTATGTTATTAATTTTTTTAATTATAAATAATAAGATAATTATCCAAAACGCTAACACAGTGTCGATACAACCCATATATAAGAAGAAAAATAGTCAAATATGGTAGTTTTAAAATATTTAAAGTGATAATATTTAGATGATTCATAATATTTCAAAATATTTGGATATTAATATGATATTTTTTATGGATTTAAATCTTTATTGTTTAATTATATAGTTCTATAGATAACATTAAAGTGAAATTAGAAGAATAACCCTAAAAATTATTTTAAATGGAATGTATTGTTATCCATAATTTTTAAATTTTTTAAAATAAAAAAACATCATATTGATTCAATTGGGTATTTTTAATGGTTGAGACTATAATTTATTTTCCATTTTTTTGATCATTTCCATTTGAAAATTACAATTTTGACCCTTAAAGATTAAATATTTTAGAAAACACCATCAAAATATTTCATTAAAGTGTATTCATTCTCGAATTCAAATAACATAAATAATATATATATTTCACTCCATAATATACAAAATACCTCTATAAAATATTATTTCCTAGTCTATAAACAATTTATTTGGAAAAGAGTTCATAACTACATTTCATTTGTACATTTATTAATTTAAAACATAACATTATTATGTATATTAATTAATTAAAATTGGCTTGTTATATATATATATATATATATTTGTGTAAGGTTTTTTGTAAATTGGATTCGAAGGGAATGGTTGAAAAAATCATCCAGAATCACTTTTTGAGTAGTTTATTCATGTTGTAAGATGATCAAGGAAAGATCCCAGGGCATTGTGAGGAGGTTGGTGGTTAAAATAGGTGAATGTTGATTATAAAAAAGATCCATTGAATATAAAATTTTTCACATTGTAAAAATAATAAAAATCACAATGTGAACTTGGTTATGAACTACAATGAAAGAGGTGAAACCCTGATATTTTACAGTGAGAAACTAAGGATCACAGCATGAATGTTGGAAAAAGAATCAATAAAGTTCCAATTACTTGATAACTTTTATTGGGACCCATTTTTTAATTCCCATTAACATCTATAGTTGATAGGGACTCATACATTGGATGAATTTATTACTTTTAAGAAACATAAGGGGACTTCAATCCTATAAATACAAGGCTATAGTGATCCTCTAAAATGATTATTCTAAGATGAATACCTACACTTGGTAAGATTTATTACACTAAAAAAATATTATGAAATAGGAACTATTCTCTTTTCTTTCCCCCGTATCTCAACGTCTCATGAATAACATGAGGGGGTAATTTTTTCATGTTCTATGTGATATAAATATAAGATGATTATACTAGTTAAATGTTTTATATTTTATTTAATGCTTATGTTGGGTTTTATGTTCATGCCACAAATCATTATCTCCCTAATTCTTTAATAATGACCCTTGATAATTGAACCAAATATAATAATAAAATATATGTCTAATTTACCTAATTCCTGCATGAAAATTGATCAAATAGAGATTTGTATACTTAAACATGGTTTTGAATCACCTAATTGATTAATCCAACCAAAGTTATTGACTATATGAAAAGGTAAAATTAATAAATTAGAGAGGAATCATAAATAACAAGTGTTTATTCAGTTTCTATTCTCAAAACAAAATAACTAAAATAGATTAGTTATTAATTTTCAAGAATATGAACCTAAAAATTTCTATACTTGGAATGTTTTTTCATTTGAATTTTTCAGGATCCATGCACTATGATTAGGGACTTAAACTCAATCCTACATGAATATGAGAAAATTAGAACAATTTAATTTTTTTTCCTTAAATTATTTTTGATCATGTTCCAAGGAAGAATGAATATGATAAATTAATCTAATTTGAGAAAAATTTACAAGATATAGAATTCATTTAAATGCTATGAAAATAAGTTAAATTGAAAGGGTTTTTTTGAATGAAGTCTCACTTCAAAATCGGATATCGATTTCATGTGTTACTTTGGAAAACAAAACTCTGATCACCACCACTCTCTACTGAGATTTCTTGATAATGAGATGTGGTAGCCTATCCCATTCAGGTTCAAAAATTCTTGGGTTTCTCATATGAAATGCACTAAAATTTTCCAAGACACTTCGGGATCAGATGAATGTAATGTCAAGTCTATGATTTTCATCTCCATGCTTTTAATTATCAAGACTAAACTGAAGGAATGGTGAAAAATACGGTTTAGCTTGATTCTTGAAGATATTGATTCCCTTGAATGATCCGTCCATGATTTCCATGAATCTGCTAATAAGAACAATTTCTATGGATACAATGGTCAAGATGTTTTGACTTCCTCTAAGTTACAAAATCACATCCAGATCTAAGACAACATTATAATGAATATTTTTAAAATTAAGTGTCTCACTGATGGGGATAGAAACACAATGTTCTTCAATAAACTACATAGGGTGAGATGGTCCAATAAGAACCTCTCATCCCTCAATGATGTAGACCGAATCATGGATAAATGAAAGGATCTTTCCAACCACATTATCTATTTTTATATTAATCTTTTCAGCAGATGACCATGGAATGTGGGGTTAATGTAAAAAAATAATTCCTAAATTGATTATTTAAAATGATAATTCTTTTCTGAACTCTACTCATCTGGATATTGAGATTAAGGAAGGGTTATTTGGCCTTAACAATGAAAGTTCACCTCGACCAGATAGATCCACATATTATTTTTTTCTATTTTATTGTGATGTCATCTAGAATGATGTTTTCAAGCATTTCAAGTATTTTTTATAGGTCAATCGTTCACTTGAGGATTTAATGCTCAATTTTTTTACATAATTCCAAAAGTGTAGAATACCAGTAAAATCATCCATTTTTGACTAGTTTCTCTCGTCAATATAATTCACAAAAACATTAAAAAGATTCATTCCAAAAGGCTTTCTCATGTCTTGGATAGAATCATATCCAAAAACCAATTTTTATTAATGAAAGGGAGGAATAACCATGCTTTTTTCTTACTACTTAAGAATGTGATAACTTTATTTAAATGACCACTAATGGAGGAAGCATTTCTATAAATCATGAAATCAAGAAAGCCTTTGACACAATGAACTAGGTATTTATAGTTAATGTTCCTCACAAAATTAGCCCAACATGAGGTTTATTTATTAGATTAAAGCCCTGGTTGGGTATTCCCATGTCACCATTCTTATTAATGGGTCTTCATAAGGATATATAATATGATCTAGGGGTGATATAAGGAGATCCTCGATCAACTATCATCTTTTCCATTATAAGGGATTTTCTTAGAAGGATTCTACTCTATATCGTGGAAAGTGTGAAATGAAAACTATCAGGGTGGTTAGAGGTATATCTGCTCTATAAGATATATTTTTTAGGAGGATATTATTTTCTTTACTCATGGAGACATGAAAAATATCAAGATCATCAGTAATTATCATCTACATTATGAAAGTGTGTTAGTTTAGGAAATTAGTTTGAGTAAGTCCTTTTTCTATTTTGGAAAGAATATTCTAGATTAAAGGAAGAACTTTATTATCAATTATTTGGGATTAAGGGAAGTCCCTATTCCTTTTCTCTAACATAGAGTTATCATGTTCTAGCAAAGACCTTGAGACTCTCACTTTAACAATGAATAGAGTAAAATTAGAAGAACACTTTCCTCTTGGAAAGGGAAATCCCTCTCAATTGCAGGATGAATTTGTCTTGTCTAGAATGTGGTGGTTTCAAAGATGATATATTCTTTCATGGTGTATTCATGGTATGTCTTTGTTATTAGAACCATTAATTTAAAATATTTCTGGTGTGGTATAATGCTTGAAAAAATAATAATTACAGCTTCATGGAAGCTATGTTGCATTCTTAATCACATACCTTGTTTTGGTATTAAAAAAATGGAGCTCTTCAACCAGTACCTAAATGTTCAATTTATGTGGAGGTTAATAAACAAAAGATCTCACTCCTTGGGAATCCTAAGATTTAAATTTTTAGAAAATATTTCAGTAGGAAGACCAAGTTTCATCGAGTCCTCCATATGGCCTAGTTTGAAAAATATCTTTCAAAAAATTTACAAGCACTCCCATTGGCTGGATAATATGAATTACACAATTATATTATTTAATTAGAATATGTATATGGGTTCATTAATTGATCAAATTAGTTTCTTTGACCAATAAATTTATCACAACACCTCAATAAAAGACCAAATGGTCAATTTAAATTTCCTATGTGATGATATTCCTTTAACTGTTGCTAACTATGATTTCATCAACAAGGAGGATATGAACATATGGGAAAAATATCCAAATGGACTGCTCTATTTCAAGAACTTTTATAATTACCAACATCAAGGAAACAACAAATTGATAGGATAATTCAATAAAATTGGTTATTACCTTCCAGGTTCACACTACTCTAGAGACTCTCTATCAATAATTCTTTAGTGGATGCCAGTCATAAAATTTTTCTCATTTATCTTTGTTCAAAATGTGTTCTATGTCATCAACACTGAGATGATTCTTACCATATCTTTCTTTTTCTTATAAACCACCTCATCCTTTTGGAAATATATCGTTGATATATTTGAGATTCACCACAACATGCTGACTTTTTCCACCATTTCATTCCTTCTCTTCTTATCATCCAGTTGTCTAAATAGCTTATTGTCCTCATCAGGGTGGTATATACAGAGATGATTCACATCATATGGAGAAGTAGAAAGAAGGCCATTCTTACCTTGAAATGCTTCAATGATCACATTTCCATTTCTAATATTACGGTGGTAGTTTAGAATTCCAAATCACTTAATGATGAGAACTTCATCAATTCAGCGAGGGACTTCACTATTCTGAGGTGACTGAAAATTTTAAAAAAATTTCCTCAACCTCTTGGAACACTTGTGGTCTTTTGAATACGCCCTTAATTGGCTAGCTAAAGTGCAACACAGATGGGTATTTTAGGAGAAATTATAGGTCATCGTGATATAGGGTCATTTTTAGAGATCACAACGGTGATGTTGTGTAACATATTCTAGGTCCTTGTGGTAATGTCACTTCCCTAGAAGCATAAATGATTAGGATAATCAGATATTTTTTCCTTTCAAGTAAAATAAATCGGAACAACATCTGGTTCATGTGTGAATCCATCACCATTTTTCAAGCTATAAGGATGGGAAAGTGGACCCTCTCATGGAAGATGATAGTGAAATGGGCTAATTGTCATGACATGCTTTCTTTTATGTGCTATATAATCATAAATTCATTTCATGAAGCTAATAATCTTATGGTCTCCCAAATAATGGATTATCCAAAGAGGTGTGTATCTTCTATACCACTCTTCCTTGTGACATGTTTCCCATATTTCAATGGGTCAAATGTAAAATTACATCCTTTGGACTCTTGTAATATTTCATCATTCTAAATAAATAGCCTTTAACTCATATTTCTAAAAAACCAAAATCTCAAGGCTTCTAACTAAGAAAAAAAGGAAAACCATAAAAAACACATCAAGGTACCTCTCTAAAATCCATATTCACACAATAAATATGTTATTAGCCGGCATCAGGATCACAATTGAAAAAACAACAAAAGAACATAGTATTCAAAACTCAAAATGATTACCCATGAAATATGGTGTTACAAGTTTGAAAAATTGATGAAAATTTTAAGAGAAGATGATAGGAGTAATACCAGGCAACCTGGATAAAAAACAATGTAGAGAAGATAAATAAATCACCATCAGAAGCTTGAATATATTTTAAGACCATCCCAAATCAACAAGAAACAATAATAACAATACAGCGAATAAATGAAGGAACATCGAGACGTTGATAAGGAATAAGGGTAGAACAACCACCACCATAAAAACATGGCTACCATTTCTATATACAATGATATAGGAAAAGCATTAAACACAATGATGTATGTTCATAGAACTCTTTAAGAATTTTTTAATTAATATTAATTTTGGAGAATCAGTTGCTAACATGCCAACCCAATAAATATTTCTCACAAAACTGAATGAAGAAAAAAAGTAGGTTGGAATAAATTGGAATAATACAACTCATGAGAGAATGCATGGTGGTAGTGTCAAAGGATCTACCAAAAAACACAATATACCCATATAGTTTTACCATTCCTATACAAATTGGTTATAATAAATATAGAAAGAATTTATAAGTTTTGGTTATAGAGGTTAATATCATGTCCAACACCACCATTAAATGTATAGGCCCTAAGGAACTAAAGCCTACAAGAATCTTTCACTAACTAAAAGATTCAATAGTGAAATGACTATGCAGTTTGTTGGAAGTCATTCTGGTAAATTTATACAATTTTCTCTTCTTCATGGAAATTTTTGTGAAAGATATAGATGATCAAAAGAAACCAATCACTCATGAGAGAAAATTTCTTGTAACTTTAAGAGTGATTATTGATGTACTATGTGTTATGTTGTGTCTGAGAGTGGGAAATGAAAAAATGAGTTTCAATATACACAATTATATGAATAACTACAATGTGGAGGATAATAAATTTAAAGAGGATTAAACGTATGAAGTTAAAGAGTATAGAATTCATAAAAAAACAATATATACATTCTGATGAAGAAAAATGAAGAAAATTTAAGGAGATAAATTGAATGTTATGAGATAAAATCCTTGATTATGGAGATATAGTAGAAAAAACATTCAATAATGCTAGAATGTTTGGCTGATACACAACCTGGTCTTTAGATTTTATTATCAAAACATGCATTGGTAGATATGCTATTTGGAGGTTGAGAAGTCCAATTCAATGTAATAATGAATATAATTTTGGAAGAATGATGGAGGCTCATTTATTTGGACATGTCCAATTTGGGGCCATTTCTTGAATCCAGAACATGTACAATCTTTTCATCCCCCGTACACACATGATTAAGAGGAAACGTTGAGCCAATGATGTTAAACAAATCCCTTTAGAGAGGAAACTACAATCTTTTTCATTTTTTATTTTTTATTCATATGTGTATGAACACACCCCTATATCTTTCAGAATTTTATTAAAAAGTGGGCCTCAATTTCACATAAATATTTCAATTTTTCATGTTCAAATGAGGGATCAAATAATAGGAAGCAAGGAAGCCATAATAGTGCGTAGCCGGAAGCTAAATAAAATTAACCAAATAAGGGGAGATGAGTTTGAATTCTTAATTTTTTGTACACCTAAATTTCTCTGGGAAAACTAAAATAAATAGTGAAATCCCCAAAAATTGATTAATTTACTTTAATCATGGATCGTGGGGAAAAACAATGATTAAATAAAATAATCATTCCATGTTTTAATTTTTTTTAATTAATTCCAATGAGAAAGATGTATGAATAAATTATTAAGGAGAAATATGAGGTTTTTGAATTGATGAGTCCTGATTTGAGGAATTACTTAATATATATAAATGGAATTTTCTTATGCTTTTTAATCCTTTGAATTTAGGATATTTTTGTGAATTGATTTTAATATTTATGGTAACTTCCCTATTTTTTTGTACCAAATTAAATGTTATCATTGTCAATATATTTCTAGCCCCAATTGTACAATTATTTATTGATTATATTACCTCTAAAACATTGTAATTATTTATTCTATAACTTTGATTACATGTATTTTAATATCTGATTGTACCAATATAAATTTAATACAATTGAGACAAATTTTTATTATCCCCTTATCCTAAGAATTTTTTTTACTATTCTTCATAATCTAATAGAATCCAAGAATATCCTTATTAGGGGAGATCCACATTATTATCCTATATTATCATTTCCTACCATACACGATGTATTTTTTAGGATTAAAAAATGTTTGGGGGAAATCTCGACATGGTGGAAGTGATTTTTATATTATAAGAGATAAGTATGAGGGCATTTTTATGGAATATTGAGATCTTTCGTGATTATTATTCTATTTTTATTAATTAAACACCCTTTTCTAAATCAAATAAGAAATAAAAATGTTAAAAAATCAAAAAAAATATATATTATAAAATTTGTTGTGTTTTGGAGGGTAAAGAAGCACCATTTAAATGAAAAATTATTTTTTTATCATTTGGTGTTAAGAGGTGGATATGAGACTTGTATAAAATCATATTTTCAAAATAGAAGAAAACAATTCTAGAGGGTGTTTTAGTCATCTTACATCATTGATATGTGACCTTACATTGAGTTTTTGGAAAAGGGAAGATGTAATTTATAACGTTGATTTTTAATATATTTTTTGATTATCATGGAAAATTAACTAGATATTAAACTATGTTGGCCTTTTATAGTTTTAATGCTCATAAATCATACCTAACTACACTAATTTTTTTTATTAAGATATATTGTGTTCAATCATATAAAATTATAATTTTAACATTTGGGGTTAGTGTTATATCATAAGATAGAATTATAGATTTAGGTCATCTATGAGACATTGATAGACATGAGATTCAAATACTTTTACTATTGATAGACAAGTCCCTGATACATGACCTACTGACACATGACCTACTAACACATTTCCTACTGATGCCTGAAATACTGACAGATCAACTGAATGACACTTGGAATTTCACTATTTATAAGACACCAATAGATTTAACTACTGATAGATGATCTACCAATGAATCACCTACGATTTGTATTCACTGATTCTTGTTTGACCTACCGATAGAGTGATCCACTAGTATTCTAATATACTGATAGAGTGTTCTACCGACATCATGACTAACTGAAAACTTGGGTTACTAATAATATGATCTACCGACATACTGAGTCACCGATTATCTACCTCTTAAATTTGAACTTATTACTAAAATTCATATTTATAAAACTTAGTATGGATTATTTTATTAATGAGGTTGTCTATTTTTTTAGAAAATATTTTATGATGTTAGAGAATAGTATGAGGTACGAGCTACCATAGAACATGTTGTTCGTATGTATAAAGGGAATATCAATATCAACAAGATAGATAAAAATAAAGAACGAGGAAACATGGAAGAAACTCTTCATGAAAAAAAGAGAAAAACACAAGATCTCCGTATTTTTGATACACAATGACACTACTATGAACCAAAAACACCAAAAATACCTATAAAAACTACTTTGAAGACACGGACACTTTGAGGAATATTCTACCTCACCGAGAATATAAGACTGATGCCAATCAAAAACCTCTCTATTCTGCTATCTATTTCTACATGATAACTCCAGCTTCAATTCTTTGGTCCTGAAGGATTCTTGAAGCTTCATAGGACATCACCCAGAGCATTCTAAAATAATCTTGTCATTTTACTCTACCTGTGAAATTTATATACATTTTGATTATTTAATTTATATGTTTTATAAACACACACTAAATCATGTGATAAACTTTACGATACATAGATATCATCACCAACCTACCTTTTACACCATATACTCCCACATATAATAGTGGAAGAGGTACCTTTTTGGTTGTTGGTTTTTACACACCCATGGAAATTGTATAATAGGTCTTGTTGAACTGAAATGTTTTTATATTATTTTTACCCCAATCCAGGGTGTGGATCATGTTTATTTAATATAAAATGAATGGTGGAAGGTGATCACCAAGTGGAGGGGATTAGGTATCATCCTGAGACTAATCCTCTTGTTTACTTTTGGTATGTAATTTCAAGATTTGTTTTCTCTATTTTTATAATTATTTCAGAAAACTGAAATAAAATTTGATAGTTAATCATCGAAAGTATTAATATTACAATATGATTTAGTCGACTGATTTAAAAGGATAAAATAATAATCCATATTTTTTTAACTGAGAACAAATCAATAATTTTGAAATCATTCAAATGATCAATATTTTGTAAATTTTCAACATTGGTTAATAAGATTTTATTTTATTTTATGTTGGGGGATTTTTTTAATAATGATTTTAGGTATAATTTGAATAGGAACTCAATTTATCCCCCTCTTGAGTGTTCTACTCTAACAAACATTTTGTATCAGAGGATGTTTAAAATATGTTTCAAATTTTTTTACTGTGATTTTAGTTGTTCTTTTAATGATCTCTAAAATTCTGGTCAGTTCAAAATTTATTCTTCTTTAAAATCATTAAAATCCATTTGAAACGGACAATAGACAAAAAGGTGTTGCTACTAAAAAACCTACATAGCTTAAAGAGAAATAATAAGCTTAGTAGAAATTTAAAATGAAAATTTATATGGAAAGTATGGGTTTTGGAATGTGGTATGCTATAGTTGATGAATATAACGTTCCTACTACTTCTAGGAACTCATGGGATGATTCTAATAAGGTAGCCTATAATAATAAATTTAATTCTATGATTGAATTATACTACTCTTTAGGGGATGAATAATTTAGTAAGATTTCTGCATGTAAAACAACATTCGAAATTTGGGATACCAAAGCAATTTAACACGAAAGAACAAATACTGTCAAGGAAACAAGACTTAATATTTATACTGTTAAATATGATAACATTAAAATGAAGCCTGATGAGCCTATTTATAACATGTACCTCAGGTTAAATGAGATAGTAAATACGATGATCTCTCTAGGAAAGAAAATTACATCCAAGGAACAAGTAATGAAAAATATCATATGTTTACCAAAAAGATGGAGATGAACATTAGTGTTAATATAGAAATCCTTTGAAATCAACACTATACTAGTAAATGAGTTTATATGTAAATTAATGATGTATGAATAATAAATTATGGTTAACATAGAAGAATAAGATGAACTTAAGAGAAAGTTAGTAGCATTCAAAACCACTACCTCAAAATAAGAATGGAAAGTGCAAGTTCATTCTAAAAGTTTCAGCAATGAAGAATCACCAAGTGATAGTAATGGGGAAACTGATCAGTTATCCTTGAGATGTAAAAATTTTTACATAAGGAATAAGTTCTTAAGAAAACCTAGCCATGAAGGGAAGGATGATAGTAAAGGAAACTTGAAAAAGGATAGGAAGAGAAATGAAATTACAAATGAAATAGACTGTTATGAGTGTAAGATGAGAGGACATGTGAAATATGGATGTCATAAGTTAAAGTAAGAACTAAAATATGAGGAAAAATATATAAAGTACAAGAAATAAAAGAAATAAACCTGGAGTGTTTTAGAGGATAACACCAGTGAATCTGAATCATCATATAATGAGAAGGATGACAAATCCATTAAGCGTTTCATGACAAACACATCTGATATAGCTCTCAAATATCCTACATATAATTAATATTATTCTAGGGATGAATCTGATTCTGAAAATATAAAAAATAATTTTTTTAATATTGTAAAATTCTTGAGGATACATACAATGAACAAAAGGGTAAGTATAAATCTATCAGAAAACAACATGCTCTTAATGTTTCCATTAAATATGAACTTATTATTAAAAAGGAGAATAATGATCAGTTCTCAATGAGAACAATAAACATAAACTATATAATTAACAACTAAATAAATATTTATAGAGGTACAAAAAATTGTAAAGATACCTTAAATCAAATATATGGAAAACAGGTTTCTCCAAAATATTATACGGGTATTGGTTATCAATAGGGATTTTTTTAAATACAATTTTGTATCAAAATATAGAAAATTTGGTTTTGTGCCCAGATATGAAAAATATACAACATGTTCTTGAACTAGAAATAATTTTACTGCCTCTTGATTTTCTAGACCATGTAGAGTTTATTTTTATAATACCTTACAAACTTCTTATAGGAAACCCATGGTGAATGTGTGGGTTCCCAAATCCTTAATTAATAATATTACGGGACCAAATAAAGTCTGGGTACCAAAATATTTCCGTACATGAATTGTTTTTGTAGGAAATCTATTTGAAGAGTTCCTATAAGAGCTTATAGAACTGGGAAAGTGGGTGTTCAAGACATTCACAGGGGGCTATTCGAGCTTCAAGAACCTTATCAATATTAATGGTTTTCATTTCACCTTTGATGACAATGCAAAAGGAAAAATTATTGGCCTTGGTAAAATCAATAACACTGATTCAATTTTAATTTTTGAAGTTATTTTGTTGATTTTATTAAGTATAATATTCGTAGTATCTCATAGTTACGTGATTATGGTTTTATTGTTAGATTTTAAAATTATTCATATAATGATTTCATTTCTAATAATGATTAGGTATTCACTAATTTCAGAAATGAAAATTATTATGCAATGAATATTGACACTTTAGTTTCTCAAAATGATTCTTTCTTGAGTGCCTTTCACAAAGAGTCTATGATCTATAATTAGAGACTAGGACATTGCAATATTCACTCAATTAGAAATATTACTAGCAAATGACTAGTCCTAAATCTATCTAAACATGAATTTCTAAGTGACCAAGTCTATAATCTTTGTCAAAAAAATAAACAACATAAAATATCTTTCAAACCAATGAAATATGTTTTAACTTCATAACTTCTTGAGTTGATTCACATAGATTTATTTGGATCTTCTTGGTTTTCTAGTTTAAATGGAAAGAATAATGTCTCTGTTCTATTAGATGAATTTTCTAGATATAATTGGGATTTATTTTTAGCTCACAAGAGGTAATATTTTTATATCTTCACCAGTTATTCTAGGTCAGCATAAAATTTAACTAGTATTAGAATTAAAACATTAAGAAGTGACCATGGTTAAGAGTTTGAAAACAATGAGTTTGAATCTGTTTTCTCAGAGAGTGGTTGTAGTCGTAACTTCTATGAATGCAGGACACCCCATCAGAATGGAGTCATATAATAAGAAATAGAACCTTACAAGAAATTAACTGAACTATGCTTAATGAATATGACTTACTTATTTACTTTTGGGAATTACATATGAATATATCTTGTTATATAATTAATATAATTTTAATTAGAACTATATTTAATAAAACCCCCTATGAGTTATGTAATAATAGGATGTCTATGGTTAATTACTTTAATGATTTTGGTTGCAATGTATTTATACATAATACAAAATATAATATTGAAAGGATGACCTATAAAAGCTATGAAGTAATTTTCTTAGGTTACATATCCTCTAGAAAAGGATATAGGGTCTTCAATAAATGAATCAAATGCGTGGAAGAATGTTTAGATATAAAATTTGATGAAAAAGATCCAGATAAACCGAAAACCCCCTATAAAATATTGAGGACGATCCATCCAATCTATACAAAAATACTAAACTATGAAACTCTGCTATTAAGAAAGCAGTAAAATCCTCCAGTTATAGAATATTTTCCGATTTTGATCCTAGTGAACCCAAACCATTAGAAGAATATAAAATAATTATCCCTTTTTTTCTCTAGATCTATTAGAACCCTTATGAACCATCCCATAGATGCTGTAGTTGGAGACATAGATTTAGGAACACATACTAGAGCTTCTCTTAAGAACCAAGTTGAACATCAATCCTTTTTGTTACAGTATTAACCAAGGAACATCAAAAATTCCATCAATGATGAATTTTGGGTAATGGCTATGCAATAATAGCTGAATAAGTTTGATGGAAATAAAGTATGGAAGCTTGTTGATAGACCCAAATAGACCTTGACAATAGGCACTAATTGGGTGTTTAGAAATAATGTGTATGATGCTGGTACCATACCGAGAAATAAGGTTAGACTGGTTGCACAAGGATATTATCAAGAAGAAGGGATAGACTATGAAGAAACGCTTCCACCAGTTTCTATACATAAATCCAATAGAATTATACTAGCATATACATCACATCAATAATTCAAACTATATCAAATGGTTATCAAAAGTTCATTCCTAAATGGGTATATAGTTGAGGATATTTTTGTTTAACAACCATTGATTTTATAATGCCCCATTTTCTAAATCATATCTCTAAATTTAAAAATGTTTTGAATGGATTAAAATAGGCTCCTAGAGCTTGGTATGATTGGATGAACACTATTATTATTTATAAATTTTTTACATAAGGTATTTTTGAACCTAATATTAGATAAAAAGAATTTATAAAGATGTTTTCATTTTTCAAATTTAGGTTGATGACATTATTTTTGGATCTTTAACTAATTATTTAGGTATTGATTTTTCAAAAATGTTAAAAAATGAATTTGAAATTATTTAAATGGGTGAACTCAATTTATTTCTTGGATTTCAAATTATTCAAAATAAAGAAGGTATTATTTTAAATCAATTTAACAACAATAGATATATTTCAAAATGTTTTGGAATTGATAGTAAAAAAATTATTGATACTCCAATGAGTACCACTTGTAAATTGGATATTGATGAAAATTGAAAATCTGTTGATCAAAGCAATTATAGAGGGATTATTAGAAGTCTACTCAATTTTACTGAAAACCAACCTGATATTATGTTTACTGTGTGTATGTGTGCACATTTTCAAGAAAACTCTAAAGAAAATTATTGAACTACTGTTAAAATAATGGGAAATACCTCAAATGTACTACCAACTTATGATTATTTTATCCTAGAGGAGAATCAATTAATTTTTTCAATTTTTCTGATGCTGATATTGGTGGTTGTAAATTAGATAGAAAAATAATGACTGGAACAAGTCACATTTTGGGAAAGTCTCTAGTTTCAAGGTTTAGTAAATTTTTTTTTTTGCATTATCTACTTCTGAAGCTGAAAACATAGTTTCCTGTAGTTGTTATCATATTTTTTGGATGCAACACACATTAATGGATTGTGGATATCTGTTTAAGCATGTACCTATAAACTGTTACAATACAATTGTTATTAACACATCAAATAATCCAGTTTCTAATTTTAGAACAAAACATATTGATGTAAGACATCACTTTTTGAGATATCAATATCAAAAAGGTGATATAACTCTTATATTCATTTTCATAGAACACCAGTTTGATAATATTTTTACAAATCCTTTAAATTATTATATGATGAGTTACATCAGGCATGATTTAGGCATAATTAATTTTTTGGGACCTGCTGTTTGTGACTCACCGATGATTTCTCACTAACATGAATCACTGATGATGTCTCATTTTTGTGACACTTTGATGTGTCTCACTGATTAATACTTAATTATTATTTTTATGGAATTTAAAATTTCCTAGTTTTTTTTGTCTTTTTAGTATGTATTTTCTGTTTTATGTTTTCAAATAATTAAATCATAAAATTAAGGGTCTATCCAACTTCTTTGCTCACTCTCACACTCCCTCTATCACACTCTTTTATTCAATCATTTTTCTCCCGAGTTGTTACTTTTATCATTTATGCCCAAAAACATTAAACCTATCTCAATTGATCGTTTTAAGCACATCGTACATGGATCTGAGGATGATTCTCATCCATCTAAGAGGAAAATAGGTGAAGATATCCAACTGAAACTATAACATATTCATCATAAATACGCGAATCGTGTTGTGACCCAAGAGAAGGAAGTAAATTCAGAATGGTAGTTTTTGAGTAAATCTCTTTTGCGGAAAGTTTTGAAAACCTAAGGGTGGTTGGATTGGTTATCCAATAATTAGAGGCCATATTATCCAAGGTTGGTACATTATTTTTACCTATCTGATTTGTTTTTTAGAAGGATTTGAGGTACTTTCAATAATGTTTATTATGGATAGAAGGAGGGTGTTATTTTCATATAGGCACTGGGAAGAATATCTATAGGTACCCCATGAGGGAGTTTCTGATGACCATAAGGGAATTGCTCGTCCAACAAAGTGACCTCTTTAGTTATGAGGAAACTTTGACGAGTTGACCAGAAATGGTGAACATCGAAGGCCTACTGCTAAATATCTCAATGGAGAGAGAAATATTTTATTCCAATTCATCGAAAATCAATTATGTCCAAGGAATGGAGATTTTTCATCTCTTAAGTGTCAGGATGTTTACATGCTCTATATGTTGAAGAACGGTCATAAGGTAAATCTGTGCAAATATTTGAGGGTTTATATCAGTGATACAATTAAACCCCATTGAAATAATAATTCTTTATTATATCCAAGTATTATCTCTATTATGTTGAAGTCTAAGAGTTTAGTCAATTAATGTGAGTAGAAAATTTTAGCATGTGATGGTTTCTTTCTGAAAAATGTTATGTAAAAGAGGATGTGCATTAATTGGAACCCCTAGAAAAAGATGTGGATTGATGATATTGATATGTATATAAAGATTTTAATTCTATTGATCATCTTTTGAGGCCATAGAATATTGTAGACCCTGGTCTAGGAAAAGATGAAGTGGGTGTTTATTATGATGAGGATGTGCCTGAGGATGTTCAAAGAGATGAATCTCCAATAAATGAAAGGAGTGATACTGACATTGCTGATATCCTAAAAAGGATGAATTATAGTCCTAAAAGTCTCCCTAGAACTATACCATATAGGGAAACTCTTCTACCTGAGAATTATTTTGATGAGGCTAAATACTGTGAGGATGCTGAGTATTTTAGTAGATCGAGTAGCAAGGAAGAATCTGGTGACGAAGAAGTAAATGGTAGTGAAGAAGAAGAAGCTGAGGACAATGATAGAGATGATGAAGAAAGTGAAGAAGATGAAGATGGAAGTGAAAAATATTATACAGTAAGTGATGAATCGTACAGTGAATCATCTAATCCTGGCGATGATCAATGTCTAGAGGTTGAACCTGTTGATCTTATATTATAGACGGTTGTTCATGAAAGTCATGCAAATGCTTCTATAGTGGAATGAGAAATGGAATTGATTGTGGAACCACATATACCCTATGATGCTCATTTTTAACCATATAAAGTTTAGCAGAGGTGTCATGATACTTCTACTCATGTTGGAGTTCCTACTATAAGGTTTAACGTAGTGACTCTGATGAGTCAATTTAAATGTATTCTGTGAAATGGAAACATGTAAAGGAGGAGTGACTAGCTACGAGGTCAATGGTTGATGTACTATCTCCTTTGGATGACAGTTTTTTACCTATATGAAGAATATATCCAAGATATGTTACTATGGGTTTGGACTACCCAAATTTAGAAGATATGGCTCTAACTCATACTCCTATTCCTACTCCAGTGATTGCTCCAGAATCTATTGAGTATGCGACCAAATCTAATTTCAAGGATTTTAAAGATAAACTATTAGCTAAAGCCTAATCTGTTCCTCCCATTCAACCTTATTATATTTCAATAATTAGAGAATGAGATGTTGATTTTTTTTACATAGATAGTTGTATCATAGGTTGGGCCTTAGATAATCTCACTATTGGAAGCAATTGTCTCAAACAATCATAAAATGAGAAATGAGTTGGTTGCAATGGGTTTAGCCATTAAAAATTAGACAATTTAATATAAAGATTCTTTTGACAGAGCTTTGAGAATAAATGAAGATACCTCTTTAGAGTATTTTGAAGAAGATTTTCCTCTTCCTCAAACTCCTGATCTAGATATTTTAGAGACTATTATCAAAGATGTAGTGAATGATTCTTCCACTTCAACAGATTCTCATATTCCATCCCTTGACGTGGTTTATTTTGGACTAGGCATTAGTAATGTAGTGCAAGGTGCATCCATCTCAGCTTCTCCTATTTATCATTCTCCAGATGTTGAGTGGGTTGAAAATGTAATTCAAGAGGAACGTCAAAATGTGATGGGTGGTACTGGCCAGAAGAGTCTCTTAAATCAGAAAGAACTATCACCATATGTAGGAAATGGTGAGATTATACTAAAAATAAACAACTAATTCTCAATAAGAGATAACCAAGAAGGTTGAATTCAATATTGAGAGGATTTACACCAAGCATCACCCAACCAGTCATTTCAAATTATTGGTAAACATTTTGAAAATCCTTTTTGTTACTCATGCCTTCAAGGAACATGCTAAGAAACTTAAGGAATTTACTCATACCCTTCAGATTTTTATGGAGAAAAAAGAGGATTTTGGGAAGGAAATGAAATATGGTGGTGAGGTCATTTGGTACTTCATCAATGTGATTAAACTATACCTGCATCGTCACAACACAACCATTGTTTCTCCACCTACTATTCTTATCCAATAAGTCTTTCCCACTTCTACCTTTTCTTATACCATTTTCTCACCTTTTCCCATTTTGTTTTCATAAGATCTCATGCATATTAGACCTATCATCTAACATGAAATCACATGTCATGTTTCCTCTTCTAGACCGATCTTTGCTTCATCCTTTTTTCATGGAGTTCCTCTTCCTTCTCTCACTATTGGCTAAGTCCCTTCCACAACTACTACCTAGTAACCTTTTTCTCTTCTATCCTCTTATTTTTATAAGGGAAAGGAAGTGATAGACTCTTTTTTGACTAAGAAGTAGTTTGATCGATTTTTATAGGGTTTTAATTTTTTCTTTTTTTTGTACTATTTTTTAAATCCCTTGAACTACTTGATTAATAAAATACCTTCTATGATTTTATCTCTTCATCATTTCCTTATTTTATTCTCTCTTTTTCATTTATTGTTTCCTTTTTAATAATCCCAAAAAGGGGAGTAATAATATTGAATCTCTCTTAGTGGGATCATAAGAATAATATTGAGATTAAAATGGAATATATAATTGAAAAGGTCCATTTAACAAGAAATTTTTACTTGGGTTTACTTTAAAATTTCATCTCAATAATCTATGTAACATGTTAAGAAGGTTTTTTCCCTGATCATAATAAATCATTTCAATTATTGTGGTTTGTAATTCCATGATTTTTTATCAAAAAAATGGGGAGATTTTTTCCTCCTCTAGTTTTAATGCCCACAAATCATGCTTAAATATTCTGATTACGATTTATTAACATACATTTTTTTAATCATATTAAATTATTATTTTAACCTATAGTGTTAGTTTTTATATATTTAGATATTGTTATAGATTTTGGTTATGTATGAGACACCAATATACATGATCTACCAATACATATACTACCGATATAAAAGTTACTGATACATGACCTACTGATGCCTGACCTACTGATAAAGAGAGTAACCGACACTTATAATTCTACTATGTATGAGCTACCAACAGATGAGCTATTGACTTATCACCTACCAATAACCCGAAAGTATGATTCATTATCATTGATACAAGTATAACCTACTGAGAGAGTGACCCAAAAATAGTCTCATCTACCAATATAATGAGAAACTGATAGCATGAATCACTAACAACTTGAGTCACTGATATTTTGACAAGCCAAAATTTTGAGTCACCGATGATCTGTCTCTTAAATTAGAACTTATTAATAATGATCGAATTTAGGAAACTATGTACTACTTATTCTATTAAGAAGATTGTCTGTTTTTTGTAGACAACATTCAATGATTTCAGAGACCAGTATGCTGTACAAGGTTCTAGAGAACTCCATACATGATTGTATAAAGGGAATATCATGATAGACAAGAAAGAAAGTAAGAAAGAGGCTACCTGGAAGTAACTGTTCATGTTTTGAAGATAAAAACACCTGAGCTACCTACTGTTCATACACGAAGACACTACAAAACACAAAAAACACACAAGTCTCTGTAGAATTAATTTCAAATAGAATAAATCCTTAAAAAATACTCTACCTCACTGGAAACAGAAGATAGAATAAAAAAATGACTCTCTATTTTACAATCTATTTCTGGAAGATGACTCCAGCTTCACTTATACCATCTTGAAGGAGTCTAGAAGCTTCATAGAACATAAAAAACCATTCTAAACTATTATTATCATTTTTCTATGTGTATTTACTTCATTTTCAATATGAGAAGTGTGTGTATCTGTTTAATAAACACACACCGACTCCTGTGATAAACTGGAAGATTCATTGATATATTCACTAACCTACCTTTTACACCTTGCACTCTCATGGATAACAGTGGAAGATGTCCTTATGTGGCCTATATGTTTGTTTTTACTCTCCCAAAAAATATGTGGAATATGACTAGTTGACCTAAATAGTTATTAAACTAATGTTTTCCCAATCCAAGGTGGATATCAAGTTTATTTAATATAAACCTCTTTGTGTAATGTGATCACCAAGTGGATAGGATTAGGTCTCGGATTTAGAATAAACCTCTTTTTTACTTTTTCTCTATACTTTCTTGTTTTGTTTTTTCTATTCTTATAATTTTTTTCAGAAAACATAACTTAGCTTTGAACATTAATCTCAGATAGTGTTTATATAAAAATTTGATTTAGTAGACTTATTTATAAATCTAAAATAATAATTAATTTTGTTTTAACTGAGAAATAATCAATATTTAGAAATCGTTCAAATGATCAAATATTTTATAAATGTGTTACTTTGGTTAATTGGCCTTTATTTCATCTTAAATTGGGGGAATTTTAAAATATTAATTTTAGATAGAAATTTGAATAGGAACTCAATTAACCCCCCACTTGAGTGTCGTTCTCAGACAAACAAACTTCATTTGGGGATTTACTTTTTCAGAAATCATTAAACACCTACCATTAAGTCGTGGAGTCATTTGTACCTAATAGTGAAACCTTCATGATAATTTTTTATTTTTTCTCAATGAGGTGGAAAAAATAGTTGCACTAGAATACTATAATAGGGACCATGACTTAAGGTTTGAGAAGAACTCTATTTAAATTTTTACCTTGAGTGATGAGTGAAAAATTTTAAGCAAGGTAAATTGTGAGTGGCATGAACACTGAAAATATATTTTAAAATATAAATAGAATAATTAATTGGTATGGTTATGAAAAAAAGGTAAATTTAAAATACTTATTGATTGTTTGTATTGAAAATGAGGGCCTGATTAAAGTTTTCGATGAGATTCTTTATTTTTTAGTACACCATTTAGGGACTCGATTTTGTGGAAATTTATTTTTAAATGATGGTAGAATGATTTTCCTTTTTAATTTTGGATATTTCATACATGAAGGAAAAAATGATTTTAGGTATTAGAGGATTTAATAACTACATTTTTTACACACATTTTTAAATTTAAAATACAATTATTTTGTTAATCTAATTTAAAAATATTTCCATGTTATTTATTTATTTATTCATTTGTATAATGTTTTTTTAAATTGAATTCAAATGATAATGTGTAAAAAATGACTCTAAATCAATCCATGAGATGTTTATTCACATTATAAGATGATTAAAGAATCATGCTTTGTCTATAAGATGGGGTGGAGGTAACTATGGTGAAACAAAACTGGATAGCATGATTCCTAACACAACACACAATTCACAACATCAAAATCCAAACAATCAGAATATGAACCATGCTATGAAAAACCATATAATAAGTGAAGTGTTGATATTTAATAACATGTAAAAAGGTCTATTCAATTAATTTTGGTGATGAAATCTTTAAATTTTCGTGTTTTAGTCTTCTTTGACTGAGGCTCATGTCTAAATTCCATTTAACTTATATAATTGACATTCCCTCAAAAATTTGAAGGATTTATGAATTTTAAGACACACTAGGGGACTTGAAGACATTAAATATAATTCTCATGTGTTCCTCCTAAATAAAAATTCAATGATTAATGACTTCCTAAAAAATAATTTCTTCACCACAAAGTCTCATATAGTAGAAATTATTTTATTTTGTTGAACCCAATCTCACCCTCTCATGAATAGCATGTGGGGGTAATTTTTTTATGAGATGAGTGATATAATTTTAATGGTATTATTCTATTTGTATGGTTTTATTTTTTTGTTTACTTTGGGAAGTATGTTTTTCCTGTTATTCTTCATCTCCCCATTCATTGTTTATGATCATTGATAATTGAAACATGAAGAATCATAAAATTTATAAACAATTAAACTAATTCATGCATCCCAGATTTATAGATTGTGATAGTTATGATTAAAATTTTATTTTTATAACCTAATTAATTATTCCATAAAAATGAAATTCCCCAAATAAAATTGACAAATTAATAAAGTTTAGAGGATTCCCCATGAAAAATGGATCTATATATTCTAATTATTCAATGGAATAATGAAATGGGAATAATTGATAATCCACTAACACATGAACCTAAAAACTACTGAACTTTTCATTCTTTCTCTATTATAATTCAAACCAATTATTTCTTTACTATATTTTCCCATCATATTCAATTAATAATTTTTAATTTTTCATATGTATTTTCAAAACACTCTATAGGGTTTTAACCTTGTACTCACCAAATAATAAATTTAATTAGTTAGTCAAAATAGATTATCTTTAAAAATAAATTAAAAAATTTTATTATTTGAGTTAGAAATAATGAAACTCTTTAGGATGTTCTAAATTCCCTTATACAAAGGTTTCATGAACCATCCCGAATGCCCTTGTACAATAATACTCAGGCTAGTCCAAACATAGCCCAAAGGGCATTCCTAATTCCCACGGGTTGACAACTAGAACCTGAAATCATTCAAGATAATGTGGGAACAATTTTCCCACAAATAAATTATAAAAAATATATACTATTCATTATACATGAAAGAAAATTGCATAGGGAGAAATTTATGAGAAGTAAAAATGAAAAAAAAAGATCAAAGTACAATAAAAAATTACCCAAAATGGGGTAATTAGACCATATCTAAATGGACACGATAGAAAAAAACCAAATATCAAAAGAAATTAACACCTCAATGTGGTGCATTACCCTTGCTCCAACCTATCTGGGGGGAATCTATAAACACCCAAAGGCATATTTTGGGTGTGATATTAAATCCCATTAGGGTCTCCAAAAGGATTCAGCAATAATATAAAACTTTAATTAACCAAATAATATATACTTTTTAAATAAACAGGAATGGTCATACACAATCATATTTAAAACAAATTATGTTTTACATTTAAATTGATGGAAAACATTTTAAAATATTTTCTAAATAGACATTTTATATAAAATAGTTTATATAAATATACCAGGAATGTGTAAAACTATTTTTAGAAAATGGAATATATATATCAAAATAATCACAATGGAGCCACATGGTCATATGGAATGAGGAATGATCGTTCCATGTTATGGGGTCCTCACACACTCACATGATGATAACAACAATGTGAAGAAACATATCTCCTAAACTATCCATATAAGACTAACTAACATCCCAGTAGGGGTAATATATTCCAATAAGTTTATGTTAGAGTTTTAAAGAATCAATCCAATTTTAGGGAAATCCCATCCTATTGTATTTGTCCCTAATAACTCAATAACTACATAAGAATTCATGATCTAAAATAATGACCAATAAAGATATTTTTTTAAAATAAAATATAATTAACTCGTTTTTTCCATTTCAATATCCCAATTCCAATTTAAAACCCTAAATGTGTTTTTAATCAAATCATGAATTTTCCAAGATAAAATGAATGATATTATATCAAAACAATTTAATACATTTTTATCAAACAAACTTTTTAAATAAATATCACAAATAAATTTCACAATTTAAATTCAATAATTAAATTCCACAATTTAATTTTCCCAATTTCCATCAAATTATACAACCACTCTCTTATCTAATGGAATTGGTGGGTCTTCCCAATTATTCATTCCTATGAAAATCCAAATCCCAAAATTTACTAAAACTGTATTTTAAAAAATATAATGGAAATAAAATGAATTTAGATCTATAAATTTAATTTAAATTTGGAAATTTAGGGTCGAATCAATTGGGAAGTCTTAAATGGAAGCACATACCTCAAGATCATGAGTGCAGGAACAATAATAACCACAATGGGAAACTCTAAAGAAGAATGACAATAAACAATATTTGAGAATAAAAACTAGATTCATGATCTAAACAATGGGGATTAGAACCTCCTACAACAAGTTGATCTAAAAACCCCATTATGTGTAGAGAAGGAGAGAACGAGAGAGAATGTATGAGGAGGGAAAACAAACCAGAAACGAATTGAAGGAAGTCCACCTAGATTGAATCTTTATTCGAGAGGGTATGGAGGATCCAAAATGGTTCCTTGAGAGAATCCATTACCTATAAATTTATTCTACATCATGTTAGATCCAATACAGGGTCAAAATGAGTGGTTTAGAAATTTCTAAAGTATTTCCAGATTAATTAAAAGTTGTGTTCAAGGTTTCAAGGGTTGGGTTGCATGGTTTGTCAAACCATGCACCCTAAAAATGTGCCTCCACTAGTGGCGTTTGATAGTTTCTCCATGGTGGGTTAACAATTTGATAAACTCTGTGCTAACACTATAGATCCCAACTTTTTGGGTTTTCACGGTTTGTACTAGCAGGGCGCATGGTTTAGGAAAACCATGCACCAATTGTGCACTGCCAAGGAGCCCTTCCAAATTCCCAAAATTTAACTAAGGAATGCCTAAAGGTGACCCAAACAATGAATGATCAGAATAGGGGTTTAAATATACCAAATAACAATAATAGGAGGATACAACCTCACCACCATAGAAACATCACTCCCCTAGGAATACTGTTAAAAAGCGTCCATATCAAAAATATGAACCCAATTCTCTCTCATAAGTACTTCCCTCTCCCACATATCAGGATTTTTCAAATTGTGCTACCATAACACTTGAACAAAAGGTATCATCATTCCATGAAGTACCTTGGTTTCAGAATCAACTATCCTGACTGGATACTTAGTCATAGATAAATTAGGCACGGTATTATGATCACTACAACTTAGAACATGAGATAGATCCGAAAGATACATCCATATTTTAGATACATGAAACAGATTATGTATTAACTTCAAATATAGAGTAAGTTTATGGAATCCAATTATTTTATCATATTTTAATGCTCACAAATCATGAAATCATTCAAATTATCCTAATCATGTTTAAATCATGTTTGGAGTTTGTTGGTATCCTTATCATTACATGCATACTGGTACTAATTCAGAATATCATAAATTATTTTTAATCATGTAATATCATGTTTTATTTTACAAATAATCCTGTTTAATACATTATTTGAATATTACTACTTATGAATGTTTACAAAACATTGGTTAAGTCTTCGAGACAATAAGTCTGCTTTCATTTCCAGATTTTGGAAAACTTCCTGACACTTGAACCCTCAAACTCTAATGTAGATACTGTGACCCTGATACCATAACCCTAACACCATAATTCATATACTGTGACCCTGAAAATATAACCCTGATACCCTGATACTGACACCGTAATGCTGATATCGTAATTCATATACCATGACTCAAACATTGTTCGATGTTTTAAAAAAGGACTAGACACCGATACCTGATACACCGTGATCCTAACACCAAATCTGGGCTATGAGTTCCAGATGTCAATGCTTCTATGGCACTGTAACTATCTCACCGATCAAAGGAAAAAAGAGAAGACATAGTTTCTATGAGATACCATTTCAAGACAAATTGTGGCACCATTTGCTAATCTTATTTAGTTTCTTCCAATTTTTTTCTAACAGTCATATTCAAGTTATTTAAAGGAAATGATAGTATTAATGTTTCTTGGTAGACATATCACTAGATAGTATGAGGAATGCAGTGTAGAATACACGCATCATGTCGGCTCCAACATGTGCACCCATAATTAAAAGGAAGACAAGCATGGCTCAAAACATAGTGAAGCAAGAATTTGAAAAGATAAGTCATGCATGAAAAAATATATGACTGAAGTACACACGAAGCATTATAAATCCCTGAAGGTTGAACTACCATAGATAAGGGGCTCAATCATCTTCGTGGTACCAACTCAGAGAAGAACATGATCAAAATAGCTCACTTCATCGAACTGGAAACCAAAGCACCAGACATGCGATACTCTGTTTTCACAATGGAACTTAGGAATCACAACATCAATATCCAATAAGTCCAGAGTTTCATAGAATAACACTCATAGAACATCTAACCCTTTATCATCATATTTTCTTGGTTGTGTACTATATTTGATGCTTTTCGAGAAGTTTTGTGTATATGTATTAAAACACATGTTGTCTCCAGCATTAAACAAGAGGATATATGATATCCTCTCTCCAATATTGTTATAGTATTTTCTTGACCCACACATAACTATGGAAGAGGTCCTTCTTGACTAAGCTGTTCATTTTTCCAATGTAGAACTATGGTAGAGGTCATTTGACCTGGACAGTCTATTCACTATTTTTTTTACCCCTGTCCCGGGTGTGGATCAATCTCTTATCTATATAAACTACTTGGTTGTAGGTGATAGGCAAGTGGAGTGGATTAAGTCTCAGATTGAGACTGAACCACTAGTTTTATACAATATTCCTTTTAATTTAGTTTTTCTCTACATTAAATTATATTTTAGATTACTATATTTTACATTTATAGTTATTCTAGGATATAAGATATAACTATTTTCCCTTATTAGAGTAATATCCAAAGTTCTATCAATAACTCACATTGATATTACTGAAAATTTATCAATCTATTGAGAATTTATTTGAATAATCAACCTATTATAACAATAGTAGATTGATTAACTAGCATGCATTTATTTTTATTGTGGAATCCTTTTAAGCGAAATTTTCAACAGAAATTTTTGTAGACACTTAATTCACCCCCACTCCTCTTGAGTACTCTACTATGACCGACATTTGGTATCAAATGATTTCATTCTTGTTAAGGATGTGTTTTTAAATCTTTTCAACTGTTATTTTAGGTGTACTTTAAAGATATATAAATTTTTGTTAGATCTAAATTTCAATCTTTTTAAAATTATTTGTTTATTATGTATAATAGAATATAATGTGATGCAAAAAATAGATCTCCATTTTCAATGGAATCAATTATGCACAATGGAATATAAAAATAAAAATCCACTTAGAAAGTATGAGTTTTGATATTTGGTATTTGATTATAGATGCCTATAAGATTCATGACACTTCTAGAACCACTTGGGATGACCCAAACACAGTTTCATTTACTAATAATTATAAATAAATGAATGCCCTATACTGTGCCTTAGGAGATGAATAATTTAATAGAATTTTTGCATCTAAAAGTTCTTATGAAATCTGGGACACTCTCTCTATTTCACATGAGGGAACCACTAATGTTAATGAAATGAGACATAATACCTAAACTATTAACCATGGTAACTTTAAAATGAAGCATGATGAGCCTATTTATGATATATATATCAGGTTCAAAATAATTTTAAATACAATAATATCTCTCAGAAGATAAGTTACCACAAAAGAGAAGATCATGTGGATTTTGGGATGCAAATCAGAGAGAGGGAGAGGAACTTCTATCTCAATTATAGAATCCCATTACTTCATCCAAATATCTATGAAAGAACACATTGGGAAACTAATTATGTACGGAAAATATTTTAAAGTCAACAACGAATAGGAGGATGAACCCATTAGAAAATATTTGGGATTTAAGACCACTACCTCTAAACAAAAGAAAAGGAGAAACTAAATCCCACTATTGAAATTTCTAGCAGTGAATGATCATCACCTAACAATGATGAGTAGAAAGATCAATTAGCTATAATGGTTATGAAATTTTACCAGAGGAATAAATTTTTGAGAAAGCCTTACTTCATAGGAAGATATGACCAGCAGGGAAGATGGAAGAAGGATTGGAAAAGAAATGACAAGTCTGATGAGATAGTATGTTATGAATGTAAGTTAAAGGGACAATTAAAGGCTGACATTCCCCAATTAAAGTATAAAAAGAAATACAAGGACAAAGATAGAAAGTATAAATAGGAAATGAAAGAAACTTGGACTTCTTTTGATGAAATTTCATGTGACTAGGAGTCTTCACATAATGAACAGGTTATGCAATCCAGTATGGTTTTCAGGATAAACACATCTGAGGTAATCCTAGAATCTCTTGTACAAAATTCCTATTATTATAGAGATTAAATTTGTTATGAATATATTTAAATATAATAAATGTTTTAGTATTGAAATATTCTTGAAGATACATGTAATGATCTAAAATATAAATTCAATTCTTTAATGAGACAGTATAATTTTACCTCAATTGTTAAATTTGAAGTTACTGTAGAAATAAATAGAAATGTTCAATTACTCAAAGAAAACAATGAATTAAAGCTATCCAATGAGAAATTGAAAAAATACCATTAAATGTTAACTAATGGTAAAGATATCTTAGTAAAATATACTAGGTAAACAATTTCTCCCTAAATACACTACTTGTATTGGCTACCAACCGAGTAAAAGAAATTTTGGAAAAATCAATTCTGTTTCTATATCTAAAGAATACAACTTTATTCATAGTTTATGAAAACATTCTTCTAGTTCCAACTATGATACATCATCTACTGTTTCGAGTTTTTCTGGACTAAATAATTTTTATTTGAACAATACATTACATAATTATTATAAGAAACCTATGAGTAAGTTGTGGCTTCCTAAGGCACAAGTTTCTATTATAACTAGACCCAAACAAATAATGGTACCAAAGTCTATTTTTATTTGACTATTTTGTAAGAAAATTATTTGAAGAGATACTAAAAAAATTATGTTACTTGGATAGTGGGTGTTAAAGACACATGACATGAGACTATCAGTGTTTCAAGAACCTAATAAAGATTGATGGTTGACAAATCTCTTTTGGTGACATTGTTAAAGGAAAAACCATTAGCCTAGGCCAAATCAGTAACTGTAGCTCAATTTTAATTTCTAAATTACTTTTGTTGAGGGAATGAAATATAATCTGATTATTATTTTAAAACTATGTGATGATGGAATTCATTTTAAATTTTAAAATGAGGCTTTCAATGTTTTTAATTCTAAAAATGAATTAGTATTTTCTGAATTAAGAAATGTAAATTAATTTTTTGTTAAATTAGATTCCATAGTTTCTGAAAATGATTCATTTTTATGTGTATTTCACAAAGATTATTGGCTTTGGAATAGAAGACTAGGAATCTAAAATATTCACTCTCTTAAAAAGATAACTAAAAAAGGATTAGTCAAAGATCTACCCAAACTAGGGCTTCCAAATGATAATGTGTGTAATCTTTGTCCAAAGGGAAATCAACACAAAATTTCTTTCAAACGAAATAAATAATTCTCATCTTCTCAACCTCTCGAGTTGGTTCACTTGTTTTTTTGGACTGTATATAGTTTCTTGTTTTAATGGGATGCACAAAATTTATGTTCTTATATATTATTTTTCTAGGTATACTTGGACCTTCTTCTTGGATCCCAAAAGTGAATCCTACTCTCAATTCACCAAGCATGCTAAAACAGTAGAAAATGGTAGTGGACTTATAATTATATCTCTATGAAGTGACCATGGTTTTTAGTTTGAAAATCAATAGTTTGAATCTTTTTCTCTCAAAATGTCTATAGTCATAATTTCTCCCCCTAGAACACCTCAATATAATGGAGTTGTAGAAATAATAAATAAGAACATGCAAGAAATTTCTTGAACTATGATTAGTGAATATGACATACCTATTAGTTTTTGGGGTGAAGATATAAATACAACATGATATATTATTAATGGAGTGTTCATTAGACCTTTTCATAAAATAACTCCATATGAGATGTGGAACAATTGAAAACATAATGTGATCTTCTTCAATGTATTTGGTTGAAAAGTCTATGTCCTTAATACTGAGGCAATCTTGAAAAATTTGCATCAAAGAGTGATGACAGAATGTTTCTAGTATATTATATCTCTTGTAAATACTATAGAGTTTGTAATAAACGATCTAAATGTATGGGGGAATATGACCATGTCATGTTGGATGAGACAGATCTCCATGAGCTTAAGACCTCTCCAGAGAATCTTGAAGATGAATTGTTAAATCTAAATGTCAATGCTAAATCTTCTAACCATCTTATAAAGGAATCTATTAAAACTTCCAGTTCTATAATGTCTCAAAATTCAAGCCATAATGAACCTAAACCTATTCAAGAGCCTAAAATAACTATCTCCTCTTTTTCTAGACCTGTTAAAACTCTAAAAAACCATCGTTTAAATTCATTTTTTGGAGATTTATATAAAAGAACACAAACTTGTCCCTCTATTAGAAATCAGGTTGAACACTAACCTTTATTGTCACAAAGTGAACCTAAAAAACTACAATGTTGCTGTCAACGATGAATTTTGGGTGATGTCTATACAAGAAGAACCTAATCCATTTGAAAGGAACAAAGATTGGAAACTGGTTGATATAACCAAAGAAATTTTCACAGTAGGCACTAAGTGGGTGTTTATAAATAACGTAGATGAAGCTTGTAACATAGTTAGAAACAAATCTATGTTGGATTCACAAGGCTATAGTCATGAAGAAATAATTGACTATGAGGTGACCTTTTCACTAATAGCTAGACTTGAAGCCATTGAATCTTGCTTGCATATGCAACACATCTGATTTCAGAACTATATCAAATGGACGTCAAGAGTGTATTCCTAAATGGGTATATAGCTAAGTATGTTTTTGTTGAAAACCCCTCTGGTTTCACAAATCCTCACTTCCCAAATCATGTTTATAAATTTTCAAAAGATTTTTATGGTTTAAAAAAATATTTAAGAGCTTCGTATGATAAATTATGTACTTTTCTCATTTCCAAAGGGTTTACAAATGGTATATATGATCTGACTATTTTTATAAAATGAATTTTCAATGACGTTTTAGTAGTTCAAATTTATGTAGATGATATTTTTTTGGATCTTAAAAAAATTCTTTTTGTAATGAGTTTTTAAAAATGATGCAAAATTAATATGAAATGAGTTTAATGGGTGAAATAAAATACATTCTTGGATTTCAAATATTTCCAAATAAAGATGTTGTCATTTTAAATAAATAAAAATATACTAAAGATATACTAAAAGGATTTTGGATTGGATATCACTAAAAGTAGTGATACACCAATGAGAACTACTTTTAAGTTGGATATGGATGAGGATGGAAAATATTTTGATCACACCACTTACAAAGGAATGAATGTAATATTACTATATTTAACTGCTAGCCAACATGAAATTATGTTTAGTGTTTGAATTTGTGTTCACTTTCAAGAAAACCCTAAAGAGTCTCATTTAATTACTGTTAAAATTATTTTTAAATAACTCAAAAATACACCCAATCTTGGGACTATTTATCCTAGAAAAAAATCATTTGAGCTGGTTAGCTATTCTGATGTTGATTTTGGTGATTTTATGTTAGATAAATAAGAACCTATGGAAGATGTCAACTTTTAAGAAAGTCTCTAGTGTCATGGTGCAATAAGAAACAAAACTTTGTTGCATAATATACTACAAAAGCTGAATACGTAGCTATTGGTAGGTGTCGTGCACAAATTTATTGGATGAAACAAACATTAGTAGACTCTGGATATCAATTCACACATGTACCTATAAATTGTTACAATACAAGTGCTATTAATATTTAAAATAATCATGTTCCACACTCCAGGACAAATCATATTGATGTAAGATGCCACTTTTGGAGAGACCATTTTCAAAAAGGTGATATCACTTTAGAAGTCATTGGAACGGAATATTAGATTTCTCATATACTCACTAAACAATTATATTATGAAAGGATAAATTAAATCATACATGAATTAGGGATTATATGTCTTAATTTAGAGGCTTACAGTCTTCAACTTACTATTTCATGATTTATGTTTTCACAAGTTATTTTATCACATTTGTTGTTTCACTTTTACAGTCTCATAAGAACTGTCTTACACTTTCACTCTGTCCCCGATGTGAAAATTTTTTATTAATAAAGACAAAAGGAATACTAAAAAACCAATGCATCTGGGGAAAAGAAGGCCTATGGGGGCCTGAAGTAGTGAAGGCCCAAAGCATCTCACCTAATCAAGTTTACCCCCATTAGAGACAAGCTATTCAGATTATGCAGAAGAATTGGAATAGGACCATGAACTGTAATGGATGCAAGGTAGTTGGAAACATGGGTTCCATCATGCCAGGAATGCATCACTTTGGTGTGGTTTCCGATCAAGCTCTGACACTTACTGATGATGTAGAGGATTGACCATGGAGTAGAACAAATGCCACACAAGGAATTATAGAGGAGCAGCAAATCAGTTTCATCATCCGATAGCTCAAGCCTCTTTTTCTGGCATAACCTGAGGACATGGTGCATTGCCTTGGCTTCAGCTTGAAAGGATGAACCGCAACCCATATGTCCAGAAAAATCCAGGAAAACCAAGCCAGCATGATCGCGGACTCCTCCTCCTCCATGAAGAACTCCTGAGACACATGATGTGTCAGTATTGAGCTTTAGGCCCTTAGCAGGAGGGGACCAGGAGACCTAGAGTCCTCTATTCAAAATGGTACTAGGAAGGGTACAAGGGTGAGGCACTAGATGTTTTTGAAGGGTGGGTGCCTCCCGCTAGTTGGAAAAGTGGCTTTTCGTATCAAGGAGGAGGTTCTTCGTAATGAAAACAATGGTTCTGCCCGAAGCTTGGCCTTCCTCATGCTTACACTTGTTTCTCACATTCAAAATTCACCAGCAAAATGCATGCAGGACAATCGTGCGAGCCATATTCTCCATGCCCTTCTCTCCCACATTGTTGTATCACCTCTTGAAGAAACCCAAGTCCACCATGTTTTGATCAGGAAGAGCGGTGAAGTCGCCAAAAAATTACAAATAGTGCTCGCCCATTCACCTTCCCAGAAAAGGTGGGCTGAAGAATCCTCCCTATTTCGACTTAAGAAAGGGCATATCGAGGCCAGAGGGATTCTAAAATCATTGATATTGTCATCTGTTGGAATAGCTTTGTTCATAATCCTCCAAGTGAGGAATTTATACTTCACTGGAATGCCTCGGGGCCAGATGGTCTCCATCAAGCGATCTGACTAATCCTGCATCGCTTGGGAATGTCGAAGATCCTTTTCTAAGAAGGCCCCTGAGATAGAGGGAGTAAATATGCATTTTTCCAGCTCTGTACTTAGTTAAATGAGATTGAAAACCTATTGTTGATCCTCATCCAAGATAGCCTTGATAAAAGAAGGGTAGCGGCTGGCCTCTCTGGAGGAGATATCGGCAGCAGGAAATCTCGGGAAACCGAGAGGGGTCCCGACCCAGTTTTTGTGTCGAAAGGTGATGTCCCCCTTTCCTTTGATCCACTGGGCATGGGGTTGGATGGACGTTATCATAGGGGAGATCACAGAACAAATCGGGGAGGCATGGCTCACAGACTGGGTCGAATTTCCAAAATGGGAATTGTGCAGTGTGGTCCCCCAGAGTGTGCGTTGTTCAAGCGCATCCCATGCATGTTTTCCATGCATGCATGCTAGGGTATCTGTGAGGCTTCTAATGTTGATTCCACCTTCCCCCAACGAATTTGCCACCCTACTCCATGAGGTCCAGTGGTGCCTCCCATCTGCGGTAGGATCCCAAATTAATCTGGCCAGAAGCTTCTAGATTCTGTTAATTGTATCTTCTGGTACATTTTTGGCTGAGAGGGCATGAATCAGTGTGGAAAATAGAACACTGTTAACCTATGTTATCCAGCCCCCTATGGATAAATATCTATTCTTCCAGTCGAGAATCCAGTTTGGGATTTTGCTGGTCAGGAAATACAGGTCCCAGATCCAGACCCTTCTTGAGGAAATAGGAGCCTTCAAGTACTCCAAGGCAAATGACCTTCTTTGAACGTCAAGGACCTACTGCACAAAGAAGATCCAGCTAGGAAAGCATATGCTGGAAATGATGAAATCTCTATTGGCCTTATTGATGACATGGAAACTCCAGTGGGAGTACCCTTCCATCATCTTGTTGAAGGCTCTGAGAGATATCTTGTTTTCATTCATGAAAATTAACGTATCATTCGTGAACATAAGGTGGGAAATAGAGGGATACCTCTGGCGTCTGTGAAAAGGCTGGATCAAACCATTGTTGATGATCTTATGAAAGAGACGTCTAAGGACATCCTGGACAATGATATAGTGGCTTGGAGATATGGGGTCACCTTTTCTGAGGCCACGAATGGACTTTAAGAAACCGTAGCTCTTCCCCATGAAGGTGATTTCCAGCCATACAGAGCTGAAGCATCTAAACAAGAGATCAATGTTCCAAGAGGAGAAGCCCATACCTACCAACACCTTACTAATAAATCCCCACTCGACATGGTCATAAACATTGTTCATGTCCATCTTAATGTCTATGTTAGAGCCATGAGTCTTGAATTTGATATCACAAATCATTTCCTGATCCAGAGCTATAGCGCCCTGGATTGAGCGCCCCTTCACAAACCCATGCTTCTCCAAGGAGATCAAACGAGGAAGATGAAGGGAGAGCCTGTTGTTAACCAAGCTGGCCAGAATCATGTAAGGGAAGTTTTAGAGAATCACTGGTTGGTAGTGCGAGAGGGGAGAAGGATTCTTAATTTTGGGAATGAGTAAAATTGTTGTGGCACAAGTAACACGAAGCAATCCTCCCCCAGGAAGAAATATTGGATGGAATAAATGATATCATCTTTTTACCATGCCCCATGAGGATCTGAAGAAGGATCCCAGGAAGCCGTCCGGACCTGGGGTTCTTTCGGGGTTTAGGTTTTTCATATCCCCATGAGTCTCCTCTTCATTCGGTATTTTTCCAAGGCTATCATTTTCCATTTGCGAGAGTTGTATAGGGATCAAATCAGAAAGCTCTCTATCCACTCAAGGTACCCGTTCAGCATTCGGGGATTTTGTCCAGTGAGGAGGTCCTTGAAGAAAGAGTGATCCAGAAAACCCACGGTATCTCTGTCATCAGTGTAGGTGTCGTCGTCCAGGAGGATGTTCGGGTTCCATAAGCGCTTCCTCTCCTTAATGCACGTGTGGAATAAAGCCATGTTCTTGTCTCCATCACTGAGCCATTTTATCCTGGATTTTTCACACGCCAGACGCTCTTGTCTGAGTATCAAATCTGACAGAGTTTCTTTCTTCCTGGACAGGACTTCAAAGAGCTGTTCTTCCCAAGTAATTTCCAAACGGCTCTCAAGACTTTCAACCTCTTGCAAGGTAGCGTCATGGTCTCCGTCGATGGGGTGGAGCCATTTTTCCCACACTTGTAGCTTCATCTTGAGTATTATCAGTTTATTGTGAATTTCCACCCACGTATGACCCTGAACCTGATCGTTCAAAACTTCATTCACCAGATCGTGGAACCCCCGGTAGTTGGCCCAATGAAGATGAAACTGAAATCTATCCTGGGGGTACCGCCCTGCGGACAAAGAGACTATGAGAGGAGAATGGTCCGATAAACCGCAAAAAATATGGCTCACCTTTGAGTTAGGGAAGGTAGATAGGGATTTTATGTTCACCAGACAGCGGTAAAAAAGACCCCATGAGCAGTGGGATACTTTTTGGTTATTTTACCAGGTGTAGCGGTCACCAGAGAATCCAAGATCATTAAGACCTTTCCCTTCCATGAACTTTTCGATGTCAAGGCTGACCCTTCTATTGAAGGGGCCCCATCCTTTCTTCTCATCCAAATCCTCAATGATGTTGAAATCCCCCCAACTATCCATGGGAGGTTGTTAGGATCAAAGGAGTTAAGGTCTTGCCACAGATCTTCCCGTTGACCAGCGTCATAGCTTCCATAGATGATGTATATAAAAACATAAGTGTCATCATGCGACACCTTTGTAGTGATGAATTGACCGCCTGCTTGGACCAGATCAACAAAGAGGTCCCTGTGCTAGAAAATCAAGATGTTCTTGTTAATGTGATCAACATGCATGGAGTTCTGCAACTTGATTCTCTTGGAGAAATCATGTAACTTGTTTTAGTTTTTCTTATACTCAATGATAGCAACAACAGAGGACTTGTCTTCACTTGCTCTCTAAATATTACAGTCGCATTGTTTGTTTCTACACCGTAATAATGACACCATGATAACCTATTCCAATCTCATAGAAAAGACCTATTGGTTTTTTATTATTGATTTACTTCTTGTATCACTGTATAAAATATTTTAATTTAACGTGTTTTTTTATATGACGTTTGGACTTAAAAAATGATAAAAAAACCTGATATTTTTCACTTATATATTCATGTGAGCTTTCCTCCCTCGAAACCGAAGCCCATGCCTTCCAAATCCACTTCTCTCCTTCAAATAATTCTCATTATCGAACTCGATGTATGATGCACAGAATTAAGAGGTCGTCTTCGTTGACTCCTGAGAAGGGAAGGTCACACAAGAAAGCATGAAAGGAACCATGAATATCACCTAAAGGACTACTGAATCCTGGGCTATTTCATAAAATATTCATTGTAGAAAAGGAAGTAACTTCAAAGTGGACACTACCATGTAAGTCACTTCTCTTGAATTTTCTGACTGAAACATGGCTAATTTTCAAATACATTTAGAATCTTATCTGCCCCAGGAGGGGAAATTTCACATCCATGAAGCATCAATATGATTTTCTAATTCATCTCCTGAAAAATGGCCACAAAATTAACTTATTTAAGTAAATCATTATTCAAATTAGTGATATGATCAAGACTACTTCAAAATCAACCTCATATATTTTATGCTTGATTTATTTCTATTATGATAGTTTCAAAAGGAGTATTTGGGGAAAATGATGAAGTAACTTAGGATTATGAGTTCTGTATCTATAATGATACATTCAAAAGAATGAAAATAATTTGGAATCCTTGAAAATAGTCTTAGGTGGAATACAATGAATGGATGTATGAATAGTTCACCTCCCTTGACAATCCCTGAAGACCTAATGATAGGAGTGGCCTAGGGATAGAATCTCATCAGTTTGTGGAATACTAATGTCAATAAGAAGAGGATACATAATCACCATCTGTTGACAGAACTGCTTTATAAAAACAGGATAGTGGCTTACCAAAACTACAAGTTGGTTAAAAAATAATTGATGAATAATTTTTTGATAATAAAGGACCTACTTCTAGTCTATAGGAGAAAAATTTTCCTCAGGAACATCTAGAAGAACCTATTGTTGAGAACGGTCTTACAGTTGAGGAGAGGTTTGAAAAGAAATTGGAGCCATAATTAATCCTGACAGCTGAAGAAATAATGGACCAATCCTTTCAAAAAGATAAAATAGATATGGGTGATCCTGAAATTGATTCATGTGTTGAAATAGAGAAAGCGAATGATTCTCTCACTCTTAGAGATGATTCACATATTGAGGGGGAGAAAAACCCCATCCTGGAAAGTACTCAAGTAAAATGTTCTATTCAAAATAGTCCTATGGAAAATATGTATAAATTACCTAGCTATTTTGATGTCTCAGACTCCCAATTGGATTCAATGATAAGAATCAATCTCAAAATATATTTTTAATGGAAATATTTTTCTCTTCCAGGAGTGTTACCTACTAAGGAGTATAGAGTTGTTCTGTTTTGAAAACCATAGATTGTACAAGATTCTCCAAGCTCTATAATCCACGAGGATTTGAATGACCTTGGTAAAATAATGATGGCTATATTTGAGAATTTTTTGAATGCTCAAACTCTTCCTATAACTTGTCTAAGTGAATAATATGCTAGTATGCATTTGGAGAAACTTATATGAAAAAATCAACCTCGGATATTACATGAAATAAAATATCTATGAATTGAAATTCAGCAGCTAAGTGAGGATGTTAAATATTTAAGGTATTTCCTTATGTAACTGAAGAAAGAGTTTGAAACTCTTAAACTCCCTATTTTCAATTCAACATAAATGATGCTGACAGGATAGCTACAATTTTTGAAGCAGTGATCTGACCAAATATGGTCTCTCTTTTTGAGAAAATAATTGCATACAATGAATAGTTGGAAGAAGAAATTAAAAAATTTTCATCCTCCAATAAATCCTTGCCTAGTACATTCAAGGACTTTCTTGAGATTGTTTTCATGAGTCTTCTTGCACCCTCTACAACCATCTCAGATCTTTCCTCCACATTAATGCCAAATCAATCATCTCAGTTATCAGAAAGTGCAGTTATATAAAAGGTTATTCCAGAAGATCTTAAATATTTGAATATTCCATGTGTTTAGGAAAGACTCTCAAAATATTTTCAAAACACTGAGCATGTCCATGACATGGTTTGACTGTACTATTAAGAAGATTCTTTGACCGATGATGAAATTACAAAGAAGGTGGATTTCTACTTCTAAAGGATTCATAAAAAGAATGAATTGAAATGTCATTTCAAGTAACCTGTAGATCATTTGAAAACTCCTCTTGCGACTCTAGTGTTTAAGGACCAAGTGTAGAAAATGAAAGAGTTCACAACTACGTTTGCATATTTTATTGAGAACAATGATTATTATGAAAAGGCTATGAAATATAAAGGTGAATTCATCATAGATTTAATCAATTTGGTGAATCCCTCTCTCCATGTGGAAAGCATTGATTTAGTGTCTCTTGCAGCTACTCCCTGAAGGCCTAGTTCTACCTATTCATCATCACAAACCTTTTCTCCTAATACCAAGTCTACATCTTAGGCTCTGAGAAAGATCAAACCTGTCATTATTGATCAATCCTTCCATCGGTCATCAACCAAACCCACTCTTTCACCTTCTCTTTTTGATGTTATGCCTCTTCCTTCTCTCACCATTGGATCACTCTTAGCTATCACCACATATTCTTCTCCTTTGGTTCCCCCTACTGATTTTGCCAAAGGAAAAGAGAAGTCTACTGCCTCTAAAGAGAAGTTAAGGATGTCTATTTAATAGGAATGTTCCCAATTTTTGAATATTTATGTACAAGATTCTATATTATTATTTCAATGGACTTGGACTTACTGTTGTTTGAGTTTGTCCTTAAACGTAATCATTTTTTATTTTGTGCTTCTTATTTTCATTTTGAAAATCCCAAAAAGGGGAGAAATAAGAAAGACATTATTCACATTCTAGATAGTTAATACATTCCATGATTCACGATCAACAGAAAAAGAGAGAATGTTGGACTCATCTTGGATGATCATGTTTAAATGCTCACAAATCATGAAAATCATGAAAACAATGCTAATCATGTTTAAATCATGTTTAGAGTATGTTGGTCTCTTTAGGATTCTGTAATTACTATTTCTAATTCAAAATCACACAAATTATGCTTAATATTGTTCTATTATGTTTTATTATACCAATAATTAATTTTAATCCATTCTATGAATGTTACCCCTTAAGATTGTTTACATATTTTTTTCCAAGGTTGTGAGATAATATGTCTTTTTCTGATTTATAATTTTGGAAAATTCCTTAACACCATAACCCTAACACTATACCAATGATATCGTGACCCTGATATCGTAACCCTAACAACGTAATGCTGATACTGTGACCCTTACACCATAACCCTGATATTATGATCCTAACATTGTAACACTGACATAGTAATTCTGATATTGTGACTCAAACACCACTCAATGTTTTGACAAAGGACTAGACACCACTACCTGAGACACCGTGATCCTAACACCACATCTATTCTACCAGTTATATATGTCAACACACCGATGGAACTAGACTATCTCACCAATCGAAGGGAAAGTAGAAGACAAAATTTCTCAGTGATACTCTTTCAAGACAAACTGTGACACCATTATTTAATATTTTTTTTCATTTTCAATTTAATTTCTAATAGTCATATTCGAGTAATTAAATGATGTTGACATTATTAATCTTTCCATTATAGACATTTCACCTGAAATTATGAGGTGAAGAATACATGCATCATGTCGGCTCCAACATGTGCACACTTAATTAAAAAGAAGATATCTGGGGCTCAAAACATAGATTAGTGAGTGTTTTAAAATCTAACACATGCATGCTACAATATACGACTGAAGAAAACCGGAAGAACTGTCAATCCCTGAAGGTTTAAATACCATATATCATAGCACCAACCATATTCGTAGTACCAACTCAAATAAGAATGCAAGCAACATAACTCACTTCATCGAACTGGAAACCAGAGCACCAGATTTGTGATACTCTATTTTCACAGGAGAACTCATGAATCACATTTGTGACATACTACATGTCTAGATCTGTAGAGAATAACTCTCAAAGAACTTCTAACCCTTTCTCATCATATTCGATCTGTTGTGTTCTTCACTTTCTACTTTTCGAGAAGTGTGTACATCTGTATTAAAACACACACTGCCACCTTTCTTAAACTAGATGATACTATATATAATCTCTCAAATATTTTTCTATTTTTTTGCATCACCCATGCATAACTGTGGAAGAGGTCCTATGTGACCTGGTTATTCATTTTTCCCACGTAGAACTCTGGAAGAGGTCATGTGACCTAGAAATTCTGTGCACAGTTGTTTTACCCCAATCTAGGGTGTGGATCAATATCTTATATATATATGCTTCTTGGTGGAAAGTGATCCCAAAGTGAAGTGTATTAAGTCTCATATTGAGAATGAACCATTTGTTTTATCTGCAATGTCTTTTAATTTGTGTTTTCTCTGCTTTACTTTATATTTCAGAAAACTAGATTTTACATAGATATTAATTATTGGATATGTGTAATAGGTATTTTTCCCTATTATAGTAGCTTCAAAATTAGTATCAAGAACTCAAATTGATATTGCTAAGAATTAATCAATCTTATGAGAAGTTATTTGAATAGTCAAACTATTATAACAATATTACCTTTATTAACTGATCTGTATTCATTTTTTTATTGGGAAATATTTTTATTTAAACTTATAATAGAAATTTTTATAGATACTCAATTCACCCCCATCTTGAGTACTCTACTTCGACCAAAAAAAGTGATAAATGGTTAGACATTTTCTCCACTAAATCAAAAACAAAAAAAAGTAACACAGAATTAGGAGAAAATTTCCCTTTCCTCCCATGCCATCGAGGACCCAAACAAGGTGGAACTTTCAAGAACACCAGATCACCAACTAAAAACTCCAATGGTCTGAAATTATGATCAACATAAGACTTATACCATCTTTGTGAACTCAATATTATCTAAAAAATAAATTGAATATTTTCTGTTGTGTCTTGAAGCAAGATAATTCCAACCCAGGGAACTTCACCAATCTTCTAATAACACGATGAATATTTTGAAGGCCAACCATAAAATGCCTCAAAAGTATCCATTTTTATTGAAGGCTGGTATATTTTGTTATAAGAAAATCCGAACATTCCTAAATGATCATCCCAAGGTCCACCAATGTCGACAATGCTAGTGTGAAGAATACACTCAAAAATATGTATAGATCTCTCAATCTGGATATCCAACTGCCTATGGTGGATAGTTCTAAAAAACGTTTGAGATCTCAGTTCCACCAAAAGGCCTCTCCAAAAAATGGTATGTGAATCAAGGATACCATCAGAGATTATTGAATATGTAAATCCTTGGAAACAAACAATATCATTCACATATACATTTCCCAACTCCATAAATTTGGTTGTATAAAAAATGGGTATAAAGTGATATGATTCAATAATCCAATCGATCATAACTGATATCACATTATTCATTATTTAGGTTTTTTTAAATACCACCCAAATGTCCATGTTGAACTCATCCCACTTCCATGTAGGAATTTGAAGTTGCTGAAGAAAACAAGAAGGTATTTTTTGCTCATCCATGACCTATTAAGAAGTATAAAAATGAGAGAAAAAAATAATAAAATCATTATTTCATACTTGGGAATGAGAATCATCACCGCATATCACTGAACATCATAATGCTTATTGGGTGAAGAACTAATTTGGAATTATGAAAATCCCCCATCACATCTTTCTCAATAGCTAACGGTACCAATAAAAATGATTCTGTTAACATATAATGACCTACGTAGAGAGAGACCACTCAAAAATAGTATCTCCACCATATAGAGAGTCTCTAATTCCACGAAACTCGTCATCAACCTATTGTTTTTAAAGAACTATCTCAAGAAGAGTAGAGGTAAAATTCACACTGGAAAAAGAAACCTCAAACCATGATTCTTGTACTCTAATATGCTATAGTTCAAAATGATCCATCAAGTTGTACTCTTCTATTGATTTATTCAGGACCATGGACAAAAGGTTCTTACTAAAAGAATATGTGATGACATTCCCTTATCCCATGTTAATAGTAATTCCAATGCCATGAGATTTTATGTATTTCATCCAATGCCTTTGGTATTGATTAAATTATTTTTTAGAGAAGATATAACTAATGATATTTTGGTCATAATACATGATAAAACTCTCCCCAAAAAGGTATTGGCACAAAATAATATCTGTACGCATCTTAATTGCGAGTTCAAGGTCTTGGGTTGGGTAATTATTATCATGGGACCTAATTTTCCATGTTCTTTAAGAAATTCCATGATCACTATGCATAAGACTGTAGCCCAAAATTGAACCAGATGCATTCTAAAAGACTACATAGCCCCAACTGACCTCCATAAGAGTCAACAATGGTGTAGTAGTCAAAACAAATTTCAGGTCAACCAAAGAACTCTATCATTTTCCATCTCGAGAAAACATTTATCACTTATGAGTTACAGTAGTCATTGAAGAATCCAACTTTGAGATGTTCTTTAAAGACATATTATAATATACAGACACAACTAAGAGGATCTGAATGTCCAAAAAATCATGGTTATTCCCATTTCAAATCATTTTTTTACTTTATACAAGATGAACCAAAATACCATTTTTTGAACCAATGTGTCCCAATAAATTCACATCCGAAATCCAAAAATCACCTTACTAAATCTTGGAATAAATTATATGATTTGTCAAAAAATCCATATCTACTCTCAAATGAAATACAGGACCCTCCTCAAAATTAGAGTAAACTAGTATTTTGTCCACAAATACCACTAAAAAAGTATCAAGTTACTCATGGAAAATTCTGACCATTAAATCCAAAATTACTAAATGTGGCTTAGTTAAACCAAGTGGCATAAAAAGGTACTCATAATGGGTGTACCTACTCAAAAAGTCATTTTTATGAATTTAATATTCAATTATTGTCAACTGATGATAAATAGATCGAAGATTAAAATTCAAAACCCAATTCTGCCCTTTCAACTGGTCAAATAGATCATCAATCCCTGTTGAATAGTATTTTTTCTTTACTATAAATCAATTTACTTTTCAGTAATCAACATAATGGTGAAGCGACCCATCAGGTTTCCTATTAAAGAGAAATGGCGGCACCCAAGGTGAGACACTTTGGCATCTATCAAAGTGAGGCTTCAACTCATTCATTTCATCCAGTTCCATGTGGTAAGATGTAATAGATACAAGTTGAGTACCAGATACCAAATCGAAAGAACACTCTACCTTCCTTTATAGTGGAAGATGAGAGAAGTTAGAAGGAAAAACATTAAAAAAACTCAACAAAAAGTGTAGGGAGATCACCACTTAAGGATTCTCACTCTAGGTTAAAATAAAACACGTATATCACTTTCCCAAATACTCAATAATAAGGATTGGCTCTACTCGACATAGGGTCTCATTCTCTATGAAATATTTGACACACCCCATTAAGTGTAGTGATGGAGACCCATCAAAGATAATAATCAATTTATGACTTATTGACAATGAACCAATCTATCATGAAATTGATGCAAATTAATTTCATGTCATGTACCAAACAATTCCAAGTAAGCTTGATATTTTATAATGATAAAACTCAGGTAGGACTACGAACACCCCGCTCTCTCTTTATTTTAAGGTGTGTAGTGATTTCCATACCATAAGATAAAAGATATGTAAGAATATTAATAATATTAAAAATATGGATTGAAATAACTAAATGAGATTCACTAGTTTCAAATAAAACTGTCACTAATGGGGATTCTATAGTGATGGCACCTCCCATTGTCTCTGGACTTGTATATGATTCCTCTAGAGACTCTTCCACTGTGTGAAGAAGCATCATTTCAGATGCTTGTGGATGGAACCCGTTTGTCCTTCAAGAGTATGATTACACTATAGTTTTATTATGCCTTTATGATCTTGTTCCACTAAATTGAGTATAATAGATAGTGATAACTTTTACAATTCACCTATACATCAGTACGAACATTATAATTTGGGAACCTTAGTGTAAACCCATTTTGATTGCCCAGGTTTTCCACACTAGAATCAAATTAAAGGTGCCCTGCTATGAATTGTAGGATGTCTAGAAAGACATTTATTTATTGAACCACTATGAATATATTCATACATACTCTTCGGTTAATGGGAGCTCAATGAAATGCCACTATAAAAATAAAACTCTTGACAACCGTGATTTACTATCCATGTCCATTTCAACCATCAATGTTTTAACCAATACATCGGTATAAGAAGATATACCCAGAAATAAATATTGATAAATAATACTAGATTGAATTACAATCTCTAACCATCAAGTATTCAAATTCATATTTGATATAATCTCAAGTGAAAAAAGCACAAGATCAATAAAGCGATTTTCATACTTTTCCACAGTGTTGTCATCCTGATCGAATTTGAGGAACTATATATCCTTGGATAACACCATCTACTATGGATAGTTCTATTCCTATTAAATAAATTTAAAGTCTTTCCACTATAATCCCATATTCTTCTTATCTATCACCATCATGTCTCGCCATCTCCTTATATGGATGTTTATCTTAAAGGTGGCCCATTTCACCTTGATTTCATTATGAATTTCCAAGAACTCAAGAAGAACAATGAAATCTCTCAACCTATCCTCAACCAGTTGATGATCATTAGGGACTTGAAACACTTGGGGATTTTAGTGAAGTAAATCATAGTAATTATTCCATAAAACATGTCCTTGTGGTTCTATAGTTGGAGCCTAAACTAGAATAGGTGCAGGTGCATTTCCCAGATCCTGGAAATCACACATTATAACCTAAACTAGGTTCTAGTCTATATGAGGATCTTCCCACTGTGGTTAATTATTAGTTTCCTCCTAGAAATGATTTACACACCTTGTCAAATGAATGATGCTACACAAAATCAGTAAATTACATTGAAGACATTAGATCAACACTAAAATAGAGATACAAGGGAAAGTATTCTCATTAGAGAGATACAAAATATTTGGATTTCAATATATCAAAAATAAAAAGTAGGTAAAATACTAGAAATGATCCTAAATATGACTATCCCAAACCTCCCTTGGAGAATTAAGGCTTATTATAGTGAGATCCTTCCAGGAGATCATTCGTGACTACCTCCAATGTCTTCAAAATATTGCCAACTACATACTGACATCATGGTAAGATGCTTAACCTGTACCTTTGATACCACTTTGTCTGGAACCTACACAGAAACCCTAGTTCCCTAATAACCAAGATGGTATCAACATGGCCTGAAGTGAATTGCCAATCCCCATGGGTTGGTGACCAGAACCTAGAATCATACAATATGAAGTGGGGATATTTTTCCCACAAACTCAATGGAAACAAGAGATTCAAGTTAGTCTGAACAAAATAGAACTCCACAGGGTGAAATATTCAATAATTCAAATAAGTAAACATACCGAAAGTACTAACACAAGGAACATTGAGAAAGGGGGAAACAAACCAAGTCCCAACATAAATAGTATCAAATAACCCAAATATCAACAGTAACTACCCCCTCAAATTTGTTTTTACCTCTTTCACGAAGATAGCTGAATGAAATATATAAACTCCCAAAGGTAAATGTAGGGTGTCGGCTAAAATCCCAAGAGAGGATCACTAAGGATTCCTTAATATGAGGCCGCATTAATTTACCAAAAATTACTATCAATTTTAAATAAATAGGAATGAAATTATAAAATAATATTAAAAAAAAATCATATATTACAGTTCAATGGATGGAAAAAATTTCTAAACAATTCATTAATAAACCTTTTATATAAAGCAACTTATTTAAATTCACAGGGTATGTGTAAATTATTTTTACAAATAATTGAAGATATACTAAAATTTTCGCAATAGAGAAACATGTTCATCTTAACAGTGTTATGATTGTTCCAGGTTATAGGATCCTCAAACACTCATATGATGAAATTCACAATGTGGAAATGCATCTCTCCTACACAATCCAAATATGACTAACCAACATCTAACTAGGGACAAGATCTTCCAATATGATTATTTTAGAGTTTCAAAGAATTAGTGTATTTATTGGGCATTCCAATCCTAGAGTGTTTTCTCCAAAAAACACACTATCTACCTATGATTTCATGTGATCAAACAACACTCAAAAATGGGAAATTTCTTTCCAAACCTTTTAAAATAGAATTGACCAATTTTTTCATTTCAATGTGCCAATTTCCATTTATAATCAAAAATGTTTTTTAATCAAATCACGCCTTTACTTGATAAAGCAAATGGGTTTATATAAAAACAATGTAAGATATTTTTCTCAAAAAAAAGTTTTAAATAAATTTCAAAAAAAAATCTTAAAATTTAAATTTCATAATTAAATTACACAATTTAACTTTTACCATTTTCCTTCAAATTCCACAACCATGCCCCAATTCAATAGAATTTGGGGGTTTCCATGATTTTTCATGCTAAATAAAATTCAGATACATTATTAACTTGAATTTTTTTTAATAAATCAATTTAAATAATGTTATGTTAAATCAAGAAATCTATTTTAAATCGAACAATTTTGGGCTAAATCTATTGGAACATCATAAACAGATCCACCTACCTTGAGATAATAGGATCACAATTTACAAAACTCACAATGGGAAACTCTTATAAATAATTAAGATAGAAAAAGATGCAATAATTTAACCTAGATTCATGATCTAAAACAATAAGTATTAGATCAACCCAAAATAGTGAAATCTAATATTACATAAGGAGGAGATTCTGACAGTGTGGGAGAGAAAGAACAAGGAGAGGAAACTTACAGAGAAAGGACTGAATGAATATATATAATCATAGATGCTATTTTGGGAGGGATCAAAGGAGAAAAAATGGCTACTGGAGAGATTCCAATAATAAGGAGATTATTCTATTTTGAGTTTGGGGTAAGCTGGGCTCAAAAAATAGCTTCATACAATTTTTTAAGGATTTTCAGATTAATTATAAGCTGCATGTTCTATTTCGACAGTATATCCACACGGTTTTTCAATCAATTCACCCTTTTAATGAACATCTTTCGGTGGGTTTTTATGATTTATCAATAGTTGGAACATGGTTTGAAAAATAATTCACAAACCTTGTAAACCCCCACTACCTTAGTTTGCACAGTTTTTCGTAGCATGGGACACTGTTTGGGAAAACAATGTGCCAACTGTTAACATCCTAAGAGACATGAACATTTTCTAAAATTTTACCCAATGAAACCTTAAAAGAGACCCAAAAAAATAATTATCAATGTAGGGGTTTAAGAGTACCTGAATATAGTAACATGATGTTAAAAAAGTCTTAAGATTTAATCCAAAAGAGATTATTCAAAAATAATTTTTATTTTCATATTTGAAATTCTTTATATATTAAAAATACAGTAAAACATATATAAATTTTTATCCATTTATCCATTATCATGTTATTATAACCCTTTTAATCCATAAATTATTTGAGATTAACCATTACCTCTTATAGAAGTCATTCTTCATAAGCTGTTACTATATCAAAATATGAGTTTTTCTGAAACTGTGTTTTTTCAATTAAATTTCCCTCTTACTATTTTTATTAGTCTATTTATTAATTTCACATAATGGTAAAGAAGTATTCTAATTAAAATTTAATACGTTTAAAATGAAAATATATATTTGTTTTTTACCATACATTAAATTCGTTTGAAAAACATCATTCACTGTGGTATTTTTATGCAACCTAAGTGAATAATGATGTTTTCATAAAATTATTTAATTCATGGATGTTATCAAAGATTGAAATCATGATTCAATATAAAATTAATATGAAATTAATTTCATTATTATGAATCCTTAGCATAAAAATATTCATTATACTAATGATATTAAAAATAAATAATCAATTTTTTAAAGGCATCTAAAACAAGTTTATTGAGGATAATTCTTTGTACAGTAACTATTTCATGACATATTAAAATATTCAACCATTGGAATGACATCATAAATAAAACGTTACACATATAGAGATTAAGGAATAACTAGATGTTGACTTTTTACTATTAAAGTTGTAATGAAACTATTTTGGAATTATGGATTGAACAATCACAAAATAACTTATTCATTAAAAAGTAATCCAATAAACATATAATACATAATATTAGATTAATAAAAATGAATAATAATATCCAAATAAAAAATAAAATGGTTCTGATGAAATAAAAAATTACTTTAATTATGATGTCCCTATCATTCCCAGCTCATCACTTGTCTTATTTCATGTTTTGGATACATCAAGAGAAGGTTGTATAAAGGGAGGAAAAGTTGGAACTGAGATATTAACATGGATGGGTATGTCATAGAGCAGATTTTGTGTTTTCCATTATTAATACATGGTTTAAACAATAGGGTTTTGTGTGGTTCAGTGTGTGACATTGTGAAGGGTTTAATCATGGCAAGGGGTTTTATGTTGTGGTGTGAGAAAGTGTTATAGGCTAGGGGTCCCGACTCTAAGATTTTGACAACATTCTTTTTTGGGGAATGAAAGTATTTTCATGGAATAGAAATTTTTGTCTCCACATTATTCCTTAAAGGGGGATTTTTGGTGATGTATGAAAAATTATGTCTCATGATGAATCCTTATGAACGAATTTAAAATTATATCTATTTCCTTTTGTATTTTATTTGTCATGGAATGAAGGTGTACGTCAGAAAATGTTATGATTTTGGAGAGTATATGAATTTAATTTATGATTTATTATTAGGGAATGGGAATACCAGTCCTGGTATGTGAATAGAAGGTTGAGTTTTTGGGTTCTACCTATTTGGATGTCGTTATTCCATGGAACCATTTTCTTGCTGTGACCCTTCCTCACTGATATTGAATTAAGTGGTTTACCAAGTTTTAAAGTGGGGATATGTTTCAATGTATGAATTTTTTAAGGTATTAAAAGTTTTATCCCTAACCTGATATGAAAATTAAATTCCACATCGTGAAACCATATGTTTCATGTTTTAATATTAAATTGCAAGCCTATTTGATATTATCTTTATTCCATTATTTTACCAAAGTCTTAGGTGAACATAGATATATCTTTAGAGGCCCTGGAGAATTATTTAATTTGTTCTGGATTTGGATTTGATATATCACCCATTTGTGAAATGAGGTGAGTCATTATTCAATTTAGTTGTGTTATCTTTTATTATTTATTTTTTTATAGGTCGTGAATGTTTTTTGGTCAGAGGTTTATTAGAAATGGGACATGAATTAATGAGGTATTTTTGTGAACTAAATTTATCGAGGTTTCCCTGATATTATTTGTTCTTACGATCATCTCTTCCACTTTTTTCTTTCATATCTATCTTCCAAGAATCAGATAAGGTAGGGTGTTCAATATTCCCCACTTTTATTTATTGATATTTGAAACACGATGAGTTTAGAAACCTGAACTATGGGTGCTATTAAAGATGTGTTAATTTTTTTTACCAATGATCAATTACCTTATGAGTCTTTAACCCCAATATGTAATTTCATTTTTTATAGTGTTAATGATTCTATTAAGGTTTTACCTATAAAAAATCAACTGTATTCATGAAAGTAAATAAGTAAATAAGAAAAACAATATTTTTAAAACGTTTAGTAAAAATACATACTCTATGGATTGATTTTTTGTTCATCATAATGACTTATTATATACTATAATCTTATGTTGATTACAATTGGTGGGTTTTCCCACAATGTGACTCATAGAATCTCACTGTACTGAAAAATCCCAAATTCTCACATGACATACTTCAAAAGATTCTTAATGTATTCAAAGAGACTCACTATGATCTCCCTATCTACCTTGAGTCACATAGGGTTTTTAGAGTGCAATAATATATATGATAACATATCTTTATGTTTATTCATGACAGTAGAACTCGTGTTCTACATAAGACACTTCGACACCAATGTAATCAATATCCTTCACTACAGAAACTTCTATGAATTTTAGAAAAAAATCAAGATAACTCTTGAAATTAGTCACTAATTGAAACGTAGATCAACGTACTTCCCCACAGATTATGATTATAATATTTTCAAACTCAGAAGCTCCAGATATTATATAATTTCTTAAACCTAAGAAAATAATTCAATCAAATAAGATTAGCTACTTACTCTGTTTTGTTCTTCTCAATCTTTTTAAACCATGGTTATCATAGAACCATCTTATTCTTCCTCTAACTTGTATACATATAAGATCTTGAGGTACTTCTTAGGGTCATATATTACTTCTTTTTATCCATTAAGATATTTATTCCAAATATCACATAATATATTTCTTAGTTTTAAAAATCTTAAACAATCAAACTCTCTTAACCATTTTCCATTTATATATCGATCATCAAGAAATAAAATTTCCATTTTATAATGAAAAAATTTCAAAGAAATTATTTCACTGTGATCATCATTAAAATTCTCACCATTTTCACATGTGGGATTCCCCAAAGGTCTGGAAATTGTTTATACTATAACAAACCAACCTGAGTCAACTATAAAATCCACTAAAGTTGACCTAACACATGGTAAGGTGAATCATAGACAAAAAAAGGTTAAGAATAAAAATATCACAGCATAAAAATTGAGTAAAATGTAGAATAAGAGAAATATACAACAAAAACCATAAGAGCCAAAACAAACATGAAAAACCAATAACGTATTAATCAGATAAGACCAAAAAGTCTATATATGACAAATGTTCACCTCCAAACCATCCCTATATGAAGGAAACAATCGTTTAGAGAACCTATTATGTAATATGATTCCCTTACTATTTCATATGTCCAAAAAAAACGTGGTCTGCAACTTTACAAAAAAATAATGGGGTGAGCACAAATCCTAGCAGGATACCACAAAATAATCTGTATATGTTCTAATATCAATAATTCTCAAGTTTGAGTTATAAAACAAAATCAAAATTTTAAAGAATTATAATAAATAAAACAATGTGTAAAAATTTACATTGATTTCGATATATTTATACCATATTCAAAAACTAATAATATATCAGGTATAAACACAATTATAAGTCAAAGATGATAAAAAATATCCCTGAAATAAACCATGAGGTGATAAACTAGGTGTAAAATACTTAGAAGTAAAATTGAGACCTAGCCTATGGGAATGTATACTAGAGAAACTGATATTGAGTCCTTCTAAAGTCTACCAATATAAAAAAAGAAACCCATAGAGGTTCCACACACACTGGGGTTACGTATGTCTATTTATAGACATAACGTAGGTTCCCAATGTGCTATGTTTGTTCAAAACATTTACCCAAATACATGTTCAAATTTTTCGAAACCAATTTTTATATCAGAAAAAATACTTTTTAGAAAAAATAATGAAATAAAAGAATTATCAACAATTCCATTGATGAAACTACCTAAAAAATTATAGAAACTTATCTTGAATAGGGAATAGAGATCAACAATCATTATATCGACCTTCAATTGGCAAGGCCTGACAAGAAACCAGAAGACACGCTCCACAAAAACCACAATAATCAATCATAGAGCAAATGGTTGAGAAGGATTATAGATCCCAAAATCATGTGGGGATCACCAAGGTATTGAGTGCAAAAGATGATGGAAGATAATGGGGTGTTATAATTTTCCCACCATAAACGCATTATGCCCCAAAAAGTCCTCGAGATCCTAGACTCACAAAAAGTGAAGGCCATTGTTTCCCCATCAATAATTACATCTCCTAAATGTCATGTATATCCCATCTGCACATCTATTGTACCTGTAATAAAGGTATCATTTTACCATGAAACAAATTTACATAGTTATCTATAATCTAAACTAGTTTCCCCACAATGGTGATGATGGGATCCAGTCAATTTCCTACCATTAAATCAAATGATATGGTTCTGGGGGATTCCTCCACAGTTGGGAAACATGAAACACATCATGTATTGATGTCAAAGTAGATGGTAAGTCCCACTAATAGGACTCCATTGGTAGTAGTCTAATGATCTCAAATGGGACCAAAAACCTTGCTGCCAACATACCCTACATAACTAACTGATAATGTCCCAAGTGAGGAAAAACTCTAAGAAACAAATGATCACTAAACTCATACTCTACTAGTCATCAACTAGGGTCTATATAATATCTATGATGAATTTTTTCCATGACTAATAACATTCAAATCAACTGCACACTTCCTATCATCTCTTGGATATGAATAATCCAAACAAAAAAAATCAGTCCCAAATCTACCCAAAACAAATAGGACCTTTTTGGAAATATGTAAAATGCCTCAAAGGAATCCATTATATTATAGGACTAACAACTAATATTATAGTAAAATGAAAAAAATATAATTAATTTTCCCCAAACCACTGAAAGGAAGCACACATGCTTGGATCATATCCCTAAAAACCTAGACAACACTCATTAGTTGTAAATACATCTATGGATTATATTATTTTCTTAATTTCAACTGGTAACCCATCAAGTCCTAAAATCCAATCCAAATTACAGATGTAAACCTAGGTTCCCAATGAAAAAAACCTCACAGAGGTAACCCCATGATGTCTCACAATCTCTTGGAGAAACAAGTCCCCAAGATGTTCTACCTTTTTAATCTCATTAATAGGTTGTAAATGCACTGATTTAATGATTTTATTAATGATCACCCAATTATAATTTTCCCACTAAGATTCTATAATTAACCAATGATTAAATCCTTGGAAATATCTTCTTATTTTTAGACCGAAATGGGTAGGGGTTGTAACAAATCCAAAGGCCAATGGTGTTCTGCCTTTATTCTATGACCTGTAGGACATCATAATACAAATTAAAAATTCCAAAATCTCATCCTAAACACAAATACTGACATATAAAATCATAAAAAATCTTGGTAGTACCTGGGTGTATGGACCAATAAGATTGGTGACCAATATCCATCTACTCCTGCAAGAGGAATACCGAAACGACCAACCCATTACGAAAGCAAAAAGATCCAATCGGAGACTGAGACAACTAACCAGAGGTCTCTCTATAATAAATGATTTTAATAATGATATGGAATTCAAGGTATGAAAACTTTTTAATATGAACCCTCTTTCAAATGATGATCTAACTCTATTCAATTCTAGACATACCATCCAACCAGCTGATTTCATTTCCAATATCATATCAGTGAAAAAAAATCATCAAATACCAGTCTTCAACTAATTCATTCACTTCTTATGTTAGTAATTTCCTACTCAGTGCATCAAAAACCACATTACCTTTTATAGGTGTAAAACAAATATCAAAATCAATAGTCTGGAGATACTTCACCCATTATCTCTAATTTAAATTTAGATGCCTTTATGTGAAAATATACATCATACTTGTTTACTAGAATATACCATAAATCATTCCCAAATGAGGTAGTGACGCCCCATTTTGTGTTAATGCATAACCACTTCCAACTCAAGATCATGGGAAAGGTAGTTGTTCCCACGAGGGCATAACTGGTGAGATCCATAGGACACCACCTTTCTCCCTTGTATTAAGACACTCCCCAAACCCATTCACAAAGAATTTAAAAAAAATCATAGCCTAAACCTTGTTCTAGAAGACAATAAAAAGCTGTTAAATACAATATCACATTAAATTCCGAAAAATATCCTTGAAACATATCATTCCTCTAAAAATTTACACCCTTATAGGTGAAAGATTTGATCAGAGATGTAATCCTTGAGAAGTCCCAAATAATAAACTAGTAATAACCAAATACAAATTAGATGATTCAAATCTCTAAAATATTTTTGGGCAGATCCTAGGATATAATTACCCATACCTTTTCTGAATCCACTGAGAATCCCCTCTTAGATATAACATTCTCTGAAATATTTATATCTAGAATCCAAAACACACATTTTGAAAACATAATCTATAGATTATTTTCGCTCAAAGTTCTCAAAATGATATCTGAAAGGTCCATGTTCTCCTCCCATGAATTAAATTAAACAAAAATATCATCCAAGAAAACATAAAAAAATTATAATAATTGATGAATGACGTGGTTCATCGAAGACAAAAAAAAACTACAGGATCATTAGTTAGTTTGAATATCATGACCAGAAAATCAAAATTCCCATATCAGGTTCTAAATAATCCATATGGCATATCATCTTATGAAAATCTCAACTACTGTTACCCTGACCACATGTTAATGTTTTAAAATAGTCTTTCCCCTCTAAGATGAACAAAGAATTCATCTATCCTATTAAAGTGATACTTTTTCTTAACAGTCACCATATTTGACATTCGATAGTCAATAAAACATCTAAATCTCACATATAAAATATTATAAAATAGGATAGGTGAAGCCCATACTGAAACTCGATGATGAATTAATATCTTTCCTAGAGATCTACAAGCCACACCTTTTTTAACTAACTTATTAGGGTCCATATCATAATATTGAAAATAAATTTCCATCATACCATGTATAAGGTCAATAGTAAACTTAACCACACTCTATGATGGTAAACCATTAAAACCATCAAGAAATACCTCACGGTTTTCACACACTACCATATGTAGATGAATTCCTAAACAAGGGTCAATTGAATCAGGAAAATGATGGAACTAAGGCTTCTTATAGCTAATAATGGAGGGGTGTGTGTGTTGATTGTCAATATGTACATGGATGAATAGGGAGTTGGTAGAGAATTGGGTCATACATTTGAGGCTAAAAGAGGTATTGGAGGTGACATAGTTTTCAATTGTTGGCCAAATTTTTTGTCGACAAAAATTAGGTGTTTTGTAACGGTTCGTATAAAAAGTACGTGGTGAGGTCGCACGGTATGCGGTGAAGGCATGCGGTATGTGGTTAAGGCATGCGGTACATGGTGAAGGTGTGCGGTATGAAGTGAAGGAGAATGGTACACGGTGAAGGAGCGTGGTACGCAGTGAAGGCATATGGTATGCAGAATGGTGCGTAAAACTGAAGACAATTCGTAGTAGCAGTACATGGTGAAGGTGTGCGATACGAGAAATGATTCCCAAAATGGTTCTACATGATGGTACGTAGTGAAGAGATGCAGTACCTGTACCAACATACATATGGCACGTGGAAGGTTAATGGTACATGATAAAAGTTCATAGTTCAGAGGATTTCACTACATGGTGGAGGATAATATTATGAACATAGAGTTCATTTTATAGTGAAGTTTTTCCCCCATTAAAAATTTTAGTAATTCAAATTACTGAAATTTGGGGTGTTATGTGCCTATTTAAGGAGAAGTAAACCCCTTCGTTAAAGGAGAATACTGGAGATTAAAATTTCACAAATAAAATCAAGGATGTCTGAAGTGGTACGAGGAGGAAAAGAATATACATGAAGAGAATCATTCACATAAGGAAAATTGATTGAAGAAGAGAGCATGGTTCCCGTAGGAAGCTCTCACAGTATACGGTTGAGCAAGGCAGTACGCAGAGTAGGACATTAGATAGAGGAGGGGAGTAGTATGTAGTGTAGGGTAGTATGTGGAGAAGTAATGTTCATGAAGGAGTTGGATGGTATGTGGAAACAACATCGGTATGCAGAAATAGAAGGACGATATGGAGAAATAGAAATGGTACATGGAAATAGTACGATGGTACAAGGAAATAGTAGAAACACATTGAAACAATAGTAGTATACAGAACATCCATGGAAGCCTGATAATTGGTTAAATCAGTTTTTGAAATTAGATTCTATAACATATTAGTGTACGAGAAAATAAATTTCATCCGTGACTAATTATGGGACTTCAATAGAGCATCCATTAATACTTTATGATGCATGAATTAATTCTAAACCATTGAAGCGACCTTCAAGTGGTTAAACTTAGTGAAGATTCTTCCAACGATGTGAGAAGGAGGAGTCAATAGAAGTGATCTGAGGGACGCAGTGTGGTATCCCTAAAACCTTGTAAAGGCAGTGTTCCTGTCATAGATTAACAATGTTAAAATCTTGTAATCCACAACATATAAATATTTATGGTTTTTGGTACAACTGACACACTTTCGATGTATTCTCTTTGGATGTATCCCTTAGTGGTGAACCAAGTTAACTTACTATGTTATTGCATTTCATGTGATTGTTTATTTTCTGCACTTCTTCTTCAGAAAAGTTTAACTGGTTCCTACCAATGTGGGAACAAGATCAATCTGTTTAAAAGAAATAGTTGACACCCTAATTCACCCTCCCCTCTCAGGGTTCTCTAGGGTCCATCAAGTAGTATCAAAGGATAAACCATGCTTGTGTTGAATCTATCTATCATGGAGAATCCAATCAATGTTAGGGGAGTTCCCCTCTTCGATGTAAGTCATTTTTAAATATGAAAAAATAGGATGAGATCTCACCTAAGATCTGTTACAATGGAAGTCATATTTGCTATTGTTCATGGAATTCAAGTCACTAATCCTACAGGGATGTCAATGAACGATACATATAAGAAATTTCATGAGGTTGAGGCAAAAGCACAAAATGCTCTCATTGCATCCCTTTCAGATCAGATTTACCTAAAGGCAATGAGTTTCACATCTTCCAAGTCAATGTGGGTTAAAATATAGAATAATTATGATGGAGATATAAAAGTGAAGGAGGAAAAACTTCATGTAATACAAAACATGTTTGATGATTTGATGATACACCATGATGAGAACGAAGAATCCTTTTTCAATCGAATTACTAAAGTTGTCGGAGCAATCTGAGTTCTGGGAAAAGAAATCAAAGACATTTACAAAGTGAATAAAATCATGAGAAGAGTTCTACAACATTACAATGAAAAGGAGTCAGCCCTTGAGGAATTATATCTCTCCAAAATCACAGTTGATGATCTTCTGATCAATATATAATCTTATGAAATTAGAATCAAACTAGAGGAAGCAACGACTAATGTGAGAAAGGAAATGGAATTCAAAGCCATGGGAAAAATAATTGTTTTAGGAGATAGTAGCGATGAATATAATAAGGAAAACGAAACCATTTCATTAGTTTCCAAGAATCTCAAAAAGGGAACTGGGAAATTCGAAGTAAATCTACCTATGGATTATTTTAACTATGGAAGAGTTGCGAACATTTCCTCATAGTGCTCAAGAATATTTGATGGAAAAGATACAGAAGTTGAAAACATGGAAACACCTTATAAAAGATTCTTCAAAAATGGGAAATTAAAATTTGAAAATAAAGTACAGAAGAAGATTTTTGTCTGTGAGGATGAAGTTGATGATAATTAATTCTATTAGGAAGAAGATACAGAATTTAAGACTGGAGACAAAGACTCCATGGTGGAAACCATTGAAAAGTAAAAACTATTGACAAATATAGCTAGAGATAATAAGGTGAATACTAATGACGTTACCAAGTTACATATTAAGGATGAATTTGGTAAGCATGAGATTAAATTTAAGAGATTCAATAATTGGAATGTAATGGTGGAGAAATCATCAGAATATATTGATCAACTGGATGCAAAAATTGAACAACTGGAAAAATAGCTGAAAGTAAAATCATCCATACATGAAATAAATAATGATGTCATGGAACACAAAATAACAATTGAAGAGCAAGAAAAGGTCATTAACGAACTTACCTTGAGACTGAAAAGAAGTCTATGACCATTGAGGGACTTGAAGAAAAAGTTGTTACTCTGACAAGAAACTCGGAGGTGAATCAATTTCAAAATAAATTAGAAGAAAATAAAATTTTGAAGTTTCTCAGATGCTAATCTGATAGAGAGAGAAAAACATGGTTATGATAGAGTTGAAATGATCTTAAGTGATCAAAGACCCACATGAATGGGAAATAGTGGAATTGGTTGTGATTTTGAAATGTTATATTTTATACATAAAGTGATCTATAATAAAGGGATGATGATAGATGATCATGTTTAAAAGACACTAGATGTGTTGAAAATGAAACCCCTAAATCAAACTGAGAGGAGAGTGGAAAATTTTCTTCAAGTGTCTAGAAATGATATGATGTTCGACTATTTTCTTGAGGAAGAAGGCATGATGATAAATAGAATGGGGAAGACATTTCCTTTCATGAAGTGTTAGTTTTTTGGCGATTTGGGACATGCCTTGCCATACTGTGAAGAGGAAAGGAGCTATATGAATGGGAAAGATTTTAGTGTTTAAAAAATGAGAACATATTCATATCCTATATCTTATGTAAGAAATAATTTCTATTGATATTGTTTTCACTATTTTAACTTTGTCCATAAATTTTTGTTTTGATGGAAGTGGTATGATAAGAGAAATTCTTTCAATGTTCAAAGAGAAGCCAATACATGTCAAACAGACAATGTTTCTATTTCAAATCGGTTTTCTCCTCCAGAAAAAGAACGTGAATATGAAGAACCCATGTACACAAAAGAGACAAATTAAAGGCCATCAGCTCCCTACACTCAATCAAATATCTCATGGAATGAAAAGAGGATAATTGAAATGTCCAATTTTTCAGAGGTATCCCTCAAAGTTAAAAAGAACAAAAACACCTAGATTCATGATAGTCGATGTTCATACCACATGACAGGTAATGCAGACCGATTAATTAATGTCATGAAAAAGGTCGACGGAATAGTGAGGTTTGGTAACAAAGGTTCTTTGAAGATAAAAGGCTGTGAAAGTACTGAGTTAGCTAATAGAGAGAAGAAGAAAACTAATGTCCAGTATATGGATGGTCTGCATCACAATCTTCCTAGTGTGAGTCAACGATGTGTCTATGGTTATATTGTGAATTTCAATAAAAATGGATGTACAATAAAAGGAAAGTATGTGAATTATCTCATAAAAGGATATAGACCAGAAGGCAACTGATTTAAAGTTGACAAAAATGATAATATTTTCTACCTAACAATTGATGAGGAAAACAACCTATGGAATCATATATTGGTGCACATCAATTAGTAAGACGTGGAAAAGATATCTATGATGTAAGTAGTTACAAATTTCTCAAATATGAAGTTTGAACGAGAAAGTACTTGTGATTCTTTCATGTGATGGAAAATGGTCTACAATTCCTATCAACCAAAGAATAAAAGAGCATCAAATCTCATTGGCCTCATCCATACAGATCTATGTGACCCGAAAAATATTTCTGAAGACATGGAGAGAGGTACTTTGTTTTTTTCATAGATGATTATAGTAGAATTTCATGTGTGATCGTTATACACCGGAAGTGACAAGTTCTTGATTGCATGAAAACGTATTTAAAAATCACCGATATTATTTGTTGGGCATAAGATCAAAGTACTACGGTCTTAAAATGGAGGGGAATAGACGTCCATTGAATTTGAATATTATCTAGAGAATCATTGGATACAATATCAGGTCACATCTGTGAGAACTCCACCGTAAAATGGAATTTTTTTGTATAATAATCAATAGGTAAACAACATGGATATAACTAAGCTGAATGACAGTCGTATTCCTCAATATTACTGGAAAAAGGTAGTAAAAACTGCATTGTATATTCAATATCTAAGAGGGATATATATGGGTGAAAAAAACTATATTAATTGTGGCAGGGAAGGAAAAAAACTATGAAATATTTTTGTGTTTTCATTAGAAAATGTTTTATATGAAACAAATAAAGAAATGAAGGGAAGTCTGGAGATAATCCAAAAGAAAAAATATTTCTTGGATACTCAATGAATTGAAAATCCTACAAGTATTTCAATAAGTGCTTGGGATGAATTGTGGAAATAAGGGATCTAAAGATCATTTAAGAGAAAAAGACAAATGCTTCATGGTATTCTTAGGCTGATGTGATAGAAGATGTTGGAAAATATGAACATGGAAAAAATGCTAATATTGAGGAAGAGAAAGGTGTGAAAAACATTCATGAGTCACAACTAGATGTTTAATCTGAAGAATAATCCAAAAAAGAAGTCGTATTTTGAGAGAATTTTTTTGAACCCCAAAGGAGAAATCGAAGAGTAGAGATTTATCAGTCCAACATTATAGGGGATCATAATTCACCTACATAGATAAGGATATTGAGGAATAATGCACAATATGCATTTCTATTAGTTGTGGAACCATCCACATTAGAAGTGGTTGTAAATCATGATTCATGGGTGAAATCAATTAATGCGGCGTTAGATTAGATTGAAAAAAATCAGACATGTGATCTTGATAAAAGACTTGAAGATAATAATTTGATTTGTACAAATTGGATTTTCAAGAAAAAAATTAACAAACATGGAAATGTGATCATAAATAAGGTGTTCTTGGTCAATAAAAGATATTCACAAATCAAAGGCATTTATGATGAGGAGAAAATTTCTCTCATAGTGAGACATGAGTCAATCAGGCCATTTCATGCGATGTAAATCCAAAGAGGTTATAAATTATATCAAATGGATGTTAAGAAATCATACTTAAATGGAGTATTGGAAGATGAAGTATACATTCAACAACCCGTATTGTACTTTCTTGGAAATGATGAACTAAAAGTTTTCAAATTAAAGAAATCTCTTTATGGACTGAAATAGGAACCACAGGTGTGTTACTCACTGTTGGAATCGTATTAGAGAAATCGTGAGTTTAAAAGAAGAGTAGTGGATCAAAATCTCTAAGTGAACAATTCTCAACATGATCAGTTCATGGTATTGGTATACATGGATGAAAATATTTTTCTAGAAGAAGACAAGGATCATTGGATGAATCATCCAATCACATGAAATCAGAATTTGAAATGTCCATGATTGGTGAACTCACAAACTTTTTAGGGCTGCAGGTACTTAAGAAGAAGGATTACACTTTCATTTCACTAGAAAATTATGAAAGGGAGCTACAAAATAAATTCAATAGGCATGATTCCAAAACAATGTCGACTCCGATTGTAGTTGGATCAATGCTCGGAATGAATTTGGAGGATACTTCTATGAATCTCACCATGTACAGAAGAATCATTGGAAGCCTATTGTACCTGGCAGAGACATTGTCTGATATTTTCTTTCCCACTTGACTTGCGGCCCATAGTCAGTGTAATCTGAAGGAAGAACATATAGGGGTAGTGAAAATAATCCTGAGGTATGTTCAAGGTACACATAATTAAGATCTATAATATCTTGCTGGAAAAAATAGTGAAATATCAGCATTTTATATGCTAACTAGGATAGAGATGTAGTGGACATAAAGTCTACCAGTGGTGCAACACTCTATATTTGGAAGAAATGTGTTGGCTATTTATGCACGAAATTGGAAAGTACTTCACTTAGTACTACTGAAGATGAATATATATATACTCAAAGGCATGCACTCAGTTACTTTGGATGAAGAAACAACTGAGAGTCATAGGTGATGTGTTGAAACAACCAATGGTGATTAACTATGATAACAAGAGAGCAATTGATCTTATGAAGAATCTTATTCGGCATTCTCGTACGAAACATATTAAGATCAGATATCATGCCATCAAGGAAAAAGATGAGCAATGCATGATCAAAATGGACCATGTGGGAGTTGAAGATAAAGTGGTAGACATTATTACCAGGACATTATCAGAGGCTATGTTTGAGAAACATCGGTTGAACCACAACATTCACCCACCTCCCAATGCATAAGGATGTTATGAGATTCCTCTATCCCCAGTTGTTTTATCTATTTTTTATCTGTTTGTGGAAATGATGCATGTTTATGGGGGAGATACGATCTAGCAGGAGCATGTTGTTTTTTGTAAAATCTACAAGTAAATATTTGGTTCATTGGGTGTATTACCAATGTGATAGAATGGATAAATTCAATGAAGAGTTTTCTATTTCTTCTAGTTACGAAAGAGATAGAGAATAGAGAAATCAAAAAATGAAACTATGGGGGAGAAAAGAAAAGAATGAAAACTCAATTCATTTCCTCTCTCTTTTTTTCTACACCGAGCACTGCTCACATAGACATAGAGTGATGAATGAGTTGTTTCCTGAAGGTTCGTTTTTTGATCATGGCTGTCTCATCAATGAATTTATCTAGAGATTGACAACAAGCCCAATGGGGGAGATTTTGGAAACCAAGACTACAAATTTCTAATAATGGAGGTTGGTTTTTGTTTGTTTTCAACCTACATATGGATGAATATAGATTTTGAAAAGAATAGTTTCATACATTTGAGGCTGAAAGCTGTTTTGAAGGTGGCACAGTTTCCCTGTAGATGCCAAATTTTTGGGCATAAAAAAATTGGAGTTTTGTAAATGTTCGCAGCAACGGTATGAAGTGAAGGAGTGCAGTACGCGGGGAAGGTGCGTGGTACACGGTGAAGGCGTGTGGTGCGCGGTGAAGGCATGTGGTATGCGGTGAAGGCATGTCGTACGCGGTGAAGGCGTGTGGTACACGGAATGGTTTTTAGTACTGAAAAAATTTCACAGCGCTGTTATGTGGTGAGCGCATGCGGTATGCAAAATGCTGCCAAAAATGATTCACAATGATGATATGAGGGGAAGAGATGCCATACATAGAGTGATAGTCATATGGTATGTAGAAGGTTAAGGATACATGATAAAGGTTCATAGTTCAAATTGTTGCAGTACATAATAGAGGCTAATAGTACTCAGATGTAGTTCAGTTCATAGTGAAGACTATCCGACATTGAAAATTTTGGTAAATCAGATTACTAAAATTTCTGGTGCTATGTGACTATTTAAAGAGTAGTAATACCCTTTGTAAAAGGATGATATTGGAAAATAAAATTTCCAGAAAAAATTTGGTGATGTCCAAATTTGTATGCAGAGGAGAAGATGGTACACAGAGAGAATCATCTATGTAAGAAAAACAGTTCGGGGAAGAGAGCACAGTTCACACAAGAAGCACTCACTGTACGCGGCTGAGCAAAGAAGTACACAGACCGGGATAGTACACAGAGGAGTGGATTAGTACACAATGTAGGGGAGTATAGGGAGAAGTATAGTTCATGGAGGAGTTGGATGATACATGGGAACAACTACGGTACACAGAAACAATTGGACATTACAAAGAAACAGCAACTGTGCATAGAAATACTAGATATTATACAGAAAGAGATGTGGTATGTGGAAAAATAAGCAGTACGCATAACAGCCACCAAATGAAAATTGGCCAAATTAGTTTGAGAAATTAATATCAATATCATATCAGTGTATGGGTAACTACATTTCATATGTGAGTGATTGTGGGACTTCAACAGAGCATCCATTTATAGTTTAGGATACATGAATAAATTATAAACCATTAAAGTGACCATCATGTCCTTATATGGAGTGAAAATTCACCCACTTTATTGAGTAAGGGGGAGTTACCTGAAGTCATCTTAGGTATGCAGTTTTCTATTCCTAATGCCTTTAAAAGGAAGTGCTATTGAAATAGAGTGATTGTGCTAAACTCTGGTAATCCACAACTTGTGAAGATTAGTGGTTTTTTGGTATGGACAGAACACTATTGGCGTATTCTCCTGTGATGTAGCTTTTATTGGTGACCCTTGTAAAATTGTTGTGTCATTGTTTTATATGTGATTTTTAATTTTCTACACTTTCTCTTCAGATTGGTTTAATAAGTTCCTACCAACATGGGAACAAGAACCATCAGTTTAAAAAAAATATTTGACACCTCGATTCACCCCTCCCAACTCAAGGGTTATGGGATCCCTCAGAAAAATATATATAAATTGGCATGAGATTACCCCAATAAAAAAGAACAATTAGACCCACCCTACTCGATCTGGAGTCAAAATCACCCTGAAATTTACGAGTGACTACATCAGAACATAAAAACTAGATTGGATGGTGCTAAAATTCTATGTAGTCTTTAATAATGAGTATGTAATCCATGCAGATAATCAATTATAATATTTTATGATTTATAAATTAAAATTCCCTCTCCACTTCATGGTTTAAAATCATTACATGACATGGTTGGAACTTGAATCCTTGTTCCTACCTCTTTCACAAAGGTGTGGAAAGATCTAACAAGTAAAAAATTTGGTGTAAACTCAAACCCATAATTTCATCTAGAATTTATGATAATAAATAATAAGTAGAACATGTTTCACATAAATCTAGCACCATTTATGATGAAATAAACATTGTACGTCTAACTATGTCTTACCCTAATTCAAATTCCTCTAGTTCTTAATCATATGCATAAAGATGTGCAGTCTTAGAAACTCCATGAGTTTTCTTATCTATATAAACAAACCCATTATCCCAATGATAAGACCCCCCAAAAATTGGAGAATTAATATGAATCTATGGGAACTCGATTAATGTGGTTGGAACCATACTTTATTAGGATACCACATTAAAAAATGATTCAAATCACTAGATTTCCCACAGTCATGACAAGTATTGGGATCCTCTACTCAATTTGTCTTAGTATGAACAGGCTGCTCCAAATGATAGAAAACAATTTTCGGATGTCCATATGAAGACCCAAAAGGGTTTTGGATAAAACTAGCTTCCATTTAACATTATTTTCTGTCTAGAAGATACACCCTCACTAATGATAGTTCCAACCAACGATCCCCGGAAACCTATTTTCCATCCACGTCTATCTCAATGAAAGATTTTTTATCAATTACCTCCACAAAAGTCAGAAGGAACATAAAAATCAACCTAAACCGAATATCTAGACTCAATCCCAACACAAATTATTGATACTTTAGGTAGTCATTGATGAAATTCTCCAGTGCCAGATACACCATCTTAGCAAAATGGGTGGAACAATCCAAAAATTTTATCATCCCATTCTCCAAGATAAGAATCTCTTGGGTCATGGATACATGTAATGACTTAGGGATAAACTAATAATTAAATATTATCTCTAAATAAGTATAGGTATGGTCCTCATGCAACTTCAAATACAAAATGTATTCCCACTATTTTATTTTTAGGCCGTTGGGTTTGTACGTGGATAACCTCCTCTAAGAGTACTCAAGAATATTCATGAAGTTGAAGATCCTCTCAATCCACTCCAGACATTATTATAATTCATGAAATCCTTTGTCACTATGGGTGATTGGTGGATAATACAATATAAATTATTATCTATGGTCCACTGCTCATCTCAATTTCCTGGATCCTTCTTAACCTTGAGTGTGAATAATGTGGATTACAACTTATAGAAAAGAAGGGTCTACTGGAATATTCTCCTGAAAATTATGTCTCATTGATCACTCTATTATATTTATAAGATCTCCTACAAGATGCATTTTCTTATAATCACAAGATAACATACAATTAGTAATGAGAAGAATAAAAAATAATAGGACTAACTTTAGGTATTGATATCAGATATTTTAAATTTCTAATAATTTATTGAAATTTAATGACTCATTGAACATGTATTATTCCATAAGAACATAAAATGTCTATTTAATTAAAAATTTCATACAGTTTATTAAAATGACCTCAAAAATAAATTCTCTACATTGTAGAAAAATCCTAACCACCCAAGGTAACTTGCACATAGATACATAAGTGAGCTGGCCAGACACCCTCTTACACTTAATCCTCAAATTCTAATGGTCCTAACTCCCATATACCCAAGACATACAACCAATCATAGGAAGTGTTAAAAAAACATTAGTCTAAGGATATATCTGATACCAATTTTTAATGAACCAACTTGGGTCAACTAGACAATCCACCCAAGTAGGTCTTCCATGTGGTAAGGTAAAACATGTATAATGGAAACATGTCCTGAATAAAACTAAAAAAGTCATAAAACAAGAGTAAAATTTGGAAGAAAAAATGATACAGCAATATCTATAAATTCCTCGATAAAGAGGATAAACCATAAATATATGAATTAGACATGACATAAAAGTCTATATATGACCAACTGTCACCTCCAAACCTACCTGATACAAATCTAACAGAAAACAAGAGAACCCAAAATATTATATTTTGACCTTAACTTTCTGTGAGTCCAAGAAAACAGGTTCTTGAACCACCTAATGTAAAAAAGGTAGGGTGTAGTCTTAGATCTCATAAGGATACAACCATAAATTATAGACAAGTTCTTATATCAATAATTCCCATGTAATATCTCTAAAAAAATCATGATATATAACATTTTTTTTAATTAAAAAGTTTTATACATTTATAATTCGTTCAATACATTCATACCATATGAACCAAATAGGAATATATCGAGTATAAAATAAAAACACTCAAATAAAACATGTGATAAAATATCTATGAAATAAATCCTTATGAAATAATTTATGTATAAAAGACAAAGTACCATAATTTTTCCCCATTATATAGGAATATGTCCATGAAAAACCAATATCAATTCCTACAATAGTATTTTAATTTCAAAAAAGTAACCCCTACTATTTCCACACACAATAGGGTCAACTATTTCTGTTGACCGATGCAACCGGGGTTCGAAATGTTCCATTTTTGTTCCAAAAACCTTTCGAAAAACATGCTCACATTTGATTTAAACCCTGTTTTCACCACATAAAATACATTTCAACAATAAAATAAATTAATAAAATAATTAGAGACAATTTAATAGATCCAAATACCTCAAGGATTATAGAAAACTACTTTAATTCACCAATGGAGTTCAACAAGCCACATACTATCCTTCTATACACATTGTTCGATAAGAAATCGAAAGAGACACAGAATAACAACCCTGATGGTCAATCATTGAAAAAATGACCTGAAAGTAGTAGAGACCCCCAAAAAAACCTAGTATATCTCATATGTCTCAAGAGGAAAAGATAATTGAATATTATTAGGTGTTATAATTTTTAATGAACGAATCTAGGTTAACTAGACAAGCCACTTGAGTTGGCCCACCATGTGTTAAGGCGAAAGGAGGTTAATGAAATGAGTCTTGAATATAACCAAAATAAAACATACATCCAGAAAATATTTTGAATGGGAATAAATAAACAACAAGATATATAGAACCCAAGATAAATAAGATAAACTAGAAAGGTAGGAATGATCAAGAAAAATGAGTCTCTATATGACCAACCATCACCTCTAAAGCATACCCCTGTGAAGAAAACATATTGAATGAAAAACTTTCATGTTACATGATGACCATAAATATTTTGAAGTCCAAAATAAATAGGCATACAATTAAAAATTGGAAATGTAGAGTGTGATCATAATGCCAAGCAGGATACAACCAAAGAATCGATTCAAGTTATAATATAAAAAATGTACAGCTTCCAACATTAAATGAAAATAAACATTATAATGATTTTTCATAAACAGAATCATTTAGAAACATTTCCTTTGATTTCCATTTATTCATACCATATTCATTATAAAATAAGATACCAGGTATAAAAAAAATAGGTTAATAAAATATGTGATATAATATCCATGGAATAAACTATCATGTGATAAACAACATATAAAAGAAAAAGAACAAAAAGTATGCCTTAGTATATGGGTGTATGTACTAAAAATAAAATATAAATTCCTAACATTGTCTTTTGATATCACAGATAGAACCCCTAGTGGTGCTACACACACTAGGGTCAACTAGGTCAATTTCTTGATACATCAATGGATCCCAATGTGCCATGTTTCTTCAAACACTATTTCCAAAACCATGAGCACATTTACCTAAAACCATTTATCCATCAGAAAAAATTCATTTCAATAAGAACATAATGAATTATATTAATTAAAAACAATTTAATAAATAAAACTACATAACTAATAATAGAAACCTATCTGCTTTTGACAATGGAGATCAATAAACATTGGATTGGCATTCAATAGACATGGCCTAAAAAGAAACCGAAAGTGATGCACTACAAAATCTATGAAGATCCATTAAAAAATAATTTGTAAGGACTGGAGATCACTAAAATAACATGGTAGTGCTATAGGCATCAAGAGGAAAATCTGATAGAATATAATGAGGTGTTACATTACCCTAAAACCTTGTCTCCTGTATAAAGTTAGAATTAGTGTCACATATACTTTTTTTAATTTATATCTCATAAAAATGATCTATTTTATATTATTTATTATTCATAGACATTGCTTCAAGTATTTATCATCTTCTTCTCGAAATTTCACTAAAATCCAGATATTGAATAATTTTACATTTCTATAGATAAATGATTAAAAAATAGAGTTGCGGATTGAATCAATATTAACTACTTCTAACACACAATAATTGTTCACAAATTTTTTTTTTCATCCTCATTGAAATAATATTAATATCCTATTCATACTATAGAATCAAATAATATTTCAAAGAATGATGAATATTTTTGATTCTTCATTAGAGAGTTTGACTCACACATTTTCTAACGACCTGAACATATTTATAATATTTATTTCTTAAATTTGTGGGTTATTTTATTTTATACTCAACAAAATTATATAATTTAATTAATTATGTGAGTATAATTTAAATGAGACCTTTGGGTTTTGACTGTTATATGACCGTTGGTCAATATGACCATTGTAAAATATACTCTTAATGTTATAATTATTTTTTATAAATTCAAATGATCATGGTTAATTAAAATAGAAAAACAAACAAACAACCTCATATAGTAGACTCGGGTCATATGAAGCCCATCTATCAGAGCTTGGGAAGGAGGTGGCTTCACTTGGATTTTCTCTGGCCAAGCCCAAGCTAATCTTCAACATGTGAAACATGAACAGAATCATCTATGAGAGAAGATCATGCTGATAGAAATTACCACTCAGGAAATGTTGTTTGAGACACCCCAAGATTCTATCTCCCTATCACACCATACACTTAGGTCATATGCAGGTGTAATAAGGGGCTATGTAACAAAGCCTTAGTAACATTCTATAAACCTTTTTTATAAAGAAATTTCATTAGTTTTATTTTGTTAAAATTGGTTAAATTCAAATGTCAAGATAAATATAGGATAAATGTATATAAGTTCCATATTATTGATGAATTTTGGAAAAAGGGGTATTTTAAAATATTTTTTCATTCTTTAAATAATTAATAATGTGAAATTATTTTAAAAAAATGGTCTTGTACAGTTGTGTTTATTAAAAAATTTAGAGCCTAATAAGATCACCATTATTTCAATTGAATAGTAAGGTATGAATAATATCATACCCTTATTAATAATAATCAATAGAAATGAATATTAAATCGGCAAAAGAAATATAAACTTCACCCATGAATGTAAAAAATACTTTTTAGACATCTTAAAAGTGAAAAAATGATCATAGTATAAGTTTAGGTATTTATGTATGTCATAAATATTTTATTTAAAATTTTATAATTAATTTAATAATTTAAAATTGGAATTTATTTTCATAAAATTTAATCATATATTGTTACATTATTTTCTTATGGTTATACGATAATTTTATGGGACCTTGATTACTTTTTTATGGTGTTACAAAATGAGTTATAGTTTTAAAGGTGTATTTTTAGAATAAATAATTTATTTATTTAAAATAAAATTAAAAATATTTATAAAATTATTTTCATCTTATGGATTTTATTTTTTAATTAAGAGAATGAATATTAGTTTAGATTGATTTTTCTGGTTTTTTCTAAAATAGTTGATTTTTCGGTGAATAGTAAAAATACTGTTTTGAGTTTTGTGTGTTTAATGACATCATTGATGACATAATAATGATTTAATAAATCTGGTATACTTTTGAGTAGTAATATATGTTATTTAGTGTCCTAATTAACCAATACCATTGGAGAATACCACGGGCAAGCCCGTGGTTTTGAAAATACCACCGATGAGGTGTCCTGTGGAAATTAATTAAATATTCTCTCACTTTTCCTATAAATACCTACCCATTCCCTAATTAATTTAATTCCAAAATCACCTACAATTATGAAGTAGTCTTTCTACCTCCAAAGGAGTCCTACCAAGGTGTCTTCAATCCTCCCAAGGTCCATACCTTCAAGATTAAGAAGTTACTCTTCAATGTAAGGGAACCTTTCACCCTCCTCTTTTACATAATGACTTTCCTTATTTTATGTCTTATAATACCATTTTATTATGTGGGATATTGTTCTTATATATCATTATTACTATAAATTCCATTTTCAATTCATGAGATACCATTTTCTCTCTCATCAAATGATTTTATGAATTTTTATGTGATGTCGTTAGGCTGCCGAATTTTCATAAAAGAAATCGCATTTTCTCTTTTCCTTCGAGCTTAATTTTCATATGGTATTTCATTAAAATATCTATAACATGATCTTATTTATTTTTATTATGTAGCAATAATTTATTATTACTTATTTATGAGTGGGTGACCCTTTTCCCCACTCTTTTCAATGTTTTCTAAAACCATGTTATATAGTCATTACGCTGCAGAATTTTCGTCTCAAAATGTCTCTCTCTTTCTCTCAATAAATTCTCTCATCGTATTTATGTGAATACCCAGAACTATTTATTATTTATTTGAGTACAAAAATAGAGAAAAATTATATTCTTGATTCTGAAATTGATATACATATAACCATAATTTCTTTCCAAGTTTTATAAATGAGAGAATCATCTTATTTTTGAAGCACTTATTAAAAGTTACGATTTTGAAGTGAAACCCATTTATTTTACTCTATTTGGGTTATTTATGAAAAGTATGATTATTATCTATGTGTCTCACATTAATATAAAGACATATTAAGGGTTCTCCATGATAGCTCTTCAATGCATTGGGTAAAGAATTTAATCTCTAGACATGACAAGGTTCACGATACCTTGGTGAATAACCTTTGTAATTTTTTGACACCTTGGGGATGAACCTCGGTGATATATCCATGAATGTCTAAATGGAATATTTTTAGCCACCTATTCAAGTTAGGTTTCATGTTATTTTCATTATGAAATTCCTATACATCCATTTCTCATGTCTTTATATTTTTTATCAAGTTCTTATTGATATGACAAGTAAAGTGATTCATTTGTTTACCCATACCAGGCCATCTACTCACCCTTTCTTATTATGTATGTCTACAAGTTATGAGATGAAATAATTGTACTTATGATGAATCTATGATGAAGCCTAACAAGTTTATTAAAATAATTTTTTCTTTTGTATTCACGTATTATGTTCCTTATTTCCGAGACACCAGATTTTAAAGATCCTCTGTATGTAAAATGTAATGAAAAGTTATGTAATAAATTGGCGGGGATGCCATTGTTGTATCAAATTATAGTTTATTTATTTATAGAAATTAGGATATGAAAAATTTAATAATAAATCTATAGAAAATCTTAAATATTGGAAAACTTCCTGTTATTTTGGTGAGTATTGAGTAAGTGGTTTATCAAGAAAATACATCCATGTATGGATACGAGCAGGTAGAGGAAGATCTAAAATAGATATACCTAGGAGTGAAAACTCTGACAATGAGTTTCGGGCATGAACCAGGGTATCCTAGTACACAACTATGGGGATTTCTACACTCTTGGTTATGATACTTCTAGGGGATATGTTTGGTTAATCATAAGATTTTTATGGATCATTATGACGAATTTATAGAGAAATATAATTGTGTAAAGATGTTTTAAGACATAAAATCCTTTATAGTTAAAATATTTGTAAATGAAATAAGTTTCTCACTATGGTTTTATTATTTTATAAAATGGTGGGAAATTGGAGGAACTGTGAAATTTGTGACTGCAATGGACCATGCACTGATGGCCCTCTGATGGAAGTCGGAATGGAAATATTCATGAAAATGATGAACCAACTGACCCAAGTTATGGAAAATTACTTGAATAAAGATGATAGAATGTTCTCACCTCAATGGGAACAACTTTCTGTTTAATCCATTATGAGTCAACAACCACCAACCTTTAGCGGATATACTGACCCATTGATTATTGAATAGTTTATCAGCTCTATCAAGAAGAGACTTTCCATTCTCTAATGTTCTGAACAAGAGAAGGTTACCCTGGCTGTCTATCGCATGGAGGGAGAAACTTATCAATGGTGGGAATTGATTAAAAACATAGGTCCCAGAGTGGATATTGAAGCAATAGAGTGGGAAGAGTTCAGAGGGATTTTTTATAACAAGTATTTCCCTCAATCAATGAGAACATGAATGGAGAAGGAGATTCAAGAGCTGAAGTAGAAGGAGAATGAATATGTGGGAATCTATGAGATGAACATCACAAGGAATTCAAATTACACCTATAGCTTTGTTATGGATCTAAATGGTAATGTTGATAGATTTTTCGGTGTACGGATACCTCATCTGCAGAAGAATCTATTCAATCGAGACTATGATAGCTATGAGGAGACCATGTAGAGTGCGATGAAAGTCGAGCTGGAGTTTGGTGATATGCTATGGTCACATAAATTAAATGACAAGAAGAGATCAATATATCCTAGATTAGGGAGGACTATTGATAAGGGAAGAAAAGGAAATCAAGTGCCACATCCCATGTGTAATAATTGTGGGAAGAAGAATTCTGGGAACTGCCTTCTTGGGAGTGGTAAATTCTACAAGTGTGGTAGAGATGGACATATTGTGAGGAATTGTCATAGTGAGGTGAAACCTCAACTTCCAAACACTAATGACAAGGGAAAGATGGTTCATTCCATACCTAATGTCATGTTCTTTAAGTGTGGACAACTTGGGAACATTTCCAATCATTTTACAAATCTAAGGGCAGTGGAGGGGAACTACTATCAGCCTCAGAAAAGGCCAAGGGAGAAAGGTTGTACTTTTTCTATCACGACAACTGAAGTTTAATCTCCAAATGATGTGGTGGAAGGTACTCTTGTTGTTTTCTCAAAGCTAGAAATCACTTTGTTTAATTATGGTTCTATGAATTCCTTTATTTATTCCAAGTTTTCAATGCATTTAGAATCAACCACCCGACTTGCAAAAAGTTGAGTTATCAGTCAAAACGATTAGAGGGATTATCCTAGCATTGAAAGAGTTTAGAAACTCTATAATTTAATTTTGTGAGAACATTATTATTGAAAATAAAGTAGTCATTCCCATGATGGAATTCAACATTATACTAGGGATGGACTTGCTCTCAAAGTATAATGCTATGATCAAATGCAGATGTAAGGAAATATCAGTAGTCTTGAATGGAAATCCTACCATTATCTTCCAAGGAGAGATATCTCAACCTGATCTTTTTCTAGAAGAACCTCCTATATCTTTCATTATGGAGTTGATCAGTGAAGAAGAATAAGGAAATTAGAGTTTGAGGATAGAAAGTGTCCCCATCATCCAGGAATATGTTGACGTATTTCCTGAGGAGTTTCCCGGACCTCCCCCAAAAAGAGAGGTAGAGTTCTCCATTGGACTAGTACCTAGATCTCATCCGATATCAAAGACCCCTTATAGGATGGAAAATGTGGAGCTGGAGGAATTAAATAAACAACTCCAAGATATTTTGGAGAAAAGGTTTATCCGACCGACACTAGTACTGGAAACTTTTTTAACGTCACCATTTTTTACGTAGGTTATATATAACCGACATGAAAATCTGTGATACATGGTTTTTTACGTCGGTAATTTTATAACAGACGTAAAAAATACGGAGAGTAAAGTTTTTTAGGTCAGTTATTTTAATAAACGATGTCAAAAATCCCATGCGTTCCTTTTTTTCGTCAGTTATAAATTAATCGATGTAAAAAACTAAAGCGCGGAATTTTTTACGTCTGTTATTTGATAACTAACGTAATTAATGAGGTATCTATGAATTTTTTACGTTGGTTATTTTATAACCAATGTAAAAAAGGTGGCATCTGAGGCCTTTTTGACATCGGTTATTTGATAACCGACGTAACAACCCAACCCGCAGAACTTCTAACGTCAGTTATATCATAACCTACATAAAAAACCAACACCCGACAGTTTTTACGCCAGTTATAAAATAACTAACATAAAAACTTTGGTTTATGGTGTGTTTTTTTGGTCGGTTATATAATAACCGACGTAAAAAATTAACAAGCGAAATTTTTAACGTCGGTTATAAAATAACCGACCTAAAAAAGTTGTATATGATACATTTAGAACAATGATATTTATAATAACCGACATTATAAATGTAATAAAAATAGTTTATAACATCGGTTATTAAATAACCGATGTTATAAAACATTTAAAAAATGAATACACCCTGTTGATTGTCATTTAGGATTTTTCAATCGACAGACCGACGACTCATCTCTCTCACGAAGAAATCCCTAATCGACTCTTTTATTTCATTTTTTTAAACTCATTTTCCATCATAGTTTATCATCTTTAATCTCCTTGAATCTATCATCTCCATTTGCAACACTCAGGTAAGCCTCCCACGACTTTATTTCATTCGTTTATTTCCGGATAGCCTATATTTACATTTTACGATTTTTTTTTGGTTAAAATAGGTAATATTATTTGATTTCAAACCCTCTTTCCTCATTTTTCCATCCTCATATTATTTATTATCAATTGATCTATTATATCTACTTGAAATATTCATGTATGCCTCCCCTACTTCTTTTTCGTTTGTTTTTGTTTCGCAGATGCCCGGCATTGATGGTAATTTTTGTTGTCATTGACAACTAATGATCTCATTCACCTATATTACTGCAAATTATATGTAAAACATTATGATACACCCATTCCATGTACCAGTGTGATTTATTTTATAAGTATATAGGGTTTTCCATGGAGGAATGTTTGTTTTGGATCCTTGGTTGTTTCTAATTTGGGTGTCACTTTTTGTTGTTCCATAATCTATTTACGTCACTTATTTTCATGGACTATTATAAGTCTACATATGCTATTAAAACCTGATTCATTGCACAATAGATCATTTTAGACTAGTAGGAGATACAGTTCATGGTTCTCATTTTGAATAATGGAAAGATACCAAAACTAGTATCTTGAGGTTAAAATTCCTAGATATGAAAGAACTAGTAGCTTGAGGTTAAAATCCAATGGTTCTGGGGGGGTTGTCAAGAGGGATGGTGGCTGTCCAGGGGGTTGGGGGCTGTCCAGAGGGTTGGGGGAGGTCCAGGGTGTCCATGTCGGTGGGGGGGGGGGAAGTCTAGGGCTGTGGGGGGGGGGGTGTCTAAGGGTGTGGGGGTGTCAAAGGGGGTGGGCGCTATACAAGGGGGTCGGTGTGTGTGTGTGTGTGGGGGGGGGGGGTTACAAGGGGGTGAGGGCCTGTCCAGAGGGTTTGGGGGGTTGTCTGGGGGGTGGGGGCTGTCCAGAGGGTTCGAGGGTGTCCAGGGTGGTGTCCAAGGGGGTAAGGGGTGAGGGTGGTGTCCAGGAGGGGTGGGGGGGTGCTGTCTAGAGGGGTGGGGGCTTTCCAGATGGTGGGGGGGGGGGGGGGGGGTTTCTAGAGGGGTGGGGGCTGTCCAAGGGGGTGGTGGGGTCCCGGGGGAGTACAAGGGGGCGGGGTGGTGTTCAAAGTGTTCGGGGGGGTTTTCAGAGGGTTGGGGGTGTCCAGGTTGTCCATGGAGGTTGGGGGGGGGGGTGCAATCCAGGGGGTGTGTGATTCTGGGGGGGGGGTGGTCCAAGGGGGTGGGGGTGTCAAAGGGGGTGGGGGGGTCGTGTCCAAGGTGGTGGGGGGGGGGGGGCTATCCAAGGTGGTGGGGGCCTATCCAGAGGGTTTGGGGGGTTGTCCGGGGGGTGGGGAGCTCACCAGATGGTTGGGGGTGTCTAGGGGGGTGTCCAAGGGGGTAGAGGGTGGGGGTGGTGTCTAGGAGGGGTGGGGGTGTTGTCAAGAGGGGTGGGGGCTATCCAGGTGGGGGGGGGGCTGTATAGAGGGTTGGGGGGTTATCCAGTGGGTTGGGGTGTACAGGGGGGTGTCCAAGGGGGCAGTGGGTGGGGGTGGTCATCAAGAGGGGTGGGGGAGCTGTCTAGAGGGGTGTGGGTGCTGTTGAGAGGGGTGGGGGCTGTCCAGGGGGTGGGAGTTGTCCAGAGGGGTGGGTGGCTGTCCAGGGGTGTGGGGTTGTTCAGAGGGTTGGGGGGCTATCTCGAGGGTTGGGGGTGTCTAGGGGGTGTTGAAGGGGGCAGGGGGATGGGGGGTGGTCTTCAGAGGGGGTGGGGGTGCTGTCTAGAGGGGTGGGGGTGCTGTCTAGAGGGGTGATGGGCTATCCAGGGGGTCCATAGAGGTGGGGGGGGGGGAGGGGGGGAAGTCCATGGGTGTGTGTGTGTGTGGGGGGGGGGGGGGGTGGGGGGTCCAAGGTGGTGGGGGGTGTCTAAGGGGGTTGGGGGATGTCCAAGGGGGTGGGGGCCTACCCAGAGGGTTTGGGGTTGTTTAGGGGGGAGGGCTGTCCTGAGGGTTGGGTGGTGTCCAGGAGGTTGTCCAAGGGGGTAGAAGGTGGGAGGTGGTGTCCAGGAGGGGTGGGGGAGGGGGGCGTGTGTCCAAGGGTGCGGTGGTGTCCAGGGGGTGTGAAGGGTGAGGGGGGTGGTGTCTAGTGGTGGGGGGCTATCCATGGGGGTGGGGGTGGTGTCGAGGGGGTGGGGCGGGGGGGGGGGGGGGGGGGTTGTCCAAGGTGGTAGTGGTGGACATGGGGTGTCCAAGGGGGTGGGGGATAAGTGTCAGTTGGGAGTGACTACTACATTGTGGTTTGTGATATTATGACATAATGATTGTATTGTTTCATGGATTTTAGTGTTCCAATATGATTCTACATGGTTATATATATATTTTGACCAGTCATCGACTATGAGAAAATTATGTGTTATGGGGGAAACCATGTTGTGGTTTTCAAATATGCGTAGTTATCCTGACCCCATTGTGATTTGATGATTGGATTTACATTGTGATTTTTACCATCTGAGTTTTTATTTTAAATTTGATTTGATTCTGAGGTTTACTCCATTTTATCCAATTTTCAATCAACCATTGTAGGCCCCATTGTTTTCATTGATTCAATGGAATTTAAAACTATTATATCTAACTATATTTTCTTTTTTAAAATCATATTCAAGCATATTTTTTTAAATACGCATAGATTTTTTTTATATTTCAAAATTGTTTTACATTCAAATTATGATTTTTTTTCATACAAACATATATTTATCTTATCTTAAAAAGATGTATAATTTTTATATTTGTTATAGGTATTAATGAGTCGAAGTTGGATTACGGCACATCAAATGAGAAAAGAATATGAGGAAGGTGTTGATGCCTTTTTGGAATTTGCTTAACCAAATGTTCCAAGTAGTGAATTTTTTTCCTTTCCATGCCTGAAATGTTTGAATATGAAGAAGTTGAAACATAGAGAGATAAAATATCATATGATTTTTCATGGTTTTAATTTGAGTTACAGCCCTTGGATTTGGAATGGTGAAACTATACGGAATGTCACTGATGATGATGATTCGCAAGATGGTATCTCTGATGGAATTGAAGAAATGATTCACGATATTGTAGTAGAAAAAATTGAGATAAAACTGACAATTGTGCGTCTATATGGTGATGCTGAAAAACCATTATATCCTAGTTGTACAGATATTACGGTTTTGTCAACGGTGTTAATATTGATTAACCTGAAGGAAAAACATGGATGGAGTGACCAGAGTTTTAAAGAGATGCTACAATTTATGAAATACATTCTTCCAAAAGATAATGATCTTCCAGATTCACATTATAAGTCCAAGAAAATATTATGCCCGATGGGATTGGGATACAAGAAAATACACGCTTGTCCGAATGACTGTATTATATATAAGAAGGAATATGAATTTCTATCATAGTTTCCTAAATGTGGGACATCATGGTATAAGGGGAAAGAAAAATCACAGGCTGATATAGTGATTACAAATATCCCTTTAATGGTATTTTGGTATCTTCCTACAATTCATCATTTCAAACATTTATTTTCTAATTCACATGATGAAAAAAGGTTAAGATGGCATGATGATGAGCGGTTATGTGATGGAAAAATATGTCATCCAGCTGATTCTCCACAATGGATGAAAATTTATGAGCATTATTCTACAATTGGAAATGAAATTAGAAATCTCGATCTAGGGTTGTGCATAGATGGAATGAATCCACACCAAAACCTCAGTAGCACACATAGTTCATGGCCTATTTTATTGGTAATTTACAACCTCTCTTTTGAAGTTTGTATGAAGCAAAAATATTTCATGTTGAGTATAATGATCTCATGTCTGAAGAAACCCGTCAATGATATTGATGTTTACATGTCACCGTTGATTGATGATTTGAAACATTTATGGGCTGATGTTATTAGGGTGTATGATTCTTATAAAATAGAATATTTTCAACTACATGCAATCCTTTTGTTCACTATAAATGAATTCCCAATATATGGAAATGTGTTTGGATACAGTGTTAAAGTGCATAAATCATGTCCAATTTGTGAACAATAGACGTCATATTGTCAATTGCATCATGGGAGGAAAACAATCTACATGGGTCATCGAATTTATTTCCCTATGGATCACAGTAATAGATTAAAAAAAAGGAATTCAATGGCTCATGATAATTTGATATTAGTCAAAAACCTTTATCCCCTGATCATTATTTTGAGAGGGTGAAAAACCTTGATGTGACATTGGGAAAGACACAGAAATCTGGTAATGATAGACATATTTGGAAGAAAAGGTCAATATTTTTTGAGCTATCATATTGGAGATATCATGAAGTTAAACATAATATTGATGGCATGCACGTGGATAAGAATATATGTGATTTTTTTTATTGTAACATTGTCAGATATTAAAGGAAAGAGGAAATATGTGTTTAATGAAAGATTAGACTTACTATCAATGGGAATATGTTTTGAGTTAGCTTTCACTCTTAAAAGAAGATGGACATTTCTTCCCCCAGTTTGTCATACATTATCGAAGAGGGAGAAAATTAGCTTTTTTCAGTGTCTTCATGATATCAAAGAGCCTCTTGGTTATTCTTCAAATTTAAAAAATTTTGTCTCATTGAAGGACTTGAAGTTGATAGGTATGAAATCACATGATTTTCACGTCGTGATGCAACAAATTCTACCTGTTTCATTGCATGGAATATTACCCATTTGGGTCAGAAAGACTATAATGAAGTTGTGTTATTCTTTCAATTTAATTTTTAATAAAGAAATTGATGTGAATTCTTTGAACATTTTGGAAAAGGATGAAATTTTTATAATTTTTCAATTGGAAATGTATTTTCCTCCAACTTTTTTTGATATAATGTTGCATTTAATTATTTATCTTGTTCGAGAAATAAAGCATTGTGGACCTGTACATCATTGTTGGATGTATCCTTTTGTATGGTATATGAAAATATTGAAGGTGTAAATTAAGAATCCATATCGACCTGAAGCCTCCATTATTGAAAAGTATATTTCTGAAGAGGTTGCCGAGTTTTGTACGAGCTACATGGTTGTGGCGCAACACATAGGTCTACCTCCATCTTGCCATGAACGAGTTAATAATGAGGGAAAGGGGATTTGTGGATTGAAATTCAAATCATTGTCAACTGAATAGATGAACAAGTTATAATCATACATCTTGAATATCAAATTTGATGCTCAATCGTATATCACATTGCTTATTAATGAGTTGGATCAATGTCATCCAAAGAAGAAAGAAATGTGGATTTTGAATTAGCACTACAAAACGTTTTTGTCATGGTTTAAATAGACCTTTCTTGGTAGAAAAAATGTATCAGAGAAATTAAAATGGATATTGGGTGGTCCACGTTTAAATGTGATAACATGGTCCGGTTATGAAATTAATGGCTATACATTTCATACGGTAGCTCAGGACAACAAAAGTGTAGTTCCGAATAGTGGTGTATTAGTGTTTACAGAAGCAATGCATTTTTCGAGTGCTAAGGACAAACACCCAATTTCTGCATCAAGTTCATATTATGGATTGATTGAAGACATATGGGAGGTTGATTACATTAAAATTAAAGTTAATGTTTTTAACTGTAAATGGTTTATCAGTAACAACAGTTTCATACACGATGAATTTGTGATGAAACTTTTTAATCTGAATAGATTGGAAGACACAAATGATTCTTTTATAATGAAAACAAATGCAAAACAATTTTTCTATGTAGTAGATCAATCAGATATGCAGTGGGATGTTTTTTTACAAGGGAAAAAACAATATGTTGGTGCGGATTAACTTGAGGAAGATGCTGATTTATGTGAGATCCCTACTTCCATGGAAAGATTAACAGAACGTAATGATGAGAATGTTGAAGACATGGTTTGCGCCATAAGGAATAATCACAAAGAAGGATTTTGTGAAAACAATCCATTTCTACCTCCCTAAAATTATAGGTAACATATGTTTATTTCTTGTTTACATTTATTTTTTTCATAAAATGTCAGATATTGTATGTTTTTTCTTATTTAAAACATGTATCAAAACAAAATAAGTATATGTTTTTGTTAGTTTTATGTTTGTTTAGTTTACTTTATCATGTTTACCATTACATGAATTATATATCTATTATTTTTGTTCAGTGACAATTAATTTACCATGTTTACCAGGTTTACCATGTTTACCATATTTACCATCTTGACCATCTTTACCATTGTTTAACATGATTACCATATTAAAAATGTTTACAATTATGTAACATAGTACAATTTTCTGTTTTCTGATTACAGTAGTATTAAAATATTTGAATTTGTATATTTGTGAACTAATGTTTGTTTTTTTGATTTGAAGGATAATGACAGATCATTCTGTTGATCAACCACATGATTCTGGAGACGAGCATATTGGTCATACCTCTGGGGAGGAACATTCAATTTCTCCTCTTGATGTTCCCCAATCTTCGTCATGTTCTCCTATTACAACAAAGAGTTCTAGAGTTGGTAAACCTGGGTGCACACGTTTACCAAAATTAGCACTTGCCCGTGCACAAGATCAGAGGATACTCGTTGAGTTTGATGATGATGATATTCCTAGAGGTCCAAATGCAAAATATTTTAAGAGTTTTGTATCAACTCAGGCTAAGAGCAAAGTAAGCATTTTGTATGATGAATAGAGAAGTGTGGATAAAGCGATAATCTCTCAGTTATATGATATGCTTTTGGTAAGATCTTTTTCTATTGTTTGAATATTTTATAAATGTTTCTTGTATATATAATATGTTAAACCTCTTCTTTATCAGATGAAATTTGATATTCCTGACACTAGAGGAGTCAGGAAGAAATGCTTATCGATGGCTTCCAAGAGATGGAGGGATTTCAAATCAACCCTCTCTTATGATTTCATTTTTGGTCATAGGAGTCACGAAAATCCTTGCCATATATATCCTTTTATAGATGAAGACACATGGAGACAGTTTGTTGAAAGTAGAAGAAAAGAGTCATTTTTTGGTAAGGGCAATGTATGCTTCTATATACTTTCTTATATAAATGATCTTATTAATGTTTTGTTAATGATTTATTATTCTTAATATACAACAAAAAAGGAAATATCATCAGGAGATCCAATCTAGAAATTTATACCCTCATAGTTTATCTCAGAGAGGGTATGCATTTTTGGAAAAACAAATGAGGGTAGAAAAAATTCAACAACTAAGAGATGAGTCTTGAAGCTCTAGAGAGGTGGACCCTCTATCCCCTCCATCTAGACATGAAAAATAAAAGAGATATAGGATGAGAAAAAAGGGAAATATCTATTGGAAGAATCGAGAATCGTAGCTGAGAGGATTGTAAGATATCTATTTTATTAATTTATGTTAACTATTTTCATCATATAATTTTAATCATTAAAGAAATGTTCAATTAATTAATACATGACTCTCTTGAGGAGCAGAGCTCATAGGGGGAATTTACAACTACTAGGAGGTAAGATATTTTATCGGTAGCATTGGGAAATCCCAAACATCCTGGTCGTTTAAGAGGATATCTGACAGGTGTATTGGTAAGAAAAGTGTTTCCACGTTCTTCAACTTATAACGTTAAGGGTGTTTATAAAAATATAATCCTTGGATGCTAATGTTCATAATATTAATAAAAAGATGGAGGAAAATATTAGAGTGTTGGTACAGTCTATGTTTCCATACATGAAACGACAATTTCAGACATCAGCTCCCAACCCTCCACCCCCCCCCTACAGACCCCATTATTTACGATCCACCTCCGCCAGTAGCTCCCTCTCCCCACCTCAGCCTGCGGACCCCATTTTGTATCCTAATCTTCCGCCGAAACTTCCTACTTTTTGCGAGTGGTCTGTTGATGATCCTCAACATCATATAGTTTCATATGGCCTGGTATGTTGTATAGGACATACAGTTCATCATCAAAAATTAATGGAAGAGAATCAGAGGGTCACTGTACATGATATTATAGATAGATCATCTTGAGTACCATTACCTACAGATGAGGTGATGGCAGTTGGACATAGTATCAGCCATTTTTTAATTTGTCCATCTAGACTTCTTCGACTCAATACCATAGAGGTATGAATGTTCTATCTTTAATTTTTTTATTAAAGTTGTTTTATCATTTGAAAACTAATATATTTTTTTATTTATTTTTACATGAATACTTCAAAGGTAAATAAATACTGCATAGACAACAACAAAGAAAAATGGCTATGACATTAGACACAGATTCTAGTAGTCTTGACAAATTGTCAAGATATAAAAATTTTTGGCGGGTCATTATGAGTTTCTAATGGAATCTCATGTTTGTGGACGTGCAATAACTGTGGGGATTATGAAAACTACTATCATGGAGCTTGTTACTGGAGATAAGTTGGGCATCAACATGGTGAATTTTTTTTCATGTAAGTCTTAACACCTTTTCCATGCGTTATATTTATTAAAAATGTATACTTATATCTATTTTTTGTTAGGTATCTTAATAACATTTGTGAGAGGAATGAGCTGAAAGATGTATATGGATTCACGGACCCACAATTGATTTCACCTGAAGCATGTGCATTGGATGAGGAACTAAGAATGCTTTATATTGCTGAAATACTTGAACAGAATATAGTCACACAATGTTGGATGATGCCTTTTTGTGAGAGGTAAGAAACACATCTCTCTTAAAGATTTCATTATATTTTAACATAAAAAACCACTAACCTTAAATTTTCTTTTATCCGTGATCCTTGGATGTTAGGGTTTTTTTCCAAGGAAGAAAACAATTTATTGGATATGCTCTGTACATGATGATGTGTGGGAACATTTTATGAATATATTGTAAAATTAAGTTTAAATTTCTCAAAAGGTTTATATATTATAATTAATTTTAAATTTACCCCATTGGAATTATATTCTAACAGGGGATGGGTCTACTTTTGGAAAAACACAATGAAAATGAGTGCAAAGATCAAATATGTAAATGAAAAGGTAGATATCCATTTATAATTTACACTTTTTGATTTATTACATAAAATTAATATATTGAATTTACACTCATTCAAATAGAATTGTCATGAACAACAAGGCTTCATCAAATGGATATATTATATGTTAATATTTATGTATGAAATAATAACAACTGGGACGGTTGTGAACTTTGACCCGGTAAGATTTCCTTTTAAACATTGCCATAATATTTCAACTTGATTTATTCATTATACAGGTTAACTACTATACTATTAATTTGTAGATATTTGATGACCCAGAACACTATACTTCTCAAGACATCAAACACTTACAAGTTGAGTGGTCAAATTATTTTACAGGTTTGATTGAATTTTATTTATTTGAAGTGAAAAATGTAATTTTGAATATTGTAGTTGTAATTGTGTATTTGGTAGTCATTTAGGTTGAATTTAGTTTTTTTTGAATTTGACAGTAAAAGTTTTTAATGTTATATATGTTAATATTTAATTTTTCTCTACTTCTTGTTTTGGTCTACTTATGATGGTTTTTCTGGTATAGATTCTACTCTAGGGGGGGGGGAGGAGGGGTTCCAAGGGTGTGTGGGGGGGTGTCTTGTGGGGTGGGGGTTTCCAAGGGTGTGGGAGGGCTATCTGGTGGGGGGGGGGGTCCTTGGTGTCTATGAGAGTGGGGGGGGGGGTGGTAATCTAGGAGGTGGGATCATTTACAGGAGGGTGGAAGGGTTGTCCAGGGGAGTGGGAGGCTGTCAGGGGGTGTCCAGGGGTGTGGGGGTGTCTTGTGGGGTGAGGGGGGTTTCCAGGGGTGTGGGAGGGCTCTCTAGTGGGGGGGGGGGGGGATGTTCAATTGGGGTGGGGGGGAGTCCAGGGGGTGGGAGAGAAGGCGCCGCCATACCGCGGGGGGATGAACGCCGCTGGAAGGTATTTATCACTCCCACATGTGAAACATTTTGAGAGCTCAAGCTTCTCATGTGGGAGTGATGAGTAACTTCCAGTGCCGTTCCCCCCCAAGGGGGTGTCCATGAGGGTGTCCAAGAGGGTGGGGGTGTCCAGAAGGGTGGGGGTGATTGTTCAGGGGGTGGGGGAGTCCAGGGGTTTGGTGGGGCAGTACATTGGGAAGAGGGGGTTATGGTCTGCTTTTGGTAACTTTTTGGTCTCTTTCAAAGGTGTGGGAGGGCTTTCCATGGGTGTGGGAGTGTAGTCCAGGGGGTGGGGGTATATAAAAGGGTGGGGGGGGGGGTTGTCTAGTGGTGTGAGGGGGCTGTCCAGGGGGTGGTGGGGATGTCTAGGGGTGTGGGGGGCTATCCAGGGGGTCAGGGCAGTCCAGGGGTATGGGCGGGTGTCTAGGGGTGTGGTGGGGGCTGTCCAGTGGGGTGAGGGGGGCTGTCCAGGGGGTGTTGGGGTAGTCCAGAAGGGTGGAGGGGGGGGGGGGGTTGTCCAGGGTTGTTGGGGGTTGTCCAGGGGGTGGGGGGAGTCCAAGGGTGTGTGTGGGGGGGGGGGGGGTGTCCCCGGGGGGTGGGGCAGCTGTGTAGGGGGTGGTGGGGAAGTCCATGGGGGGGGGGTGTCCGGGGGGGGGGGGGGTTCCAGGGGTGTTGGGGGCTATCCAGAGGGTGGGGGGAAGTACAGGGGTGTGGGGGCTATCTAGGGGTGTGGTGGGGTGTCTAGGGGTGTGGTGGGGGGATGTCCAGTGGGTTTAGGGGGTTCTGGTATGTTTTTGGTAACTTTTTGTTCTGTTTCAGGGGTGTGGGAGGGCTGTCCCGGGGTGTGGGAGTGTTGTCCAGGGGTGTGGGAGTGCTGTCTAGGTGGGGGGGGGGTATACAATAGGGTGGGGGGATGTCTAGTGGGTGGTGGTGATGTCCAGGTGTGTGGGGGGGGGGTAGTCTAGTGGGGTGAGGGGGTTCTGGTTTGTTTTTGACAACGTTGTGGTCTATTTCAGGGGTGTGGGAGGGATTTCCAGTGGTGTGGGAGTGTTTTCCTGGGGGTGGGGGTATACATGAGGGTGTGGGTGGGGGGGAGGGGGTTGTCCAGTGGTGTTTGGGGATGTCTAGGGGGTTGGGGGTAGTCCCGGTGTGTGGTGGGGGCTGTCCAGTGGGGTGAGAGGGGAGGGTTGTCCAGGGGTTTGGGAGTGCTGTACAGGGTGTGGGGGTATACATGAGGGTGTGGGGTTGTCTCGGTGTGTTAGAGGCTATTCATGGGGTCAGGGGCAGTCCAGGAGTGTGGTGGGGGCTGTCCAGTGGGGTGAGGGGGCTATTTAGGGGGTGGTGGGGGACTGTCCAGTGGGGGTAAGTTTTAAATGTTTTCAATGTAAATGCTTTATTTTCCTTTGGTTATTTTTTTGGTCTAACTTTGTTTTTGTGGAACGAATTCTTCATTTGGTTTCTGGTTATTTCTGGGGAGAGCAGAGGACTGCATTCCATTTAATAAAGTTGTGGTTTTCCACATCCGTTATTTTATAACCGATGTGATAAAAGAATGGGGAAGGGTTTATCATGTCAGTTATTTGAATAAGCGACGTGATAAACACCTATGGAATGGTTTATCACGTCGGTTATTAAATAACCGACCTGATAAACCCCCCCCATACTGGTTTATCATGTCGGTTATTATATAACCGACCTGATAAACCATTTTCCAGGGGTTTATCACGTCGGTTATTAAATAAATGGCATGATAAACATCCCCCGCACTATTTTATCACGTTGGTTATATAACAACCAACGTGATAAACCCCCCAGTTTATCACTTCAGTTTTGTAATAAGCGACATGATAATGGTCCGGGAAATGTTTTATCACGTCATTTATTATTTAACCGATGCGATAAACATCCCCACACTGGTTTATCACGTCGGTTATATAATAACTGATGTGATAAACCCTCCCCCCTGGTTTTTTCACGTCGGTTAATTAATAACCGACGTGATAAACACCGTGATGTTATTTTTTTATGTTGGTTTTTAAATAACCAACATAAAAAACAATATTTATAACTTCGTCCATATTAACATTGACTAAAACCTAACATAAAAAACTTTTTTTGCACTAGTGATAGTGTGTCTCCTTGGAGAGCTCCTATTCATTTTGTGAAGAAGAAGGATGGATCGATGCGACTATGCATTGATTATAATAAACTGAACGGGGTCATAGTAAAGAACAAATACCCTCTTCCACGAATTGATGACTTATTTGACCGACATCATGGGGCTCATTTCTTCTCTATGATTGGTCTTCATTCTGGTAATCATCAATTGAGGGTGAAGAAATAAGATATTCTAAAAACTACCTTTCAGTTAAGATATGGGCATTATGAGTTTGTTTTTATTCTCTTCGTACTGACTAATGTTCCTGCTATTTTTATGTATTTGATGAATAGAGTCTATGAGGACTACCTTGATAAGATTTTGGTAGTTTTTATAAATAATATTCTGATATATTTCCAAATTAGCGAGGGGTATGAGGATCATATATTGGTTATTTTTCAATCTTTACTGAACGAGTGGCTTTTTGGAAAGTTCAGAAAATTTGAATTCTGGTTACAACAAGTTTCTTTCCTGAGGAAGATTGTTACCATAGAAGGAATCACAGTTGACCCTGAAGAGACAAAAGATGTAGAGGAGTGGCCTCAGCCTACAATAATAACTGTGATTCGTAGATTCCTTGGATTAGAAGTATATTATAAAAGGTTCATGAAAAAATATTCATGACATTATAATCCATTAACCATGTTAACTTGAAAAGGGTTCAAATTCATCCGGACAAAGGAGTGTGAGGAAAGTTTTCCATAGGTGAAGAAGATATTGGTTACATCACCCGTGTTAACAATGCCCTAATTTGAATAAGGATTTGTTATTTTTAGTGATTCATCTCGGAAAGGGCTTGGGTGCGTGCTCATGCAAAATTACCAAGTCATTGATTTTGCATCTCGATAGTTGAAGAGTCATTTGTAGATCAATCCTACGCATGACTTGGAGCTAGCTACAATTGTTTTTGATCTTAAGATATGGAGGTACTAACTTTATTGGGAGAAATATGATATATACACAGACCCTCAAAGTTTGAAGTTTATTTTCACACAAAAGAAATTTAAAATGAGCCAAAGGAGATGGTTGTAACTTCTCAAAGACTATGATTGTTCAATTCATTATCTTCTTGGATGAGAAAACAATGTCACTAATTCATTAAGAAGGAAATACACAGTTGTTCTTTCCATGATATGGATTCAAATATATCATTTGATCAATGAACTAGTAATGTTGGACATGGGAATTATAAGGGGAGGGACTTCATCAAACCTAACCCAAATGATTTATCTACCATCCTTACAAGAGAAGATCAAGAAATATCTGAAAGAAGATCCTTTGTTACAGAAGAAGTTTGAGGCTCTGATGGTTGAAATGTTTCCTTAGTTCAATATTGATCAAGAAGGTGTACTGAAATTTCGTACAAGACTAGGTGTTCCATCTATTCTGGAAATAAAGAAGGAGCTTATGAATGATGCTCACAGATCTTCTTTCTCTATACATCCTGAAAGCACAAAAATGTAAAGGGGCCTTAATGATCAATATTGGTGGGATAATATGTAAAGGGATATTTCTGACTACAGTTCAAGGTGCACAGTATGTCAATAAGTAAAGATAGAGTGACAACATCCTAAACAGTTATTACAACAACTACCCATACCAGCATTGAAGTGGGAAAATATCACTATGGACTTCGTCACTGGTCTCCCGAGAACTTCCAAAGGAAACAATGAAATATGGGACATATTGGACCATCTCACCAAGACAACTCATTTTGTATTTATTTGGGATGATTTATCTCTTGGTCAACTTGACATGTTTAATGTGAAGGAAGTGGTAAGGCTACAAGGACTTACACTTTCTATTGTATCAGATCATGATCCAAGGTTCGCATCAAAATTCTGGAGAAGTATTCAACATTCTCTGAGCACTGAATTGATTTTAAATATGGCCTATCACCCCCAAAATAATGGTCAATCAAAAAGGCCTATTAAAACACTCGAGGGAAAGCTGAGAACATGCTCAATGAAATTTAAAGGTGGACGAGATCAACATCTCCCTTCCGTTGAGTTCTCTTACAATAATAGCTTCCACTTGAGCTTTCAAATGTAATCCTATGATGCTTTATATGGGATGAGATACAAAAATTCTACTTATTGGGATGGAGCTGGTCAAAGAAAGCTTATTGGGAAGAATACTGTGCAGGAGATGACAGAAAAAGTCCATGCCATCTAGTAAAACATTAATGTTGCTCATAGTTGGAAAAAGAGCTATGCATACAACCGTCGAAGGGACATGAAGTTTGTTGTTGGTGAAAAAGACATTATATGAATTTCACCTTGGAAGAGATTCATGAGGTTTGGGAAGAAAGGGAAGTTCATCCCCAGGTACATTGGCCCTTATGAAATCCTTGATCGCGTAGGAGTAGTGGCCTTTCAGCTTGCACTTACTTCAAATCTAGCATAAGATCATGATGTCTTCCATATGTCCCTCTTGAGGAAGTACATACCTGACCCTTCACATGTACTAAATCTAGAGGTGGTACAACTGGAACATGAAGTCTCTTATAAGGAGAATCATGTAAATACTTTGGATCGTAGATACAATTTTCTACACAATTAGACTACCCACCTTGTTAAGGTGTTTTAGTGGAACCACAAATGTGAAGAAGCCACTTTGGAACCAATGTAGTCTATGAGACATAAGTACCCACACCTTTTTTCATCAGAGGGAACGAGATAAAATTTCAAGGATGAAATTTCTTAAGGAGGGAAGTATGTAACGACCAAAACTTTTTAATAATATTTATTTCCATAATTTGTGTGTTATTTTATTTTATACTCAACAAAATTTTATCATTTAATTAATGATGTGAGTATAATTTAAATGAGACCATTGTGTTTTGACTATTTTATGATCATTGGTCAAAATGACCATTGGAAACTATACTCTTAACATTATAATTATTGTTTATAAATTCAATTGATCATGGTTAATTAATACAGAAATAAGATTAGACGGCCTCATCCTGTATACTCAGGCCGTACGAATCCCATCTTCCAGAGCTTGGGAAGGAGGTGGCATCAGTGGGCTTGTCTCTATTCCAAGCCCAAGACAAACTTCAAAGTGTGAAGCTTTAATGGAATTGACTACGGGAGAAGTTCAAGCTGATAAAAATCACCACTCTGTCAATGTTTTCTGATCCATCCCAAGATTCTATCACCATAGCACACCTTAAACTTAGTTCCTATGTAGGTGTTATAAGGGGATATGTAACAAATCCATAGTTACTTTCTGTAACCTTTTGAATAAATAATCTTTTTCACGTCATATTATGGTGAAATTTTTGAAATTCAAATGTCCAGATTAATGTAGGATGAATTTATAGAATATCCGTATTATTGATGAATTTTTTAAAATGGGATATTTTAAAATATTTTTGTATTCTTTAAATATTTAATAATTTGAATTGATTTTGAAAAAATGGTCTTTTACAGTTCTGTTCAGTAATAAATTTAGAGTCTAATAAGATCAACTTAATTTTTAGTGAATAGTAAAGTATGAATAGTACCATACACTTATGAATAGTAATGAATAGTAAACCGGAAAATAAAATAAAATATTCACCCTTGAATGTATAAATACATTTTAGACATATTAAAAGTGAAAAAAACAATCATAGTATAAGTTTTTGTATTTTTGAATTTCATAAATAATTTATTTAAAATTTTATAATTAATTTTATAATTTAAAATGGAAATTTATTATCCTAAAAACTAATAATATATTTTAACTTTATTGTCTTATGGTTATACTATAATATTAAGGGACCTTGATTACATGCTTAAGGTGTTACAAAATGAGTTATAGTTTTAAATTTGTATTTTTAGATTAAATAATGATTTTATTTAAAAATTAAATTAATGTTATTGAAAAATTATTTTTTTAAATGGATTTAATTTTTGATTTAAGAGCATCAATGTTAGTTTAGAGTGAATTTTTGGGTTTTTTCGGAAACAATTAATTTTTCGGTGAATATTAAAAACACAGTTTTGGGTTTCGAGTGTTTAATGACATCATTGATGATGTAATAATGATGTAATAAATCTGGTAGAAATTTTAATAGTATGATATGTTATGAGGAATCCCATGTGGCCAATACCATGGGCATATACCCTGGGAAAGCCCATGGTTTTGCAAATACCACCGATGAGGGGTACCTTGGAAATTAATTAAATATTCCCTCAATTTTCCTATAAATACCAAGCCATTCCCCCAATCATTTCTTTAAAAAATTCTCCTCAACGAAGATCTCATATTTATACCTACCAATGAGTCCTCCCAAGGTTTCCTCAAGCCTCCCAAGGTCCCAACCATCATGCTTTCTATGTTACTCTACATAGTAAGGGAACCTTTCACCCTCCTCTTTAAAGTCTTGACTTCTTTTATGTTATGTCTTATAGTTCTATTTTATTATGTGGTTTATTGTTTTTATATATCATTATTACTGTCAATTTCATGTTAAATTGATGAGATACCATTTTCTCTCTCATCAAATGATTTTTTATTTTTTATGTGATGTCGTTAGGCTGCCTGATTTTCGTAAAAGAAATTGCATCTTCCCCTTTCCTTCGTGTTCCATTTTCTTTTGGTATTTACTTCAAATATACATTCCATGATCATATTTCTTTTAATTATGTACACATATTTTATTAGGAGTTATTTATGAGTGGGTGACGCTTTTCCCCACTCTTTCCAATGTTTTCTAAAACCATGTTGTATAGCCGTCATGATACAGAATTTTTGTCTCAAAATTTCTCTCTCTTTCTCTCAATAAATACTCTTATACTATTTATGTGATTACCCAGACCAATTTAGAATCTATGATTGTTCATAAATACATAAAAATTATATTATTTATTCTATAATTTACAAACATATTTCCCACATTCCCTTCCATGGGTCACAGATTACATAATAATCTTAATTTTAAAAAACTGATTAAATGTCATGATTTTGATGTGAAACCCATTTCTTTTACTCTCTTTGGATTATTTATGAAATGTATGATTATTATATATGTGGATCAAATGAAAACAAATACATATTATGTGTGAGCCCTGATAGTACTACCATGCATTGGGTAATGGATTTAATCTCTAGAGGTGAAAAGTTTCATGATACCTTGGTGAATAACCCTGGTAATTTTAATGACACCTTGGGGATGAACCTTGGTGATATGTTCATGAATGTCTAAACGGAATGTTTTAGCCACATATTCAAGTTATGTTTAATGTTATTTTCATTATGATATTCATATAAATCCTTTTCTCATTTCTATATGTTTTTTATCAATTTCCTATTTATATCACAAGTAAACTGAATCCCTTGTTTACCCTTATTTAGCCTTCTGCCCACCCTTTCCTTTGATTTATGTCTTTAGGTTATGAGATGTATTAATTGTACTTGGGATGAGCCTATGATAAATCCTTAAAAGTGTATTAGAATAATGTTTTATGTTGTTTTCATGTATTATGTTATGTATTTCCAAGACACTAAACATTAAAGAACCTTTATATGTAAAATGTAATGAAAAGTTATGTAATAAAAATGTGGGATTCCATATATTTTCTTCAATAAGATAAACTTCTAAACCAAACTTCCATCCCCCTAGCCATATAATGACAATAGAGAATCCCAATTACTACATAGCATGACTCATCACTTTATATTATGCCTAAATCACATCTCTCTGTAATATTTAGAATAATACATATCCACATATGTATTTTATATTTATATTCTTTTCCAGTTTCAATAAATTATTTAAGAATAATTTTTTCTTATAAATTCACCCTTCTATTTGATTATATTTAGAAAAAATTTCATTATGGGTAATAATATAATCATATTTTTATGATCGATTACAACAACATCAACATCAAAAAATATGATTTCCATATAATTATATAATTTCTTTATTAATTTGTATTTAAAATATTCCAGAATATCACAAGTTTTGATATTCCTTGAATCAACCTGAGGATCATAACTAACCATTTCAAAGATTTTTCCACACATTCTTTCGATATTTTAATTACTGAGAACCATCTTAAGGATCATCACTTTTATTTTCATTTAAATATTTAATATAGAATTTTCACTACTTTTCACTCTTCAACATCCTTTTAATTTTCATTAAGTGTTAGATCAACCACATTCCATGGAAGATAAGATACCATGGGTTTACTGAACATATAGAAGACCTACCAACCAAATTAAGGACTTGGATTGAACCCATGATTTTCATGACCACCACATGAGCAACTAACATACTATGTATAGTGACTGTGAGGTTTTTGATCAACCAAATGTACAAAGAACATACTATACAGATCACCTATATCGCATTGGATCGAACATAAGAGTTAGTGGGAAAACTAGAAATGGGAATTTAAAATTATTTCAATACTATGGATTTACTACATGACTAAGTAGATTGACCACATGACTAATTGATTGTGTGGGAAGTTGATCGACAATAGGTATCACATATTATCCTAATTATCAACTTCAAAATCAGAATCTCTAGGTTATAAAATAAAGATTGGATCTTGTCTAAAAAACCATAATCCATTATTAAACCATCCCTCAATTATTTTACATTCTGAATTTGTTATACATCTAAAACAACTTTGTAATATGGATTTCTCCTTAGTATTGAGTCTTTAAAACATCTTATTAGTTACCATATTAAAATTTATTATAATAACTCTTATAGTTTTTCCTTGTAGACCATCCTTCCTCTACATCACATTATTGTAAAGAAACATGGAATCACTACTTAATCAATTATCTTGATCCATCCACAAGGATAAATACTTTTAATTCTCTTATTTTTTATTAGATTTCATTATTACCTATCTAGTATGTTTTTACAAGGTATCTAGAATATATTCCTTTAAATTGAAAAAAATTTAATTGGTCCTTTTCAACTCCAATGATTGTCACCATAATTCCTATTTACCCAAACTATATGGGTATCACATTCAATATACATGTATTAGTTGGATTCTATAATCCATCAATAATTTCTTTAAGACAATAATTGACATACACAATGCCAATGAACACAAACACAATCAAAATTAAACTTTAGTCTCCCATATATAATTTTTATCAATTATTTGAACATACAAACACATTAGATTCATGTGAATTGTAATTACATGTTCGCCTTTTCATCTCCCCCTTAATGAAAATAAATATATAGGTAGGGAAACATTCTCACCATTAATATAACGATGGTCTCAACCAGTTGAAATATGAAATTATTTTATTGATTATTTTTCAATATCCCTAGAGAATGTAAGCATGACATATTTCTTATAAATAACCTATTAGTTAATAATTTTATGTCTAATTGGGAAAATCCAATGTAGAAAATAAATATTAATAACCTATACACAAATGTTTTTAATTACATTTCACTATGTAATCCAAATTGAAAATATTATTTCCCATGGGTTATCCATTATATATTTAATAAAAAACGAACCTACGCACATATTAACAATAAAATTGTAACATATATGTTAATATATATTATTTCATCCTTATTCTATAACACCTTGATTATTATAATAAGAAAAAGTCATAAAAATATTTGGAGAGTGATTATCATTACTTAAATTTTAATATATGTTGGAGGTGACTGGTTTTCAAGATTTTAGGAAGGTATGAAATATATATCGACATAGACATCCTTAGTTTCTCATTTATAAGGAATCCACTGCATAATTCATCACCATAGTTACTTTCTTCCATATATGTTCATAAATTATTTGATACTAGTGGGGGATTGATACCAATTTAAAATAAATACAAATATAAATTTCATGCAATGGTGGTTTGAATTTATTATAGCTTCACAATAAAATAATTTTTAAAGGAAAATAATTATGTTATGGGAATAAAGAGTACATCTTTTTTATATAGTTGTAACATTGGGAATACTACATTTTTCTAAATTTATCTTCATTTTCCTTTGAAACTATGTAGTGTCTAATTTTATTCATTCTTTTATTCTCTTTAGGTTTATATATTTGTACTAAATGGGGACGCATGGTCTTATTTTAATTAACTTCTTGCTTCTTCGATGGATTATATTTCTTTTCTTGAGATAACATAAAAATTCAATTTTTTATTCCTTCTCTAGAATCCTTAATTATTTCAGAATCTTGGGCCATTTTATGAATATATAATTAGGCTAGTTTGCATAAATCCATTTTATATTTGAGATTCATCATCATAGAAATTTATTTTCAATTATAAACCACTCGTGCATTCTATTTTTCAGTTACCCACTATTTTGACATGGTAAGACTATCATAAAATTATAGGGAGTGTGTCCAAATTTTATTCACCTTACACACATTCCTTCATATCCTTTTCCTTATACTAATTTATTATACCATATCAGTCTCTGGATAAGTGATGTATTCCACCATGAAATTATTCTGATGCATCTCCTTAATTAAAATCAAATTTTTTTTAGATTTACCCTTATAATTTTTACATTAAATTACTTGATTACAATAGTCCAAGGTGTGGCCTATCGTGATGCAAGAAAATAAATTATCATGCATGGTGTGAAATATTTGTTAGGATTATTCATTGAATTTTGAGATACTCTCTTGTTGTATTTTCCCCTCAAGAATTTAACATCCTCCTCAAAATTCATGGATATCTTAGGAACTATATTCCATCCTAAGGAATACTTTTCTTTCTTTCCAATATTCCTCTTAATATAAAATTATAGACTCTATATTTCATTATTAGGAGTGATTTGGATGTTTGTAATATTCTATAATTCATCACATGTGTTGTCATATAAGTTACTTGAATCATAAAAATTCCCAAAATGTTCAATAAAAATATAAAGATAGATTTATTTGTTTCTATGATGTAGTTATCTTCACAATTTTTTCTCTAACAATAATAAAATATTACAATTTACTATTTTAATAATTTGAAAAATTCTACCAAAAATATATGGCTATATTCCCAAACCTCCATAAACACAAAAAATATCCAACAAACATCATTCGCTTTCTTGTTGATGAAGTCTGTTCAGATTTTTATTCTTAAATACCATTGTATTTCTAAGATGTTTCACAAATAATTTGGGTTCAGTTTATGGAATAGATTTTTATACTTATTATATCTTCTACCATGAATGATTTTTTAGTCTTATCAAAATATTTATACACTTACATAAGTAGAAAAAAATTCCCCACACATTTTGAAAAAAATATTGTTAGTTCAACTATTTTAATATTGTGGGTGTTAACATTCCTTGTGGATGGGATAATGGATTCTACACATGTTCCAACATTCACATTTTCACTATTAAGAGTCCATTTGGAGAGTAAAATATTCTATGAAACCTAAGTGGCACATTTTATATTCTCATTTATCTAAGATGGGATTTTTTTTACTACATATTCTTTTGGTTCATTTCTAGCATCAAACATACCATGTTGAGTGAATGTTTCTAAGCCATTATTGACTTCCATATATCTTATCATCCTCTCATAAACATATTACCTCATTACTCTTGAATATTGGTAGATTATTATTTTTTCTATTTAATTTGATTTGATATTTTTATCTTTTACATCCCACTAAAATTCCCTGACACTCATTGGGACATTTTTTAGCTTCTCCAATGCATATACAACTCCAGTAACAATGGAATTAGATACATCAATAACAATGAACATTAATTACAATGTTTCTTATTCAAATATATGTTTCATTAAAAATTGTTAATTTTTATACCAGAATTTCACCAGTTTTAAGAGGGTTATAAATCTTCCAATCAATTTATCCAATACATTTTACATGGCATCAATATTTTCATCCATATATTATTTTTCATCAAACATTTACTTCATTAGACTGCATATATATGTGATAATATAATTATAAAAACTATTTAAATAAACTTTTACATGAGAGTAAAATTATTTCAATATTTTCATCCCCTCGTACTCTTTATAAATTAAGTTATAGTCATCAAAAGGAATATTATCAGTAGTTTGACTAGTTGAAAACGTACTAATTTATTTATATTCTTTTAGTGGTTAATCCCTATCATTCATTGAGTAATTCCTCACATTCACAGACTTTATTTTCATCTTATTTATTAGTAACCTAGAGCATACTTAATCAGTAATAGAACCTAAAATACAATATGTATTTCCCATATGAGGTTTTTCGTTAATTATCTCAAAACATCACTTCCTTAATCCGACTGAATTATACTCGGTATTCAAAATAGGTACAATATAAGTTGACTTGGTCATTACTAATTTTGAACCATTAATAGTTCTAATATAAATATTTTACCCCCTACCCCACATGTAATATAACAATTTTTATGGGTTAGTGTGGTTATATATATGAAATATTTACCTTTTAATAATCAATATTATTATTGAAGGTAAAGGAAAAATGAAGAACACAATATTTTTAAATGAATTTGTAGAAATACCTACTCATTTACTTGATTGATTTTTCACCCCAATCAGAGATTATCAACTACAATATGATATTTATTGAAATGGGTAGTATCCCCAGAAAACCCCTACTAGCGTCTCACTGGACTTACAAATTCCTCTATTGCACCTCACATCCATTAATTTCTTCTCACTATATTCATAGAGTATCACTGTGATCTACATGAATATAATGATTAATTTTGGGTATGTTGTAAAGATCCATCCTTAAAACATTACATAATCTTGAATTAAATGAATAATTCACATTGAGGATATTTTCAGGTTTAGAGTTTTAGATAATTAGGACATAACTATTACATCTCAAAAGATTAAAAAGTAGACAATCCTACTCAGTTTCCATTTTTTTCAAAAAATAAAAACTCTTAAAAATAAACATGCCTAGTTCCATGTTTTTGATAGCATGGCTTTCCATGATCCCATCCTGGACCATATTCATCTTTATGTCCTGTAGAAAACATTTCAAAAACATGGGATGAGAATAAATATCTCAGTAAGGGTTATAACATAATGAAAGGAAACATTTACCCTCCAATAAAAAAACAATGAAACCATAACTTTCAATCATAAAATTCCCTCTGAAATCATAATATTTATGTATAACTCATAAAACTCATAAGATATAAAGGTAACTTGAGGCATTCATAACATTCTTACGTATGGAGTAACCCTCATGGTTATGTTTGGAATATATTTCACAGTATATTCCCTAAATATATTTGGAGAAACCTTAGCATTTTACTCCTTCGTGTTACCCAATTAATTGGAGATCTATATTAGGCTCACCCACCCTTAGTTTATCACATAACCACCTGTCTTCCTATAAACTGTCCAGGAACTATAACATAATCGTATCACATAAAACATGCATAAATGAAATATAACATTTCCACATTTCAATCACAAGATATCAATACAACACATTGATATAAAAATATTTATCAAAACCATTTTCAATCCCAAAATAAAATAAAAGTAAAATATGGTAATTATTTGTTTTAAAAAGTTATGGCTTGTAGAGGAAGCCGAAACTAAAATAATGGTCATGGCGGCGGAGAAGTCGTTGTCGCCGCATACGTAAGACAAAACATTACTTTTGTCATTTAGTAAAACACTAAATATAAAAATATTCTTTTTGTGTAAAAGTAAAATTCAAAAGGGTTTTGTACACCGTATAAAATAAAGTCATGTATAAATCAAAGGATGTCTCAATAAAAGGAGATTGAGACGGAGTCCCGTACAAAGTCGGAATCCTTAGATTAAGGATAATTCAATTACATAATTATGTGTGACAAATATAAATACACCACATATTAGTGGATATTATGTGTAAAACAAACAGAGGTCATCCACATATATTCATATAACAACATAATCATGAATTAGAGGTTTAACCCAATGAATTGAAATTGGGTTAAGAAGTTCCCTTACAAAAATTCGAGGGCCTAACAACGTCACTTTAAAAATCATAAAATGAGTTAATGAGAGAGAAAATGGTATATCATCACTTGGACATAAAATATAAATCAATAAGGATATATAAAAACATATCCCAACATAATAAGATGTAAATTAAAAGACATAATAAAAATAAGTCTTTTAAAATGAGGTGGGTGAAAGGTTCCCTTACCAATTTGGGAAACTTTCGAAACGTACATCACATGAAAGAAGGACCCTAAAATGTTGATGTAAATACCCATAAATGAAATTATTTTACACAATGGGTAGAATAATGGTCAGTACATACACCACTCAAAGGAGATAGTGACAAATATAGCATGAATCTCACGGGAATAAAAGTGAGATAAAAACCCCTTACCTCGTTGTAATAAATTGAGTCGTATGACCAAAAGATAATAAGCAAAAATGAATCACAGAATACCATGAATATAATCATGATAATATATATAAATTGGAAGTACAAAATACACCACATGAAATAAATAAGTGGGTAATGATGGAAATCTCACAGAATTAAAAGTGAGGTAAGAAATCCCTTACGAAATATCGGCAGCCTAACGGCGCCACCTAAAACTTCCAAAAAAAATGGTTTGATGAGATCAAATAGGGTCTCTCATCATATTAACATAAAAATTACAGTAATAGGAATATAAAATAACATTCCCCAACATAATGATGAGGAGATTAAAATTAGTGACATAAAAGAGAGTACTTAAAAGGAAAGAGGGAGGTAGGATCCCTTACCTCAAGTCCGACTTGTCTTGTTCGTTTCATTATATTCTTGAATAATAAACTTTTTTCAATTTATAATTGATTAAGTACCTACTTTAAAGTTTATTATTAAATTCATATCACATATTATAATTTTATAATAATTAGTTAACTATGTGAGTTCATATCAGATGTGTTTGTCGATGTCTGGTACATGAGTCAAAAATAAACTTGTTTGAAAAGAATTGTCCATGTTTTTTTATGTAAATCAACTCCAGAATAGTATTATTGATTTAAATATCATATATATCCAGTATATATTGATTTTATACTAGTACATATCATTTGGAGATAAAAAGAAATGAAATTCACCGTTCATGGAGACGGTATGACGTACGTACGTATGAATGCCACTTTCATTTTTTTGTCATATTAATGGAATAAAAAATAAACGAGAGATATATATATTATAATTACAGTATAACATATATTTTATATAGTTCACATAATTACATTAATTTTAATCTTTATACATTCCTTGTATTTCCTGAATGAGTCACATCACTTGAGGGGGCGGTAGTCCACACTTCCTCATTTGAAATTATCTCATTTGCACAACATGAAAAGCATAAAGGTATGTTTTAAATTTAAAATACAGAATCATAGAGGGAACATAATATAATATATATAATATATAAATAAATTTCCATTATAATGTCATCCATGTGAGGTGTTAAAAAATTATTGAACAATCATCATTTCGTGAGGCAGTAATTCACCACCCACAGAAACAGAATGTTCTTTAACCATTAGACGGAGGTGTGTGTTAGTGTAAATAAAATAATTATCATAACAACATCCTAGTATATTGAGGATATATGTGTTTTTATGTAATCAATGAAAAATAATGTTAGGGGGAGTGAATAATGAAAATAAAAGAATGAACCTCGAGAGAAGACATTACCTCTAAATCGGGTAACTCTTTTTGATATGATCCAAAGGCTACCATGGAAAGAATTCTGCCAAATGTGAGGATTCTATGAGTTATATAGGGATGTGGGGAGACAATATGAGAATATTTTGGATGAAACAAGGGCTTGAGAGGTGTGTGTAGGGGGGTAGATGTGGGGGCCTTTTATAAGAGGGAGGAGGGGAACTCTTTGAATGTCTTGGAAAGATACTTTATTATAAAATGAGTTTCAGATTTTAAAGATCCCACAATGATATATTTCAAGGATAAGATGATAAGGGTTCTAAATCCACCCATTCAATAGGTTTTAGAATAATGTATGTCTTTGATTTTAGCTTATATTTTCATTTTATTTAAATCGTTCACTAATGAGGTAATCACTGCATCATCATGGTGTAATAAATAATTTTATTTATTTAATGTCTAAAAATAATAAAAAAATAAAATGATGTAGGAAATATTTTTAGCCTTTCAATTACTATTTATAGTGTAAGTGATCATTTATTTAGACACAATTAAATTTTTTTAACATAGGTGTTACATACTTTTGTTATATTTTATTTTCTTTAAAAATAAAATGATAAAATGTCACTATCACCCAAAAGTGATTCCATGGGGTACCTATGTTGGCACAAGGAATACCATGGTCGGCCATGACACAACCAATATAATTAGGACACATGTTGGGGTCATTTTATATTATTAAGATATTACTTTATTACCTATACTACCTGATTACTAATTAATCACGATAATTAAAGATAATTATCGCTGTTACTATTCAAAATGTCCAAAAACAAAAGAGTATTAATTACATAATTTGGACCTTCAGATTCCAAATATAGAATCCATTATACCAAATTACAGGCACATAAATTACAGTAATTAATTTAAAAATAATTCTCGTTGTTAGAACCCAAGACGGGTTTTTAAGAAGTATAATCTATGAAAAGATTGATTTGTTTTTACATAAAATTTAAAAGTGAAATTACATCAGATTACCAAAATTTTATTAAATGATAAAAAAATAATTAAATTACATATTAAACCCAATTAAACTGAAAATATAACTATATAAATAAATTGTATGAAAAGGCAGTTTTGAATTAAAATGCTGTATTTTTCACTATTCATTCAAAAATGAACATTATCGGAAAAATACCAAAAATTCACCCTAAGATAAATTTGATATTCCAAATTAAAAAATTATTTCAATATAACCAAATTCATAACATAGAAGTTTCATTAATAAATTATATATTTAATTCCTTCTGTCAAAACAAATAGCGTGTTTTTAAGAAACAACATTTATCAAAAGATTGACATTTGTTTATGTCCATTTTCAATGTGAAATTAATTATAATGGACACAATTGGAAAAAATGGTAAGAATATATTCTATTTACACTTTAAAACCAATTTAAAAGATAATCTAACCATATAAATAAATTAGATGAAGATGCATTTATAAGTAAAATGCATTATGTTTCACTATTCATTAAAAAATGATCATTGTCCGAAAAATACCAAAAATTTATCCAAAGTAAATTTCAATGTCCAAATTCGAACGAATAAGTTTATTTTGTCAAATAAATCTTATAAAATAGTCAAAAGTTAGATTTAAAAAAGGTTCTCCATCAAAAGGCGGAAAATCAATCTTTTAAAAATATTAGAGTATTTATTCTTAAAATTGGATTCATTTTCATTTTAAGCCTCTAACATTTATTGAATAACATAAATAAATTTAGCAAACATATATAATCATATTTTAGTTAGTTCTGGTCATTCTCTCTATTCCAACATCTAGACGTTATCTACCATTTCAAATAATTTTATTATATTATTAGTGTTCAACGTACGATTTCAAAGAAACTCATTGTTGCATATTGGGTACACCATCGAACATTTCATCCCCTTTAAGGTAATATTAATATTTTATTCAAAAATATTAATAAATATGAAAATTTAATATTCTTTATTTACCTGGGATGTTACAACCTTCCCCCCTTTTTGGGAATTGTATCCTCGCAATTTTAAAAAATTGGGCTCAGAAACTTCATTAAAATACCTACATCAGAAAAGGAGTCAATAAAACTATCAACTTAAAAGAAATAAGGAGAAGTAAAATGGTCACTCGAGACAAAAGATACTAGGATTCCATGAAAACATTGATATTGAGGAAAAAAACCATCAAGGTCTGATGGAGAGTGATTGCAAACATGTCATTGAGAAAGTTAACTACAAGAAAATCACAAACTTGTGGTGGGTTAAATGGTATTTTATTCCCCAGTTGGAAACTTTAACAAACAACGTTTTTTATTTTAAGTTAAATTTCATGGAGTAATTCATTTATGATCTTAACTGAAACATAAGGAAACATACTTAGTTGTCATGTAATATTTCATCTTTTACAATATTTCTAACACAAACTCATACTTTCTCCAAACGATGAGTATTTAGGATGACATGTTCACATTAAGAGCACTATAAACAAATTCTAGAGAATCACTGAACTCACAAAAGAGAAATATTTATTTCCCATGACTTTTGACCTTATCCAAAACAGAAAATGTTAGTAGAAGATCATATAATCCCCAAAAAGGATAATCTTTTACAAAAAGAAAAAATATTCATAATCTCCAAATTTTGTCCAAAAAAACAAAAAGTTCATCAAATACCCTTAAATAAAAATCTATCCATAAAATTCTTCAAAGTAATCCAAAATAAGACTGAAACCCAAATCTATGAATGATTTAATCACACAGTCTTACAAGTTAAACATTAACATTTATCTCCAAATAGCATTAGTTACTGTTAAAGTCTCATACTGAAATGTAATTAACCTAATCACATATCCTCTATGATTGGTTAATCATTTCTGTAGATAACACGAAATAAACTTATTCTTGATTTATAAAATCATTTAACTAAAAAGAATAAGTCATACTAACCAGGGACTTCACGTAGTCCAGTGGTAGGTGATAAATACCAGTCGCACTTTGGTTGTGGGTTCGATTCCCGTAGCTTTGTCCGACGTGACGGGATTTCACACAGTCTGTGTGTTGTCCTTTTTCCAAAACTATATAATTATTAAAATATTACCCAAAAAAGATAAAATATTCAAAAATAAAAATAACATAATTTAACCTCAATTTTATCTCATTCCTTTAATTTTCCATCATATAGTAACCCATAATTACCTCAAAAGTATGGATCATATAAACCCTAATGGTTACCATTATAATTATTACCTGAACATCCACATCCATTTGGTTCTCTTGTACAAGATACATCATAAAACTCAGCACGGTTCAAGTGGTTAATCATGACTCTTGATAGGTGGTTTAGAATAACCATGAGATTTATCATTGAATCCCCCATTTCATTCAGTCTCTTAATCAGAGAACCACCACAGTTTCCTTCAAACCCATTGCCACTTTGGTTCCTGCACGATCCATCCATTTACTAAAACCAAAAATGTCAGTGTGAGTATATCAACAATATCATCATGTACTAATGTGGAAGATAAACACTAATATATACTTATCCAAGTTATCTCAAACTCTTTCCAACTTTAAAAAATTACAATGACTCTATCTAATATACTAACCATTGTGGTTATATAGAACTTTCCAGTTATGCTTAATGAATACCCTAACCTCTAAAGTTATCTAAACCAACCTTTGATACCAAATATAAGGGAACATCCTTAAAACCCTACATAATCTTGAATTAAATTAATAATTCACATTGAAGATATTTTCAAGTTTAGAGTTTTAGAGATTTAGGACATAACTATTACATATCAAAACATTACAAAGTAGACACTCCTACTCAGTTTCCATTTTTTTCATAAAATAAAAACTATTACAAAGAAACATGTCTACCTCCATGTTTTAGATAGCATGTATTTCCATGATCCCATCCTTGACCATATTTATCTTTAAGTCTTGTAGAAAACATTTCAAAAACTTGGGATGAGCATAAAAATCTCAGTAAAGGTTATAACATAATGAAAGGAAACATTAACCCAAAAAAAAAATCAATGAAACCATAACTTTAAATCATAACATACCTTCTGAAATCATAATATTTATGTATAACTCATAGATATCATAATACATAAAGGTAACTTGAGTCATTCATAACATTCTTACATAGGGAGTAACCCTCATGGTTACGTTTAGAATACCCATCACAGTATATTCCCTAAATATCTTTGGAGAAACCTTAGAGATTAACTCCTTCGCGTTTCCCAATGCATTGCAGAGCTATATCGGGCTCACCCGCCCTTAGTTTATCACGGAACCACCCATCTTCTTAAACAATATCCAAGAACCATAACATAATCGTATCACATAAAACCTGCATAAAAGAAAACATAACACTTCCACATTTCAATCAAAAGATATCAATACAACACATTGATATAAAAACATTATCCATTCCATTTTCTAAACAAAACTAAAAGAAAATTAAAACATGGTATTTATTTTTTATTTAAGAAAAATTATGGCTTATAGAGGAAGCCGAAACTCAAATAATGGTCTCGAAGGCGGAGAAGTCGTTGTTGCCGCAAACGCGAGACAAAACATTCCTTTTGTTGTTTAGATAAAATGATTTGTATAAAAATATTCCTTTTGAATAAAAGTAAAATTCAAAATGTTTTTGTACACCGTATAAAAAAAGTTGTGTATAAATCAAAGGATGTCTCAATAAAAGGAGATTGAGACGAAGTCCCATACAAAGTCGGTATCCTTAGATTAAGGATAAATAAATTACATAATTATGTGTGACAACTGTAAATACACCCAATATATGTGTATATTAAGTGAATGAAAATCATAGGTCATCCTAACAGATTCATAGCCCGACATAATCATGAAGTAGAGGTTTAACCCAAATAATTGAAATTGGGTTAAGAAGTTCCCTTACAAAAATTCGACAGCCTAACAACGTCACATTAAAATTCCGAAAATGAGTGGATGATAGAGAAATTGGTGTCTCATCACTTGGACATAAAAATTACATCAATAAGGATAAATAAGAACATATCCTAGCATAATAAGATGTAAATTAAATGATAGAAGAAAAAAGAAGTCTTTTAAAAATAGGAGCGTGAAAGGTTCCCTTACCGATTTGGGTAACTTTCGAAACGTACACCCCATGAAAGAAGGACCATACAATGTTTATTGAAATACACATATATGAAATTATTTTACACAAAGAGTATAATAATGGGCAGTTCATACACCACTAAAGGTAGATAATGACAAATATAGCATGAATCTCACGAGAATAAAAGTGAGATAAAAACCCCTTACATCATTGTAATAAATCGAGTCGTATGACAAAAAGATAATAAAAACCAAATGAATCACAAAATACCATGAATATAATAATGATACTATATATATCAAATGGATTTAAAAAATACACCACATGCAATAAATAAGTGAGAACAATGGAAATCTCATGGAATTTAAAGTGAGGTAAGAAATCCCTTACAAAATATCGACAGCCTAACGACGCAACATAAAACTTCTAAAAAATGGGTTGATGAGATAAAATAGGGTCTATCATCATATGAACATAAATAGTACAGTAAGAGGAATATAAAATAACATCTCCCAATATAGGAAATAGGAGCTTAAAAGAAGTGACATGAAAGAGAGTACTTTAAAGGAAAGAGAGAGGTAAGATCCCCTACCTCAAGTCCGACTTGTCTTGTTCATTTATTTATATTCCTAAATAATAAACTTTTGTCAATTTATAATTGATTAAGGACCTCCTATAAATTTTATTATTCAATTAATATCACATATTATAATTTTATAATAATTAAATAATTATGTGGGTTCAAATCAGATGTTTTTGTCGATGTTTGGTACATGAGTCAAAAATGAACTTGTTTGAAAACAATTATCCATGTAGTTATAATTAAATCATCTCCATAATAGTATTAATTATTTAAATATAATATATATCCATTATATATTCATTTTATACTATTCCATAACATTTTGAGATAAAAAGAAATGAAATGCATCATTCATGGAGACAGTATGTCGTACGTATGCATGAACACTACTTTCATTTCTTTGTCATATTAATGGAATTAAAAATAAATGAGAGAGATATATATTATCATTCCAGTATAATATATATTTTATATACATCACATAATTACATTAATTTCATTCTTTATACATTCCATGTATTTCATGAATGATTCACATCACTTGAGGGGCGGTAGTCCACACTTCCTCATATTAAATTATCACATTTGCACAACATGAAATGCATAAAGGTATGTTTTTAATATAAAATAAATAATCATAGAGGGGGCATAATATAATATATATCATATATAAATATAGTTCCATCATAATGGCTACCATGAGAGGTGTTAAAATAAGTTTTAACAATCATCGTTTCATGAGGAAGTAATTCTCCACCCATAGAGACAATATGTTCTTTAACCATTAGAAAAAGGTGTGAGTAAGTGTAAATAAAATACTTCTCATAAAAACATCATAGTATAATTAGGATAATGGTGTTGTTATGGAATCAAATAATAAGAATGTTAGGGGGAGTGAAGAAGGAAAATAAAAGAAAGAAACTCGAGAAAAGACATTACCTCTAAATCTAGTAACTCATTTTGATTTGAGCCAAAGGCTTCCTTTGGAAGACTTCTACCCAATGTGAGGCTTCTAGGAGTAATAGAGGGATTTGAGGAGACAATATGATCCAAGGTTGGACGATCCAAGGGCTTGAGAGGTGTGTGTAAGGGGGTAGAGGTGGGGGCCTTTTATAAGAGGGAGGAGGGGCACTCTTGGAAAGTCTTGGAAAGTTACTTTATTATAAAATGATTTTCGGATTTTAAAGGTCCCAAAATGATATATTTAGAGGATAAGGTGATAAGGGTTATAAATCCAAAAATCCAATAGGTTTTACATAATTTTATGTCTTTGATTTTACCTTATCTTTTCATTTTATTTAAATCGTTCATTAATGAGGTAATCAGTTTATTATCACGGTGTCATAAATCAATTTATTTATTTAATGTCTAAAAATTATAAAACAAAAAACCATTATATAGGAAATCTTTTGAGATTTCCAATGACTATTTATAGTCTAAGAGTTAATTTATTTAGACAAAATAAAAATTGTTTTACTTAGGAGTTACATACTTTTGTTATATTTTCCTTTCTTTAAAAATAAAATGATAAAATGTCACAATAATTCAAAACTGATTCCATGGGGTCCCTAAGTTGGAACAAGGCATCCCATCGTCGTCCATGACACATCCAATAGAATTAGGAAAAATTTTACGGTCATTTTATATTATTATTATATTATTTTATTACCCTTAACTACCCGATTACTAACTAATCACGATAAATAAAGATAATTTCCGTCGTTACTATTCATATTGTCCAAAAACAAAAGTGTCTGAATTACATAATTTTGACCTTATGATCCAAAATATGGAATCCATTCTACCAAATTACAATCACAGAAATTGTAGTAATTATTTAAAAATTAATTTCCGTTGTCAGAACCAAAGAGGGGTTTTTAAGAAGTAAAATCTATCAAAAGATTGATTTGTTTTTACATCAAATTTAAAAGTGAAATTACATACAATGACAAAAAATTTATTAAAGGATAAAAAAATAATTAAATTACACCTTAAAACCAATTAAAATGACAATATAACTATATAAATAAATTGTATGAAAAGGCAGTTTAGAATTGAAATGCTGTATTTTTCAGTATTCATTAAAAAAATGAACATTATCAGAAAAATACAAAAAATTATCCCTAAGATAAATTTGATATTCCAAATTCAAAAATGATTTACATATTACCAAATTCAAAAAATAGAATATTAATAAATAAATTATATAGTTATTTCCTACTGACAAAACAAATAGCGTGTTTTTAAGAAACAACATCTATCAAAAGATTGACACTTGTTTATGTACATTTTCAATGTGAAATTAATTCTAATGAACACCATTGGATTAAGTGGTAATAATATATTATAATTACACTTTAAAACCAATTATAAATATAATCTAACAATATAATTAAGTTAGATGAAGTAGCATTTTTGAAGTAAAATGCAGTATTTTTTACTATTCATTAAAAAATGAACATTGTCAGAAAAATACCAAAAATTTATCCAAAGTAAAATTAAATGTCACAATTCTAAATAATAATTTTATTTTGACCAATAGAGATTATATATTTGTCAAACGTTAGATTAAAAAGAATCTCCATCAAAAGGTGGTAAAACAATCTTTTAAAAATATTACAGTATTTATTCTTAAAATTGGATTCATTTGCATTTTAAGCCTCTAACATTTATTGAATACTGTAAAAAAATTTAACAAACATATATAATAATATTTTAGTTAGTTCTGTTCATTCCCTCTATTCCAACGGCTAGACATTATATACCATTTAAAATAATATTATTATATTATTAGTGTGCAATGTAAGATTTCAAAGAAACTCGTTGTTGTGTATTGGGTACGCCATCAAACAAAGAATCCCCTATAAAGTAATATTAATATTTTATTCAAAAATATTAATAAATATTAAAATTCAATATTCTTTATTTACTTGCGATGTTACATATGTGGAGTCTCAAAATATATATGCATGTGTTTCTTTGAGATTATTATTAGATTCATATCTCTTATTATTTATAGGATGCTTCTTCACCAATTTAATAGTTCTTTTTTTCTCTAGAGTAACTTCATTGAATACTAGATATTATTCAAGAAAAATCCGATTATTTTCAATACTTGAAACTCAATTTCAATGGATTCATCAATGTATATAATTCATCACTAACTAAGTATCCATAATCCTAAAACCTGTTAGCTCTATAAATTCCTCAAAATCTCAACACCAACAAAATAATTCATTTAATACAGAGCAATATCTTTCTTTATTTTATTATTCTCAATATTCTACAACCATATATGTCACATTAACCACTTCTTCTTACTTTAAATTTGATACCATAAATATATTCAAAATCAGTATTGGATCATATTCACTTTATTTTCATTCAAAAATATATTTCTTCAAAAAATCACATATAACATCTCCTAGTTTCAATGGTTTGGACCACTTGAGCACTCTCATTATTTTTCAATTTATACATTGGTCAATAGTAAATTATTTTTTTCATTTTACAATACCTGAAATTTCAAATAAATTCAATTCCCAAGATCTCTATTAAATTTTTGACCTTCTTCATACATGGGATTTCCTAAGGATCTCAATATTCTCTTTTCCCATATTGCTTGTATCCTATATAAAGACCAAAGTACCCTCTCATGTAATTTTTTCTTTTTTTAGTTTTATCTTATCCTGAAGAAAATATTATAGATTATTATTACATATTATAGTTGTAATTTAGTCATTCTATTATACTTCTCAAAATATCAGTAAAATATGCCCCTTGAATCATTTAACAATGATATAGACATATCTTACAGAAAATCATGATATGACTCAACTAAATCTTCATTGTTGGTGGCACATAATAGTTATTCCTAGAAACTCGGTGTTTTAATCCTCATGGAAATAATCTCAATATATTATTCATCTTGAAGAATAACACTACATTTTATAACTCTAATGATAATTAGTATTCTTCTACAGAGGGAACGACTCTGTCATTTTCATCAATAAGATACCATTACGACAAACAATTCAATATCACCATCCATATTATTATTATAAAACTTTTATATGTATTTTAGTTTGAATAATATAATTATTTCCTAAATAAATTAAATATCTTTATGATATTTTGAAATGTATAGCCCCAAAAATAGTCTTCATTATTTTTTCTTGGAAATTTAAATAAATCCATAAAATAATTCAAGCTTAATTTATTTCCCATTATTTCATATTATTCTTTGATTCTCCTTCAACAATCAGTGATCATGGATAATTAAATAATCATGATTTTTATATCTATTAAGAATTAAAGCTTCATAAAAAAATAATTATTCCATATAATTCTAGAATTTATTCACCAGAGATCATTTAATATATTATAGAGTATCTCATTCGTTGATATTCCTTGAATCACCAAGAAACTCAACACTCACCATTTATAGTCTTGTATATATCTTTTATTGTAATATTTTAATCATTTAGAGTCATCTAAATAATTTTACCATTTATTTTCTCTTCTAATATTTATTAACTAATTCTAATTATTTTTTATTTTGTAGTATTCTCATCATTTTCACTAAGTGCCAGATCAATCATACATTATAATAGAAACATAATAATGGGTCCACTAATAACATAATCAACCTATTGACCACATTATGGAATTGGATTGACAAGAATATTGTGAAGACTTAATGAAATAACAATTAATAAAAACTTCTCAATTAACCTAGAGGGTTCTAATTAAATACTTGTGAAATGTACTTACCGTGATGATTGACTATGTGGCTTTGGATTGATTACTTGAGTTTGGGTATCATCTACATGAAATATAGGATTGAGTTCAAGGATAATTGTTTTTGTGGTTAATGGATCGGCGATAAGCATATAGATTTATTTCAATTATGCACTTTGAAATCAATGTTTTTAATTTTTTCAATTAATATCCGGTCTTATCCAACCAACCTATAACCATTATAAAACCATTACCCAAGTTTTGTAAATATTTAATTATGGAAAAAGTTATAACAATAAAATTTTGTGGATTTATCCAAAATCAAAGGTCTTCAAAAACACCAATCATAAATCCTATTAACAATGATTACAATAGATCTTATAGTTTTTCATTATATACTTCGTGTCCCATAATTCAAATCATTATAGAAAATATCTGAATCACTCTTTCATAAATTTCATTGATTCAGCTAAGTATATATTTCCTTCCAATCATCTTATTTCTAAATTGATTCCCTTAGAACTTATCAAGCAAATTATTCCATGGTAGGTGTCTTATTTTCCTTTAAATTAGTTACATATGAAAGGTTCCTTTCCAACTCAAATGTATATCACCCTAATTATATTTTTTTTTTAAAAAATATAGGCATTAAATTAATTCTACATGTAATGGGTGGATTCTCCAATCCATCACCAATTTATCCAGGACTTGTTTTGACATGCCCAAAAGAAAAAATGCCCAAACCAAATGAAATATAATTTATGTGTATTTATGGAATTTTAATATTTTTTGGGGGGATTAAAGGGATTAATATAATATTTATAATAAATGGGATAAAGGAAATTTACTTGAATGGTTTTATTCACATGTGTTTTTACTATATTCGATATTATTTATTATGATTGAGGAATGATTATCATTTATGAAAATAATCCAGTTTCTGTTGTGATATATGTGTAGTTTTTGTGATTTTTTTCAAACTAAAATTCATAAAACATTTAAAATTTAAAGATGGTAAATAATTGACTATGTTTAATTTATATTTTTTGTGCGATCACTCTCATAACAGATGATAAATTAATATAAAGTCAATCTATATGAAGTGAATTAAGGAAGTGATTTGTTCCTCAAATTTACTATTACAAATTTATATATACTTTTAATTGTTATTTTGAACAGTCTGGGCATTTTAGTAGATTGTTCTTGATATTTTTTGGATTTTAAGAGAAATTTTGTAGTGGGAGTTTTGGATTATTTTCCATGATTTTCATGAGATTCTATGGTTGTTGATGTATAAATTTTTGGAGGCATGTTAATTCATATTAATGTGGGGAATGGATGGTGGTGTGAGAAATAAAAGTATTATGTATATGTTGTGGTAGTTATCAACATAGTATGTGTAGATGATGATGCAATGGTTGTTTGTATTATGTGGGTGTTTTATTATAGTTCATCGGTAGTAAGGTAATGTGATTTATTATGATAAAAATGTTAATAGTTGTGGGATGGAATTGAATATTATATGGTATATTAATGAATGGATGATGATTTAAATGGATGGGTAATGGATGAGATACATATATTTGATTGGTTATGAATATGTTTTACTTTAACATGGAAATGAATGGAAAATGAATGTAATATGTATTGTAAAATAAAAAATATAGAAAATAATTAATGATATGATCAATATGAGACATTTTTAAAATGTTTTAGTGATTTTTGTGTGTGTGTGTGTATCTAGGGATAGTTTAGTTATGGAGATAAAATTAGTTACTGGTGATCAATAGTGATGTTGTAGTGATAGTTGTGGGAATTAGTATCATTTTCTAATATAAAACCTTAGGTTGGAATTGTTTATGGATATAATTTATATTTTATATTTTCTTTTACTCAAAATTTACCACACCAAATTAAAAAAGCATACTTTATGAAAATGATTTTGGGATCCTATTATATTCCCCTCTATCTAGGTTGCTGGAGGAATATATGGAAAGTTATTATATCATTCTCACATTACCTTCAAATGTCGAGTTTGTAGTGATGGACAGAACTTATGTTATATGGAATCTTATCGATACAATTTGGGATTCTCTGATATGATTTAATATTGATGAAATATAGGATGGCATACATGGGGGGAATCATGAATTTAATGAGGATGAAATGTGGTTGATATCCATTACATTCCCAATACCCTACTTTGATGAGGATATAATGAGTGGTTATGATGTTGTGGTATATGGTTGTGGCTATGAAATGTGGTATGATGTGGTATGAGGTATATGATATGAAATAATGATGTTAACATAGTGATTTTGTGGTGTGTATTAGTGGATATGTTGTTATATAGATGGTTATAAATCTTAGGACATTTTCCATTTCTATTTTAGGTTAGTGACCTTGAAGTGATGTGGTTTCATATTTCATCCTTGATATATTCTTTTGATTTAATACCACTAGACTTGGATAAAATATTGGGTGAGAGGGCCTTTCTGAGGTCTGGTTATAGTTGGACTATTTTAGGTGTGTTTTGGCTCTACTTATTATTCAAAGAATCATTAGTATTATTCGTCCATATATTTGAGAGGTATTGGGGAGGATCGTACTTATTATATATGTATGATAACCCATATATATTTATATCTATTTTTAGGTTTATTGGTGGATTTCTATGCACAAGATGAACATTTCTATTTTAGGATTATAGTCAAAGTTATTCATTTCTTTAAGAGTATCCTTTAGGTAGTTTTTATAAAGACAATGATTTTTATGTCATTAAATGAATTATTGGAATTTGGCGTTCTTTTTATTATATATTGTTTATTGGGTTGTTTCCTTGTACATTATTGATATTTTTTGTGGTACGATCCCCTATTTATCAGTTTTATATACTTGGTAAAAGTCACCATACAATTTTCTACTGAATGTCAGCTGTAGGGGTAACAGTTGTCTTTACAATAGGATTATAAGGGGTTTATAGTGGGAGAAGGTTTGGAAAAAAAATTGTTTCATAAATATGGAAGAGAGTTGGAATGTATATTAGATTTTGGAACTATTGAGGATTTTTTGGGATGGATAGGGTGTCCTTGTTATTTTGACATAGTGTTCAATTTATCATGGTAAAACATCAAGTAAACATGTAAGTTGGGGCCCCTATTATCTAATGTAAAAAACCTAATGTAAATGAACACTATAGCGGTGATAATGCTTATTTAAGGGAATAATCTTAAGAAAGGTACATTCAACATTCTATTTTTCTCTAGTATCTAAATTGATGTTATTTTGGGGAAATTAAAGTGAATCAAACAAAATGATCATAAATGAAGTACTTATTTTCAATATTATGAGAATTAATTTCCTATTTATATTTATGAATCATTATTTTACAGTTTTGTCTCATGTTATATATGTGTGGTGGTATGATATATTCAACCATAGGAGGGTTGACCATATGTAGGAGGATTATTCCTAGAGAAATATGTTGTTCGAGTTTCAATGTTTGGACAATTTAATGTATAATAGTAGAATATCTAAATTTTTGATATAGTGTGGGTGAGATGAGATAGATACCACCTTTATTTTGATATTTTATAGGGTATATTATTGTATCCCCCTCATTATTAGTTAGATGATTGGGGTTGGGCATTATTAGTGGATCCCATTCACTAGGGAGTGTAAAGAGGTGGAGGATTCATCAGTCGATATGAAATAGAAATTCAATAAAAATATCAATTAATATATGAAAAGTGAGGAAAATTGGAAAGTGTTTTTATCCATACAGTGTGGGATCCTGAGTATAATATATCATATGATCATATTAAAATAAATTGTTATCTTTTCCCTATATATTTTTGTAGATGATGATGGTGGAGCGTAGTGTATATTGAAGGCACTATATCTAAATATTTTTTATGCAGATACATCAATAAAACTTATTATACATATTCAAAGGTGTATATGATGGAAAATGGGATAGAGAGTATTTCTATATAGGTAGGATCATTACAGAAGGAAATTCATTAGGGATTCAGAAAGAGTATAAATATAGATGGAGGATCTCCACTGTTGGGGCCATCGAGGTTCCAACCCATGGGGAATTATTCATAGCTTTATTCCTCACATTTTTAGGGATTTCAAGTTCTTATTAATCCACTTGAATCTCAATTACAATGTGTTTTAATTTGGTAGTTTATGATCACAATCAGTTCTAGTGTCAAATCATTCAGGGTGGCCTACTTTGTGTAGGTGTTCTATTTCTACTTTAGCCTTATTAGTAGTTTTCTCAGAGGTCATATCCATTTTAGTGTCCATAAAAGTTTGATAAAATATAAAAATCCATTAATTTGGCCGTCTCAATTAAATTATTTGATTGAAATATTTCATTACATTACATTTGAAAGACCATTTAGGTTTACAGTTTTATAGAATTTGGAAAACAAATTCTACTAACAAAACCCATATATTTGTCAAATAAATGAAATAATATACACTAGAAAAGAAAATACTAAATTCATAATAATTATTTGTCTTCTACCAAAAACTATCTAATGAATTTAATCTTATAGACACATCATTCAAATTTTTTTTCTTCATAACCTTGGAATATTAAAACATAAGAAATGGGTGTGGTAAAATTCACAGTAAGTGTAAACATAAGTAACAAGAATCAAATATCATAAGTGGGAATAACATGATTGTATGGTTATAATAATGATCCAAAATGAAATCACAACAAAAAATTCATAGATCATAACAGATGGGTTATGGAACATGACATGGAATAACATAAAAAATGAATCAATAGAGGATGAACATAGGTTTTAACAAACATAACCCATTAGAGAATAACATATTAATACTAAAAAGAATAATACTAAGGAACTCTTATTTTCAATTGGAAACATCACCTTTGGGAGTCACACACCTACACCTAGGCTTGAGAGTTAACTTAATTATTTGTGTGAATTCGTATCTCAAGAGATATAAACATTTAACCAATGAATTGTAGGGTGATAAAAGACCACACCCATCATTCATCAACACAAACATGTGAAACTTGATATAAAGCACTCATCATAACACAAAGAACCCATGGAAATAAAATATGTTTTTTTCACCACATCGTAAATACCCATGGAAAGAGAATATATTTTACATACTTCTAAAATGAAACCACATAATTATATCATTCATAATTAAATCAATAACCAAAACTTTCTAATCTAATGGAAAATAAATTTTTATACAAATACATTCAAAAAAACTCTATGTAATCACCCTTAAATCAAGATAATAATTATTAAGGTATTTAAAAATTATAAATAAATGTTTCTGAATTATTTCAAATTTTTCATAAATAACATAACTTATGATATTTGGGTGATCTCTATTCAATAAATGGAAGTATCTATAGAGTGATCATATTGGAAAGTCCTTGGAAGAGAAATCATAAGAATTAAATGAATAGACAAGAAAATGGTAATAATGGATTTTTTTGAGTTTAATACCCTAAAATGGAATTATAAAATATTAACAGTTGAAAGGAAATATCATGGGCACCCTCAAATGATTAGTGATTTTTTTGGGTACTTAGGTGCAACAGAGTGGTTGACCAAGGTGATCTCTCAAAGGAAGAAGTAAATTGGACAACATATTAAAGGTATTTTAAAAATAACATAAAAGGGAATAATAACACAACTTGAAAAGATGTGGGGGGGGTGTACCATTCCTAAAACTAGAAGATGTTTTCCTGAAGAAGATTGTATAATATTTTTTGTTTTTATTTCTGAAATGAAGTTCGATTAAGAAGACACAACAAGAAGATGGTTTTAGACAAGATTTAAAAGACATAATTGATCTAACTATACATATTTAATTAATTATTAAACATTATCATTTAAATTAATATCCACATAATTATGTTCCCCTAATTTGGTAACCCCTAAACCCTACGAGAATTAACTTTACCCCAAATATGAAGAGAATTAAACCCTAGGCTATCTGGGAACATGAAATCAGAACACACTGGTTTGATTGATGTTCTAAGGATAGATTAAGATCAGTGGTAAATTAAGGAAAATCATCATACTATAAAATGAAGATGAATTGATCATAGGGATAATATTTTAACTCTACAAATTTATCCTACATGGTATTGTTTTACCTTTTAAGTTTGTGCCCCCACAATTTACACAAAATCTCAACCCCGTGTGTTTTTGTATTAATTATTAAATTTCTTACATAGTTTCTTATAATTTAAAATCTAAATTCATAGATAATATTAATTTAATTATAGTAGCTCATTGATTAAAAATATATTAATGAAAAAGGATAGAGGTAGATAAATTTCAAAAAAGAACTATGCTTCCATGGGCAGTGTAGTAATCGAAGAAAGGTTTTTCATGTGCAAAGGTTTAGAAAGGGTAAAAACCAATCTCGTTTTTTCTATTGATTCCAGACCAATAAGGACGATTAAAGAAGAATATAATTGAATAAAACAGAAGAAAATAGAATAAAAAGAAGAGGAACAAATAAGTTTATTACACAAATAAAAAAAGTACAACCTGAAGAAGAAGAAGAAGGAGGCTTTGATGAGGTGATCCTTGCTTCAAAAGCTACACCTCTTAAAATGGAAGAATAATTTGAGTGAACCCAATTATCCTCATCCTTAAATCTCTAAATTCATGTCCCAACCCCTCTAAATGAGAAAAACACTAATTTATAGAGAGTAGTGAGGATATCTTTAAAGAATATTGACGTGTGAATGGGGAATCTCAGCCAAATATTTTAAGCCAAATCGCAACATCCATTTTACCTCGAAAACGCATGAACCAGTTGTTATTATAGAAGAATGATTTATTCAGAAATGTTTCGGAGAGATACTCTCAAAATATGGTCTGTATCCAAGCTCGTATGAAGATGTTATGGCCCAAAAATAGAACCAATATCCAATTGGGCATGTCCATCCCACATTTGACTTCATAGTCCATTTAGTCCATAAAATTTAAATTTTAGCTCCAATGTCCTGAAAAAAAGGTGTGGAAAATTAAGTCAGTAACAGATTAAAGAAAATTCATGTTCAAAATAATAAATATTAAAAATATTTATCTTTGAAATACTACAGTGCACTATAAAGGGTAAAACTAGAATTTCCATCAAATTTTCAAATAAATGATCCAATCCCAAATATTTTATAAATAAACATATATTACAAATTGTGAGGAAATTTTATCAATTATTATCAATAAAATATTCAATAAAAAATGTTTTATCAACTCCCCCCCACTTACCATTTCATACTCCTTGAGAAAACCTCATATCATGTATTTGAAAAAATCATGACAAGATATGAATATTCATATTTCACAATATATAGTGAAAATATAGGCTATGTAAGAATCTCATCAAGAGTTTATATGAATAAATTTTAAATTCATTCTCTTATAAATTCTGTCAAAACAAAATCCAATGAGATTTATAACACTAATCATAGCGAAACATGTCATGTGTCGACCATGCCACTAATTCTTCACATGTGTGTGTGACAACCATTCCGAGCTTTTCTCTCTAACCTTTATCTAGTATATTGAGGTCAATAAAAAAATTTCATCTTAATTTATTCTATTCCACCAAAATGTTTCAACATCCTTTGCAATCAAATTCCAAATCCACCAGTTTTAAGCATTCCCAAAAGTCAAACCATGAGCTCCAGACCTAAATATCCCCACATGTTTTACATTTATTTTTTACCTTATTTATTGATTGTTTTTTTGATATTTTGGATAATATTTTTGAATTTTTAGAGGTCATAAAAATTTAGATATTAGATACACATGCATAGGTCAATGTAGTAGAGTGATGGAAACTATCAGAAGAGAAACAGATGTATGGAAAGACCGTGTTATAAGTTGAAAAGAATTACTTACCCTAAATATAAATTCAACAAGGTAAGAGAAACTCACAAGTCATGATTGTGTGAAAAATTTTGTGGAGAAATCAAGGACACAATTTAGAATGAACAAATATCACAAATAATTATGTAAAAATCTAAAAGGTTTTATAATGACACAACCATTCATATCATTAATGACTTTGGTTTTTATAAAATTCAACCCTTGATGATGAAATCTTACTCATGCTTATATTTCTACCAATGAATATTGAAAAAATGAATTTTCCATATGTTACACATGTGAATGTTACATGATATATTTTTATTTATTTTTTATTGATTTTTTTAGTTTTTTTTAAAATTTTAACCAAAAAAATTATAGAAAATAAACATAAAACATAAAAATGAAAACCCTAAATATCCACCTAAAAATTTTGTCCTATACCCCACACATAAAATGTTGCACTATCCTCAATGTGAATTTATGAGATGATATATTCCCATGAAACGAATAATTTTAAATAGGAAAAATAATATAAAAGTTAAAGGGTTAGAAATATGTGGATATGCTCAAGTGATGATGGGGTCATGGAGTGTGATGAAATCTACTGCATCAATACGAAGTCCCTCAATGTATTTCTTCAAACGTTTCCAATTCACTATAAAGCTCTTTCCTATGTCCTCTTGTGTGATCTCCACTACACCATAAGGAAAAAAATTAGTCAAAACATAAGGGCCTAGCCACATGGAACGTAACTTACCAGGCATCGGCTTTAGTCATGAGCTATAGATCAAGTCTTTCTCTCCAACTTGAAATTAGTTTTTATGGATAATATTTTCATGAGCTGAATTCGATCTTTCCTTTTAGAGCCTTGAGTTATCATTTTAAGACAATCGAATCTCCTCAATCTCTTTAATTTGCTACTTCCTTTGGATTATAGATTTGGTCGAATCCATGTTAATTTTCTTTAAAGCCTTATAAGCCTGATGATAAACTTTCAAAGTGAGATAAAACTCTTTCTAAAAAAAATAAAAATGGGGAAATACCAATGGGTGTCTTGTATGATGTCCTCTAATCCCATAGGGAATCATAAACGTTCTTGGTCTAATTATTCATATTTGTCTACACGGTTTTCTCCAGAATTTGTTTCAACTCATGACTTGAAACATAAGCTTGACCATTTTTTGGGGGTGGTATGGTGTTGATGTTTTGTGTGTCACCCCATTCTTCCAAAGAAGGGAAGCCAGATTCAAATTGAAAAAGTGTGTTCATTTTTAACTGATATTAACATCATTACTCCAAACCGGTAAAAAATATGTGCTTTGACAAAGTACACAACAACCTGAGAATCATCAGTTCCGGTTCCCTTAGCCTCCACCCATTTTCTCAAATAATCAACAACAACCAAAATATAAAAAACCCAAATGAACTAGTAAAAGGAACCGTAAAATTGATTCCCCATACATAAAAAATCTCATAGAATAATATGGGTTGTTGGGGCATCTCGTGTCTCATAGATATATTAGTTGTTTTTTTTGGAAACGGGAGAATGCCTTATAAAACACAAGAGAATCATCGAATAAACTAGGCCAATTGATCCAGAGTTCAAAACAATCATAGTTGTCTGTTGGGGTCCAAAGTTTCCACCACAAGAAACTGTATGACATAATTGCAGAACAGACTCAAACTCATGATCAGGAACACACCTCCTAATAACTTGGTCACTACACATGCACCATAAGTAAGCATCATCCCACACCTAAAATCTAGACTCACTCTTTAACATTTGGAATTGATTTTTTTTATTTGGCAGAGAATTTCATATAAAACAAGGTAGTTCACTAAATCAGCATTCTATGGATGCATACCATAGATCGAATAATGATGCTCATCATGGAAAGTGACTCGAATTGGTACCTGGTTCATGGTTTCATCCTCTAGTGTGTGAGTAATCCTACTCATGTAGTCTTCCAGTAGGTTTTTCGACTCCTTCTTGTTATTTATCTTGATTTCAAATTCCAAAAGAAGGGGAATAAATCGAATTATCCTTGGATTTATATCTAGCTTCATCAAGATGTACCTTAGAGCTTTATGGTCAGAAAAAACATCTAATTAGTGCATAAAAATAGGAACATAATTTATCTAAAGAAAATATGATAGAAAGAAACTCCTTTCCCATGGTTGTGTAATTTGATTATGCTGAATCCAATGTCCCTCATGCATATGAATTCACTTGTGAACATCCCTCCACCCTATGAGATAAGATAGCAACGAATACAAAGTTAGTGGAATCACACATAAGCTCAAAAGGATGCTCCCACCATAGTGGCTATATGATAGGTGGAGTGGTAAAAAATTTATTTCTCTAATCAAAGGATGTCCTGAAAGAATCATCAAACACAAATTTAGAGTCCTTTTGATGTAATCATGAAATAGGAATAGAAATCTTAATAAAATATATGACGAAGTGCCGATAAAATATCACATTCCCTAGGAAAGATCTAACATCACACACAAGGAAGATATGCTTTGGATAAAATGATATCTAACCTAGATCTATCAACCTCTATCCCATGTTTTGACACTACATGCCCTATGAAAATGCCATGATCTACCCTAAAATGACACTTTTCAAAGTTCAAGACCTAATTCTTCTCAATAAAACAATTCGAAACCTTTCCTAAAATACAAATACAATCATCAAATTAAGACTCATACACTATAAAATCATCCATAAATACCTCCATCCATGACACAATGAAGTCTAAAAAAATACTCACCAGGAATCTCTCTAATGTACTTGGGGCATTTGCAAAGTCCAAATGGCATCCTTCAATAGGCAAACACACTGAAAGGACAAGTGAATGTTGTCTTCTCCAGATCCTCCAGAGCAATAAGAACCTAAAAATATCCAGAAAATCTATCCTTGAATCAATAATGTGTCTCCCCTGCTATTCTGTCAAGCATCTGATCAATAAACGAGAGGGGGGAGTGATCCTTGCGAGTGGAGTGATTTAGTTTCCTATAATCAATACAAAAACACCAACTGTTTTGTACCCTCATTGGAACTAACTCCTATTTATCATTTTAACAACAATAACACCACTTTTCCTAGGCACAACCTGAATAGGACTCACCCACTAAGAATCTAAAATGGGATAAATTATACAGACCTCAAGAAATTTTCAACCCATTTTTTATCAACTTATAGAATGGGTTGGAATAAGTATCCTTTGTGGATACCTCATTAGATTAGCCCCATCCTCCAAGATAAACCTATACATGAAAATGGATGGGCTAATAGCTGATATGTAAGCCAAGGTCCACCCGATTTCCTTAAGGTTCTCCCTCAAAAGATTCAAATGTTATTCTTCATGTTCAAAAGGGAGATTGTTAGAAATGAAAAGAAGTAATTTCTCACTACTCAAAAAGTATGGGAATTTGTGATTTGGTCGAAATGGCATGAGTTCCCATGTAGTGTGGTGGTGTATAGAAGGAGAAATTGGAGGAACTGAAATATGTACACAATGAACATCTGTATCAGAATATAAACCATCAAAATCAGAAAATAAAGAAAAAAATCCATCCTTATACTCAACAACCATGTCATAATTAGAGTTCACATGATCAAAATCAGAATATGATTCCATTTCCAAATAAAATCTAAGAGAGTCTTGTGCATTATAGATAGGCGTGGAAGTACTCTTAGACATCAAACTAGAACAAATGCTCATAATCTCCCTAAGCTTAGGACAATCAAAATCTTTGGGGTTTTTACTTGGTGGTTCAAAATTGGAGATAACAAAAAAAGAATGGTCTTATAAGGGGTACTTCATGCATTCATTGAAATTCAATATCACATCTTCATCTCCAAAATCCATTGAAAGTGTACCCTCATTAACATTTATGATATTTTTTTTTTGTTTTGGGGAAGGGTCTACCTAAGATAATGGGAGCATGAAAACTTACCTGATCAGCCTTGATGTTGAGTACGTAGAAATTTTCTAGAAATATCATGTCTATTACACGAACAAGTACATCCTCAAGGATTCCTACTCGATATTATATAGATCAATTTTACAACTTCACCACTACTCTCGTCGATTTCAACTCACCAACCTGCAATAAAAAGAATACAGAGTGAGGCATCATATTTATGGAAGCTACTAAATCACATAAAGAATTAGAAAAGTGTAACTCCCAAATGGTTAATGGGATTGTTAATGTCCCCAGACCTATACACTTTGTTGGCATTGATAGAGTTGGTGTAATGAGTGCTGACACATTCCTTCCATGATTGATCCTATCATCTACCTTAATTCCTTTTCGATTGGTATAATGTTATTTTATGAATATGGCATACCTGGGTATTTTTTTAAAGGCATCATGTTAAGGGATATTGATCTCCAATGCTTGAATGTGTACCAAACCACTTTTTTCATCGCCTCATCATCCATATTATTATTTTGCAAAACCCTATTTGGAAATGGAATGGGTTTAATAAAAACATCACCAATCGTTTTCTAACCTTTATCTTTCTCCTTGAGTATCTCAACAGTTGGTGTGGAATGGGAATTTTCTAGAGTTGAGGTCAATCCCGGTGGAATGATAGTTAAAGATTTATCAGTTGTTTGCTTCCCACATCTCAATATGATGGAATAGATATTCCCATAGGATTTGGAGTAGGTTGGGAAGGTATATTTCCATAATTATTACTTACCAATTCATGGAGGGTAGTGGCAATTTGGCTCATTTGAGTCTTTAAATCCCTCAGCTCCAAGACATGACTCTTCATCTCATTCTTTTGATTAATAAAAATTTGTTTCAAAAGATCATCAGTTTTAGAATCTACCATATTTTGGGATTCCCTTTTTGTTTACTTGTTGATGATTGTGCTTCAAATCTCTTTTAGGGTTGTTGGAATCCTTATTGGTAAGGGGGATGCGACAAGAAGTTCTATTAAAATGGAGGCCTTTATTATTTTCCAGATGCATACCTAATGCCCAATTGATCCATACACCATTGATTGTATGATGATGCAAAGGAATCAAAATTATTTTGGGTATGTGGTAGTTGTTTCTACTGATATTGTCTCCTAGGAAACACTAATTTATAATTTTCTGTTTCTTGTAGTTGGGGGTAATAGTCAGTTGGGTGGCTTACCTCAGTGCAAATGCCTCAAGGCCTTGAAGGAGGAGGTTCAAATTTCTTTTGATCCAAAGATATATACCTCACAATAGTGGTCAATTATTTTAACTTGGTATCAATTTAATTACTCTAAAGAGAATAAGGACTTACCTGATATACTCCCATGAAATGCGGTGTACCTCGATTGCCAAATTGTGTGTGTGTGTGGGGGGGGGGGGGGGTTGGGACATTTTTTCAATCAATGAATGTACAACTAGTGGTGTATTTTACACCAATGATCCTCGAGCTGAAACATCCACCCTGCTCCACTCCATAGGTGTGAGTCCTTCATAGAAGTACTGGATGAGGAGTTTCTCACTAATTTGGTGATGTGGGATTCTTTCACACAACTACTTGAATCGCTCACACTACTCATACATTGATTACCCATGTTATTGAATGATACCCAAGATATCCTTTTGAATGGATGTGGTCTTTGATGCTGGAAAAAATCTCTGTAATTAAATATGTTTCAAATCATTCCATCAAGTTACATCTTCAGGTTGTAAATTATACATCCAGTCCTTTGCAGATCTATCAAGTGAGAATGGGATAGCTCTTAGTTTGATTCGATATTTAGGAACATTTCATTGTTTTAAGGTTGACAAAACCAAATTAAATTCATTATGGTTTTTATTGAGATCCTCAACCGAGAGACCATGAAATTCTTGATGTAGGTGAGTTAACCCAGATTTCAGTTCAATGAATTATTCAAGAATATGGCATGCATTGAAATTTGGTTGAAAATTAATATGAGGTGCAACCAACTCTCTAATGGTTTTATTAATTTAATTTTCATTATTTTCATCCATTATTTCTAGTTTTATGGTTGAAATTTAATTTCTTCCAATTTCAATGTTCTGAGATTAGATGAATTATCTAACTAGTTGAATGGTGAAACTTCTTATAGACTAAGAATGTTTGATTCAAACCCTAAGGTTGAGTTCAATCTAAGGACCATGATCTAATAGATCTTTGGGATTAGTTAGTGTCATAAATAAAATAAAAATGAAAATAATAGAAGTGGGCCATAATAAAATAAAATATGAAATGTTTGAGCTGATTTTCAAAATGGAAGAAGAAGAAATAAAAAGAAGAAGAAGAATTAAAATTAAGATTGGGTAAAGAAGGAAGAAAGAATAGAAGAAGAGAATCAATTGTGAAATAAAATAAATACCTCTTAATGGTTGAAATAATTACTTTCCTCATTAGAAATAGAGCCAATTTTAAATACGCCGTTATGGGCTCCCTCAAATGATATGTTATTTTTTGGGTACTTAGGTGCAGTAGAGTGGCTGACCAAGGTCGTCTCTCAAAGGAGGAAGTTAATTTACAACTTATTATAGGTGCTTTAAATATAAAATGAAAGAGAATAATAACACTAAAAGAAAGGATGTGGGGTTTTTTTTTATAATTCAAAAAACTAGATGATGTTTGCTGGAAGAGGACTGTATAATATACTTTGTTTTTATTGTTGAAATGAAGTTCGATTAAAAAGACACAATAAGAAGATGATTTTTAGACAATATTTAAAAGACGTAATCGATCTAACAATACCTATTAATTTAATTATTAATAATTATTAGTTAAATTAATATCCATATAATTATGATCCCATAAATTTCGTTCCCCTGAACCCTACAATAATTATCTTTACCACAAATATGAAGAAAATTAAACCCTAGGATGTCTTCGGAACATACAATCGCAACACCCTACTTTGATTGATGTTATAAGGATATATTATGTCTAGTTGTAAGTTAAGTCACATCTCTATTCTGGAAAATGAGGTTGAATTTATCTTAGGGATAAAATTAAACACTATAAATTTATCTCACATGGTAATTTTTTACCGATTAAATTTGTGCTCTCATAATTTACATTAAATCTCAACCCCGCGTGTTTTTGTATTAATTTTAAAATCTATTAATTAGGTTATTATAATCTAAAAACTAAATTCATAGACCATATTAAGTGAATTAAATTATTTCAATTATTTAAAATAAATTTTTGAATAATTTTAGAGGTAGATCGTTTACAAAAAATAACTACGCTTCCATGGGCGGTGTAGTCATCGTAGAAACATTTTGCATGTGAAAATGTTTAGAAAGGGTAAAACCTAATCAAATATCTACTCTGGATTCCAGAAAAATAAAGAGTAATAAAGAATAAGATAATTGAACAAAACATATGAAAATAGAAGAAAAATAAGTGGAACAAAGTAGTTTATTAGAAAAATTAAAACATTACTACATGAAGAAGAATAAGAAGTCTTCGATGAGGGGATCCTTGCTTCAAGAGATACCTCTCTTACAATGGTTGGAGAATTTTTGTGACACCGATACTACTCTACCTTAAATATCCTAATTCATGTCCCAAACCCTACAAATGTTGAAAACACTAATTTATAGAGTGGAGGGGAGGCTAAGTATACAGAGGAATCATTTGTGAATGGGGAATGTTGGAAAAATATATTAAGCCAGCTTAAACCACCGATTAGTCATTTAAAACACATAAAAGATATGTTCTTTCAGAGGAATGATTTGTGAAAAAATGGGTTACAGAGATCCTTTCAAAATATGGGCCCAATCAAAGCTTGGATGAAGTTGTTATGGCCCAAATACATAACCAATATCCAATCAAGTGGGTCTAGCCCATATTTGACATCATGACCCATTTAGTCCAACCAAATATACATTTTAACTCAAATTTCATGAACGATAGTTGTAGAAAATTATGTTAGGAACACAATTACAAAATTTAATGTTCAAATAATAAATATTAAAATAGTTATCTGGGAAATACTATAGTGCACTATAAAGGGTAAAAATAGAATTTCCATCCAATTTGCAAATAAATGATCTAATCCCAAATATTTTATAAATAAAAATATTTTTCACAATGTGAGGAAATTTTATCATTTATAATTAATAAAATATTCAATAAAAATTTGTTTTTTTAATGTTAATTCGTGAAAGTAAATATCAATAGAAATAATTTTTTTAGATAAAGAGGAAAATGGAAGAGAAATAATAAAATTGTTTTTAGAAAATGTTCTCAACATTATACTAAAATAAGAATTTACAAATCACTTTTGAAATCAATTTTCAAAAAGGTGAAGTGAAAAAATTAAAAAATAATTTATTTTTAAAAATAAAAATAAAAAATATATCCAAGAAAAAATTTAACATTTATAAAAAGGAAAGGTGGAGTGGATGAAAAAACATTAGATTTTGTAAGGCTGGAAACCCTTTTTAATATTTTTAAATATCATGATTAAAAACAAAAAACTGATAAAAGAAATAAAAAAATATCCTCTTTACCAGAGGATTATAGAAATATCATGTAAATAAGAGATAAAACAAAATTTGGTTTCCACATATAATGAAGAACATTAACAGGAAGGAAAGTGTGAAAAATTTATAAAACACATTGATAATGGGAATGAGATACATTATTAACAATGATATAATTTTTATGGGAAAAAATAAATTCAGGAATATTTTAATCAATCATTTAATATTCCATAAAGAGTGAGTGAAATTAACTTGAAATAAAATCTCGGGATGAATGAAAATAATCGTGGATGATATAAGTTCAAGAAGAATATTTATAAATCAATGAAGGGAGTTTAGTTTATGAAAACCCATAAAACAAAAGTATTATTTGAATAAAATACCATTTAAAATATTTCATTAGAAAAAATAAATTGATATTAAAAAAAACATTATTCGATTGCTTATATAACACACAACACCATGTTTAAATGAAAAATGAAACATTATAATATTAATTTTTTAGTTATAAACGAGCAATTAAATTTTTGGTATAAATAAGACTAAACAAATTATGATATATATTTATATATATAATTTTCCTACAAAATAAAAATTTATTTATAAATTCCTAGAAAATAATCACTCATTTTTTTGTAAAATCATTTTACTATACACGGATACATTTTCTTGAAAACTGGTTCTAATTTATTTTCATGACCGAATATTATAATTGATATATAAATCATTTTGAAAATATAATTGATAAAACTTAATTCATTTTTTAACTCAATAAATCAAGACTAGTTTTAGATAAAATTTGGGGATTTTTATGAAAAGATTTATTTATCAGTAAATAGTAAAAAAATACTAATGGACGGTCTTTAATAATATTTAACCAATAAGTATTAAGATTTATCTTGCCTCCTTCTTCCCCCAAACATGAAACACACCTATATTACTCATTGTGACCCCATAGTTCCCCACTCATTTTTCATGATACATCATTATTTCCACTCCATTCCACTCTATTCTACAAAACACCCCTTAACTTACTTAATCTTGCTTCCACTCACTAATCTCGAAGCCTCACATCCTGTTAGACCACGTTACCAATATTGGGGTCCTCCATGGTTAGGATCTTCACGATCAACCAACACCACATGACACATCATGTAACCCACTACATTCTATAAATATTTCACCATGTTCTACATCCACAACCACACATTTTTCATTGTCCTGGGAAATCCCCTCAAATAAATCCATTGTTTTGTTATTTTTTGGTGAAAAAAAAATTATATTTAGTGAAAAATATTGGATACCATTTTAACCCTTCTTTCATGAAGATTCATTATATTTAATTATCATTATAAAAATTATATAATACATAATAACTTCAAATTATACAAATGTGCCTTAAATAATAGAAAAAAATTCTTTTCTAAACATTCTGGTTATCAATCATAGTTATTTCAAAAATTCCTATTTTTTTTATTTCCATCACCATTAGTCCTTACAAAATCTGAAAAAATTGTCGATAATAAGGTATTAAAAATAAAAAACCCACAAAGTAAATCATGTTACAATTTCAAAATTATTATTTCAGTTTTGGGGAATAATGTATCCAACAAAACAAAAAATCATAGTAAAATTTATTATACTCCCATTTAATAAACATTGGGGTCTATTTTCATTGTAAAAAAACATTATTTAAAAATTATTTTCAAAAATAAAATTAATACACATACATAATAACATGACTGATCAGTCATAATTTAGTTTATTTAAAACATTTATCTTTATATCAATAATTATTCTGATTTTTTTGTTTCAATTTATAATTTTTTTACAAAAAAAGAGGAAAATATATTATTATTTTACAATATTATAAAGGTCCCAATATATAGTTATTCACTTTATTTACATATTTTAGAAGGATAAGGAATGAAGAAAATTATGAGTCTATTTTGAGGTAAATTATTACCCGACATAAAAATTATGTTATAATCATCTCAAATTTTCCATTATTTTTGTATATATGAATATTTTGCTGATGTTTTGGACTAAAACAATGCTCCACTACTAGCCATTATGACATAAGAATTGAACTATGACCTTTATCAATATATAATATTAGATTAAATAATGTTTTAATTCTTGGTTGGAAATATTTTTTGAGTCATGGAAATTTTGTAAGGGGAATATAACTAGACAGTAGTTTGAGTAAACTATTTTCATAGAGGTAAAAAATTTTATTGTATTAATTTTTTTTCAATAAAATTGATTCTAGGAAATGGAAAATATAACATATAATTTATTTTAATATTTTTTGATATTATAAGTTACATTGATAATTTTGATCATCCTGTTAATTGAGGATACTTTGGAATAATGATAAATAGTACATTGTAATATGTTGGACAATATCGAATATGAAGTGGAGAAACTGATGAAATTTAATAAAAGATGAGATGTTTTTATTTTATAGAATTTGGATACATATTTACTTTACTCTCATTTCTCAATAATGAGTTAAATTATATCTTATTATTGGTTAACCAATTTATTTATATATTTTGATGGGCTCCCATGTAACATCATATGATTTAAAAAGAGACACTATGGTCGATTGTGTACATGATACGCCATGTCAATCTTAAGAGAATAACTAAATATTATTATTTAATAACACAGCTAAAAAATGTGGGAATGGAGAGTATTAGTGGAATTATGAAAAAATATGCACATTTTTATAATTAATTTTTTTGGTGTATAATTAATTATAAATGAATGTAATCCCCTTTTCAAATAAAAGGATTTTTTTTATACTATTTAAATTCAAATAAGTGAGTATATAATGTAATAAAAAAATATTTTTTCGTTTTATTAATGAAATATATATTTAATATATTTTTTAAAGGTTACGATTCATATTATATATTTTCAACACATAACATAGGAGAAAATTCAATTTTTCTGTTAAATGAATTATTTAACAAAATACAGTTTTTCCACCTTTTGATGGAGAACCCATTTGAAATCTATTTCTGACACTTATAAGTTCTTTTGAAAAAATTAATTTTTTATTCAGAATAACGAAATCAAAATTTTGTTTAAGTAAATTTTATGTATTTTTCATATAACATTTAAATTTTAATGAATAGTGAAAAATACTGCATTTTAATTCAAAACTAATATTTCATTGAATTTAATTTTATTAATATAATAAAATATTAATAAGTTATAAAATATATTTATATTATGTTTTTTTCATTTAATAAAATTTTGGTAATTTTAATCAATTTCAAATTAAAATTAGATATAAAAACATTTCAATCTTTTGAATGTTTCACATTAAAAACCCACTTTTTTGTTTTGTTTGTGTAATTAATTTAAAATATAATTATTGAAATTAATTTAATTTAATTAGGTAAAATAGATTCCATATTTGTATTCATAAGGTAAAAATTATGTTGTATGTAAAATTTCATTTGTTTCTATTAAAAAAAGTTTTCATGGTAAAAAACTAGTTACCGCGATATACTTAAAAAAAATGTTATAATTAAAATGGTAAATGATTAAAATACCAACAAACTAAAACATATAAAGGTTTTTTTGACATGTTTCCCAAAAATAAACATCCTAAAAAACATTAATTTAATGTATAATTTTTTTATATTAATATCCCCTCAATGTAGTTAGGCAGAAATATAAAATAATCAATAATTTAATCACTTGAACCCACATCTCCTAATGTATGAATACCACCCTTCACCCCCCATTTAGAACCTAAAATAATTTATATCCTAAAATATATTTCCAAAACTATCCTCATACCTCCACACACTGTCAAGTTCTTCTTGTCCCACCAAAAGATGAAATCTGAGGTCCTTTAGGGTATTTCAAGGAGGGGATATTCAAGAGGTAATTTTCTCAATGTATCTCTCTTAAATTATTTTATTTTCCTAATTTCTCATCATTCCCATAATCAATAAATATTTTATTACTCCCAAACAATGTATATAATATATATTTATGTTTATAATGGAATATATCATATACATTTCATTTCTCACCTCTTCTTATTCAATGAAACAAAAATGATGTCCATGTTATGCTGGTTAATCAACTTAGTGAATAATTTTTTTGTTATTTTCCATTACAACAATTATGGCATGAATTAAAAATATTTTTCTAGAAAAATAGTTTTTTAATATTTATATTATAACTTTATTAATAATCTTCAAATTTTATATTAAACATACCTTCATGCTTTCAATATTGAAGTTATACTATAACTTCGTTTGGGGACGTGTGCACTATCACCTCCTGAAAATAATGTTATTTATTAACACATCACATGGAATTTATTAAGTATTCAATTAGTAAATATTAATGATATAAATGAAATATTAATGCTAATATAGTTATATATTACATATATACATATTTTCTTATATTTATTTTAATTTAGTTCTTTCAATATGACATTAAAAACGAAAATAGAGTTCATGCACACATACTTCCTTCCATCTCCATGAATGATGTTTTTAGTTTTTCGTTAATGATTATTATAAATACTTATATAATGAAAATATAATATTTTCATATCATTTTTTATATTCTTAATATTATGGGCTTATGTCCACATAGACTATTGGCATCTTATCATGTTTATTTTCAACTCAAGTAACAAATATCCACAAAGCATCTCACATGAAAATAAATAACAATGTATGTTTTACAACCTAGTAATAAGTGATATAAAAGAAATTATAGACTTCAAAAATATTATCAAGAAATTATACATTAAACCTTATTTATTTTTCAAGAATATAAGATTTTATGTGAAGAGTTAGACTGAAGGTAAGAGAGTTTTATAACCCAATTTCCATTCTTTTGGTTAAATTTCTACTTCATGATTATTTCGTTCAAATCATATGTGTAAAATTAATTTTGAAGGTATTATAATTTATTAAAACATTTTTTATATTGATTTATAATGAAAAAAAATAATAAAACAATTTTGTTACCAGATTGATCTTTGTAATTGATTTCAACTCAATCTCCTTTCATTGAAGAATTTATTGATAATATGCACATTTATTCTTTTATATGGTGTATATACAGCCACTAAAACATTTAATAGCCATATTTTATATATACTAATATTATTTACTATTTTTATAAATTTATTAATTCATGAAGATTAAGATTTAAATATTCAATGAGGTATGGGACAACATGAACTTTTAATGATTTAATTATCAAATATTTTTATTCATAATGTTAATTTGAATATTTATTTATATGGTTATAAAAATATTATACATGAATTTTTATGTCTATATTTAATTTCAATCAAATTTTTTCAAAAGGAATATGTTTATATTCAGTGTTTTGATTTTTTTACAAATGATTAAAGGAATGTTTTTAACAAATACGTCGACAATGAATTCTCTGCCACCATAACCATTATTTTATTCATAGATTTATTTATAAGAAATATGTTGTTAAAAAAAATAAAAGTTTTTTTCATTTTTTGTATTTTGGTACTGAAAATAAATTTGGAAATATATTTTCTATTTCAATATCTTTAAATTACTTTTTCTGATTTCAAATGATATTTTATGAATGAGATGTTGAGAATTGAAATCTTTTATGATAATATTATGGTACTTGGACATTTTATAGGTGGTTACCTGATAAAAAAAATACAGGTGGATATGTTATAAATCGTGTATGTGTGGTTACATTATATCATCCAATGTATTAGGTTTGGAAGTCGTTGGTATGGATATTCCATTCGTAAGAGTTGAATGTATGGATGTTGACTGTATAGTTATTCCATTTTAATTTCATTATGTACCATGGTACCTCTATATTTTTTCTGTTGTTTAATGTGTTATATAGTAATATCTTGTTTAAAAAAGGGAAAGAAAATATGTAATATTCAATGGAAGGTTTTTACTACTTCCTGTGGGAGAATGTAATACTTTATGATAATTTATTCATGGTATAGATGTTTTTCAAGACTATCCATTTTCATTATTTATGTTTCCTTTATTGAGATTTTTAGGATCATCCACAATTTTAAAATTATTTTCATAGGATTTAATGGAATTTAGAGACTAGGATGGGATAAATGGAATTATTGTGATGTTTGAACATGAAAATGAACAATGTTTCTTTTTAATTGATTTTTAATGAAAAAATGGATAGTGACTAGAAGTGTCAATATTTTAATATTTCTATTGTTATGTAAGAATTATGGTCTACATTTATAAAACTCTAAACCAAACATATTTTTAGAATGTATGAAATTTAATTCTTAATTTAATTTTCTATATTATGCAATGAATAAAGTATATTTCTTATACCCTATCCCTTTGTTAATTTAATTTTCAATATTGTTTATTTAGTGATATGTATAACCTCATAAGGGTTCTTGGGTATTTTATTTTAGGATATATTTCATTTCTATAATTCATAGATCAGAAAAAAGTAATAATTGAAAAAGAATTTTTGAAAAACAAATAAATATATCTCTTAATACATCTTTATATAATCACTTTCTGTTGGGAATTCTATACCATTATTCTTTCAGGTGAGATTAATATGTATTTTTTCATATACTGTTATCCTAATAAGTACATTTCCTAATTATTGTATATTTTTCTATTTTTATACTCCATATTAGTTTTAATGTGATATCCCACTAACTATTATTATATCTTTTTCCACTTTCAAGACTTGTGTGATTTTTTGGAATACCCTTCATGAATTTGAAATTTTATCAAGGGAAATTATGGGCTAGATGATTATATTAGACTTAATTTGGATTTTATTCATGTAAATTTATAATCATTATTTAATCTATTAAAATTATTTAATCTTCATGAAAGGGGGAAAATGTTATCGATTCAATTTTAAAGTGGATTATAATAATTTTTAACCTAGGTATAAATTATTTTGATAATGGATAAGATGAGTCTGCAAGTTTAATAAGTTAAATGGTGGGATTATATGGTTTTATATTGATAATTACAATCATTGTATTTTAATATTTTTAATATCAAATTTATCTGTGTTTTATTTTAAAGAGGATAAAGAAAGAGAGTAGTGGTTGTGAGGTAATCATAGTGATAAAATGGAAGGGTTCATATAGTAGTGATGCTGTGACGAAAATATTTCGATGTGAGGTTATGTTTTTTCATTGGTTCTATGTTATTTTAAAATATTAATTAATTATTTATGTTGATATGGAAATATTGATTTGATGTTCTAGTGTATATGACAATTCGGGGATTTTTATAAAGAATAAATGGCGTGGTGTTATTATTTAATAAAGATGTCATGTAGGAATGTCAGATGTGTTTAGATAAAGTCATTTGTTCTAGTTCTATTATTTGTAATTTTAAGCCTCGGTTAGAGTAGCTAGTGAGGGGGAATACCATTTTAGGTTTTTATACCCATGCAAGATAGATGTGTTCTTTAATGGTAGTTATTTATAGTGTTCTTTCGAGTCCCTTATAAATTTTTTTTGGATTAAAATATTTTATTATTAAACTATAACCAATTTCTTAATGGTGATGATGTTAAATATTATTTTTTACCTATTATACTTTTTCATTTAAAAATTATTGATTATTTGGATTTATACATTCATTTGATTGATGAGGTTCAAGCTGGAAACAAGGGTTGTTGTTTTGAAATTTTCATATTAGGGGTTTATTAGTATGAAATTTACATTGAAAATATATTTTTCACTGATTTTGGTAGATGTGGATGGTTTTTATATGATATGATGGAAACTAAAGTTGTAAAGGTGTTATACATAAATATTTTCCATTTATAAATATTTTTTATATTTTAATTTTCTTATTATAATATATTTATATAAATTTGAAATTGGTTTTATTCGATTATGATCATACTAAGAAATCAAAAGTTCCAACCCTCCCAATTTATTAGGAGTTAGTTTTAAAGTACAACCCAATGGTGATTGAGACCTTTCATTTGAGAAGATGAAATAGAGTCCATTGGATTTTTAAAGTCTATTAATTATTTCACAGGTAGGTTATCATTGTTTTTTCACTCTATTTATTAACATTTAGAAATAAATTTTGTGTAATGTCCTGACCTAGGTGCCACATGACGGTGCCCCGAGCCAGTAGGTCACATGACCTTAGACGCGCATCTCCATATTCTAGAGGTTATCGACTAGTAGTGAGGGTCTAATAGTTAAATTATGGGGATACTATACCTTTTTTATTAAAGAAGAAGAAGAATATAAATAAATAAATAATATCCAAATGGAATTAAACAATAACCCCAAAATATCATAACTAATATGGATCAATGTCACATGATAAACCCAAAATAGGGATAAATGGTCGTATCTAAAATAGAAGATATGGTATTATAAATAAGTGTCACATGTCAAATATAAATTAGAAATTAACTAAACACTAAAAACACCCCATGTGTTTCCCGACATCATGTCTAGTTCCATCATCTATGTTCCATCCCAACTCAACCATATAATATAGGGCCTGTGCCCTTATCATGTACTGCAAACATGACCTCTATTTGGGTGGCAATCAAGCTGCCCGAGTAGTGTAGGATTGCAACACATTAGGCCACAACCAATGGAGTATAAAATTATATCCAATCTATAGTTGTGTATGCAGTTGTATAAATAATAGACGGAAATAAATAACTCAAACAGTTTCAACATTTACTTATTATTTATTTAACCAAATAATTCTCGGGGTTCACAATGACTCCTGAACCATCAATACTCATTCTGTCTTGTGCTAGAGTATGAAACATCCCCATGGGATATCACATTTCATTCACACATGGTTTTCTATTAATATATTGAATTAAATCAAATAATTCATACAATGGAGGTCTAGATAAGATTTATGTTACCCCATTAGTATTTTTGGATGATGTCCTTTACACACAGCTTAGTGATCACATGTATACATAAATATATTGTTGGACTAGAGTGGAAGTCTAGAACCCCATGTTTATTTGGAGAATAAATCCATATCCCACAACCCAGTCTAAAATATCTCATCACCTATTTCAATATATCATACAATTTATCATCAATTATCACAATTCATTATTCACCAATTTCACTATTCCATTTATCGAGATAGTAAAATATACCAATAATCATTTTCATCTTATCGTCGCACACCAAGGGGGGATACCCATTTAAAAAATTAATTTTCACCAAATTCATAATTCACATTATTATCTAATTAGATAATAATAACTCTAACCAATTTAAATATTTTAACAATTACAAATTTACAATCACTTGTTGAATCAGTTGATAAATTCTATTCAGAATTCAGTTTCCCAAGGTGGAAATAGTAATTTCCCAACAACATACAGGATATTAAAATTGAGACATTGGGAAAAGACCTTTAGACCACCTACCTAATGATTTTTGACCAGCACTCTCCCAACCACACGCCTTAATTGAATTAGAATGGTTGAATTAAAAACAAAAGAAGATATATATGACCAAAACCGTGGATCAAGATCAACCTCCGGAACTAAAAATGGTGAAATGGTTTACCACTTCATCGGAAGAATGGGGAATGAATGGAATCCAATGAAAAAAGGATCACTGGGTATGTAACACCAATATGTGACATTTAAATTTTAATAAATAACTCTAAATCCACTGTGTGTCTCCCTAGGGTTGAGGGGAGGAAGGATCCATGATGGTATAAAAACAAATAAACTGAAAATAGTACATAAAAATGTTTTATGTGGGATTACAATGCATGTACTTCCTTAACATGTAATGTAAATATTTAAGGTGGTTTATGTTAAAAAAACCATCTCACTAGGTTAATAATTATACTGATTAACTATTACAAACCATGTAACATGATTACACAATGTGTAATATTTTCATTCCATAAACAAGTTCACTGTATGAAATAATTAATGAAATGTTTCTAAAGAAATTTACACATCGTGAATCCCATTTAAACATTATGTAAATATTCTATATATTGGTTTCCACCCAATAAAAATAAAACATATTTAAAAAAGGACGGGATCTTAAAAAGTCCTACCCCTTATAATAGGTCGTCCTTGAGCTGTACTCCCATGAATATCTAACTCTCGAGGTAAAAACGATCAGGCCATAGAGTTTGTATATATGAATCCATCTCCCATGTAAAATTTTATACACATCCATGTTGTATCAATACTCAAACAATCAACATCATATTTCCCTACAATACTTTATCACTTTTATCAATAACACGAATAAGATACACAAAAAAGGACTCAAGGAACTCAATTTCATCTTCGTTAACATCGGTCACATGAGACATGTATGGGCGATACTACCATATTTATAACACATGAAATACTTCAGGCATATACTATTCCATTACAGAAGATCCAATCAGTATTCCACCAGCCAGACAATCTCTACAATCATAAAAGGACCAACAAACCGGGGCTCCATCTTTTCCTACCTCTAAATACTATGTTGATCAAATATAGGAAACATCCAAAGGAATACATGATCACCCACTATAAAATCAAGGGGTCATCAATATCATTCAGTATGTGACTTCTGCCTAGTTTGATCCGTAGACATACTTTTCTGGATGAAGTGAACCCGATCTAATGTCTTCAACATGAACATGGTCCCAAAAACTCTGACTCACCATCCTCCATCCTTCAATATAGGTGATTTTCATGGAAAATTATGAACGTCCTTTTATGGTTCCATCTAAATAGTCTCATGATAAATCTTGTTATAGGAAGATTCAACAAGTTCAAAGTGCTTATCCCAAGACCCACCAATGTTAAGAAAAGACGCATGTAACTTATCCTCCAAAACCAGAATTGTATATTCTAACTCTCTATCCATCTGTGTGTGGAAATATGTAACATCCCACTTCTCCTTATTATCTTAAGATTGTGGGAGGATATTAATTTCCTTAGGTGACATCCTCAAGACTCCAAAGGCTGGAAATATATTCCAAGAGCATGAACAACAGATGGGGGTCAATTTTAAATCCAAAACTGTACAACCATACAAAGTATACATTAAATTAAAACCACTACATAATTCATTAGAATAATTTATACAAATCAAAATTAACCAAAACAAATAAAAACTATACCAGAGTAAAATTTGAAAAAAAATCAATATCATATTACAAAGTGCAAGATAAAACCAACAAGGCTCAATGACTCCAATGGCATAACTCCAAAACTTCCAACATGCACTACGTTACAACTCCAAAATATATTCACAAGGTATCATGAAGTATCACTAATTAAATAATATACCTTTACTTTACTCATGTCCTGGTAAACAACATCTAAAAACACACCAAAGTTCCCAAGAAAGTGTTGAGTAATGTAACTTAGAAGGATTTCCTAAAATGACTACTCTACAGATGCCACTAGGATAGACCATGTTAGAAAATTTATATAAAATGGTTAATATACAACCATTAAAACTAGTTTATATCATTCCAAAACATTTTGAAACCATAACAGTTTTATCAATGGGAATAGTTTACCATGGAATGAAAATAAACTTTTATTTAAATCATTTCACATACCTTTTTGGCATACCAAATCCAGGATTCAACAACACACCCACACATGCATGCTCTAGTGAGAGTTTCATAATTATTAGAATTTTCTCATCCACCCACTAAGTTATCAATAAGTGGCTGATCACTTTGTTCATCTATAACTCACTCTCTTATCCACATCCACATCCCTTGTACCCTAATTGTACAAGCTTCTTATTTAGGGTCCCGTTGAAAGCATGAAATCACAACAACCATGTATGCCATAATCCATGAAAATCCATTAGAATAAAGAATAACATTATTGAAAATAATTTCATAAACCATTTCCAAGAATCAATACCAAAACATAATTTTAAAAATATCATTTTAAAAACATTAAACAAAACAATGCTCATAAAACCAACCAATTTTGAAATTTCTATAAAACCATATACAAATAGGGTTTTCATAAAAATACATGCATAAATTTCAGAATTAAAATAAAAAAATTCAATAAATTTTAATTATAGTATTCATATTATAACTAATAAGATATGATAGTGAAGTAATATACATTGAAAACATAGGTTAAAACAAACAACAACATAAGTTCCTCAAAAAATTGGTTTAAAACTCCATGAAACCTCCTTAGATAGAATTCCATATAATCATAATACCTCCATATCAACATTATTGGAATTAAAAACATAGATAAATCAGAAAAAGATTATAAATATGAATTATAAAGTGGAAAGAACAACATATCTAAGGGAAAAAACCAAGTATGAAGACTTATCAAGGAATCTTGCATTCGATATACCATTATTTTCAACAGATCACTCTCGAATCGAAGGGATGAAACTCTATAGAATTTTGAATGTTAAGAATTCGATTTAGGGTATATATTAGTGAAAAACAATAGTTTAAGGAGTTAAAATGAGTGAGATCCACAATTTTCATATCTAACTTTTTACAATACACTATTTCGGATCATGGTTAGGAAAACAATGCAATAACCGGGCACATACCTTTTCCTGAAGAAACACCTTTCATAGTTAGATCTAATAGTAAAGAAAACTATGTCCCATCCATGATAAAATAATACTTCCCAAAAATAAGGGTTACCTTAGTCGGAGACACGTTTTCTCCAAAAAATGCACCAAACCATGCACCTATTTAGACCGCACTATCTCACCTTGCACAACATCTTGGAGGTGTTTCATGGTTTCTACTAATTGTGATCAAAATGTGAACCACTATAAAATCCCCTAAAACATTCCAAAACTAATCTTTACCACCCCAAATGATACCCACATCCTTTATATATAGATGATATATATAAAAAAGGGTTACTTACTTGAATATGAGGGTCATAAATTCTCCCCTCCATTGTTCATTTTTCCTTTAAAAGTAGAAAACCACCTTTGGGAAAAAAGAGCTCAGAACATTGATCAACCATTTACTTCTCATGTCCCCACATTTCTTCCCAAATTCGACCATGTTTCCACAAAAAATTTTGTAGACCAATTATTTTTCAATGCAATACTCTTTCATTCATATCCATAATCTTTACTGACAAATAAAATAATGAAGCATTTGGATCTTGGTAAATGTGATCCAATCAATTCACCAGGTCAGGATGAGGATGATACTTCTTCAAACGAGATACATAAAATATTTTTTTCACTGATTTGAATAGTGGTGTTATGGAAAACTGATATACAACCTCATAAACACTTCAAATAAACTCAAAATGGCCCATGTAACGAGGATATAACAAGCACTTATTTCTGAAAATATGATGCCTGAGCCTTGGAGAGATTCTTTAGGACACATGATCACTCATCTCTAATGAGAATATACATTGACAATAATCTATATATGTTTTTTTATGACACAGAGCCATCTACATCATCTTTCTAATCAACTAAATCTTCTATGCAGTCTCTTGGACAAGGTTCAACCCAATCAGTGAAGTTTCACGAACCATTCTAGGTCGATCCTAAACTGGTCACCCTAGAAACTCTGTGGCAAGTCCCAAGAGGCATTCCCGGTGCACTCAGTATGGTGACAAGTGATGAGGGCATCAATTAGAGTTCCAAGTGAATATTTTCTCCAAAATATATACTATAACTAAAAATCATAATAAAATGGAAATCCCAACATAGATTTATATAAAAGTTGAACTAAACATTAATTGTACATGAAACTGAAATTAAAAATGATCCGGACAACTCAAACAACCACACCTTACAACCAACTAACCCCATGTATCCCCACTAGTCACTATCCAACACATCTTTTAAATGCCTTACAAGGTGATTGAACTAAATAAAAACCTGCAGAAGGGTTAAAAATAGAATAATATTATAGGCATGAGTAATAAAGCTCAGTAGTTTAGCATGATATTCTATTCCTAATGGAATTACTTAAAGATAAGAGATACATCAATTTAGCATTTTGTAATACATTATAAAAAATTATGTTTTTCAAACAAGGTTCTATGCTACAAACATTACAAAACAAAATTCTTGCATGTTTTCATAAATATGAAATGCTAGTAACCAAATTCAAAGAGATGTAACATCAAAATGAATATAGTTTTATAGAAGGATTCTTTAAAGAATGCTTTCTTTTAAATAAAACACACATGAGGAAAAATTTACCAGACAAACACACTATATTCCTACAGTGAGTAAAAACTAACCAATGAGCACAAGTCATGGGAACATCCCTATGAACTAGCTAGCTGTAGGCCCCAAGTACCACATATCTCAGTGAAATGTAACCATAAAAAATATTCATTCTCATTCATGATAAAGTAGTAGGGAACAATACCCATAACCATGGGGTACTAAAAATCATAATCATTGTCTAGTTAGTGAAATCATCATCAAAAATGCTATGTGAAATAGGGATGAATCCACTCCAGATCAATAACATACTAGTACTTGTCTGCCCACCTAGGTACATGGGTTTCTATCTTTGGGCTCAATAAAGTGTCACATGTTATCACATAGTCTTTAAAGATGAAAACGACATTTCCAAATCATACACACACCAAACATATCTAAACCATCTTTCAAATATCCTTCTAGGGTCAATGAACCACTTAAAATTTTCATAAAACAATTTCATGAAATATAACGAGGATTTGCACATAAAATATATTTAAAAATGGAAATTTTTGGAAAAACAACGAACAATACCATATAAAATCATATTTTTTATCCCCAACACCATTAAATAAATCAATTTCATGAATTATAAAAGGACACCCATGATACAACATGGAATACATATGAAAACATGTTTTACAAAAAATGCCAAACATGCCTTTAATAATTATTCAAAAAAACAAAATTTATTAGGAGACCAAATTTCCTTTTTCATAAACAGGGGTAAAAAATTTTCAGCAAAAAAACATTTGCATAAAATGCATTAAAATTCAGGATACACATTTTAAACCCATTGATTTCTATAGAGATGTCAAATGTTCCATTTATCTGGAACACATACCAAAACCCCCTAAAACCCATAATCATTTCATTATAAAACCAAAAACCAGAAAGGAACCCACATAAGAAGACTAAAAACATTGATTCAAATGATTCCAATATTTTTCATAATCCCAACCAATCATTTTATATCACTTTGAGCACACAAAATCTAACCAAGCACTTGCTTGAAAATGTGGCATGTAACATTTAATGTAACCAAATCTATTTAACCAAAAAAGGGTTAAAAAAATTTCATTCCAAATATTCATTTAAATTTCTAAAGTAGGTTATAAACATCATAACCATGGTGAATAAAAATATCATAAAATTTAATGAAACAATTACCGTTCACTCTTATTGGAAAACAACACTACTTTTGACCAAAAAAAATATAAAAACCACCCTAAAAACCAAATAAAGTTATTTAATGATTATAAAATAATAATAATAATGTTTAAAAGGAGAAAAAACCCTCAAAATATTAATCTTAAATAAAAAGGAGAAGTGTAATGGGAAATCTACCTCAAGTACTTTGTGGAATTGAAACACACACCCGATATCACCACCCGAGGGTTTGTAAACCCTAACCTATGAAGACCATTCCCAAAAAAACCCCAGAAAAAATCCTAGGATAACATAACCACAGGTCATGCATGATAAGGTGAGAATATAGAACCATTAAATAATGGAAGGGGGTGGAGTAATGAAGAGAAACCCTAAGGAAATAAAATAAACCAGAGTGGAATTCGTTTGTTAAAATTTGTATAAATCACCCCAAATACAACAATATTTGAATCTACATGTAAAAAAAATTAAAAGGAATGTTCTAATAATGCATTAGAGGTTGATTGGGGAAAAAATATGGAGAAATAGTAAAAAATGATTGACTTATGAATGAAACAAGTTTCCTTTGAAAATATAGAAGATTTGAGATACCTTGCATAAATTCACCCTAATACATGATGTAGATGAGATCCAATGAGGGAAAATGAAACATGAGGGTGTACCATGGGTTTTTTGGATTGACTGAGAGGTGTAATGACATAAAATGTTAAAAATGAATGAGTTATAAAAGAAATAAATTATTTCCTTAAATCTAGAAATGTGATCATAGGATGGCCTATAACCTGAATAAATCACCCAAATACTCTTTGATTATAAGTACCTAAGTGAAAAAAATTGATATGGTGTTTAGAATATATCATGGTAAGCCAAGTGGGATGAAAAATGGGTAAACAATGTTGAAAAAAGAAGGTGTTATAAAAGAAACAATTTTTTTTAAATCCAGAAATGGGCTCACAGTTTGGGCCAAATCATTAAGTAACCACCCTTATCTCCAAAAATTCTTGGGAAACCACTGAAAAAAAAGAAATAATAAAAAGCAGATGAAAAATAAATTTTAAAGAATTCATCGATGTGACAATTCTCCCTACCATAAAAACATTCCTCCATAACACTTTCCAGCTGAAAGTTCAACTCTTAAGGAATCTTTATCAACATGGTCCAACCTCTCAATCCAAGGAAATATCATCCAACATAAATGGAACTTAAGCCTCTTTCCCAAGAGAAACATAAAATCAGAACCACTTCATGAGAATCAATGGAAATATCAATCCACTTCCTCCACAACTAAACCAAGAACCAGATTGTTGAGCTTTCTCCTAATAAACCGAATGATCTCCCAAACCAATGTGCACTCCTTAAAGCCAACGACTTGTGGGGGGGGGGGGAGGGATCCTCACTATAAAATAACAATTACCATACAATAAAAACTTAAACAAAAGATCATCGAGAGACCTAGAGGGTGTCCCAACCATTATGGGGCAACTAGAAATGAACAACCAAGAATTCAACATGAACTAGAATTTGGCCTCACCCACACATGACCACCAAAACTCTCCCTCAACAACCTAAAAACAAAATTGAAGAGGGTTACAACATGTACATTTAAACAACCCACTCCAAAATTGCAGGGGACAATAAATGGTCGAACGATTTCTAGATAGATAAAACCCCCCACCAGAGTGGGTATGGAGGAAAGGGGACCCAATCGTTGGGTCACTGAAACCACAATAGAAATTGAAGAACCACCCAACACTATCCACCTAATAATAGGTAAAACCAAGACCGTACCCGATTCACAATGGTAGTCCACACAAGGACATTGGTCAAAAACCCACATCTGAGAAGGTATAACCATAAACACTACATGAGGGGTAAATACACCATGCACTTTGAAAAAATGGAGAATCACTATTATGAGAGACCAAAATATAAACATAGAATCTACCTAAAAGAAAAGGTGGTGGAAGAAGCTTAGTCGAGCTCCCCGCACATCTAGTGGATCCTCATTGTGTGAAAAGATTCACTCTGAGGCCTCGGGCATGAGACATGATGTTTAAAGCATATTCTGCTCCATATCCAGGAGATAAGGATCACAACACCCCTCAAGACACACTTTCTCAATAATAAGCCTTCATCTAAATGGCAACTCATAAATACATAGCACTACTCTCTCTCTCTGAATGAGCAATAAAATGGGTAAAGAACATGGAAAAACACATCACCCTCACTAAACACAACCACTACATCTATAAGAAATGTTATGATAGGTAACCACTTTAAATGAATCACAAACCACTCTATATTACATAAAACAATAGCAGTCATCATTCTAAGTGGTGGATTTAATGTTTAAAATTTATCCTTAGGCTGATGAACTGGATGTCTTAACAATAGAGAACCATCTGTGGCCACATCACAACATACAACATATCCTTATAAAGCAACTAAACATTCCCCAAAACCAAGACACCAAAAAGATCCCATACCAAAACACGCCAAGAGTATCACTTCTAGATCATGAAGAAGAATACCAAACAAACCAAATTTCTAAAAAATGAAAAACCAACCCACATAAACACCTCTTTACAAAAATACAACAAATTTTCATATTATTATTTTTTTGAATAACAAACTAACTTGGTAGATTTTCACATTCACCAATGGTGTCTTAACAGGTCTCACTCACATGCACATTAATGTGCCACCCCGGGCACCCAACCAGTATACCATATTGGACATCCATTAAAATATTTATTCAAAACCATGCATGTGAGGACCTCTAAAAACAAAAAAGGTTATAAAAAATGTCTTCATTTTACAATCCAAAACATTCTACCCATTTAAAAATTCAAGTACCATCCAAAGGCACACTAACCACCAAGTCAAAAACCATTTTCATATTTCCACACAGAAAACCATTTTACCATTCTTGAAAAAGAAACCTCATGGGCCCCCATAAAAATCCTTTCACTATATTCAAAACAATTTTCAACTTCTCAATAAACGAAAAATTATCAAAACCATTTGATTTTAAATCCATTCCATTTGATTTAGTACACCTTCCCAACAAAAATGATACTACAAAAATCCCCTTACCATTTCAAAAATTCATCATAGTCGTTTTTCATAATCTGGCAGACACAAACGACAATACCATTTTTCATAAAAACACTAACCATTCAAAAATAATTCCCAAAACCAATTCATCATATTCAAACACTTTTCAGCATCCCAACACATCCAATTTAAAACAATGTTTTTAGAATCACTTTAAAATAACCCAATAATTACAAACATTTTATTTCATCAAACCATATGCTTTGAATGGGGAATTTCAATCCTATTAAATCATTTGTACTTTCTCCCAATATTTTTTCAAATAAACATGAAATTCCCATAACCATTCATATTTTAGGTATTGAAAACATACTTGACAGTTTTTAAAATCACACCATTCCATATAAACCCATTTCTAAAATTCTCAGATGAGGATTTTCAAAACAAAATTAAGAATTCATGAATGGTCCAGGAGCCCCACAGAAGGGAACTAGTATGGGTGGGTGACTTGACCATATTGTTGGAGGCCATATGTCAAACACACCACCAACACTGAGAGCCTTATTAATACCACTACCCAGCTCCACATGGCATTTTAGGCCCAGCGAGCTCACAGAAGACATTAGTCCAACTACGCTTGATAGAACCCAATCACCAAAAAATCTCTAAGAACCAAAGAAACTAATAAAACCAAACATCCCATGAACATATAAGGATCGAAACGATAAAGTGTTCGTGATTCTCTTCCCAAAACAACCCCTCATGTTTCGAAAACCCTAATCTATCTACTATGACATCCCCCAAATAAATAGGGCACTCTAAAAATTAAGGTCTTCGAAAATCCAACCTGATCTATTACTATTTTTTAATGAACCTGTATGGGTCGACCCTGAATAGGTCACCCGAACCACTCTGAGACAAGTCTTGAGAGGCATTCCCAATCCTCTTGAGATAATGAAAATTGTCAAGGGAATCAATTAGAGTGAAAAGGGAAAATTTTCACCCAAATATATATACAATAAGTAAGCATCAGAATGAAATGGATAAACCAACATACATTTTTGTTAACGTTGAACTGAAAATTAATTATACATGAAACTGAATGTACAACTGAACCAAAATACTCAACCGACCAAACCTGACCACCAACTAACTCCATGTAACCCCACTGGTTCCTATCCAAACATCAATTAAACATCCCCCATGGAAATCTAACTTAACTTGAAACCTGCACATTGGCTAAAAACATAAGATGACTATGGGAATGAGTATAAAAACATAGTAAGTGAGCCTGATAATCTATTACCAATGCACTTACATTAAAATAAAATAAACATAAATTTATTTTTTTGAAATAAAATATATAAAATTATGATTTCCAAACATGTTTCCTTGCTATAAACATTACCTAATAAAATGCTTCCATGTTTTCATACACTAGAAATGATAGTAACCAGTTTCAAAGAGATGCCACTTTAAAATGATAATAGTTTTATACAAGGCTACTTTAAATAATGTGAAATTTTAAATAGAATAAAAATTATCGTGAATTTACCAACCAAACCAACTGTATGCTGATGGTTAGTACAAAATATATGATTGTCAGAAATAACTGGAACATCCCTAGGAATGAGCTCATTGTGGGTCCCATGTACCTCATATCATGGAGAAAAATAACCATAAGAATTAGCTGTTCTCATTAATGATCCACTAGAAGGGAACAATACCCATAACCTAGTGGTCCCTAACATCATCATCATAGTTTAGTGATTTTTTTCATCATTAAAAGTACTATATGAAATAGGGAAGAACCCACTCCAGATAACTAGAATACTAGTACACATCCTCCCACCTAGATACATGAGTTTCACTATTTGTGCTCAATCAAGTTCTACATGTTACCACATAGGCTTTTCACTAGAATATTTAATTTCCAAAAAATTCTTGCACTAAAAATCTCTAAACCAAGTTTCACAAATCCTTCACTTGTTAATAAACCCCTTAAAATTTGAATAAAACAATTTAGAGATGTATAACGATGCTTTGCCCATAAAATCCATTTAAAATTGCTCTATTAAGGATAAAGACCAACCAGTAACATGTGAAAACATATTTTTATCCCCAAAACCATTTAATAAATTAATTTCATGAATCATAAAATTACCCTGATGACAGAACATGGAATACACATGAAAACCAGTTTTACAAGAAAAATGCAAAACGAGCCTTTAAGAAATATTCATAGAAACAAAATTTATCAAAAGAACCAATTAAATTATTACTAAATATGTGTAAATACACTAGTTTAATAAACATAAAATTTACATTAACCCCTTAAAAATTAGTTTATAAATTCAAAACCAATTAATTTCAATAGTGATGGAAAACCGACCATTTATCGGGACCAAAACCCAAAACACCATAAAAACCCAAAATCATTTCATTATAAAACCCACACTCAGTTTGGAACCAACATAAATAACCAAAAAAAAATTATTCACGTTCTTATAATACTTTTAATAATCCAAAACAATCATTTAATATCACCATGAGCACACAGAATCCAACAATTCACTTTCTAAAAAACGTGGCATGCAACATTTAATGAAACCAATTCTATTTAACACCAAAAGGTTATAAAATCAAAATTTCTTTCCATTTTTCTAAATTTATAAAATAGGTTCTAAACATTGTATACTAGGTTTAAAAAATAACTAAACATTTAAAAATCAATTGGTGTGCATTCTTTTAACAAAACAACAATACTTCTCACAAAACAAGTCATAAACATAACCTTACACACCGAATAAAGTTATTAAAGGCTTATAAAATAATAATAATAATGTATAGAGAGTGAAAATACCATGAAAATGATGAATCTTAAATAAAAAGGAAATTTTCAATGGGAAACCTACCTCAAATCCTTGGTGGAATGAAATTTTACACTTGATATCACCATCTGAGTGGTTTAAAATCATAAATGTATGACAAGAAGCCCCAAACGATCAAGCCCCCCAAAAAATATTTAGATAAAATAAAACTCAGTTGTTCATAACTAGGGGGGAAAATAGAACCATGAAATAATGGGAGGTGGAGGAGGAAGGAGGATAAATCGTAATGAAATGGAAGTAACAAGAGAGGACTTCTCTTAGTAGAGAAACATTGAAGAAATCGCCCCAAATGAACTAATTTTTGAATCTCCAAGAAGCCAAAATTGAAATTCAGGTTTTAATAAGTATCAGTATGTAGAGTTCAGACTAAATTGGGGGGGAAATAGTAAAAAATGTATTATTTATGAGAGAAACAAGTTCCCTTGAAAATATGGATGTTTTGCGAAACCTTGACGAAATTTACCCTAATCTATGATGAAGATGAGCTCTTTGTGGGTAAAATTAAAAAAGGGGGTTCTACTAGGGTTTCCAGGATTGAGGGAGAGGTGTAATAGCCAAAAATTGGAAAAAAAATTAATAAGATATAAAAGAAATAAATTATTTCCTTAAATTTGGAAATGGGCTCACACGTTGGCCCAATGCCTGATTAAATAACCCGAATACACCAAGATTATGAGTTCTTATGGGGTCCAAATGGATTTGGGGATTTAAATAGGTCAGGGGAGGAAATGTGGGAAGTGTAATGGGTGAAACATGTTTAAAATGAAAGAGTTATAATATAATTTATTTTTTTACTTCTAGAAATGGAATAATAGTTTGTCCTAAATCATGAAGTAACCATCGTTTAATCCAATAATTCATGGGAAATCCCTATAAGCTAATAAAGAATTCAAAATACATGAAAAATAGCATTAAATGAATTCATGGATGTGACATGAAGTCTCACTTATTTCCACCCAAGAATGTGGATAAACATAAGGATTCACATTTAACGCTTCAAAAAGTGTCATATGTATTGATAACTGATAACTATTGTTATATTAGAACTCCACTAATGATATGTTATCCTCCCATGAGCCACCAAAATCCATTAAACAAGCCCATAGAATGTATTGAAACATTTTATAATCCTTTTTCATTTTCCACCCATTTGGAAAAGATACCCCATACTCTTAGTCAACTAAATCCCAAGGGCCTACTATATGGATTTCCCAAAACTAACTGTAAACCTTAAGTCTATGTTTGATACTGGTATGTCATGTCTCTTTATATCTTATAGGAAAGTTATTTTAGACCAGTCACTCACTATATGTTATTGATGAATAACAATTTAGTGGGACAACATTGTGAGATGATACACCATAAACCGTATGGAATTTTGTTTTCAAACAATCCTTAGTAGAACTATTATAAAATCCCTCATTATCTACTACCATTACCAAATTGGAATAGGTAAAGACTGTAACATGACTTCTAGCTACTAGTGACCTTCCTTAAACTAAGGGTGAGGCATATCAAAACAAAATCATCCACCATTAATTTATTTTTCTTCCCACCAAAAGTATTCTTTAAAATGATTATTTTTCACTTGATTCCCAGAATAATAACCCATCTATAATGGTGGTAATCATGATGAAGTTGTTAGATAAAGTCTAAATGTAAGACCATTTGATCTTAATACCCAAAAACTGAACTCTCATCCAGTTTCCATATTTTAATGGTCTCTCTGCCATTTATTATTTATATCTACCCAAACATATTAATCCCCAACCTGGTTTCCACTACCATAACATTGGCATAATATACAAGGAAACACATCTCGAATGATTGATCAGTTTTGTAGACTTTATAAAGTAGATACATTCATGAGACTTTTATTTCAAAATAATACAAAAATTTCAACATAATGGTTTTTAGGATAATTTAATCCTATATATCATATCCATTTATATCTTTCTTAGTGCTCTTCAAGTAATCCTAAGGAATGGAAACAAAATAAGGGTGACATAAAATTCTAATAAAGGTTTAAGGACAGTGCAATATATTATGAATTAAGGAGAATTGTTAATATGAAAAGATAATAACAAAAAAGTCATTCCATATTATGAATAAAATGAGAATTTAGTACATAAACCATATAAAAATATAAATTACTAGAATCAAATTCCATTAAAATAACTAGATAAGGCATAATCAATAAATAAGGATGAATAATTGAAAAAAATTCCATTTATGAATAAAATGAGAATTAAATGTATCCAAATATTTTTCTTGTATTGAAAATATCATTGAAAATATCAAATAAATCTGAATCTGGAAAATTTCTAATTATTGGAATACTTTTTTCCTAGGTACATGATGCCTTTACCTTCAAAACCATTCAAATGACCGTTTAAAACATACTGGGTGAAAACCCCACTAAGGCTAGGAAACTAAATTGCCTCATGAGACTATTAATGAATTTATGGATTAACTATAACCAAGAAACACCCATTTAATTCCATTCAAAAACATTTCCCATATATGAAATAATCTTTTTAATTCACAATCAATATCCCTTATCAAATATATGTATTTAGTGAAAGACACAGATATATCAAGATTTACCTAGATATCAAAAAACATTCAAAATAAATAGAATATGTAAAAATGGTATATGTTTTATGAAATAATCATATACATGATAAATTATATGGATATTTTGGGGAAATATAATGTTCAATAATCTCTATAATGTGAATTTTTTATAGTACGACAAATATGAATCAAGGATGTGAATGTCAATACAATCCATGGCCAAATAAATCATAAAAAATATAGAGGAATAATATGGATAGATTCAATACAAAATATCCCATGTGGAGTAAAAATAAATGGTTTTTTTTCTTTGATGAATATAAATAATATATAAAATCTATTAAAAAATTCTTAAGAAAATATCATTTATCATTCCAAAGTGCCCCATTCCACTTTGGAACATTTTAATCAAAAGACCTATGAAGAATAAAATTAAATTAAAATTAGAATATAATAGAAATAAGGATATTAATTATATATAATTTGAAATTATAATAAAAATAATATAGTTTCATAACATAACACATGTCTCAAAGAATGAAAATTGTGACAAAAATCAATTACCACTTAAGTCTCATTGAAACTGTACACCACATGAAAAGGGAACCTCAAATTGGTATGTAAATACCCATAAATTTATGTATAAAATCATAAAATAAATTCATGGGAATTATATGCATCATATAAATTTTATTAGGTGAATAATAACATGTAAGTCTCAATTGAATGTAAATTGAGATGAAACCCCTTACTTTACGCTTCCTGTAGTCGAATGTGATTTAACCTCTTCATAGTGGTTTTAAGAATGTTTTTAAATTAAAATTGATCTTTATTAATATTTATTATATCATATATCATTCTTTTAAAATATCTTAATACCCATCCATTAATAATATTTTATTATCATTATCATTTCAGGTAATGACTGCTTTGTTTTTCAGGTGTTTTTTGACTTATTTTTTATTTCATATTCTATATAAAAGGATTTTATCATATACAGAATTTAAATAGTGATATAAAAAAAGTATACATTTATTACTTCTGTATTTATATTAATCTATTTAATATTTTTATATCAAAATAAAAACAACATTCACATAGATGGTAGGATATATATACACATTAACGCTGATTCTGTTTTCTTGTTGTTCTAATAGTAATAAAAGTAAATTATATATATGTATATTATAATTATTGTATAATATTTATTTCATATATATATATATATATAATATTTTTATTAAATCCATCTTCATTACTTTTTAAGTAATGTGTGATTTAATCACGTCTTTTTGAGGATGAGTTAGTCCACACGTCCATAAACGATGTTATTGTATTCCCACAAAATGGAAAAAATGATGGTATGTGGTATAAAAGGAATATATATTGTTAAATAAATTATAAATATAATATATATAATCTATAATCTATAAATATATCATTATTTACAATCACAAAAGTTGATAATGCAAGAACCAACGACCTTTGTTCATAAGGAAGTAATACACTGTACACACAAATACAGATTGAATACCCCATTAGATGGAATTATGTATAGGTGTAAATAGTGACCATAAGATAAAAAAATATTATTATATTTTGGATACAGATTTTATTATATAAAAAATATATAATAATAATTTATGGGTTGGATAATTAAGGAAAATAAAATTGCTCGCTAAAGAATGATACCCCTTTTGGTTAACTCCTTTTGGTTTTCAGCAAAAGATATCCTTGGTTGGATTTTACTATAATGTGAGTATTATAGGATGTGTTTTTAGATTTTTTTAGATAATTTGATATGTTTTTTATAATATAAATCCCTTTATATGTGTCAATATGTTGGATGGGTGAGTGCCCATTTATAGTGGAGGAGGAGTAGCATTCATGTAAATAAAAATGGTAAACAATATTGGGAGGTCTCCCTTACATCATGTGCCACAAATACTGAATAAAATATAATAAAAAAATATTATATGGTAAAAATATTTCCATTAAATTATTTTTATGTGTTTCTATGTCATTTTGGCCTTTATGTTTATGGTTTAGTCCTTTGTTAAGCTAGTTTTTCTCTTAATCGATGTAATTATTTTAAATTAACTTTACTAATATGTTTGGTAAATTACTATGTTCAACTTAATAGAAATTATAAATTATTATAATTACTAATATTAAATCCATTTTTCCAAATTTCATGTACCTAGGTGTCAGAAATTAATTAAAAAATAATCCAACGTACGGGATGGGAATGTGGGTTTTTAAAGTGAAAATGTTCACAACTTCATTATGTTTTTATATCTGAATTAAATATAAAAAGGACTATAATGACATAAATTTTATTAAAAAATTAATATAATACTTGATCAATCTTTAAAAAAAATTAAAAATATAATTTGACACTAAAAGGTATTTAGGCGAAAAGTCAGTTTTCAATTAAAATTATCTATATATTAATATTCATCAAAAAATGGAGCTTCGGAGGGAAATTAAAAAAATTGAACCTAACATTATTTTTAAATTAATATTTAAAAAAATATATTAATTTTTTATTATAATATTTTTAAAATTTAAAAAATTTAATTTTATATTAGGTGTTCCATTAAAAAGCGGTAAAACCACCTTTAAAAAAATATAGATGTGTATGCATAAAAATGGCTCTGTTCTTATTTTATGAATATCATAACTTATATTTTAGTGTAAAAAATATTTTATTTAAGATAAAATATATGTTCATATCAATATTTCATTAATATCATTCATTAATAGATATTAATTTAATTAATTAATAGAAAACATATTTGGGTGCGTAAAAATAGTTTTTCATAAAAACGTTTCCTTTAAATTCAATTGGTTTTTATTCTAAATTCTACTAAATTTATAACCAATGAATTCATTTTATAACCTTGTAATACATATATTTTTATAATTAAATTTAATATTATACACAACTACCAATTTAACGCCTATGAAGTGATTTTGATTTTAAATAATAATATTGAAAGTATTTGGTAAAACTCGTGCTTGCATGTAATGAAATCCATCAAAGAAAGTCATTTTTTCATGCAATAGAAGCCTTAATTTGTGTTACATCAATAGAAATATAAACATTATGTTGTGCGTAACATAAGAAAGGATCAGTGTTGCATATAATATATTATATTTGAAATATTGAATTTATCTCAATGTGGATATATCCAAAATTTTCTGGTTTTTATAATACTTTCTAAGATTTTTTTTACTTGTCATAAATGCCATAAAATAAAATATCATTATTTTATAATTTTGGGGTGCTACACTCGACCCAGTTTAAATAAATTCCAACCTTACTATTTAATAGTGATCTCAAAAATCAAGTGTTTAATGTTTAAAAAATATTTTTTTGAAACCGACATCATGATAAAGTTTGGTAAAACATCTTCTTGAAAAGAAAGAATTAGAAGTACTACGATCACATGGAATTTAACATAACCCAGTTTCTAAGTTGATAAAGTTTAGTGGAATTTGAAAATATGGACTTTGAGGGAAAACATAAATAATTATAGGGAGTGATTGAGGTTATTTTTCTCAAAATAGTAAATGATCAATTAATGTTTTATGGCATAAAAACCATATACCTGTTATGATTTGAAAGGCCATCAGTTCAACAAAATATAAGGTATTAGGTTAACATTATATTTCTAAATAAATTCCTTAATGTTATGTAATTCTATTACTATCGAAATATATATACGAAATATCTTACTGAATATATTTATATAAATAAAATTTCATTATTTGGTTGTGACTTCATCAGTTTTATATTTATCCCTATACACTATTAAATGAATACCAAATAATGTTTCTCCATAAAGCACTAAAATTTACTTTTAAAGGATTGTAAGATCGATAAAACAAGTCTTTATATCTTTCTCAAACAGTTTTCCAAAACAAATATGGTTAATATATTAATCTAAAAACCAAGAAATGAAAATTATTAGTTCATCATTAATATGTATTCGTGAAAGTTTTTAACTAAAAATAATGAAACATTAACCAGGAAATCATGTAGGCTAGTGATATGTGTGAAACCCTTATCATCCTTCAGTCATAGGTTCATTCCCCACCACCTCAACTGATACAATGGGTCGTCAAACTATATTCTGATTTTCCCTTTTCTAAACTATATTAAAATAATTCCTATGATGTTCCCAAAAATGTGATGTAAATACTTTAAATTTATTCATTAAATAAAACTTTTTCTACTGTTTCCAACAAAACCATTTTTAAAGTATAATAATATTATTTGATTATCAATATAATTCCATTAATTATCATATGAACCCTAAATTTTATCAATACATTTAAAAATACGTATATAAAATTTAAATACATTATTCCTCAAAAAATGTTTTACACTAAAATGTATACTTTGCATATTTTTATCCAAAATTTCCTTATTCAGTACATAAAACCTAAATAGTGGTGTTAGGACATTGATCTTATAGTCATCCATAATATTTTAATCCTATGATGGTATCCACAAATCTTATATTAATGGATAAATATATGATTTAATGATAATATGAAATGTCTTTCTTAGGTTTATGTCCACTAATCTATGTTTTTATAAATCTAGATCCCAAGGATTCCACTAAAAATCCTCTAATAGCAACTATAATGAACAAACCATAGTAAGATCGAAGCTGGTGTCTACTACCATAATTTTGGCATAAGATACATGTAAACACATCACAAAATAAGGATCAATTCAATCATCATGGTAAACTAGATAGATACATGAGTCATTAATTGTAAATTAATACACACATTATAACATAATTTTTATACGATATTTAATTCAATATAGAATATAATTTAATATCATTCTTAGTACAATTCATGGAATCAGGGGGAAGGTAAACAAAAAAACGATGATCTCAAATTATTAATAATTGTTATGTATAGTTAAAGAAATAATTAATTAATGAGCATAATCAATATGAAAAGTTAATAACTTAACACACATGACATATAATCAATAAATTGGGTAGTAATTTCATAAACATTGTGGAAAGGTAAATAACTAGAAACACATGTCATCCAAATAACTGGAAATGAAATACTCAATAAAGAAATGCAAATAATTGAAAACTCATTCCATTAAATCAACAAAATGAGAATAAAATATATCCATAAATGTTTTCATAGTGATAATAGATTTATAATAATAACCAAATATGAATGAATTAAATGATTAATATTTGGATTCCATTTATCCTAGATACATTATACATTTACCATCAAGACCTTTCATAGGATAGTGTAAAACATACTGTGTAAAAAACCTAATAAATCAAGCCAAATGACGCATCCCATGATACTATCGATGATTCGAGGGTCTATCTATAACCATTTCTTACTTATGTCTTACACGTAAAAACAATTCCTCAAATACCTTATAATAGATTTAATTTACAAATAAAGTACCTTATCAAATATCTGAATTGAGTAAAAGATACGAATTTATCAATATTTAACCAAATATAAAATAACATTCAATGTAAATACCATATGCAATAGTGTTATATGGTTTATAAAATAATCATATCCATGATAAATTATATGGATTTTTGGGGAAAATTTAATGTTAAATGATTATTGGAATGTAAATATTTCAAGGGGACTATAATAATGAATCAGGGAAATGAATGTCAATAATATCATAGGCCAAATAAATCATAAACCATCCAGAGGAATAATAAGGTTTCTATAAACACAACATATTCTATTTGGATTAAAAATAATGGGTTTTTTCATTTATTATGATAAAAAATATAAAAATATATTTTGAAAACATTATTCAGAAAAATATCATTGAACATACCAATGTCTCCCATAACACTTTAAAAAATTTGAATCACAAGCCCCATGAAGGAAAAAAATTAAATGAAAAATATAATACTATGAGAATAAGAATATGAAAGACATATAATTTCAATGTATAAGTCCACACACCTAATAATAGAAGATAGGTGTATAATATAACTAACGCCGTAGAGTACGACAATTGGGACAAAAAATACACTACCACTTTTGTAACATTGAAACTGTAAAACCTATGAAAGATAAATAGTAAAATGGTTTTTTAAATACCAATTAATTAAATTATAATAATTCAAAAATTCATACATGATAATTATATACACCATTTAAAAGTAATTAGTTTCATAATAAAAAATAAGTCTCAATGGAATATAAATTGAGATAAAACCCCTTACCTTATGATTCCTATTGTAGAATGTGATTTAAACTCATATTTAATGGTTATACAGATAATATTAAATTAAAAAAAATAATATTAATATTTTTGATATCATATATGATTATTTTAAAATATCTTATTCCCCATTATTTAATAATCTTTCATTATTTTCATCGTTTTAGGAAATAACTATTTTGTATTTCGAGTATGTTTTGACTTATTATTTCTTGTTCCTATTACATAGATAATGATTTCATCATAAAAACAATTTAAAACATTATATATATATATATTATGTCAAATATGTTTTTATTTATATTAATCCATAATATTTTGAGATAGGAAATGAAAAACACTATTCATGGAGATGTTATGTCATACGTACAGAGAAATGTTGTTTCAATTTTCTTGTTGTATAAAAATAAATAAAATTAAATTATATATAAGAATATCATAATTAAATTTTAATATTTATATCATATATATAACATATTTTTATTAAAACCATCCTTAATACATTCCATTTAATGCATTAATGAATCACATCGCTTTGTTGAATCGGTAGTCCACACATCCATAAATGATGTTATGGTATTCCAAGAAATGGAAATCATGAAGGTGTGTGTTAAAAAATAATTAAAAATGTATAAATACATTATAAATATAATATATATTACATATAAACAATGAATAAATCATTATTTTCAACCTTCAACGGAGGTAATGGATGAACAAATGATATCTGTTTGCAAAGTTGAAGTCCACCGCACACATGAACGATGATTCCGTATCCCATTTTATAGAAGTAAATATAGTATTAAGTAATTAACATAAGATAAAAATATCTCTTTATATTCAAGAAACTTATTTTATTATATAAACAATATATAATAATTACTTAATGGGCGGAAAAAGAAATAAAACAAAAGTGGTTATTGGAAAACATGACCTCATTCTCAGGTAACATCTTTTGGTTTTTACCAAAAGACATAATTGGTTATTTTCCGACCAATTTTAGGATTCATGGATTAAGGGGGTAATGTTGGGATATTATTTTTTCATTCTTTTAGGATCCAAATTTCTTGAGAGGTGTGAATAAGTAGGAGGGGTGAGTTCCCTATTATAGTGGAGGAGAGGTGGAATTATTGTAAATTTAAAAAGGAAAACAATTTTGGAAAGTCGCCCTTATATCATTTGAATAATATAATGAAACAAATTCTTGAAAATGTTGGATATAGTTGATATATTTTAATCCAATATCTTTTTTCACATGTTTCTAGGCTATTTGGACCCTTAAATTTGATGTTTCTTCCCTTGCTAAGCTAGTTTTTCTCTAATTCTATCTAATTAATTATAATTTATTTCATTAATATTTTGGCTGAAAAATTGATCTCAACTAATTATAAATTAGATATTATTCTTATTAAAAATCTATAATTGATTTTTCTAACTTCAATCAGAGAATTGGTATAAAATAATTTTAAATTAACAGTGTAGATGAGGAAGGAAAGGGGGTTTTAAAGTAAAAATGTTCACTAATTTCACAATGTTTATATTTATATTTCAATAGATAAATGATTATAATGAGGTAAATTTTATTAATATATGAAACATTCATCTAATAATATTTTAAATACAATTTAAAATATAATATGAGACTATAAACTATTTAGAAGAAATATCGATTTTCAATTAAAATTCAGTATTTGTAACTATTCATTAAAAAAATGACATTTCATAGAAAAAATTCATCCTAAGATAATTTTGAAATTAATATTTCAAAAAAGAATCATATTTTTTCATAAATTTTTTACAAATGTCCCAATATTTAGTTTTAAAATAGGTGGACCATTAAAAGGCAGAAAAATTGCCTTTAGAGAAATATAACTCTTTATCCATAAAATTAGATTTGTTCATATATTATTCCTAAAAATATAGAATAAGAATTCTAATAGTAATTTATAATATATATATATATATCATTAATACCATTAACTTATAAAAATTAGTATAATTTATTAATAAAAAATTACTTTGGGTTTTTAAAAATAGGTTTCTATAAAAACATTTCATTTAAATTAAATTGGTTTTCATTTTCTTTCACAATTAATTGATAACCAATAAATTCATTATATATATTTTTAAACCATATATATCCATAAGTTAGTAAATCCAATTCAAAATGATTAATTTATTGACTATGAGGTATTACCAATTGAAGTAATAATATTAATATTATTGGGTAAAACTATGTCTTGTGTGTAATTAAAGATATCGACGAACGTCATTATTGCATGTTACACAAGCTGACCTTGGTGTTCCATACAGAGAAAGATAAAAAATATTGGCTTTATAACAAAAGCTACACTCAGTATTTATTATATTATATATTACTGTATATATTGAATTCATCTAAATATAAATATATCATACTGTCTCTCATTTTTATATTCCTTCCTTTGATTGGTGTTGCATTTTATATAGGCCATGAAATGCAATATCTTTATTTTAGAGTTTTAGGGAATTACAGTTTTGAACTCATATAAATACATTATGAATCGGATGTATGTGGAACTTTAAGCATTTTTACAAAATCTAGAACCAAGGAAACTCAAAGGAAAACTCCATCAGTATCTCATTATTCACAATCCAAGTGCATGTCATCTATCAATTACATAAAATACCAATGATATGAATGTTATTATTCCAAATTATCCTACGAATTCTTTCTTAATATATCTTCTATCATGTTTCCTTTACCCTGTGTATAAACCATGTCAAAGTGGAACATTTGAAGATACTCCATCCATATTATCTTTCTTAGATTCAAATATCATTGTGAGAAATTTTGTTTCAAGCTCTTATAAACCATAAACACTATGATGTTCTCACAAAATAGTTAATGAAGTCAAGAGCTTAAAGAAATCACTACAAAAACTAACCTCAAACAGTGTGTTGGGTAGTTTTTTTGCAACCATAAATACTGTGAGACATAGCCAAAAAATGATCTCCGAATATGAGAACACATGTCAACCCAAATCAAGAATCCTTTCCAAACACCACATATCATTTTTATAATTTCGAATATATTTGGATCAGTGATGATGTAAGGTAAAAATTATGATCTAGAAAATAATTCTAACATTCGTCATTTCAATTGAATGAAACATTCATCTATGTGAATGTTGTCATTGGTAATACTAGTCAAGAAAATTCATGAACAATGCATCAGTAATAACCAACAAGACTAAGGAAACTATATATCTCAATGAAATTAATTGGTGGTTTTGAAGAGATAATATCTTTTATCATTTCTGGATACATAAAAACACCCCTTTTATAGATTATAGGATCAAGGAAATGTACCTCTTGTATAAAAAAGTATTTCAATATTTTTTCATACAAATGATTATCCAAAAAAATTCCCAACACTATCGCAAAGTGTCATTCAGGATCAACCATTATCCTTTAATACACCAATATGTTATAAAAACCCAGCATAAAAGAATCTAGACATCTTTTAAATATCTGATTCAAAATTTAATTCATTACTTTGGTTTATTAGTAAGACCAAAAGGTATAATCACTAACTTGTAATTTCTATATCTACTCCAATATGTTTTCCTTGGAATATCCCCCTTTCGAGGACACAATTGGTGATACCCTAAACGTTGTCAGTTTTAGAGAACCACTTAGATCCCATCAATTGATATAATATGTCATGAATTCATGGAAGTGGATATCGATTCATCAAATAATTGGTTTAAGCATACAATAATCCACACTGAGACAAATTGTTTCACACACCATTTTTTATGAACAAAACTAGAGTTTCCCATTGAGATGTACTAGGCCAAATAAACACTTTCCTTTCTATATCTTCTAAATGGAATTTAAATTTACATAATTTTATTGGTTCTATATCATAAGATAAATGTTATATAGGGAAATTCCCCAGTAATAGATTAATCATAAATATAAATTCTATTGTGTGTAGATTCTATGAGAAAATTTCAGAAAAAATCTATAAAATCATACCAAATTATTGGAAAACTATTACATGTGAAATTATCCACCAATTAAAATTAAAATCTTCAAAATTGTATAACATTTTATCAAATACATGTACAAATAATCATGTTTCACCTTACCTTAAATTCTAGTCTCCTCTAAAGAGATTCTCTACACCATCATCAGTTGTAAAACTGACCCTTTGGGTATAAAAATTGATATGATCTATGAACACTGTGATAAAATTCATACAAATTATTGTATCATATAAATCCATTTCAACAAAAAAGAAATACCATATCAACTCAACTTTATAAATTTTTATTGAATTTTTTTTACACAAATGATTGACATTTTCTTTAAACAACAAGTGTTTGATGTTTCAAAATAGAAGGCATCATCTCAACCTGAAATTTGAGAAGATAAATGTCACAAAAAGAAATTAAAAAATTGGATTCACCCATATCAAAAACAAATATTGAAAAAGGATATAACTCAAAATAATCATTCCTCTCATAAAAATGGTCCATAATTATCATCTAGAATCACTTGGTAAGCTCTATATAAATTCTTACTCGCTGCACGTTGTTCATTATTGAGATGTTGAGATTACATTAGTTGAGGAGGAGTGGTATTCTTGGATTTACAATGTCTTACTCAATTTTTTTAGGATCGTTATTATTATGCCCTCATACTTTTGAATCATATAATATCTATGAAACATGAGATGTGTCTCTAGAACCCGACATTGGAGAACAATGACAATAGTGCTAAAGATGTCCCATTTGGTTACAATTGTAAAATGCTCTATGTGTGCTATACAATCCCACTCCACAGAATCAAAATAGTCACATTGAAAACATCTAGGCTTACTCTTTTCCTTAGTTGGAAGATTCACTAATCTAGCCATCTAATTTTGAGTCATACCAATACCTTGGAAATAAGTGACCCACTTTCACTTGCTCATAGCATTTAACATCCAACTATTTTTCAGAAGTGTCAACATAAATCCACCGACCATAGTTCTAGATATGTTCTTTCAAACCACCATTTATCTATTGACCATATCTATATAATCTATTATAAAAATCACGATTATCTATGATAAAATATCTTACATGATCCTCGATTAAAAAAATACATGCCTTTAAGGGCCCACTTGCAGCAACATGAAGCACTAAGAGAAATATATTCATAAATTTAGTTATATAATCTATCTTCGAGAGATTATTTTACTTCAGGATGAAAAATTATATTTTTCCAGTAATCCTAAAATTATGTGGATAGAATTATTTTTTGAGGAAATCCCCAAAATCCCCCATGAAATGATTTTGTATAATTATTCATGAATAGTTTAATCCCACCACTAGTATAAATGATCTTCTCGCATATAAATCACTATCTTGACCATTATCTTTTATAGTGTCCCTAGGAAATCTATGATTCAATTTATCATATTCCTCCACACCTCTACTTTGTTTGAATTTAAATAACACCACAATAAGGGTGGATTATGCTTCTGGAACTGAACAAAATGATCTGATTTCCTTGGTTCATCACTTTGGTTACCTCTATCCATGACTTAAAAATCCAATAAAAAACTATGAACTAGTTGTTGGTTCACTTATGGCTCAAGTGAAACCACATTGTTAGTATTTATTTCAAGTAGTTTAGTCTATTCCAATTGGGATCCATATCAATAACTAAAACCAAATGCCTTAAATCTCATTCCATAGAAACTGAAGGCTTAAAATAATTCAATTTTACAACATCACAAATACCAAAACAAGGGTTTCTAAAAATCAACATTTGTAATTTTAAAAATAAACCCATTTTTAAAATCCCACAATCACTCCATTTTCAAAATCCACATTTAAAAATATTTTCAATACCATTTCAAAATCAATAGTTTTACAGAAAATCAGAAATGATTACTCAAAATGAAACATGTACTCTTAGTGGGAAGTCATTTCTAAAATGAGTTTCATGTTCTCCTAATTTTATAAACCCATGGTAATGAGATTACAACTCCAATAAGTGTCTCACAAAATGTTTGTATCCGTCTACATGGTAACTTTAGGTTTATCTTAAATAGGATAGATATGCCTTTTTATGCTTTACATTTCATGTTCCAATGATCTGACTCATTACTGCCATCCCAAATCAAAGAATAAACCATAATGATTTTTCAACTGTAATACTAAAAAAAAATTTCATTTATCCCAAAATGAAAGATTGAATGATCAATAATAAGTCCATTTCTAACATCCCACCCCTACTTATTGGATTGATGAGGGAGGATATTACATGGCCTTAAGTGACATCCCCAATACACAAAAGTTTGGATGTAAATTCCATGGGATTAATTATCATATGGGGAATGATTTTACCTTTAAAAACGAAATGATGTAAAAAAACATAAAACCCACTAATGGTTGATCGATAAAAATGTATGGAACTCAAAGGTAACAAAACCAACTAAATACAATACACAATTATAGTCTAGAAAAGAAAACAAATATCAGAGTATATAACATAAGATAAAACAAAAAATTCCCAATGACTACAAAAACATAACTCAACAGCTCTGTACAAGTTCCAAGATCCAACTCAACAATCCATGCCATTGGTATCATGATGCATCATTAAATAATTGAGACACCTTTCCTTTACCAATGTCATGGTGAAAAAATTTGTTAACACACCATTGTTCCCATCAAGGGGTGAGTAATTAATCTCAGTAGGTTTTCCCAAAATTACATTATTACTAACACCACTATTATAGAATATACTAGGTCATTTATATAAAATAGTTTATATAAAAGTACTAAAACCATTTTATATCTAGCTAAACCATTTAAAAAACAATTTTCTCAACTAGAATAGTTTACCATCTAAAGAAAATAAACAATTCTTTAAACCATTCGACATTCCTTTTTGGCATAGCCAATCCATGATTCACCCATACACTCACACATGCATGCTCTTATGATAGTTTCATACTCATGAGTGGTTTATCATCCATCCAGAAAGTTTTCACTAAGTGGACAATCTTCTTGGTCCAAAATGTCATATGAATCTTACCCAAGGTCATGACCCATATACCACAATGGTGCATTTCCATTTCGTATGTACACATAAAAATTATGAACTCACATATACCATGAATGACAAAACCCATGTAAATCCATTAAAATGAAAAAAAAATATTGAAAACAACCCCACTAGAATTTTCCAATCATAATGACCCAAATTTTTAAACTATCATTTTAAAATCATGTACCAACATCATTTTCCATAAAAACTACCTATTTCACAGTTACCACAAATTCATAACTAACTATTTCTTAAATAAAGAATCACACCTCAATTTTAAAATTAAATTATAAAAAAATAATTCAATTTAAAATCAATCCTTAATGTACTAACCATTAGGGGTCCAGATTTATTCCACCAAACTCACTAATATGGGAGAAAATGAAAAGGGACAAATATTTTTCAACAAAATGGGTTGAAAACCCAACAAGATGCCTTAAATCTCATTCCCTATCAAAATAATATCCATATATCAACATAATAATCATTAATCAACATAGAGCTATCCCCAAAAAGATTGATCTATGAGTATAAGAGTGGGAAGAAGATGATAACCAAGTTAACAAAACCAAGAACCAAGACGTACCATAGAATCCAGCCTTCAACGCAACATGATTTTCTAAAATATCACCCTTGATTCAAATTGAAGAGTCTACACAACCATATAGATGAGTGGAATAAATTCTAGGGTTGAACTATGTAAAAAATGAGTGGTTAGTTGGCTAAACCAAGTGAGATTCAAGAAATTACTTTCAAAATATTAACCATTAATGGTTAAGAAAACCGTGCGCTAACCATGCAAGGGATCCACCTCACGAAGTACCAAGTACATTTGGATCACATGGTTTGACAAACCATACAACAACTATGTATAATCCCTTTATCCCAAAATAATAGTTTCTTCTATATGGCCACATGGTTTGGTCCAACTGTTTGCCATCCCAAGACCACTATTTAACCATGCACAGTTTTTGGGAGGTATTTCATGGTTTCTACTGAATTTGATAAAATATTTCACCTCAAGAAAACTCCATAAAACCTTCCAAAACTTCTAAAAACACTCAAAAAATTAAATTAATTACTTAATATATATAAGATACAAAATAAAAGGGATACTTACTTAATTTTAGGGGAGCTACCAAATTCATACTAAAAAATTACTACGTTCCAAGATTCTTTTGTAAGACTTTACAGAAGATCGAAGTGAAACATGAGTCATGGTATTAAAATATGATCTATAGCACCCCATGTATATGAACAATATCAAGAAAATTCATGTTTCCCAACTGATCCACTGAGAAATTCCCTTTTATAAGCATAAAATGTACTACTTTCGTTAGCCAATCCACACTCACCAAAATAGCATCATTCTACTGAGGTTTCCTCAATAGTCCCACCATGATGTCCATGGTGATGAAATTTCACTACCATTATGTAATGGGTAATGGATGTAGTAAACCACGAAGTCAATGATTCTTGTAATTTACCTGTTTACAGGTGTAGCATCATATCACGAACCCTACAATCTTCATTTTCATGCCTGACCACCATATACTACAAATTTAGGTATTGGTGGAGTTTTATAAAACCTAGATGTACTGCCCACTTTGATCCATTGAACTCACACACCAAATCCTCACACAAACTTATATTCACAACTAGGATTCCCTAGACATAGATGATTTCATCTTCATCTATAGTTCAGTCAAAAGTTGAATTCTCACCTTCAAGACATTCCCTTAAGGCTATACATTATGGATCATCATACTCCATTTCCATGATTATTTTTATATTTGTGGGCTCCAATAACACTAATAAAATGGTCATCTTCTCTTGGACCTACCAAACCACAATATGAATCTCTTCATAAAAATTCATTATCTTACTCTCAAAACTAGACTCCTGAACATATTGAGATTATGTCTTTTTATTTAAAAAATCAACATCACTATTTCCCTTCCAAGGTATATATTCTAAATAAAAATAAAATGATTTCATATAATCAACTCAAATACACTTCCAAAAATTAAAATATCTCCTCATAAGATTTAATTTACATTCTTATGGTTAGTACGCACTATAAACTTCTCCCCTGATAGATAATGTCACCAACACATCAAGGCATAAATGAATGCATCTAACTCAAGATCGAGCCTAGGGTATTCTCATTCATGTGGCCTCAACTATAGTGACCCAAATACTATAAATTGATCCCCATACATCAATATTTCTCCATGTCCTATCCAAAGTGCAGAAAAATCAGGGTATACTACTCCACTAGATCAGGTAGGATCAATATTTGTTCAGTTGTCAAATGTGTATTGAACTCAGGGATAACATTTTCACATGCCTCAAACCATTGAAACTTGATCACCACCATGGTCAATAAAAAAATAGGTTCCTCCAAGAGGGGAAATTGTAGGATTAAATACAGATAAGAACCCTCCAAACAATTAAAAATATGGATATCACTATCATTATTGGGATGATCCCAAGGAAACACATCATGCACAATCATGGGACCCACATACAGACCTTGCTCTGAGATTTTGTTTCCCCAGAAATGTAACTCATTAATCCATAATTGACACTTATGTAACTTTACATATATCCTTTTCTATCTTATGTACTTTGGATGATGTAAATATATTAGGCATGATAGTCATGTGACTTGAAGTAAACCGAAATGTCATCCACAAAACTAACCAAAACCTGATCCAGGGACGATTGGAATAATCTTTTAATCATGTCCATAAAAAATTCTAGAGCATTCAACCTCCTGTATAGGAACATGACGAACTCAAAAATTTTATACCTACTTTTGAAAGATGATTATGGTATACCATACGGTCAAAATCATAACTAATGAAACCTTGATCTGTAACACCCCGATATTTTATGAAAAATATTCTTTTTAATTTCATTAATGTACTGTGTTATACACTACACCAAAAGGATCTTTCACAACACACATCTCTGACCTGTCTTGAGTTACACAAAATCGCGATTATCCTCGATAGCTTGCGTCGTACGTAACACCGAGTTTCGCTAAAAAATGATATGCTATTAAAATATTATTAAAACTAGCTGTTATGAATAGTAATAACCACTTTTTGAAATTTTGTAAATTTTATTTTTCAAAATGGACTTCATTTTTGGATTCGGAATATCGAAATTAGCTTAGGGTGAAATTTTGGTGATTTTCGGATAACTTTCATATTTTGATGAATAGTGAAAATTACTAAATTTTAATTAAAAACATCTTTTTCAATCGAAATAATTAATAGTGATAAATTGTTAATTTGAGTGGTTTTAAAGTATATTTAGAATATATTTTTTACAATTTAATACAATGTTGGTCATTGGATGTAATTTCACATTTAAACCAGTCATAAACAAGTGTCAATCTTTTGATAGTTCTTATCTCTTAAGAACACGCTATTTGTTTTGACGACGGGAATTAATTTTTCAATTAATTAATGCAACTGATATGTTTTGAATTTAATAAAATAGACATCATTTTTTAATTCATAATATCAAATATAGCTTAGATCTAATTTTTGGTATTTTTCTGGAAACTTTCATTTTTTGATAAATAGTGAAACCACTAAGTGGTAGTTAAAAAACTGAATTTTTCATAAAACATAATTTTACTGCTTCTGTGACTGGAATTTCGAAAATACGAGAGACACGGTTGATGTCAGTAAGTAAAATGTGGTTCAATGAGATGAAAATAATTTTTTTGGTGAATAGTAGCTTTTTACTTTTTTTTACCACGGTTAAAAGTATATAGGGTAATTAAGGGTAAAAATGATATTATTATTACCCTAACACATGTCCAAATTTTATTGGACAAGTGTTATTCGACCAAAAACAACCTTAGGAATAACATATGACCATTTAGGCCCTTTTGGATTAGATTAGGACATTTATTATTAATTTATTTAAAGAAGGGTTAAAAGAGTTAAAATCAAAGATTAATAAGTAAATCATTTTTAATATGGGGTTATACATAAGATAAATTCGACTATAAATATTCCTTAGAAATATAAAAAGATTTCCTACATAATGGTATTTTATCTTTAATTTTTAGACATTAAATAATTTAAATTATTTATGACACAACGATGATTCAGTAATTATCTTATTAATGAAATATTGACATAATTGAGTTATAAATACCCAAATAAATATAATTTGAGACATTTTATGAATTTCAATAATTTTATAGGATAATATGACATGTTAGTATTGATTTAATTAACTTTTTTCGAACTTATCATTCTGTTATGATTTTCACAAAAATCAATTACTAAATAGTGTCAAAATTGACATAAACTAGTTTTGAAAACAAATATTATATTATTAATTGTTATTTTATTCCTAAAAATCTACGGTTCGGCCAAATGACTTAGATAAGGTTATATATATTAATAATTAACAACTTGGGGTTCGTTTGGCTTGTTATAGTATGTTTATTAACCTTATAGTGTAAGAACACAAGAAGACACGGTAAAAGTAAAATTATTTAACTTAATGTTAAATCTAAATGATAAGGTTAAAATAGGAACCTAAACATGTATAAATTCTATTGGATGAGAGGATTTAGACCCATACCCACCTTAGCTTCGAAATATATCAATTTGGAGCTATTTAAAACCGAACTTGACTTTATAATAAAATAATATTTTTATTTATTCCAAAGGTACCCCTCTCCTCCCTTATAAAAGGGCACCTCCTCCCTCTCTTCCTCACACAACATTGAGCCTTTAATATCGGCCATCCCCTGCCAAAATCTCTTCTCCACTTCCCTAAAAACATCCTAGAGGTTCTGGTCTTCCTCAAAGACCAATTTTAGTGCCCTAAAAGAAGGTCTCAAAGAAGCACTTCAAAGAAGAGGTAATGTCCATTACCGATTCTTTCATCTTTATTTATTCTTCCTCTTCTTCTTCTTTAGTTGTTTCATTATGAAGTAATAACATCAGTATCACTAATATACCGATATGTTATTATAAGTATGAAACAACCCTATTTCACCATCTATCCATCCTACGGAAAAAGAAATCACCGCGCGTGCGTACGTACGGAATACCATCTCCACGCCGTGGTGTCATCTATTTTCCACCACCACCTTACTTGGATGGGTATAATGGTGTAAATAATGACAATATATGACAATTATAAAGTGATACTGATTCTGAAATAGTATACATATACTCCAATACAATTCCACGATCATAGGAACGATATCATCACTCGTGCGTACGTACGGAATACCGTCTCCAGGATGTGATGCGACTCGTTCTACATGATCTTCATTTCATAATGATTATATAAATTAATTGAATGAATGAATATGATATATATTACACTAATAACATTCTGGAATTGAGGTATCTATAACCTAAAGATAATAATAAGAATTTATTCGACAAAACACGCATAAGAACAAAAAGTTATAGACACCCGAATAACAAGTAGCAATGAAATATTACTACTAAGAAGCTAAGAATATGACCATATATGATATAATAACAATGAATATGATTCTGTAATAAGTCAATGAAATTATTTAAATCATTATACAGGAGGTTCAGACACTTACGAAGCAAATCAGACCTAAGTTAAGGGAAATATCACAATCTCATTTTTTTATCCGATATTGTTTATACTTTGGTATTTACTGGGGTGTATTTTATCATCCACATCCATGTTTCCTCTACATGTAATATTTATATCCTTCTACAATAGTTTATATCCAATTTTCCCCTTTGGTGAGTTTTTAGTAAAATATATTAAAGGAATTTTTTGTCATTTTTCGTATGAGGTACTTTTTACTTTTCCGACAAAAGTACGAGAAGAATGTTTTTTTTAAATTATACAACATGAATGGATTTTTAAAACATTATTTCCAAGAATCTTCCTTTACAAGTTTTAATGTTTATTTTTAATCAAATTCTTTTAGTTTGTAATTATATGACATGTTTTGAAAGGAAAAGTGTTTTTTTGAAGAAGAAAGGATAATTTCCTCAAGAATGGAGTTCAAGTGTTTTATCAAAATTATTTTCCATCTAAGATAATAAAGGGTTCTGTTTTTATCCCTATTATTACATTGATTTGATTATGTTGTGATGGAATTAGTTTTATGAATTCCTTTATCTTATATGAGTTGTTTTATGATGTCACGATGTTTAAGATTCCCATTTTTATTACATGGGTTATGTTATGATGTATGGTTTATGATTTTGTGGCACACATAAGAATGGTATCATTATGAGATGGGTGGGACCTATATCTACCTCCAATGCATTGGGTAAAGATTTTATATCTCATGAGATAGACATGGCTGGAATGGTAGGTTATACCGGTTCAGTGAAATAGGACGGAAACGAGGGTAACTCGGTTCAGAAAGGGACTTTGTCCACTAAGATAGTCTTGGCAATGAGTCTTGACTAATAAGTTATGATTCTCTATGATTATGTGTGTATGGCACCAAGTTTCATGTTTTAAGTTATTATTATTGGGATTTCATTTCACTACTATTATTTATCCCATGTTATGAAATTATGCTCTCTTTTACAGGTTAAGATTTTCCAAAATGTTTTGTTCTTATGAAAATGATGTGATTGATATTTCTTTGGTTTACCCTTACTGAGCATTTGAGCTCATCCTTTTATGTTTTCTTTTCCCCAGGATATAAAGAAAGGTTTTAGGCAAAAAAAGGAAGATCTTTATGGGAGACGTTGAAGATCTTTTACCACAATTAGAAGGTTATCTTCTGAGTTTCCAAATACACTAAACTATTACGATCCTTTTGTGTGTGTGTTTTTGTTATGTAATAAGTATTCCGCAAAAGTAATGTAATTTCCATGTATGTCAAGCTTCGGGTCTCTACAGTTGGTATCAGAGGAAAGGTTTAGTCAACCTTTGGAAACTAGGATGCAAAAACGTTAGTGAGATCCCTAGAGATATTTCTAAGGTATGTCTAGGAATGTCCCTAAGGATAAGTATACATATAGGATACAGTCCTAGAACTACGGTAACGATCATAGAATTTATCCTAAGATGTTAGATATTGAGGATACTCCCCCTTTATTATGTTATTTTCCCTAACATGATTTTTGCCTCTCACACTATTCTTTTTGGGTTTTAGATGATGGCTGGAACCCGAAGGAACCGTGTTGATCAATGAAATGGACAATGCAATGATTGCCCTCCTGAACAAACAAATGTTATGGGAGACGGAGTGCAAAATCTTATTACTATACTTACACAAGCTATGAATCATTCTGGATTTCCAAATGAGCAGAGAAGGGAACAATATGTTATTGATTCCTTCATGAGGCAACGTCCACCTTCTTTTAGTGGGTCTTCCGATCCACATGTTGCTGAACAATGGATCAGTACCACTGAAAAGATATTTTCAGTTCTTCAATGTTCTGAACATGATAAAGTCATCTTAGCAGTATATCGTTTGAAAGGTGAAGCTGATCAATGGTGGAATCTTATCAAGAATATGAGGCCAAGAGATGAAATTGAGTCCATGGAATGGGACGAGTTCAAGAACTTATTTTTCAGTAAGTACTTCCCTCGTATTCATCGAACAAAGATGGAAAAGGAGTTTCTTGAGATGAAGTAGAAGGATGATGAATCTGTTGGTATATACAAAGAGAATTTTACAAGACTTGCAAGGTATGCATATGGCATTATCATCCAACCTGAATGTAATGTTGATCGATTTTTCAGTGGCTTAAAACCAAGTCTTCTAAGGGCATTAGATATAAGAGACTTCAGTAGCTATGAAGAAAATGTGTGTTGTGCTATCAAGGTAGAAATGGAAGTTGGTGTTACATATCCATCTCATGGTTTTGACATGAAACAAAAGATGGAGTTAAAGGAGAAATCTCGAAATAATGGTGAAAAGAAGATGAATGTTTCCTTATGCACAAAGTGTGGAAAGAAGCATGGTGGAGATTGTCTTTATGGGACTAGAAAATGTTTTAAGTGTGGAAAAGAAGGTCATCGAGCAGCTGAGTGTCAAAGTAATGGAAAAAGGGTTTCTAATAAAGAAAATACTGTAGAGAACGCACCACCAACACTACAATGCTTCAAGTGCAAAGAAATGGGGCATTATGCTAATAAATGCCCTAATCCAAGGGTTAGTGATGATCGACATGAGCAACCACTTAAGGCAAAGGACAAAGGGAAGTCACATGCGATCACTATTGGAGATGTTGAATATGACAACAATGTGGTGGAATGATTAAGTGTTTATGTAATGGGATTCCAAAATAATGTTGTATATAGTATCGTGGAATATTGGAATATTTATGTATTGGTATATTGTGGTTTTCAATGGTACCGGTAACCATGGAATGTGATTGAGATATTTTTGAAAAAAAAGTTGATATGTGCATAATGAAGGGATAAGGAGAAAATGAAATGTTTGACAGTATTCATGAGCTCATGATTGATATAAGGACTAAGTGATATCATAGTTTGAGTATATAGAATTTTGAGGATTTTGGTATGTGGAAGGTGTTATCTTTTAACTGCATTCATTTTTTCACTAAGGTTCAATGGGTATTCAAGAGAATACATGATTAAGGCCTTTGAATGTTTGGAATGTGACCAACAAGACATATCTTATGATATATGGGGATCAACAAAGGTATTAAATCTCTGGTAATCGTTTTCACTATATTGTGAGAGTGGACTGCAGTATTATGGATAAGCCAAAAGATTTGAATGGATTATGTTGGACATAAGTTAGTATTGTTTAAGGATAGAATTTTTTTTTCGATATTATTGATTGGATATTATAATAGTATAGTTTTAGAAAAAGGACAACCTGCAGGACGGGGGAAAGCCCGTCGCGTCGGACAAGGCTATGGGAATCACACCCACAACCGAAGTGCGACTGGCCTTTATCGCCTACCACTGGCCTACAGGAAGTCCCTCTTTTGTAGAAACTAGTTTTATTATATTAAGCAGTATGATATATGAAGGATAAGTTCATTTTATGAACTATATAGGATTAATCTCACTATAGATGGACTTATGTATTTTTTCTAACCTTTTGTATGAGACAGATGGAATGACCCATCATCTATCACATGATTTGCTAACACATCGCGAATGAAAAATTCAACTTCATTTCTTTAAGAGATGAAGTGGAAATTGTCCAAAGAACGACAAACGGTGAGACTATACCAAAATCATGAAAGCATTTCTTCTAATTCCAAAATAATCTTGAAAACCAAAAATGTTGTCCTAGTGCTCTTATATATGATGAATCATATGGTACCTTAGATCATCACAAATTTATAGCTTTTTAATTGCTGGATTTTCCATAGCCATGTTCTCTACCACTCTCCATCAGAACATGAAGGTTAGATTTCTCTTCCATATACATATTTTCACCTATGTGGAAACCCAGTGATTAGTTTATTTTGGCAACCGTTACGTTTCATATTTTTGTTTTAAAGAATGGTTTTGGTATTCCTTTTTATGATGTGGGTTTCTATTAAAGAAACTTTCAAGTAGTAAACCATTTATAACCCCGACGAATTTCGAGGGCGAAATTCATTTTAAGGGGGGTAGAATGTAACACCCCAATATTTTATGAAAAATATTCTTTTTAATTTCATTAATGTCTTGTGTTATACGCTACACCAAAAGGAGCTTTCAAGACACACATCTCTGACCTGGCTTGAATTACACAAAATCGCGAGTTTCCTCGATAGCTTGTGTCGTATGCAATACTGAGTTTCGCTAAACAACGATATGCTATTAAAATATTATTAAAACTAGCCGTTATGAATAGTAATAACCAATTTTTGAAATATTGTAAATTTTATTTTTCAAAATGGACTTCATTATTGGATTCGGAATATCGAAATTAGATTAGGGTGAAGTATTGGTGATTTTCGGATAACTTTCATATTTTGATGAATAGTGAAAATTACTAAATTTTAATTAAAAACACCTTTTTCAATCAAGATAATTAATAGTGATAAATTGTTAATTTGAGTGGTTTTAAAGTATATTTAGAATATATTTTTACAATTTAATTCAATGTTGGTCATTGGATGTAATTTTATATTTAAACCAGTCATAAACAAGTGTCAATCTTTTGATAATTCTTATCTCTTAAGAACACGCTATTTGTTTTGACGACGGGAATTAATTTTTAAAGTAATTAATGAAACTGATATTTTATGAATTTTATAAAATAGAAATCATTTTTTAATTCATAATATCAAATATATCTTAGATCTAATTTTTGGTATTTTTCTGGAAACTTTCTTTTTTTGATGAATAGTGAAACCACTAAGTGGTAGTTAAAAAACTGAATTTTTCATAAAACTTAATTTTACCGCTTATGTGAGTGGAATTTCGAAAATCTGAGAGACACAGTTGATTTCAGTATGTAAAATGTGGTTCAATGAGATGAAAATAATTTTTTGGGGAATAATAACTTTTTACTTTTTTTTACCACGGTTAAAAGTATATAGGGTAATTAAGGGTAAAAATGATATTATTATTACCCTAAAACATGTCCTAATTCTATTGGACAAGTGTAATTCGACCAAAAACAACCTTAGGAATAACATATGACCATTTAGGCCCACTTGGATTAGATTAGGACATTTATTATTAATTTATTTAAAGAAGGGTTAAAATAGTTAAAATCAATGTTTAATAAGTAAATCATTTTTAATATGGGGTTATACATAAGATAAATTAGACTATAAATATTAATTAGAAATATAAAAAGATATCCTACATAATGATATTTTATTTGTAATTTTTAGACATTAAAAAATTTAATTTATTTATGACACAACGATGATTCAATAATTAGCTTATTAATGAAATATTGACATAAATGATGTTATAAATACCCAAATAAATATAATTTGAGACTTTTTATGAATTCCACTAATTTTATAGGTTAATATGACATGTTAGTATGGATTTAAATAACTTTTTTCGAACTTTTCATTGTGTTATGATTTTCACAAAAATCAATTACTAAATAGTGTCAAAATTGACATAAAATAGTTTTTTAAACAAATATTATATTATTAATTGTTATTTTATTCCTAAAAATATAAGGTTCGGCCAAATGACTTAGATAAGGTTATATATATTAATAATTAACAACTTTGGGTTTTTTTGGCTTGTTATAGTATGTTTATTAACCTTATAGTGTAAGAACACAAGAAGACACGGTAAAAGTAAAATAATTTACCTTAATGTTAAATCTAAATGATAGGGTTAAAATAGGAACCTAAACTTGTCTAAATTCTATCGGATGAGAGGATTTAGACCAATCCCCACCTTATCTTCGAAATATATTAATTTCTAGCTATTTAAAACCGAACTTGACTTTATAATAAAATATTATTTTTAGTTATTCCAAAGGTACCCCTCCCCTCCGTATAAAAGGGCACATCCTCCCTCTCTTCCTCACACAACTTTGAGCCTTCAAGCTCGGCCAAACCCTGCCAAATTCTCTTCTAAACTTCCCTAGAAACATCCTAGAGGTTCTGGTCTTCCTCAAAGACCAATTTTAGTGCCCTAAAAGAAGGTCTCAAAGAAGCACTTCAAAGAAGAGGTAATGCCCGTTACCGATTCTTTCATCTTTATTTCTTCTTCCACTTCTTCTTCATTAGTTGTTTCATTATGAAGTAATAACATCAGTATCACTCATATACTGATATGTTATTTTAAGTATGAAACAAACCTATTCCACCATCTATCTGTCCTACGGAAAAAGAAATCACCGCGCATGCGTACGTACGGAATACCGTCTCCACGCCGTGGTGTAATCTATTTTCCACCACCACCTTACTTGAATGGGTATAATGGTGTAAATAATGACTATATATTACTATTATAAAGTGATACTGATTCTGAAATAGTATACATATACTCCAATACAATTCCACGATCATAGGAATGATATCATCACTCATGCGTACGTACGGAATACCGTCTCCACGATGTGATGCGACTCGTTCTACATGATCTTCATTTCATAATGATTATATAAATGAATTTAATTAATGAATATGATATATATTACACTAATATTATTCTGGAAATGAGGTTTCTATAACCTAGAGTGAAGAATAAGAATTTGTTCGACAAAACACGCATAAGAACAAAAAGTTATAAACACCTGAATAACAAGTAGCAATGAAATATTACTACTAAGAAGCTAAGAATATGACCATATATGATATAATAACAATGAATATGATTCTGTAATAAGTCAATGACATTATTTAAATCATTATAAAGGAGGTTCGGACAGTTACAAAAAAAATCGGACCTAAGGTAAGGGAAATATCACAATCTCATTTTTTTTATCTGAGATTGTTTATACTTTGGTATTTACTGGGTTGTATTTTATCATACACATCCATGTTTCCTAAACATGTAATATTTATATCCTTATACAATAGTTTATATCCAATTTTACCCTTTGGTGAGTTTTTAGTAAAAGATATGAAAGCAATCTTTTGTCGTTTTTCGTACGAGGTACTTTTTACTTTTCCGACAAAAGTACGAGAAGAATGTTTTTTTAACTTATACCGCATGAATGGATTTTTAAAACATTATTTCGAAGAAGCTTCCTTTACAAGTTTTCATGTTTATTTTTAATCAACCTCTTTTAGTTTATAATTGTACGACATGTTAAGAAAGGAAAAGTGTTTTTTTGAAGAGGAAATGATATTTTCCTCAAGAATGGAGTTCAAGTGTTTTATCAAAATTATTTTCCATCTAAGATAATAAAGGGTTCTGTTTTTATCCCTATTATTACATTGATTTGATTATGTTGTGATGGAATTAGTTTTATGAATTCCTTTATCTTATATGAGTTGTTTTATGATGTCACGATGTTTAAGATTCCCATTTTTATTACATGGGTTATGTTATGATGTATGGTTTATGATTTTGTGGCACACATAAGAATGGTATCATTATGAGATGGGTGGGACCTATATCTCCCTTCAATGCATTGGGTAAAGATTTTATATCTCATGAGATAGACATGGCTGGAATGGTAGGTTATACCGGTTCAGTGAAACAGAACTGAAACGAGGGTAACTCGGTTCTGAAAGGGACTTTGTCCACTAAGATAGTCTTGGCAATGAGTCTTGACTAATAAGTTATGATTATCTATGATTATGTGTGTATGCCACAAAGTTTCATGTTTTATGTTATGATTATTGGGATTTTATTTCACTACTATGATTTATCCCATGTTATGAAATTATGCTCTCTTTTGCAGGTTAAGATTTCCAAAATGTTATGTTCTTATGAAAATGTTGTGATTGATATTTATTTTGTTTACCCTTACTGAGCATTTGAGCTCACCCTTTTATGTTTTCTTTACCCCAGGATATAAAGAAAGGTTTTAGGTAAAAAAAGGAAGATCTTTATGGGAGATGTTGAAGATCTTTTACCACGATTAGAAGATTATATTCCGAGTTTCCAAAGACACTAAACTATTACGATCCCTGTGTGTGTGTGTTTTTGTTATGTACTAAGTATTCCGCAAAAGTAATGTAATGTCCATGTACGTCAAGCTTCGGGTCTCTACATGATCTCCAGTCATTCATGGAGAAGATTCAAGCTCATCTCAACTAGACAAAGAGATAATTAGAATGAGAAAGATGGTATTAGTTCTTCACTATCATTTGGTTCAACTTCTAGTAAAAATAAATAGGTCAAAATTACTATCATACTTCTTAGAAAATAATACTAGAGAACTCCAAGGAGACATACATGGATGGAAAAATACCTTATCAATCAACTCCTCCAGGTTATACTAGTTCTCTTGAAGCACTATTTGTGACATTTTATAAGGTCGATGTGAAACTAGCTCAGATCTAGTAATGATAACAATAGTAGACTCAATATATCTCTTAGGGGGAAGCATTGAGAATTCCTTGGGAAACACATCTTAGGAAAGGTCTACTATGGGTGGAAAGAAATCATACTTTACACACCCATCATCTATCTGTATACTTGAAACTTGGGTAGTATGTTCACTTGTTTCTAAGGAATTGGCCTTGCATACCCTACTTAGATATCCCACTCCCCATGATGAATATTTTTCTACCCTTATGAGACATAAATTTAACTCTCCCATGGTATCAATATATATGGTCTTGGTACGATACCAACTGGTCCATCCCCCAGATCAATAAATATCCCAATATTTTATATAGGTAGATATCCCATAGAAAACGATAATACCCAAAATCAAGAGATAACCCCTTACATTCCAAAAAAATCCCTTAACCATACTCCCAATGACATGTCAATCATCATAAACCCACTCAAAAACTCCATTAGTAGAATAAAAATGTTCACAAGTTATATAGATATAAAATAATTATATTCTCATATATCAAATAAGTAGTTGAAATTATATAATCTGTAAGAACTGTATATCTGACCATCAGTGGACTAACCTCACTATCCACAAGTGCAATGGAATGTACAAGTAACTGTCTTACCCCACTTCTTTATTCTAAATTTTGAGACCCATGAGATGCACCACATTATTGATACAAGAAATCTTTCTCCAATGTAACACCTCCACTACCTCGACCTATAGTAAAGTGGAACTCAAACTACAAGATTGAGATGAGGTAGAACATCCCCTACCATCAGTCTGATTTTCCTGGATCCTCTGTCGTTACCCATCTATAATGGTATCCTATAGAACCATTATTGATATCCCATCATTTCAAAATCTAGACACTCTACCAGTGTTCAATGGAACTATCTATGACGGTGACTCTTCCTACCAAACAGATTCCCAGGAACTTGATTCACATCCTAGGTAACTGATCCTTCTCATTCGATACTATACTTTCTACTACTCTAGTTAAAATTCTCACAATGATGCTTACTACTATTAAAACATATACCTATTGGTGGCCCAACAGAAATCACATGACCTTTTTTAGAAGCCTCATTCATGTTCCCATACTAGAGCCTTATTCACCATTATATAAAAATATAGATGAATGATATTGACATGGGGCTAAATCTCACCTTTTAACCAATATTCAAAATTCCATGCCACAATATCCTCATATCTATCAAATGTTGTAACAAAGAACTATGAATTTGTATGCTGGCCTGAAAATCATACAGTGTACATACTCTCCTATGAAAACCTCATAAAATATGATGCCCTCTCTGACCTGAGCATATCAGTGTAAAAGTGATCCAAGAAATTATTCTAAAATTACATCCCTACCATATTCTCTAGATATCCATTCCAGGTCTTGACAAGACACCAGGACATTTTTTGAACACATAACATATATGTAGCTAGTTTTATTCTCTTCTCAGTAGGAGTATCTAGGTGTTCTAGGATCAGGTCCACCATACCTGGTGAAAGTTAAATGCTACAGCAACTAGAACTCCCATGTAATATCAAACAAATTCCACACACCCCACCCTGGGTCTCTTTCCATAAACAACATAATGTCAGAAAATTTCTCATGCAAATACTCTCTAGATTCCACATTCAGACCTATTAGAGCCTCTGGTTCCACTACTATAGGCACATTTCTAGCCACATCCTACAATCATCCCCTCAATAAGCTTCATTGTGAATGAATATCTCTAAAATGAGAAACATACATATTAAGACACATAAAAAAACATTAAAATAATGTATGTGAGAGGAATTTACAAAAATCCATTTCAATTCATCCCCCAATCCTCTCCACATGGTTAGAACTGAGGAAGAAACACAACCCTTAACCATCCCTCACTTGTGTTAAGTCTAATATAGTGTAAAATATTTTCATACATTAATGTTTCCCATTAGAAACCCATTTATCTTTTCCATTTATCATAGTTACCATCATTTAAAATTTCCATTTTTCATTTTTTTCACTATTTTCTATTAAATTTCATAGGTAAAGTAAGAATTTATTACTTAAACTACTCACCCAAAACATGATTTTCTGTGAATTCATAAAAATAGGGATGTCATAATAAATTATAAATGTAGAGAATGATTCATGTATCCCATCTCATATGTCTTACCAAGCCATATAGGGGAAAACACAGAAAATAATAATAACATCACACAATATGCGTATCACCCATTGTGAAATAATATCCACATGTAACTGAAAACATCAATAACAACAATCCAACTATGGGTACTTGGTTCCCCCCATACATGGGTTTTCTACTGCCATTCATGAGATTATGACCATGGACTGAACCGTCATATAACAACCCTAGTTTGATGTATGTAACCCTTTTTTATGAATTTTTACACATTTAAAGTTGTTGGGTAATATTTGGGAGAGTTTGGGATGGTTTGGAAAATGTTTGGAAGCTTTTTAAATGGAGGACCGTTTGAGCACATTAGGGGAAATCATGAAGAATTCCCAAGTTACCATGAAATATGAGAGGTTAGGCCTTTGAACAGTTTGCAAACAGATTTTCCAACCATGCGAGGGGGTTCTGTAATGTTTCCTTCAAGGTAGTAGCATGTTCTTGGTTAGTTCAAGGTTTTCTTAACAGTGCGAGCTAACTGTGAGTAGCAATAAAAATAGGGTTTTTATATTCGGTTGTGGTTGATATTCTTCATAAACCCTCCATTCTTCCCCCCACTTGAGCCTTAGTCGGGATTTTTGGTTCTTAAGGGTTATAAGTGGTCTTCTACTCATTCCCGAAGAGAATATAAGGGTTTTGAAGGTATAGTGAAGGTGATTCTATTCTTCTAAGTCTCCACTCTTGGTTCTCTCTCAATTTATTTAGATCTAGCCACCTATATATCCTGATTTTCTAGATCTACAATCATTTCATTTAGATCTAGGGTTTTTGTTTCCTAATGTGGTAATATTGGGGCTTTTTTATTATAGCAAAGGGGATATAAGTTGGGTTTGTGGAGTTTTTTCCTAGACTCGGTGTGTCGTTGTGTGGTGGCTCGATTTCACCAGAACCCTAAGTTAGGTGGATTTTCTCTCGACAAGATTTTGGTAGAACTAGAATCATTATTTTTAATAAATTAATTTTTATTTATATTAATTGTGATTATTTTATGTGAGCTTGTTAGAAGTTAGTTTTTTGGCAATTTTTTGAATTTTGTGGAAAATGGGATATTGCGGTGAAATTTTCTTATTGTTGGAATTTTAAAAAATGATTCTAAAATTGGTTACATGTGTTGATTTATGAATAGTGTTTGTGAAAAAAGATTTGAATAAAAATGGATTGTTTTATTGATGGTATTGTGGTATGGATAATGTCATAAGAGATTGTTTGGTTGTGAAATGGTTGTTTTTTTAATGTTAGGGCCCTTGTGTGCTATGTGATATTTGTTGATGTAGTATTAATGCATAATATTGTGGGATGTAAAGTGGGTTGGGAGTACCACTATAAAAAGGGGATGGAGTGTGGATGGAAGGGCCACCATCAATGATAAGTGGGTGGGAAGTACCACTAAATTGGGAAAATCAGTGAACATGATTGGATATGACATTCCACAGTGATTTCTTGCCGGTTTGGTTATGTGAAAGTCTATAGTTGTGCTTTTTTGTGTGTGGCTATACCGGTTGGATATTGTTGTGCTGTTATTTGTCGCTAAATAGAATATGGAACATGTGTGGTCTTTACCTTATATTGAGTGGATTTGGGTAGATTATGGCTTGGTAAGGGTGTGTTTAGTTTGTTGGAATTTGTTTCACTATTTTATGTTTCATATAATGTACATTATATAAATGTGCTAATATATCTATCCTAGAGTCAAGTGTAGGGATGTCATTTGGGGAAAATTTGTTGAGTACTTGTACTCGCCTCATGATTTTCCAGATTGGTGCTTTGGTAGATGTTGTTTTTTTGGGACATAGGTTGGAGTAAATCATATCATTTTCCTAGTGGTTTCTTTAGGAAGATGGGGAAGTCTTATGGTTCATGGAGCATGGAGCTTGGTGTGGAGCCATGAAGTGTGTCCTGATTTCATTTTGGTTTTTTTATTATGTCTTTTCTTGGTAGTCAGATATTTGGTTATGCAGATTTTTGTACTATTTTATGGGAATTGTTATTAAATAGTTTGTTGTCTTTTGGTTAGGTGTTATCATGGTCTACTTTTTGACAAGAATCATGCATTTATGGTTGGTTATGCCTTGTTTGAATGGTTAGTTTATTATAAGGGAAAATAATTCCCCACTTGTTTCTGAAGCCCTCAACATTAATTTGCATTGTTTGGATCCTTGGGAACGTTACCATTGGCCAAGTAGAATCTCACAACCTTATCATGCTATTAATAATGGGGTTGGACATTACAAGGGGTATCATTTTTTTCGGTCCTTGACTTCTAGTTTGTTGGACTTGACATCAGTTTTCATTTTCAATGTTGGAATTTTTTCTAGGTCTATACCTTGATTTGGAATGGTAGTAAGTCGTAGGATTTCCATAACATAAAATATATTTCTTAAAAAGACATAGATAACCCTTTTATACTAATTTTAAAGTTACCAAGTATTTGGTTACATGTGTCTTTTGGAGACACATATAGGTATTGGAAATCTCATTGTCAAGGGTGTGGAAAATGAGATGAGAATGACATGCATGGTAGAAATGAATTCATAATAGGTTGAATATTTAATTGGGTATAAGGATTTATGTTGTGTTATGATTATATTAGTATTTTAAAAATATATAAATTATATTCAAATGTATGGAATTGAAATGTGGATAGTTCTGGTATTTTTAAAATCTGTCAATTTTCAAAAACATCTGGGATTTCAGAAATAAAGGTGCATCATGGGAAATGTGAACATGGGGAAATATTGGTTGTGATAGTTTCAGTGAAATTGAATTTAAAATTGAAATAATTTTCTTGATATGTGAGTGAGACTTATGGTTGTTTTTATATTGATAGAAATGGCACCAGGTAGGCGTCGTAAAGAACAACCCGAAAAGGATACTAAAAATGTGGATGAACTTAAGCCCCAAGTGAACCAGCTACTTGTGTAGAGTATTGTGGATCATTTCCAAGCTATGTAAAGTGAGAATAATGTAGATAATCCAATGCATGTGGATCATGCGGTTCAGTTCCAAAAGAATAACCCACCCACCTTCTTGGGTGATTTAGAGCTAGAAAGGGAAGAAGAAAGGTTGTACAGGATGAATAAAATATTTTAATTATTAGGAACACTGGTAGAGTTTAAAGTGATGTTAGCCACAAATATACTAGAAAATCATTCCCCTCGGTGGTGGGAGTTGGATTTACAAGCTAGAATGCACCATGGTATGACATGGGAGGGGTTTTCGTAATTTTGTAATAAAAAATTATACCATCATACGTTCATAATTCAGTGCACAATATATTTCTTTAGGATGAAGAAAGTGAGACTCTCGGTAACAGAATATGTATCTATGATTATAAACTTAGTGCGGTTTTCACTTGAAGTAGTGTGTAGTACATCATTGAAGGAACTTATATTTGATGTTGGGCGGTGGTAGTAAATTCATTCTAAAATAGTGGTGCTATGTATAAGTGATTATAATGAAATGTTGAATAGAGAAACAGTTGCAGAAAGGGATATTTTGGCGGCTACATATGGGGGAAGCATGTTGGTACCCAGCAAAATATCATGGAACTCTAATGCTAGATTCAAGATGAAGAATGATACATATATCTACGATTGAAGTAAGTCTGAGAATCTGATAAATGAAGTGGTAAATATACCTCTGAAGACTCACAGTAAGCTGGGAAATGTTTATTGAGGTTCCATGGGACACATAAAATAGGATTTTACATCATTACCTCGAGAAAGTCAAAAATATAGGAATATGAGGCATCTTCAGCAGTATTTTCATTATTCTCTAAGGTCGGGTGTTTGTGAAACTTCGTAGGGGTCGCATGCATCCTATGCCTTGATAGGATGGGGGGAAGTTTTATACCCCTTTTCAGTAGAGTAATGTTTGTCATGGTGATTGTCAGAATACCATGACTACTCACCAGGGAATAAATTACAGAGTGTGGCAAGCAGGAAGTTGTTTGGAGATGAGCTGTTTGTGGAGTATCAGCCGGGATCATCCATGGAATAAGGAATGGTTCTTTTAAATTATACCTTGAGGCATGTTTTTCTGATACTAGTTCTTCAAATTAATTCATTACTTATCATATAATTTATTTCCTAGGATAAATTGTGGAAATGATGCCTTTAGTTTTAAAACAACACTCTCTTCTAGGTGAAAGAGAGAGTCAAGCCATTTAGTTTCGAGAATGTTGTATAATTTTATATGAGGTTGAGTTAATGTGTGATTTCTCAGTTCTTGATATTGATTTCGATGATGTAATCATGGGAATGGATTGGTTAATGATTTTGAAGGCCCACATCAACTATTATGAATTAATGGTTATTTTCATAATGGGTGATGGTGTCAAACATCTCTTTATATGAGAGAAGAATGAAATGTTCTGTAAAATAGGTTTGTTAGAACCAACTATTTTCATTATCTCATATTAGTCAGTGGAATTTTTATTGGCATCATTGAAATCAGTTGAGAAGTGTGTTTTTCCAGCAGCTGTTGATTAGTTTATAGATGTCTTTCTCAAAGAATTATTTAGTCTACCACCCATGGGAGAATTATGGTTTATGATTGATCTCCGTCTAGGGAATAGACCGTTCTCACATCCATCTTACCGTATGGAACCAAAATAATTAAGAGTATTGAAAGTGTAGTTGGTGGAGTTTAAAAAAAGGGTTCATCCATCCTTGCACATCTCTATGGGAAGCATCAATTTTGTTTGTTAGAAAGGTATATGGAACTCTTCGGTTGAGTGTTTATTATAGTAATCTCAGTCAGGTGAAGATAAATAACCAATATCCACTTCCACTCATTAATGGTTTGTTCGATCGGTTGAGGGGAGATTAGTGGTTCTCAAAGATATATTGCGGTCAGGATATCACCAATTGTGAGTGCATAAAGAAGATATTCCAAAAATAGTATTTAGGAGTAGATATGTCCATTATGAATCTGTGGTTGTTCCCTTAGGTATGAAAAATTCACCTGCATTTTTCATGGAATTAATGAACGTGATATTTTAGAGATATGTGGATTATTTCATTGTGGTATTCATTGATGATACATTGGTGTATTCCAGGACAATATTCGAGCATGATTAGTACTTGATGATAGTGAGAGGGTTCTTGAGAGATCATCAGTTGTATGAAAAAATTTCAATGTTTTATTTTAGGATATAGGATGTTCATTTTCCTGTCCATGTTATTTCTGAGAAGGTTGTTTCTATTAATCCAGAAAGGATAGAGTCTGTTATATCAGGGAAACTACTAAATAGTTTTTGAGATATGGAGCTTCCATGATCTAGCTGGTTATTATCAAAGTTTTGTTCACGATATCTCACGATTGGACTCAGCAAATATAGGTTTGACATGGAAGAATATTTTATTTCAATGGAATGATAAGTGTAAGAAATATTTGGAAGAGCTTAAGGGTTGTATTACCTCAACATCAATCCTGGTTTTTCTAGAACTAGGGAAAGGGTACGTGGTGTATTGTGAGACATCATGATTAGGGTTCAGATGTGTGTTAATGAAAGGGGATCACGTGGTTACATATGGCTCATGGAAGTTGAGGGTGAATGATAATAACTACCCAAAAATGATTCATAGTTGGAATTAGTGGTTTGTGATTTGAAAATGTTGCGTCATTATATATTTGGTGAGAAATTCATGGTGTTTACTAATCAAAAAAGATTAAAGCAAATTTTATCATAAAGAGATTTGAACGTGACGCAAAGGAGATGGATGTAGTATATCAAAATGTTTTATTTTGGCTGGACGTATACACGGGTTAAGGGAAATTTGGTGGGGGATATATTAAGTAGGAACTTGTATGATCAGGTGGGGAAACATGAATTAGAACAATGGCAGTTGATGTTGGTCCTAGATGACAAGCAGTTGGAATGTGCGGACTGGTGTGATGGAGTGGTTTTATTTCTGGTCCCATTGCTTCCTAATTTGGTTGGGATGGTTAAATAGGTGTAAGAATATGATTCTACGTGTATGGAGATGAGATAGAAACTAAATGGTGGGGATACCATTTAGGGATAGTGATAGAATGTGCATTCAGTTTTGTGTTTTGGGAATCAAATTGTTGTATCGGTGGCCTGCTAGGAGGAAATGATCAGGGCTTATCATCATTATAGATGGGATGTCCATCCTAGAATTTAGATAATGTATAAGGAATTGAAAGAACATTTTTGGTGGGATGGTTTGAAAAAGAATGTGGTGGAGTTTGTTTCAAGATGATTGACTTGTTAGAATGTCAAGTAAGAGCATCAATAGTTGGAAGGTATGTTGGAATATTTACCTATACCTGTATAGAAGTGGGAAGAGATAGTGATGGATTCTGTTACATGTCTCCTAAGAATGGTTATGAAAATTGATTCTATATGGGGGATAATAGATCGTCTCACATTGTCCTCACATTTCATCCCAATTCTTGAATCTCATACAGTGGAGGATTTTTCAAAAATATTTATCTAGGAAGTGGTAAAGAGTCATTATGTTCCAATTTTTATTTTATTAGATAGATATTCAAGGTTCACATCTAATATTTTTAAATCCTTCTAGCAATCCCTTGGGACATAGTTTGAGATGAGTACAACATAAAATCCTTAGATGGATCAGAAATCCGAGAGAATCATACAAAGTTTGGAACATATATTATGGGCTTCTATGATGGATTTTGGTGGCTCGTGGGAGGATCACTTGTCATTGGTGGATTTCTCATATAACAATCGTTATTAGGACTCAATACATAATAATCCATTAGAATCATTTTAGGGGTGTCTCTTTCATTCTCTACATTGATGGGTTGAAACTGGTGAACATTCATTATTTGGGTCGAGCCTTGTCCACGAGACGATGGAGAAATTTATATTTTTCAAGAAAAAAATGTAGGATCAATATAATGATGTAGATGCTCAATATACAAGAGGGGGGTAAATTGTATAATTTAACATTTTCCTTAAACAAAGGAACGAGCTATGTTTAACAATGTTACACTCAGAAAATTCACAACACCTCTAACACCTATTGAAAAATTGGAATAATGAATGAAGTTATAAACTTCATGTTCTATGTACTTGCTTAAAACTAGAATGATATTCCAAAAGTAGGTTTCGAAAATATAGATCCGGAAATTGAAACTTAACTAAAGATTACAATATGAGATTCTACCATAAAGCGTATAGAATCTAAATTTATCAATGTACAAGTAATGAAGTATAATAAAGTTATACGTTCCTTACAATACAAAATGCAGCGGAAACAAATAAGTAGTAAAACTACAAGTAACAAGATATAAGTCTTTTAACCCAAATAGAAGGGTATCCAACAGCCTTGGATAAAGGTCCCTTGATTTATACTTTCAAGCAAGTCTGTTTTACCCACACCAAGGTAAGCCCTCGATACGAATATCGGAATCTCTGTCTTTCTATCCCCGCAATCCCTCAACTTCAAGGTAGTTGGAACCTCTGTCTTCCTCAGCAAGGAAGCCCTCGAACTTCAAGGTAGTCAGCACCTCTATCTTCCTCTCCCTGGAAGTCCTCGACTGTAATCACCAACATTTGGAGTCGCACGAAGCAAAAAACTGAAGGAGCGGTTCAGTACGCACAAGGCATGAAAATCTTTCTCTCTCTAGAAATCACCTTAGCAGCATGTGGTCTCTAGATCGATCCAACTTCATTTTATATTTATCTCTTTAAAATGAGCTCTTATTTATAGGCAAGGTCAGACTCCTTTCTAATGGTAATATTATCCTTAAAAATCGGAGGGACCTGTACACGTGTAACTTAACCAACAGTTAGTTTGTAACAGAATAGACGACATCGTTTTATATCAAACCAAGTGTAACAGAATGTAAGACATCTTTTTAAGTCTAACTAAGAAGTTCGGAGTGAAGGTTTGGAGTGTAAACCAAATGTCAAAGAGTAGAAAAATTATAAAACTATAAGCAAAATGAAAGTTCAGAGTCTAACTAAATATAATATTCAGAGTCTAAATAAATTCAGTGTGTATAAAGCAACAATGATCAGATTCTGTTTAATAGGTGAATTCTGAATGAGAATTCGGAATGAGAATTCGGAAATAGAATTCATAATGATAATTTGTAATAGGAATCCGTAATTAGATTTCGGTGTCGAACTTCATGAGAGTTCATATCCAGAATTCTGAGTGGATCTTTATTAGAGTTTGTATCCAAAATTCAGAGTGGAACTTCATTACAGTTCTCATCCAGAATTTGAAGCCTAAAACAGAATTCTTTACATCAAAGTTTTAAATGATTCCGAGAATATAGAAATGAATCTAGTTCTTATAATTATGAAATATATGGATATGGATAATTAAAAAAATGATAATGATAATTTTCATTACAAAATAAATTTTCCTTATAAAAGCAATCTTCCTTATAAAAGCGATTTTCCTTATAAAAGTGATTTTCCTTAAAAAGGAAATTTTCCTTAAGAAAGCAATTTTCCTTAGAGATAAGGTGTTTGTGATTTTCAAAACAAGAAGGAATGAAAATGTCATAAGGAAAACCTTATTGACTCAATAATCTCCCCCTTTTTGGAAAGCACAAACATCCTTAAGAAAAAGAGAGTCTAAGAAGAAAGAAAAAAACATTAAGGCTTATCTCCCTTTGCTTATGGATGTTGATGAATATGACTAACTCCCCCTTAGGATTTTAAAATCTAGGGATCATATTCTAGATTTCCGGAATGATATTTCATTAATAATAATAATGCCTTCTTTAATGAAAAACTCCCCCTTGGATAAATTCTATTAGAGTTCTTTTTCTTTCTCACCCTTTGTTAAGGTTCTATTTCCTTTTCCCCCTTTGTTAGGGTTCTTTTTCCTTCTCCCCCTTTGTGATTTTCAAATATAATTTGAGGTAATGAAAAATATAACAACGTACCTAAAATATTAGTAACAACAACAAAAGAGACAGGCAAGCAAGATTTTCATTAAGTTTGAAAATTCAAAAACAAGGAAGTTAAGATACAACAAAAGATCAGATTTGTCTATGTTGGATCTTTTTCCTTCACCATGAGACCATTGAGAATAGTCTTTATCATCTTGAAGTCTTTATGATCTTCCTCGGTTTTCTTCTCTAACACAACTATTCTTGCACTTTGATCTTCAATCTTTTCTTCTTGAGCTTCATGCTTTTCTTCCTGAGCTTCAATATATTGTTCCTGGGATTTCAAAACTTGTTCTTGATTTAACAACTTTTCTTCAATCTCAATCTGACAATCCCTTTCATTCCTACAGTTTTGAGCAAAACAATTCATCTTCCCATTCAGATCTATGTCATCTTGAATCCGAGAATTCTTCTAAGCTGTCAACTTTTCTTCAAAGGAAGAAGTAAGTTCATTTAGATTCATGTCTTCTGTCTCAAAAGCATCCTTAACATTATCATGGAATTCATCAAAGAGCCTCATCTCATTTATAGTTTTCCTTGACCAACTAGTCATTCTCTTACAAGACCTTTTGTGGGCTTCATAGCCGACAAAAAATGTTTTGAAATGAGCCTCTATCTCAACACATTTGTCCATAACAATGGATACAGAGTCTGTTTTCTGATTCAAAGTATGTTGAAGCATTTGGCATCTTGAATCAATACTCGGGATGGTCGGAATGGAACACACCAACTTCTTTAATTACTAAACAATAAATCCATGCCCCAACGAAGATGACTCAGAATCCGAGTCTTTTCTTGGAGAATTTTCTTCTTAAATTAGTTCATCCTTCTTCTTAGAGGAATCACCATGTTCCCTTCTCTTTACAGCCACTGAGCTTGGGGTATCGATAGCAAGTTGCTTTCCCTTGTCCTTTTTCAGAATGGATTCCGGTTCCGGAGTTTTCTTTTCACTATTAGACACTTGAATAATATTGTCTTCATCATAAATATCATTTTGAGCACCATCCTATACATTATGCATTTGAGAAATATCATGTAGAAGTTGTTCTTCCTCTACATGATAAGCTACTTCTTGTTCTCCTTTCTCCTCATCCTTCCCTGGAGTGACTAACTTAGAGGACTCAGCTTCTGAAGTTCGAAGCGACAAATGATCCGAAGGTGACCCCTTATAATTGTCTACTTGCTTTAATAGATCTCCGGTCTCACCAATACATTCAGTAACTGCTTATTCCTCTTCCACTTGCTCAGTCTGCTCAACTTCTTCAACATGCTTAGGAACTGCCTCTTCCGGAGTGACATAGATTCTCCCTGGAGTCTCAGGTAGAGATTCCAAATAAGAAGATCTCGAAACTGGAATGTTTGCGGAAGTCATCTCATTAAACCTCAACAAAGTCTGAGCTACCTCAGCTTCAGACATCTTCTTATTAAGCTTCTTTTCTTTCACTTGTTTTTATAGTTCAGCAGCAATCCTTTCCTTCAAGGCCTTAGCCTCCACAGGATCCAAGCCAAACTGAGGCTCCCCTTTCACTCTCTTCTCTTTGATTTCCCTCCACTTATCAACTACCTCATCAGGGTAAGCTTTCTTCTTCTTCGGTTTTGGAGGTGCAAAATAAACTTCCTTAGATCTGGTATTCTCTGCTTCAACTTAAACTTCTCTCAACTTTCTCTTCTTCAGTGGCTTAGAGGATTCAAGTTCAGAAACTTTTGGAACCGCTTCTTCTTGAACTGGTAAATGAAAGAACTCACCAGTCTTCTTGTCGAAGGATACATCCATCCTTTTGAGGTTACCATCACTCACCAACAAAATTTTTCAAACTCTTGGCTTGGACTTGCAAGCCTCATTGAAAGACTCAAGGCACCGAACTATTAACTTCGAAATGATTGCTGGATACATTATGATCTGAGCTTTCAGATTCCCTTTCTTAACATTCTCAATGGTAACAAGAATGTGATTCATTAGATTAAACTTCCTTAGATTTATCAGAAAATCTAGAATATAGATCTCGCTCTTCTACAAATTGTCTTTTTCACCCTTTCTCGATACGATAAAGCCTTGTACCCATAATTCTAGAATCCAAAAATTCATAGACAGAGTAGAAATCTTTGAAGCCTTTTCATCTTCCGGTCCGAGAGTCTCCAATTCCTTTTCCTTGTTGAAGCTTCCTTTAAAATCTGGTAAAACATGAGAGATGAACTCGGCTTCTCCTTCATAGGTCAGCCCTACCAAGATAGCTTCCTTGACATAATAAAGCTTATAAGACTTTCCAAAATACATAAACGAAAATTTATCCCTATCAATTTCCTTAAAGAAGGAAACCGTCTCATAGAACTCAAAAAGCAAGTCTGAAAATACTTCATCTTGATTCCCAGCCTTAGACACAGCAACATCTTCCCATCTATTAAGCTTTATGTTCTTGGATATAAGATAATCATACCTGTTGAAGAAATCAGGATGAACCAACCTTTCTCTATATACTAACCACTTGGAAATCAGCTTAGAGGAAGACATGTCTTCAGAAGCTGCTTCCACATACCTTCGGATCTAAAGACTTCTGAGAAGTTCAGAATGGAGATTGCTAAATATCTGAATGGCCTTAAAACAGAGAGGAATAGCTTCGGGATGCTGGAGCTTGAAAGACCAATGTGGGATGACCATTTTAGGTTCCCTAAATATAGGCATCGATATAACGGTTCATCTTCCTCGGGTTGATCAAAAAGATGTAAAAACTGAGATCAGATCTGACAGTTGAAGACCATTTATCAAGAAAACTTGAATCCGATCTTTTGAGGTTTTTATTAAAACAAATATTTAAGAAAACAATAATCCAAAAACTAAATATAAGAATGTACCAGCTAATAAAATATGATTTTGAAAACATGAGTAAGGAAATCATACCTTTGAGATTAGCTGAGGAGGATTATTCGTAATGGGTAACATTCTTCCAAAAAAACCTGACGACGAAAAATCATTAATACAAAAATACATAGTTTTTAAAATTTGCTACGAAAAACTCAACAAAGAAAATGAAAATTCATTACAATATTTTATGCATTTAAATTTCATTACAAAAGTTTGAATACGAAAAGATCATTATGAAAGTCTCGGAATGAAAATCTTGTTACGGAATCACTAGAACAAAATTTTCCATTCCGAAAGTTTTTGATACGAAAATTTCCATTCCAAAAGTTTTCTATACGAAAATTTCCATTCTGGAGAATTTCAGTTCCAGAAATTCCCATTCCGGAAATTTTAGTTCCAAAAAGTTTGGAAAAAAAACATTGAAAAAATTTATTTACACTATCAATCAAATGTACTCCCCCTATGAAAAGGAGTTTATTACTGTTAGGAGAATTTTTCAACAAGAAGTTAATGAAGAATGATTACCTTACAGTTAACATTCCTACCATTTGTTTAATATATTAAAATCTATTAGAGGGTAAAGATTTTGTGAAAATATCAGCAAGTTGATCTTGCATTCCGATAAACTGAAAAATAATATCTCCTTTTAGTGTGTGGTCTCTAAGAAAGTGATGCCTAATATCTATGTGTTTTTCATGAGAGTTATGTGCAAGGTTCTTACTTAGGGCAATGGAACTTGTGTTATCACACAAAATTTGAGTTTTGGTAAAACTTAAGCCATAATCTGTGAGTGTGTGTTTCATCCACAACACTTGAGCACAACAACATCCAGTAGTTACATATTCCGCTTCAGCAGTGGAAAGTGCTACAGAATGTTGCTTATTGAAAGACCAAGAAACTAGTGAATCTCCTAAGAAATGACAAGTTCTGGATGTACTTTATCTATGCATTCTACATCCACCAAAGTCAGAATCAGAAAATCTTTTTAGAACAAAATCATTTCCAGAAGTATAAAATAATCCTAGATCCATGGTTCCCTTAAAGTAGCGAAAAATTCTTTTTACTGCCTTTAAGTGAGATTCCTTAGGATTGGATTGATATCTTGCACATAATCATACTGAGAACATTAAGTTTGGTTGACTAGCTATTAAGTAAAATAAACATCCTATCATACCTCTAAAAGATGTTTGATCTACTGGTTTCCCAACTTCATCAAGATCTAAAGAGTTTTAGTTACCAATGGGAGTACTTATACACTTAGTGTTGTCATAACCATAATTTTTGAGAAGATATTTAATATAATTATGTTGAGATATGTAGGTTCCTTTTAGTTTTTGAGAAATTTGAAAACCAAGGAAAATGGTTAACTCACCCATCATACTCATTTCAAACTCAGATTTCATTAGACATGAAAAAGTGTCAGTTAAAGATTGTTGAGTTGAACCCAATATGATGACATCAACATAAATTTGAACAATCAAAATATTTTTCTCATCTTTCTTTATAAAAGGGTTGGATCTGCATTTCCTTTAACATAGTTATTTTGAAGCAAAAAATCCTATGAGTCTATCATACCATGCTCGTGGGGCTTGTTTAAAACCATACATAGATTTGGTAAGTCTAAAAACATGATCAGGATATTTTTTATCTTCAATGACAGGAGGTTGTTTAACAAAAACTTAATCTTGGACATAACCATTAAGAAAAGTACATTTCACATCGATTTGAAAATTTTTGAAATTAAAGAATGTTGCAAAGGCAAGTAGAATACAGATAGATTCAAGTATAGCTACTGGTGCATAGGTTTCTTCATAGTCTATTCCCTCTTGCTGATTATAGCCTTTAGCAACAAGTCTAGCTTTATTTCCTACTATGACTCCATTTTCATCACATTTGTTCCTGAAGACCCACTTTACTCCAATAACAGAAGTTTCCTTAGGTCTTTCAACCAAGACCCAGACTTTGTTCCTTTCAAATTCATTTAGTTCATCATGCATTGCTTTGATCCAATCATCGTCACCTAAAGCTTCATCAGTGCTTTTTATTTCTAATCGGGAAAGAAATACTAGATGTTCTATTTCATTTCTTAAGGAACTTCTAGTTCTTATAGGTTTATTTACTTCACCAATGATACTATCACTAATATGATTCTTAAGAAACAACTGATTTGGGTTTTGAAAAACCTGTTCATCAACATAGGGTAGAAAGGCTTCTGGGGTAAATGTTTCAAAAGTATCTTCTTGAAGATTTTCCTTATCAAAAGGGTCTTCTAACAAAGGTTGACAATCAGTTTTTGAAAACACATCTGAGGATAAAGATTGGGATGGTTTAAAAACAAAAGGATCAGACTCATCAAATTTTACATGTACTATTTCTTCAACAGTACATGTATTTTTATTGAAAACTCTATATTCCTTAGAAGTTGTGGAGTACCTTAAGAAAATTCCTTCATCAAATTTTGGTGCGAATTTATGTAGATTATCTTTATTATTCAGAATGAATTCTTTGCAACAAAAAAACCTTGAAGTAGAATAGTCTTGGTTTTCTACCATTACATAACTCATAAGGTGTTTTATTAAGCAAAGGTCTTATCAAAACTCGATTTATAGTATAACAAGCAGTACTTACAGCTTCAGCCCAAAGATGTCAATCTATAGAATATTCACTCAACATGGTTCTAGTTATCTCTTGATGAATTCTATTTCTTATTTCAACTACACCATTCTTTTGAGGAGTTATAGGTGCTGAAAAATTGCGAGTAATACCTTTTCTACTACAAAAAGTTTCAATATCAGAATTTTGAAATTCTCCTCCACGATCACTATGAATAGTTCTCAATGGACGGTTTTACTCATTTTTAACTAGATCTCTAAATCTTTTGAAATAAGAAAAGGCATCAGACTTATTTTCTAGAAAATAAACCCAACTAAATCTAGTGTAATCATCAACTAGAACAAACACATAGTATTGCCCTCCAATACTTCCAGTTTGTAGTGGAACAAAAAGAACCATGTGCACTAACTGTAATGAATCAGATGTTGAGACTTCACCTATTGATTTAAAACTAGATTTATGTTGCTTTCCATATTGATAAGGATCACAAACATTAGGAGAATCAAATCTAAGCTCCGGTAGCTCCTTAACTAGTTTCTTCTTAGAGATTTTGCATAAGTTCCTAAGGTTACAGTGTCCTACCGTTCTATGCCATAACCAGGAATGATCTTCCATTGCACTTAGGCAAGGTAATTTTTGGCTCCTGAGGTCTTCTAAATTTAAGGTGTAAAAATTCTCTTTCCTATTGGCGGAGTGAATAAATTATTTCTTGTAATTGTGAACTAAGCACTTATCATTCCTAAAATTCACAAGGTATCCTTCATCACATAACTGAGTTATTCTAATGAGGTTGTGCTTAAGACCCTTAACAAAAAGAACATTTGAAATCAATGTTTTACCTATAAGAACAATATTACCAATACCAACAATTTCTCCCTTATCATTATCTCCGAATGTTACCTTTCCTCCTTTCGTTGTCATAATCTTTTCAAAATATCTTTTGTTTCCAGTCATGTGCTGGGAACATCCACTATCCATGTACCATGTGTTGTTATTGGTATTCTCTTTATTTTCTTGAAATTAAGAGAAGAATTAGACTTTCGGAATCCAAAATTGTTTGGATCCGAGATTTCCAGAAAACAAAATGTTAGGAACCCACATCTTCTTAGAGAAATAAGCTTTGTGAAATCCTAAAGATTGGGGTTTTTTTAAAGAACAATTCTTTGCCCAGTGACCACCACATTGACACTTGGTACAAAATGGGGCACTTTGAGGAACAAAATAATTGTTACTGAAAATAGGTTTTGCATGGGTATATCCGAATACAGATTTATTTCTTAAAGGTCGTATTTGGGAATACATTTTATCAAAATTTTCATTACCATGGGTAAAGTTTGATAAACACATCTGTAAGGAAAAAATTTTGCACATGAGTTTTATAACCATGTTTTTATCTTCAAAATCATTAGATTTAGAACTAGAGCTAGGCTTGAAAACATTTTTCTTAGAAATTACTTTTTCTAACTCTTTAGAATGTGTATTCTTCTCAGAATTTAAATCCTCAAGATTGTTTGAAATACTTTCAAAATAAGAATTTTTCCTATCAATATCGTTAGAAAGATCTGATATTTCTTTCATAATAATAGAATTCCTAGAGTTTTCCTTATCATGTTTCTTATTGAGTTTAGAGTTCTCAATATCAATAAGTTCAGCAAACCTAGAAACTTATTAATAGGTAGGTGATTAATTTTCTTCATCAGAAGAGGATTCTTCAGCAGAAGAGTTATAATACTTACTATCATTATAATTTAAAGATACATTGGTCAATGATTCATCATTTGGTACCTTAACCATAAAGAAATGATTGTCAATAGGTGTTCTGACTATATGACTGAGATTCTTTTTCCCTGAAGATTCATAATCAGAATATTCATCTGAAGAGTCACCACCACTAGCACTCCAGGTATCGCTATCTTTCAGAACCTTTGTAGTTTTCGCTTTATAATACTTCTTTCTGTTCCTGTTTGAATGCATTTCGTTCCTTTCTTTCTTTTTGAGCAAAGGGCAGTCTAGTCTAATATGTCAAGCTCTCTTGAATTCATAACACATGACTTCTACATCTTTTCTATCTTTCCTTTCCTTTTTCTTATACTTGGATTGGAAATTTCTCTGGCCTCCTATCTTGTTCATCCTTCGAGCAAGATTTGCTAACTCATTTTCTGAGATTTCACTTTCACTAGAGTCTGGTTGGATAATAACTTTCTTAGAATTGGATCTGGTTACTCTCTCTAGAGTCTTAGCTTTCATATGATTTGATGTTGTTGTAAAAGCAATAGTACCATTTCCATTCTTCTTTTTGATGTTTTCAGCATCCCTCTTCATTCTTGTATCATGTTGAAGAATAGTTCCAAATAGCTCATCAAGAGAAATTTGAGTGACCTTCCTGTTATCATCTATAGCAGTTCTCTAGGATTCCCACTCATTGGGCATAATATCAATTATCTTATCCACAAGTGATTCATCATCTAACCCTTTCTCTCCCATAGACTGTAAACTGTTGACTATAGTCATAAATCTCTGTTGAACTTTGCAGATTGGTTCACCATAAGGAAAATTTAATCCATGGTATTTAGCTCTAAGCATAGCTCTCTTAGTCTCAATCAATTTAGAAGTTCCAAAGTGTGTAACCTCTAACTTCTTCCAGATACAATTAGCTGATTCACAAGAAGAAATTTGGCTATATATATTTCTAGTCATTGAACATAGTAAAGTATTGCGTACCTTATAATTGAGTTGATACTCTTGCTTTTCCTGGTTAGTGAAAGTTTAACTTCCTTATTAGGAATTTTATAATCTCCAGTAATCATAACAAAGTTGTCCACTCTAGTATTGATAACAAAAGTTTTCATTCGATCTCTCCAGTACTAATAGTCATTACCATCAAATATTGGTTGTCTTGTAGGATTTATATTATCAATGGAACCAACATTGACTCCTTCCATACTTAAAATAACCTTCGACACACAAAATTGTTAGTAGAAAAAAATTCATAAGCACAAAGTTTGGAATGAAAATTCGGAATGAAAATGTTCGGAATGACAAAGTTCGGAATGACAGAGTTCGGAATGACAAATAACATTCTAAGAAAGTATGAAGAATAAAGGAAAATGAGCAAGAAAAACTTATGCGTGAGTATAAGAATCTCAGATACCTCATCTAATAACAATTGTAGGATCGAAATAATGATGTAGATGCTAAATATATAAGAGGGGGTGAATTTTATACTTTAAAATTTTCATTAAGAAAAGGAAAGAGCTAAGTTTAACAAAGTTAAACTCAGTGAATTCACAACACCTCTAACACCAATTGAAAAATTGGAATAATGAATGATGTTATAAAATTCATGTTCTATGTACTTTCTTAAAACTAGAAAGATATTCCGAAAGTTGGTTCTAGAAATATGGATCAAGAAATTGAAACTTAACTAAAGATTAAAAAACGAGATTCTACCTTAAAGCATATAGAATCTAAATTTATCAAAGTACAAGTAAGGAAGTATAAGAAAGTTATAATTTCCTTAAAATACAAAATGCAGTGGAAACAAACAAGTAGTAAAACTACAAGTAACAAGATATAAGTCTTTTAACCCAATGAGAAGGGTATCCAAAAACATTGGATAAAGGTCCCTTGATTTATACTTTCAAGAAAGTCTGTCTTACCCACACCAGGGTAATCCCTCGACACGAATATCAGAATCTCTTTCTTACTATCCCCGCAAGCCCTCAACTTCAAAGAAGTTGGAACCTCTGTCTTCCTCAGCAAGGAAGCCCTCGAACTTCAAGGTAGTTGGAACCTCTATCTTCCTATCCCCAGAAGTCCTCAAATGTAATCAACAACATCCGGAGTCGCATGAAGCAAAAAACTGAACGAGCGATTCAATACGCACAAGTCATGAAAAGATTTCTCTCTCTAGAAATCACCATAGTAGCGTGTGGTCTCTAGATCATTTTAAGAGGGACATGTATACGTGTAACTTAACCAACTGTTAGCTTATAATAGAATAGACAACATCGTTTTATAACAAACCAAGTGTAACAGAATGTATGACATCGTTTTAAGTCTAACTAAAAAGGTCGGAGTGAAGGTTCGGAGTGTAAACAAAATGTCAAAGAGTAGACAAATTATAAAAGTGTAAGCAAAATGAAAGTTCGGAGTCTAACTAAAAATAATATTCGGAGTCTAAATAAATTCGGAGTGTATAAAGCAAAGATGATCAGATTCTGTTTAATAGGTGAATTTGGAATGAGAATTCAGAATGAGAATTCAGAATGAGAATTCGTAAGGAGAATTTGTAATCAGAATCCATCATTAGATTTCGGTGATGAACTTCATGAGAGTTCGTATCTAGAATTCGGAGTGGAACTTTATTAGAGTTCGTATCTAGAATTCAGAGCCTAATACAGAATGCTTCATATCAAATTTTTAAACGATTCTGAGAATATAGAAATGAATCTGATTCTTATACGTAAGAAATATATGGATATAGATAATGGAAAAAATGATAAGGATAATTTTCCTTACAAAAGCGATTTTCCTTATAAAAGCAATTTTCTTTATAAAAGCAATTTTCTTTATAAAAGCGATTTTCCTTATAAAAGTGATTTTCCTTAAAAAGGCGATTTTTCTTAAAAAGGCGATTTCCTTAGAGATAAGGTGTTTGTGATTTTCAAAACAAGAAGGAATGGAAAAGTCATAAGGAAAACCATATTGACACAACAAAAAATGCCGATGAAATAGAGTCATCATAAATCATATGCAAACCATCATTGGTGACCATTGTTGTTCAAGGTATGAGATCATGTGTTTTTGAGAATCTCTCCTAGGCATGGACATCATTAGTTTGGGAAGCAGGAAAAGTTATCTCCACTGTATATTGGGCCTTCTGAGATACTTGAGTGATTTGGAGAGGTTGAATATAGATAATATTTGACACTATGGTTTAGTTTCAGTAAAAAATGTGTTCCATGTTTCTAAATTGAATAAGTATCAACCAGATCGTGACCATGTGATTTGATGGGATCATGTTGAGCAAGATCCAGAATCATCCTTGGTGCTCAATCCAGTGAAGATTGTTGATAGAAAAAAGAATTTCTGTCATTGTAAAATCACCAGTCCAGTTTGGGTTTTGAGGCAGCATGAACATATTTAGGAGGATACCTGGTAGTGGGAAAAAGATATGGTCGAGCAATGGCCTGAGCTCTTTTCACAAAGCAATGATTCTCTACTTTCTCATGATGGAATTTCCATTGGTAGGGAGAATGGAAATCCCATGTATTGAGGTATGTAACCCTTTCTATGACTTTTTTATGTGTTTACAGTTGTTGGGTAATGTTTGGGAGAGATTGGGAAGGTTTTGAAATTGTTTGGATGCATTTTAAAGGGTGCACAGTTTGGGAACATTTACGGGAAGCTGTGTGAAATCCCTAGGTAATCGTGTAGAATTAAATTGTGGGACTTCACATGGTTTTTCTAACTATGTGAGGAGTTCGAGAAAATTCCCCTACGATGCAGTAGCATGCACTTGATTTGAACTGGTTGTTTTTCTTCACTGTGTGAGCTAACCGTGTGAGGTAATAAAAATAGGATATTTAAATATGGGCTTGGTCGAGATTTTCCTTAAACACTCCATTATACCTCCCACTCAAGACTCACTCATTATTTTTGGTTCTCATGGGTTATAGGATCTCTTCCACGAATTATTGATGTTATTAGAAGGGGGTTCAAAGTGTGATGAAGGTGATTATTTTCCAATAAGTCCATACTCTTAGTTAACAATTTGTTTTCCTTTGATCTAGCTATCCCTATCTTTTGGTTTTTCATAAAAATATCCATTTCATGTAGATATAAGCTTATTGTTTCATAAAGTGGTATGAATTGGGATTTTTGGAGATAGGGATGGGGATCAAAGGTGGTTTCATGGATGTTTTCCAAGATTTAGTGTGCGGTTATGTGGTGGGTCGATTTCACTGGAACCCTAATGTAGGTGGGTTATCTCTCAACTCCATTTTGATATAAGTATAATCCTTTTTTTCAATATGTTGGGTTTTCTTGAAATTAAGTGTGATTCTGATGTGTGTAGTTTGTTGGAATTGCATTTGGTGATTTGCAGATTTTTGGTGAAAATAAGATATCAAGGTGATATGTTATTATTATTGTATTTTAAAATGATGATTTTAAAATCAGTTTCTTGGGTGGATTTATAAAAACGGTTTTGGGAAAATAGTTTTCAATAAAAATGTAATGTCTTATTAATGGTATTGTGGCATGGATAATGTCCTAAGAGATTGTTTGGCTGTGAAATTGTTTTTTTAAGGGTTGTGGCCTTGGTGTGAAATCTCCCTAATGATGATGAAGTATTTATACATTACATTGTTGGATGTAAATTTGGTTGGGAGTAAAACTATAATATTAGATTGAGTGTGGATACAAGGCCCACCATAAATTGGATTACTATAACTAGATTATGAAATGTTTTTGAAAATGTTTGGGAAATGTTTGGAAGGATTTTATAGGGTGAACAGTTTGTGCACGGTTAGAGGAAACCATGTAGAGACCCTATTTAATCATGCAACATTAGACAATGGGCCTACTGTAAATAGATTATGGCATGTGTTTTTGGTTTTCCCTTATATAGTGTGGAGTTCGGTGGAAAGTGGCTTGGTAAGTGTGTGTTTGGTTTGTTGGAATTTGATTCACTATTTAATGTTTTATATAAACTATTTCATATAAATTTCCTAATAGATCTATCCTAGTGGCATGATTAGGGAAGTCATTTGGGGAAAACCTAGTGAGTATTTCTACTAACCCCTTCTTTGGCATGTTGGTGCTTTTGCAGATGTCATTTTTTGGGACATAGATAATAATAACGCATCTCATTTTTCTAGTGGTTCAACATGATTCTTCAGAAATCATGTTATTCATGGAGCTTGGAGATTGGTGTGGATCCATTTAGCATGTCATGGTTTCTTTTGTATTTAATTATTGATTCTTCTACTTTGTACTCTGATATTTGGTTTTGTGGATCGTGGGTTTGGTTTATCAGAATTATTATGGAATAGTTGGTTGTAATTTGGTAATGAGTTATCAGGGTTTAATTTTTGACATGCATCATGTACTTATGGTTGGTTATGATTTTTTTTGTTTGGTTTATTCTAAGATAAAATTGTTCCCCTCTTTTTCCTGATGTCCTCGACATTTATTTCCATCCATTGGTTCCTTGGGAACATTGCTTAAGGCCACGTATCATCTCACTACCATCTCAAGCCAATGAGGAAGAGGTTGGAAGTTACCCTTACCAATACCCTATATAACATTACCAAATAGAAATATAAAATAAAAAAAATAAAACACTATTGATACAACTTGTTAATATCCTAACATGGGTTCCATAGGTAAGTGCCTCGAGCTGGTTGGTCACATGACTGCTGGCACGCCTCCTCGAATGCTATATGCTACCAACTAGCAACGACAGTCTAATATTTATATTGTAGAGATCCTTTAACATATTGATAAAAAAATACAAATAAAAGAAATAGTTTAAGAAGTATACAAATGGTAATAAAAAATAAACATAATAATCTGATAACCCACAAATAACAACATCAAATGATAATCCCAAAACATGGATAACCGACTATAACTAATACAGTTGATATGTCTATTCATAAAAGTGTTAAGTGTAAAATGAAAAAAAATGTAAAGACACACTGAAAAATCCCCAAGAAGGTCCCAACATCATGTTCTATTTCCTCATGCATGCTCCATCCCAGGCCATCTATCTAACATAGGGCCCTTTCCCTTATCCTTTCTTGGAAAAGAAAAAGTGTATTTCTGTACTGATCAAGAAGCCTGAGTATGGTGTGATTAAAACAAAGTAGACCACCACCAATGGAATTTGAAAAATATATAGTATATAATAGTTTATAATGTTTTATAAATAAAAATGTATAATAAAAGAAGTAAATAGTTTCCCATTTAATTATTCTTTATTTAACCACATAATTCCATGGGTTCACAATGACACCAGAACCATCAATACCAAATTTTCCGCATTCCATATTATGAACCATCCCCATGGGATAACCAATTTAATTCTAATATAGGTTTCCATTAATCAATTCATTTCAATAGATTTTTTCATACAGTGGGGGTCTAGAGAAGATGTTTGTCACCCCATAGGTATTTGGTGGCTCAATCACAATCCCACAACTCAATCACAAATATCTCATAACATGGTTCCATATTTATAACCATTTATCTTTGATTAAAATATTTATTTAATCACACATTTTACAATTCCATTTATAAATAATGAAAAATTTACAAATCAACATTTTCATCTTATTAGCATATCCCATGGGTGGCTACTAGTTTCACAAATTAGTTTTCTTTAATTTATTAATTCCCAATTGTTCATTAATTTATTAATAAAAGTTACATCCAATTTTATTATCTTAACACCTACCAATTACATAATAAAATTTAGAATCAATTATTCATTTCATGTTGGGATTTAATTTTCCAATGTGTAAATTGTAATTTCATAACTACATAAATGCGATTTAAATCGAGTCACAGGAAAATAAATTTACAACAGATACCTAAAGATCATTGACAATCACTCACCCAACCAGAACCCCCAAATGATGTAGAATGGTTGGATTAATAATGGAAGGAGATATCTAGGTCCAAAACCTCATATCATGATCTAAAACAAAAACTAACAATGGTCAAAAGGTTCTTCCGCTTCATCAAGATATCGAAGGGTATAAGGAAACCAAATGACAAAATATTATAAGATATCTAAAAATAATCTACGAAATTTAAAGATGAATAAATTTCTTGAAATATATTGTGTGTCACCCTAGGGTCGTGAGGATAAAGGTTTTACAAGGAAAAAAAACAAATCAAACATAGAACCCACATAAAAATATTTCTTGGGTGATAAATGGAGTGTACATCTTTTACAAGTCATATAATTAATTAAGGTGGGTTATGTAGAAGAACATGTTTCATCAGGTCAGTATTTATCACGGTTAATTATTACATGTTATATAACAAGATTACATGAACTATAATTTTTCATTTCATAAAATTTTTCACCATGTGAAACCATTCATGACATGTGTCTATAGGAATTTACATGTCGTGTTTCCCATTTATATGGCATATAAATCATTGTCGGACTCTTTTTCATCCCAATGAAATGAAAATGTACTTTTAATAATAATGTGATCCTATAATAGGGTTTCAAGATTTATTATGGAATGAATACATAGTATTTATTTGTAGTTGCCACTTATATTAATGGTTATAAGTAGATAATGCCTCTCAAATTATTAGTTGACACCCTTAGTTTTAATTTAAAACTCGAGGCCTGTTTGAGGGAAACCATGGATGTCTCTCTCAATTTTGCCACCGATACCAATGCATTCCAAATAATATTTATTCATCAAAGAGTTGTATCATAGCCAATTTTTTTTAAGATGTATTTTGTTATAGGTACGAGTTAATATTTCAATGGTTTGGTAGAGAATTATTTTTATTCAAGATTAGTATGTGATATTTGTCAGGGAAATAGAAATTTAAAAATAAGATACTTAGTGATCTTATGTAAGGAATCTAAATTTCATTACATCAAACTAATATTTTAGAGAATATTATACAATTTCCAAGCATAAGTGTGGTAAATGAATCACCATTGATTATTTTTGTGATTTTAAATAGTGTTTTTAGTGTAATGAAGTTATTAGGATTTATTGTACAAATTTATTTTAATATTTTTTTTAATATTTGTTGTATTTATGATATTTATTAATTCATATTTTTTTTTAAAGAAATGTGAATGATAAATATATTTTTAATTAATATATTCTAAATGATCTCATTAAATGGATATTGTTGATGAATAATTAAGCCATTATAGTTGTAGAAACCCACTTATATAAAGGGGAGAGTGTATTACCACAAAATTCCATGATTTTTTTTTTGAAATTTAAATAAGATTATTTTAAGAGCAGGCTATGAGAAAACATGTAATTCGGGGGTCTGAAGTGTCCAGAACGCAATTTTGAACTATTATTAAGGTTCATTAAATAAACATGAGTGCCGGTTTTTTTAACATTTAAATTGGTGCTTAGATCAAAAATATGAGGGCACCGTTGAACGTAGAGTGTCGATATTCACCTAGAAAGGGCCGACCATTGGCCAGGGCAGGCCAAAAGTGTAATATAGTGTTTGGCCGTAAAAATAATAATTCATAATGATTATTTCATTTTCAAATTTTTTTAAATCCACAATGGAAACTAAGAATGGAAATCTAAGGGTACTGCTGAGCTCATGAGGGATTTCTTCCCTTAGGTGGGTCCTAACCTCGACTGACATTGGTTGAGGTTGGATGTTAGTTTTTTGAAATTTCAGATGACAAATAAAATAACATAAATTGTTATTTTATTTTCATTTTTCATCTTTAAGTGATGGAATGATAGTGATATAATACAGCGATGAGGAAATGCATAATTTCACTAATGATTCACATTAATGTACCACATTAATGAGTCCATGTAATGTAGCCGGAAAGCAGTGTAACAGAAATATTGATTCATGTTTACTTAATTAATAGGCTAACAAGCAATGCATAATTTTTGTAACAATCCTAGAATTTCTCTATGGATTTGGTGGGTGGCGACGATGAACGATGAATACATTTTTTCCACCCATCAAAGGATCGCCAGAATGGTTGGTGGAAGATCAATAATGAAGAATAGATGCGCGCGATCCCATTCCTCCTCGACCAAAAATCCATTCCTAGGTAGGGGTATAATTCTAATTGAATTTCTTTTGATCCCCTTTCTGGGTTTTAAGAGACAATGCAGGTTAAAGAATGAATAGGTGACCCTTGGATCGATCACCTATGCGAGAGGGCTTGATCTCAGGGTTTTGGATTAGGATAATCCATATTAGAACGAAACTCTCCACATCTAGTGTTACAAAACTCTAACACGGAGGAATTAGGCTGATAGGAACATGGCCTTGATTTCTGCATCTTTGCGCTTTCATGTTTTCATCATGATGGAAGCCACAGAAAATGACAATTAATCCTCATGACTTTAGAGGTGATGACGGTGACCCGAGAAGTCAGAGGGTGAAGACAGTACGAGAATAGGATCACCGGAGCGGGCCCAGGGGCACGCGGAAGAAACCACTGGTGCCGACAATCGACGGTGACCGGAGGCCGAGGTAGAATGGCTCGAAAACGCATCTTGCTAGTGGAGGTTGTGGTAGTGTGGCGTGGTTGCCCCGCTTGGGCGCCACATTAGAGGAGGACCCCAAGGATGCAGGACGTGACACGCAAGGCATGCGGTTCACAAGGGACCATGTGTGGAAGAATGTGGCCGAAATCCTCTGGCCATGTTGGAAGAATGGCCCGCCAATGAGGGATGTGACACGATTATGGAATGTGGTCCACTTGGGACATCATGGGGGCATGATGCAGGTTGCCTCATCCGGTCGCGAAGCAGTGTAAACTGGGTTGTTGGGATGCCCGGGCTGCAGTAGAGCCGACCCTCCAATGCGGGCCGGGCCATCAGAACAAATCATGCCAATGGGCGGCCTGGGTTGTGGATTAATCATCCTGCTAAATCATGGGACGGTCCGGATGAAACCGGGTCACTGTGCAACCCAGCAGGCTGGACACATGGCGGAACCAGGCTGGGTCCAGCAATGCCCAATGGGCCTGGCCTAGAGGCCATGCCGAATAAGGTCAGCCCAGACCCAACTATGTCTGGTTGGGTCAGTAGAACTGGGTCAGGTCAAGAGGCACCCCCCGATCTAGGTTGGTCGGGTTGGTCCATCAATGTCGGACCAAGCCTGGACCCAACCGACCCTTGTTTTTTAAAACACCTATATCATTTAGACCATGCATCCGATTGATGCACCGTCTATGGAATCCAGACCCTATCTATAAGATGGTACGCTTGAAATACTCTTAGTGAGATCCCAAGACAATTGAGATATGACATATGTCTTGAGGATTAGATTCTATCGGAATCAAGAGCACTGGAGGGTAGGAATCCAACAAATGTCTGTGACATGAAGGATATTATGATTGGACCTTAGTGGTACAATAGATGAGCATTCATTAGTCATTCAGAAGATGTGCATACCTCAATGTTTCATCAGACAAGAATACCTTAGTGGTTTAGCCGATGAGCATACCTCTATGGTTCAGCAGATGAGCGTACCTTAATGGTTTAGGTGACGAACGTACCTCATTGGTTCAGCAGACGGGTGTACCTCTGTGGTTCAACAAACAAGCATACCTCAGTGGTTCGACAAACGATCATACCTTAGTGGTCCAACAGACAAGCGTAACTCAGTTGTTTAGAAGAGGGGAAGACCTCAGTGGTCCAGTAGTCGAGCAAATTTTAGTGGCTTTCCATGGATGAGTCCTTCAACAGTACAATATAAATCATCTCAACGAATGATAATCATACATTATATACATAGAGTTATACCTAGTGTGATTTATCTTTGCAGTGTGGTTTTGATGTGTGATCTTGTTGTGTGGTCAAGCTTTGTGGTCTTTTGATTGGTTTTTGGGGTCCCTACTAAGTATTATGTTACTCACCCATTCACATGCTTTTCATGCATGTGTCGTGTCTCGTGTAGGTGATCAATGCATTGAAAAAGACCTTGGGGGTCCATGATCTAGAGGTTCTAAGTCAGACAGGACATACGATCATACTTGTATGGATATAGGTCATTACCTTCACATACCATTCAGGTAGGGTCTCGAGCGGACGGACCATGGAAGTTGTACTTTCATTTGTGGTTATAGTCTTGTATTCTGGCCCCTTTGTAATTTAAGTTTTACTACACTCTCATTAGTTGTCTATGTGATAGCTGTGGATTACTTTATGTTTATGTTCCGTAGTTTTAGCTTTGAGCATGTGTATAGGTTTAAAGGAAAATGCCTTCTTTTTTGGGATATTCCTTTTTGGTTCAAGTCACTAGCCCCTAGTCAGCGGAAGGCAAGCTTGGGGTAGTTACAACACTATCCATAGGGAATGGGTTGTGAAAGAAGTTGTATCAGTGGAGGTTGGATCTACCAGAAGGACTATGATACTGTAAATTTTTATGGGGGAATAGTGTTAAGTGTTTCAAGTTCGTCTATCAAGCCAGAGAGTCTAGTGTTGGTGTGGTGGCTGATGAAACCATACACCATGACCCTGAATTCTATTTTCTGACCCGATACATGAATAAATTAGTTGCATGCATCTTTGAGGATTTTACTATGATCTTTCGGAATCTGAATCACCTCACCAGGTATAATATGTTGACTGTGGTTCATCTTGAACTCATTAAGGATTCATTCATGTAGATATCCATCTAGGATTCAAGTTCATGACCACAAGGATGGTCCAAAGAGTGATGAGGCAACGATACAAGGATTATTTGCTGAGATAGAACCATATGGTGGTGTCCAAGTGATACCATCTCCCATTGTTCATCAGTTTCTACTACCACTACTAGTATAGGATGACCATAGGCTCGCAACCTTACACTAGCTCCAGCAATAAAGACCTCCCTGGATTAGGGGTTAGATAGATCCTTAGGTCGCTGAGGATTTGTTGGAGGTGGTGATGTGAGTCTTCCACTAAGTGAGGATACCACTTGACCATATGGAGGACCTAACAGCGAGCCTTCTATAAGGCTCGGTGGAGGATGGTGGAGTTTGATCATCCAGACTCATGAAGAGACGACCCTCACCTGGTTTGACATCGAGCTTCTTTTTAGGGAGGAGTTATTCCTTGCGACATTGCACTCAATGTGAATATGGGAGTTGTTTCACATACTATAGGGTAGCCTGGTGGTGGATGAGTACACATTTAGTTTCACATACCTCTACTGTTACTCTACAAATATGGTCTGTGACTCTTTCTTTAGGATCCAAAAAATTGAGCAGGGACTCTGATGGGAGATCCGGGCATCAATGATTTCCCTCAGCATTCATATGCAGGATGGGGTACTAAAGTGAGATCTAATGGTAGAGATATTCCTCGATGAGTAGGGACCGATAGTAGAAGAAACCACTAGGTAATGGGTGGTTGATTCATCCATGGTGGGTTTCCGATAGATGAAATAGAGGACCAAATAGGATGAACCATTCAAAGGATGACCCTAGGACTCCGGGTTAGAAGTACAAGGATACCAGGGTTGAGGGATTCATTAGGGGAGTAGATTATGATACACATGTGGTGAGCAGGTGAACATGAATTAGGATGGCCTGACTCGCCACACTGAGGACTGACAGATGGTTGATGGGCTACCAAGGTAGCGGAAGAGACAGGAACATGGTAGGCTTCCAGGAAGTGGATGTGGAAGAGGGGTGGGATGAGTGGAAGGAGTTCGGTTTAGGTATGAAGTACTACTACTACCACCCCCATGTGGTCCGCCATGGGCTCTAAGATCACGTGGACAAGGGAGGGATCTACATCATGAATTTGAGGCCTACGGTCCAAAAATCACAGAGATGAGAGAACGTAAAATCTATGTATTATCCACTTTAGTTATAGTTCATATAGAAATAGGTTCTAGTCACTCATTCCTCACCATGGACATTGTTCAAAGCTCATAGATTCTGATCGAGCCATTGGGTTGATCTTTAAGATTAGGGACTCCTATGAGAGGGGATTCGACGATCACACACTGGTGGCGACAAATTTTGCTTACTGTTGGAGGCGAGAGCATCAACTGGGATCTCATAGTAGCTATGTTGAGGCCATACAACATCATTCTGGGTATGTACTAGATATCAAAAATTCATGCTCTTGTCGAGTGTTCTAGAAGAATAGAACGGTGTGTCCGCAAAGATGGGACCATGTTTCCCTTTATCAAAAAAAGGTAACCAGAGCAGTGCTAGATGGACTCATACGTAGGAGGGTGCGACTAATAATTAATTGCTTGGATAGAATGAACCTCAGTGCAGTAGATGAGACGAGTCCAAAATTTCAAATGATGGTGGATGAGTGTGAGGATGCCTTTCCATAGGATGTCTAAGGACTACCTCCTCCCACAGAGGAATACTTCAGCATTGATCTAGACCCTAGTAAGACACCGATATCTATACCTTCATTTCGAATGACACATGCAAAGATCTAGGAGATGAGGGTATAGTTGAAGGACCTGCAGTGTAAGAGTCTCATAAGACACAAAATGTAACCTTGGGTAGTCACATTTTTATTTTCTAAGAAGGTAGAATATAGCTTGAGGTTAGGCGAAGACTTCCAGTGCCTAAACCAGGTGACCATGTTGAATAATTATCCTCTACTGAGGATTGATGAACTCTTTGATATACTGAAGGGAGAAAAATGGTTATCAAAGATAGACCTCATATCAGGATATCACAAGCTTTGTGTACGAGATGAGGACATCTCAAAAATGATTTTCATATGTCGCTATGGACACTAAAACTACATAGTGATATCATTGGGCATGAAGAACTCCCCAACAGTGTTTGTGAGAATCATGTATAGGGTCATTCAATCGTACATAGACCAACATATAGTTGTCATCATTTATGGCTTCTTAGTGTATTCAACATCCAAGGAGGAGCATGCGACACACCTGAGGATGGCTTTGGATACACACTAAGAGCACCAGCTTTAGGGAAATCTCTTGAAGTGTGAGTTCTAGATACAAAAGGGCCACTTCATGGGACATTTCTTCTTAGAGGCTAGAGTTGTAGTAGATCCAGCCAAGATAATGAAAGTTCTTTATTGGGAGTCACCATAGTGTGTTACCATGGTGAAAAGTTTCCTTGGGTTCTCTAGGTACTATTAGAGATTTGTACCCGACCTCTCCAGAGTGGGAGCACCGATTATAGTGTCAATGAAGAAGGGGAAACCCTTATTGTGGGTAGAAGGATTCATGAAGAGATTTCAGTAGCTAAGGAAGAGTTGGACGGGTGATCCTATCTTAAGGTTTCCATAGGAGGGCATCTACTTATTAGTGTACAATGAAACATCAAGAACCAGGATTGGTTGTGTCTTGATGTAGATAAAGCATTAATTACATATGGATCATGAAAATTGAGAACACTTGAGCATAACTATCTGAATTATGACCATTAGTTGGATTTGATAGCCTTCACACAGAACATAGGGTGACAATACCTTATAGGAAACGATATATTGTATAAAATTACCACAATAGTCACAATTATATCTTTTCCCGGAAGGATCAGAACCTGAGGAAATGGTGTTGTCTAGAGTTACTACATGACTATTACTTTGATATAGTTTGTACGCTGGGGAAGGGTAACATTGTGGAATATGCTATCAGTAGGATATCAGTATCACAGCTACTAAACAAGGCCTTATAGAAGTTAGCCTCGCTTCAGATATCCTCTATGGATGGACATGAGGCATCTTATTTGGAGTCAAAGGTAGTTTCCCCTCCACTCTTATAGTGAGTCAGGGTGGCGTAAATCGAATCTGCCAGCTGCAAAACCACATATATCCAGATGTCCACAAGGGATACCCTATATGGATATTTGAAAGGTGGGCAGAACATCATCCTTTTCAGAGGATGCACCATTTTACCAATAGAATTATCGGAGGATGTGTTAAGTGAGTTCCATACAAACCCTTTGATGGTACATCTAGGTGTGGCGATTATGTACCAGGACATCTGAAGTTAGTATAGGTGGCTGGGGATGAAGATGGAAATGAGATAGTTTGTCTCTAGATGCCTCCCTTGTCAGTAATATAAGGACAATAACAAGGTTCTAGAAGGTTTGACACAACCCCTCAAGGTACCAGAGTGGAAGTGGGATGGGGTATCGATGGAATTCGTGACGGTCTTATCATATATGTCTAGGGGGAATGATACCATAAGGGTGATTGTATAATAACTCACCAAATCAATCCACAACCTACCTAGTTGAGATTTTGGATTAGTAGAGTGCTTGGTATTCCTCTACATACATGAGATATTCTAACTCCATAGAGTCCCATCTACGGTAGTCTCAAATTCTCATTCACAATTTACATCCTGGTTGTGGAAGGGATTACAAGAGGCATATGGGACTCAGATACACTTGAGCACAACCTTTAAACCATAGATGAATGGTCAGACCGAGTTAACCAGACATACCTTAGAGGACATGCATCATGCTTTCATCCTTGATTTTGGTAGTAGTTTGGAGGACCACCTACCACTAGTGAGATTTGTGTACCACAAAAACTACCACTCCTCCATCGGTATGAAACCATTTTTGGAACTGTACAGATGACCATGTAAGTCACTATTATGCAAGAACGAACTAGGGGAGTTAGAAATCATGGGTCCAATGATGGTATGGACTACCTCTTAGAAGGTGTAGGCCACTTGAGAGTGGATGAAGATTGCACAGAGCCGACAGAAGTCCTATGTTAATGTGTGACAGATACCCTCGATGTTCAAAGAGAGAGACCATGTATTCCATCTGGTATCTCCTCAATGAGGCATATGGAGATTTGGCTGAGGTGGAATGTTATCTCTGAGGTTCCTTATACATTTCCTGATACTTCATAGAGTGGGAAAGGTAACATAAAACTTGGATTTACCACTGTAGTTAGAGAGGTCACACAACGTCTTCCACGTATCACAACTTTAGAGATACATGCCTAAACATTCTGACATCCTCAACCACGACGAGCTAGAAATTGTTGACGGGGAAAAATTAACGAAGTTCCTAGTGGAGATAGAGGATCAAAAGGTGAGGATCCTTTATTGGCGGTCAACTCATCTGGTGTGTGTTCATTGGTAGCACAAAAATCTCCAAGAGAGAATGCGGGAGTAGGAGGCTCATATTCTCCATCAATCCCAACCATTTGTTTGATTAGAACATGTTTTGGCTAATGAGGACATAAATCCCTAAAGGGGGGAGTAATGTAAAACCCTTAAATTCCATGTTTTTTTTGAAAATTATAGGGGATTATTTCAAGATCATGCTCTAAGATGAAATGTATTTTGAGGCCCGAAGTGTCCGAAACATATTTTTGAACTATTTTTAGGTTTAATAAATATTAGTGTGAATGGGTTTTTCTAAATTTTAAACTACTTTCCAGATAATAAATATTAGGGAACCGCTGAAATCTGAGTGTTGATATTCACCTAGGATGGGTCAAACATTCACCGGTATGGGCCAACAGTAGAAGATAGTTTTTGGAAGAAAATAAAACAATTGTGTAACAATTATTTTATTTTCAAATCCTTATAACTCCAAAATGGTATCTTGGATTGGAAATATGAGATTATGGTTGAACTCATTTGGGTGTTCTTCTCTTAGGTGGGGCTTAACCTTGACAGGTGCATGTTAAGGGTGGAAGTTTTTTTTCGGACTTCTCGGAAGAAAAATAAAAAAAGGTAAAAAGTTATTTTATTCGTTTTCTTCATCATTAAGGAGTGGCTTGTCAGCACTGTGGTGAAACTACCAGGCGATGGTTAATTTCATTAATTAATATCATTAGTGGACCTTATTAATGTGTTTGTGTAATGAAGCTTCAACTCAGCATAATAGAAATGTTGATTCAGGTTTGTTCAATTAATATCCTAACAAGTAATGCTGAATTTTTGACATAATACATGAATTTCTCAGAGGCTTTAGTGGGTGGAGATGATGAAAAACAAATGAACTTTCTTCCACCCTTTGAAGGATATATTTAAACAGTGTGTGGTAGATCATGATTGAATAACGGTGGCACATGATTCAATTTTTCCTGACTAACAATCCTATCCCCAATAGCAGTTTAATTATAAGTGAATTTATTTTGTTTCTCATTCATGGTTTTTAGTGATGAATGCATGTCAACCGATGAACAGGTGGCCCATAGTTTATTTCATTAGAAGGAGGGTTTGACCTCAGGGTTATTGATTGGGATAATCCATCATAGAAATTGAGTCTCCTCATTCTGTGCCTCAAAACTCTAATGTGCAGGAATCAATCTAATACAAATAAGGCCTTGATTTATCTATATTGGGAGTTCATGTTTTCTTCATGATGGAACCCCAAGACCGATTACAATGAGACCTAGAGGGCCTAACAGGGATGGTCATGACCCGGAAAGTCTGAGGGTGCAGACAGTTCGAGAATCGGACCACCAGAGCAGACTCAGTGTCTATAGAAGAGACCGCCGACAAGAGAAAACACGCTGAGGCAGTGGAGGCCACCACCCCTGGACGCAACGGTGTGGTGTTGTGGTGCGTCTTAAGTGCCTCATCATATGATCGGCCAATAGACGAGGCCCAAAAAATGTGGGGCACACAGTCCATGTGGGGTACACAGTCCATGGAAAACCGTGTGCAGAAGGAGGTGGCTAGCTTCTGCGGGCTGCATGGAGACGCTGAATGGGTGAGTGGTGGCACCACACAGGTGCGTGGTGGCACCGCACGAGGTCCTCATTATAGTATTGGGCCATGAACAAGGATCTCGATGTTCAAGGGGAATGCGGTCCACTACAATCTATGAGCTGGCAGGAGGCGTCCGACCTCAGCCGTCTGTATGGTGGATCCGGTTATAGTAGAGTCACTCCACCAATGTGGGTTGGGCCATCAGAAAAAACCAGGATATTGGGTGGCCCTGGTTATGAAGTAATTAGCCAACTAAATCACGAGCTGAGCTAGATTAAACTGAGTTGCTAGGCGACCCGACAGACTGGACCCACGGTTGAACCGGGTCGGATCTAGTAAAGTCCAAGGGGCCTGTCCTAATGGCTAGGATGGATCGAGTCTTCCCAAACCAAACTGGGTTGGGTCAGGTAGGAAAAACTGGGAAGGGTTTTTAGGGATAGTCCGACCATGTTTGAACTCATCCAGACACAACCGAACCCTGTTTACTGAAACTGCAATATCATTTTTACCAGGCATATGATTAACACACCATCTGTGGAGGTGGGAACCTTGCGATAAGACGGTTCATCGGAAATACTCTATGTGATATTATGTGATAGTTGAGATATGAATGATGGATTGAGGAGTAGATTCTCCTGGAATAAAGTGCACAGGAGAGTATGAATCCTATATCTATCTATGACATTTTAGATATGATGAGTGAACATCAATGGTCTAGCAGATGAGCATACCTCATTGGTTTAACATACGATCATACCACATTGGTTTAGCAGATGAGTGTACCTTAGTGGTTCATATGACGATATGTTAGTGGTTCATCAGACAGGGTTACCTTAGTGGTTCAGCCGACGGGCATACCTGAGTGGTTCAGTAGACAAGGGCACCTTAGTGGTTTTGCAGAGAGCATACCTCAGTGGTTCATAAAATGAGTGTACGTCAGTGGTTCAGCAGACGAGGAAACATCAATGGTCCAGAAGATGAGTGTACCTCAATGGTTCAACAGACGGGCGGACCTCAGTGGTCCAGTAGCCTAGAAGACATTAGTGTCTTATTAGGGATGAGTCCCTCAGTAGTTCAATATGTATCAGCTCTATGATTGATAATATTACTTTATAACAGGGTTGTATACATAGTTTGAGATATATTTTTTGTTTGTATTTTCTATGTGATATTTCTATGTGGTAATGCTTTGTGGTCTTTCCTCTGTGGTTTGGGGTCCCTTTTGAGTGTTGTGTAAGTCACCCTACATGGGCTTCATCTACGTGTGTTGTTTCATGTGCAGTTGATCGGCGCTTCGATGCAGACCATGATGGTATGGGAACAGGTGGTGCTCAATGATACGGGATAAAAAGGCATAATTCTACAACTATAGGTAGATACCTTGAAATACCATTCAGTTAGTTTCTCGAGCGGATGGACCATGGTAGTTGTACATTCCTTCATGGTTTTGGGATTGTATTTTGTCCCCATTGTACATTTAGTTGGATTGTACTCATAGTAGTTGTCTCAGTGATAGTTGTGGTTTACATTGTGTTTACTTTCGATATTTTGATATTTTTGCATTTGTACAAGTTTAAAAAAATTCCTTACCTTTTTGGGATATTGCTTTTTGGTGCTAGTTTCTAGCCCAGAGCCTATGAAAGGCGGGCTTGGGCTTGTCATGACACGTGGCATAGGGGATGGGTCATGATAGAGAGTAATTAATTAATTTAATAAATTATATTATAATTTTGTTTTTACATTGGTTTCATTCATATGGATTGATAATATTTTGATTAACCATTAAGGTAAAAGAAAAAAATTAGAAGAATGTGATATTTTAATTTACCAATTTAAATATATCATAACACATAATAATTTTAATTCATGTTTTTTCTAAAATGAAATGTTTATAATTTTGTGTTATTGAATGGTGATTATGTAAAATGTTTTATGATTGAAAATATTTATGGTATTCTAAAAAATTTGAAAGGTTAAAAATTTATATACAAATACCTTATTATATGAGTTATAGACACATAAGTGAATGTGTTTTTTTATTTTTTCAATATTTTTATTAATTATAAAAATCATGATATATTCAACTTTATTCGTGTTTCAGACTTATGTATGATACCATGGAATATTGAAGTGAGATATGTATCAAATTAATGCACTATTTAATTATCACTAAAATAATTATGATGATTTTTGTATGTAGTGAGTAAATATTTAAATACATTTATTTATAATCATAGTATCTTATGTATTTATGGTTAAAGTTAAAAATTCACTAAATTAGAAAATAATCTATGGAATGTAATTTTTGGTTCAAAAAGTGATTTTGATATCCCATATAACTTCTATAATATTTTGTTTAAAATATTAATATTTTATATGCGTATTTTTTACTCGCTTTATTTTAATGTTATATAGTTTAATTAGTAAAAAAATTTATTTCTTTAATTTATAAATCATTTAAATTTATATCTTAGATAAATGTGTGTTTTAAATTTTAATGTTTTTAATATACTATTTTGAACCATTATAAAAGGAAAATAATTTCAATTCATCCCATTTTATTTGGTTTTTGGTTATAAATATTATTAAAATTTATTGGGTTTGAAAATAATTTCAATTATGTGGTTATTTTTTATTTTAAAGAAAAACATAGTGTGTTATATTGATATTTTATATTAGATTTTATTTCAGTATAAATTTTTTGCATGGGGATACTGTCTGGAACATTGGTATGAGGTGATGAATTTGGTTTAAATAATATTTTTATATCATCTAAATGATTATTTCTTTGGGATACTTTTATGATTGAATGTTCCATCTATTGGTTGTGGTCCTTTTTAAAGTCTAAGTGAGAATTTTTCATTATTTTATAGACATTTAATTTGTTTTTATTGGTATTGTATATCGTGTGATACCTCTATAAAATGATTTGCAAATAAAAATTTGAATGATATTGATTTTTAAAGTAATATATTTTATTGTGAAAACTTTTCTATTTTGTAAGATACATAATACACATGTTGAAAAAATATTTTTGATAGAAAAATATTTTAATTTTAATTCTATAATATTTGATTTAAACAATTTTCATATCATCTGTGATTTTTATTTTCATGTTGATTACATTTGACCAAATATCATCCAAAGTCTTTGCATGATAGAAATATGTGTAATCATGTAATGAATAGACCACTAATTTAAAACATCAATAGGTATTATTGTTCCATGTATGAGTGTTGGGTCATGATGCTAAAAATTACAAAGAGGAGATTAGTGTTCTGTTTTAATAGGGGAATCACGTAGATAAATTTCAAATTAGATGGTTAATCATCCAGCATCAAGATATTGATAGAATGTAGAAAAGGATGGTAAGGAAATTTAAAATAATATATATTATGAGTCATTTGATGACATATTGAAGAACATTATTTCAATTCTATTAGATAATGATCATATGAAAAATCCTAATGAGATATATTTAGATATTTATAGGTCATTTTTAGTAATTTCTAATTAATACAGATATTTTTTTTAGAGCATTCATCATGGAAATATGATCTATAAACAGCAAATAAATAATTATTTAAGTAATGGAAAATGATGATATATTATGTCAAAATCATGTTTAATGATTAATCTAAGAGAAAGGTTTCTCATGGGGATTTTATACTAGGATGATGAGATATACGAGAATAATGATATGAATTATATGTATTATAGTTTGTGAAAGAAACAGGTTTGGAAATCCACAATGGATTTAGTATTAATTATATCTTTTTGTTTAATTAGTATTATATTTAATTTAATTATTATATTGATTTGATCGATTTTTTATTACAAAGTACATGACTAGTATGAGTGTATCATTGTTTAGTGTAGTTCAAAATCAATATTGGGATAATTGTTTTCATGTAGTATACTGAGAAATCATTTAGAATATCTAAATCCATAATAAGTTACTTTTAAAATTTATTTCATTTTAATGTGGATGATCATTTCTGAGCACTATACATGTTATCACTAATTTTCATAAAGTGGATGAGATGTGTGGATGTGATAAATATGATTAGTGTTTTTTATTTTGAAAAAATATCAAGCGGTGAAAATAAATTTTTATTTTTATAGGGTATTTTTTATAATTTATAAAAAATGTATATTTTTTACATGAAAAAATATTTACTTTCTAAAGAAATGGGAATTTATTTTTCTCAAAAAAAATTTACAATAAAAATAGTTTAATTTAAAATGGCCTCGGTAGAATATAACAAATGATTTTGAATCTTTGTAAACTATTATAATGTAGTTAATTATATAAATAATTGAAAACAACTATATTTTTAAAAAATTATTCTTATGAGTTTCGAGATCAACTAGTATCGATGAATATTGATTTTTCTAGTGATGGTTTGAGTTATGCAATTTTGTATCCAACACTATTTCATATTCACTTTGTTGGAGTTGGGATATTGATGTGGTATATCTCTTTCATTTTTGAGGTTTTTCATATTAATCTGGTCTAATTCAATGAGTATGAAGTTTTATTGAGGATGGGGAATTATTTTCGTTATAGTATCAAATTTTTAATTAATATATTTCATGGGAATTATTGATGTGGTTTGGGTTTTTTAGATATTACATTTGTGGAAGATCTAATTTTCAGTATGTTATCATGGTTTGGATATGATAGATGTATTAAAGGATTTAATAGTGTAATTATAATAATTTATGATATCTATGATTTTAGGAAATAGAATTTTTATTTTTAGAATTATTATTTTAGAGTGTGGTTTCATGATTCATTGATGATTGTCATTATGATTGAGAGGTATCTTACAAGGAGGTTAATGATTTAGTGATAATCTATTCCATTTAAGATCTAATTATAATATTTAGGACTAGAATAATTTGGGATATTTCTAGTATGAAATAATTTCTTTAATATTTCCCTTCAATTGTGTGATTTTAGAGTTTGGAGAAGAAGGTGGAAGATTAGGATTTGAGTTTGAGGTAAATTGTTTCTCATAAAATACTCACACAAAATTTGTAAATATTATACCCTTATTTTCTATAGATTAATAATTTTTTTAAGTATTGGAGTTGAATGAATATTTCAGCACTCTCTATTGGAACCTATAAATTTCCATGATATTTTTTCATTGTAGTGTATGGGTTTAAATCTGGTATTACTACTATATATAGAAGAATTTTGTTTTACAACTAGTTTTGTTGGAAAAGATATTAGTTTTTAGTCTAAATTCATTTTTTGATGATGTTATTATATATATCCTTTGTATTTCCATTATTCAATGAATAATTTTATGTGATTGAATATTAAATAGGTAAGGCTCTTATATTAAATTAAGAAAAAATTATTTGTGCTATTTGTTTTTTATCGATCCATTTTGTAGGGGATCTAAGGATATAATGATTTGTTTTTCACTATAATTTATTGGATGTATTTAAAATTAATGTCGACTCACTAGTGAAATTTTTGGATGTAATATGGGTTAACCACTTTTCTTTTAGAATACCCATTTAAAAAAACATGGTTACACACGAAGGGATTTTATTATTCTATAATTTTTTTCCCTTATTTATTGATTAATTTATGGTATCCTCTCTCTTCTTGTTTACTTCATTCTTCACCAGGATGACTCTGGGCGATGTGGATGATTCATTATGTGTCCTAGTTTATTTTTATTTAGAATATATTGAGTTTATTTATCACAAAAATGATATTAAATAATATCCTTGGATAGAAATATGTATTAGTTAATATGAAATTCCTTGAATGAATATTTAGATATTGATTTTACATTTATGATTCAAGAATTCTCTCTTATCAAGTGGAATTAATGTGGAATAAATTTAATGTGGTGTTTTATTTTGAATTTAATTTCTTTATCTGCATTCATTGTTACATTATTATATTCATGAGAATTTTCCGTATGATATTCCAATCATAATAGTTGTATCATGTTTTTTTAATAATTACATGTCTAATTTTCTAGTAAGATCCTCTTGAATATTGAGAATAACTAAGGTAAAATGGAAATTTGGATGATTTTGGTTGAGTTATTTCCAAATTTATTTTTATTATAGAGGAAGTTTTCTTGGTCTCTATTAATATTATTTGTTTACCATATTAGGTGTAGCTGTTGAGGATTTCTATTTAGAAGGGATGATAAAAAAGAGGGTTATTTTGGTTGATGTTCTATTAAAAAGAATTAACATTATTATATAAATTTTAAATATTCAATGGTTGGATTTGGAGGGTGGTTTTTTATTTCAACTATCATTATTTCTAGAAATTATTTTGATTAAATTACATAACTATGTATTTTAACGATGATGAAGAAAGTGAGTTATAGTGGTGAGGTAAAATTGTTGAGATAACGGAATATGTTAAATTAGCAGCTAGATTGTGGTATTGTTTGTCCTGATTTATGTAAATATGTTGTTTTATTGTTCTGCATATATCATTTTTTCTATATTATTATAATATGTTATTTAGTTATTTTTCTTAATATGAGAGTGACAATGTGTTTGTATTGGTGTTTCCCAAATGTAATAATGTTGCGGAAGGGGGGAATGTTCGGGGTTTTATATTATGAGGAAGATATGTAGTGGGATTATATGAAGTGGAAATAGGAATTGGTTGTTGGTAATAGAATAATTTTTAATTTTCCCACTACTTCTTGAGCAGTTCGTGAGGGTGTTGTCCTTCCACTGCTTACTATATTTGTAAATAGGAAAAATTCTAAACTAATATTTTTGAATAATGATGAATTTTGGACTCTAAACTCTTATTTTGGGTTGTTTTTTATTTATTTTATAACCTCATTTACTTATATCATTGTAAAATTGTTTCGTTTGATATTTCATATCCATTTTCATAGATACATTAACGTTAATGGTTTTTTGGAATTTATAATTTCATTTAGTTATTGAGATTTTTACGAAATGAGGAGTTTATTTTGTTGAATGTTTTTTGCATAAAGATACTGACCTAGAAAACCTTATATCGATTCCTATTCTAGGATCAATATAATACCCCATGATTTTAAAAGAAGACTATATTTTATAGTGTATGATACATGAAACACCCAAATTTAATAGCCATGAAATATTATTATTTAAATACTATCATTATAAAGTAGACGTTGAATTGGTGAGTTTCAATAGGAGTAACCACATTTTGATATGTATATTTATATATATAAAGTTCATACTCAATAAAAATGTATTGGAAATATCTTAGGAAATAACCACTCAATATTAAGTGAAATCATTTTATAATTCTAAATTTTCTTTTATTCAAAATTATTTTTATTGTATTTTGTGATTGAGTTTTAAAATCAATTTTCTTAACTTTTAAAATTTGTATTTGACCTAAAAGGGTACATTTTTTGGAGTATTCATTAAAAATTATCATCTACTGATATTTTTGATTCTTCTAAAAATTATTACTTTTTAGTGAATAGTGAGAATACCGATTTTATACGATGGAATAGACCAAAGGCCTTATATTTTTATTTTGTATTTTTGATATTCTGTATTTTAACAGGGTTGAGAGGGAAACCATATCTGACACATAGGACTTGAGGAACAATGTCTGAACTAAATGATCTGAAGGCCAATGGGAACAATCCCTTTATAGCACTAAATCAGGACTACACATGAACACCCCTCCCTAAATCCTATGTAGGTATAAATTAGAATACTCTCCTAGTGTTACCAACATATTATAATTCCCTTATAATAATGAAAAATCCAATGGAATGTATTCCATATCCATCAAGCAGTCCTAGGTCTAGATGGATACATGTTGGTGACTACTTCTATATTGATCCCTCAGCATGCAGTTACTCATGTAAGTTGGGGCATACTCTTTTTCATGTCCTGGGAGGCATTTTGGTCCAAATTCATGAATATATTTAGCTCATATCCCTTATGAATCGAATTACTAGTAGTTGTTTGAAGGCCAACTTTTTTCATTCCAATGGCCCAAACGGGGTTAATAATACTTCTACTAGAGTAACCACTATAGTATCTCCCCAGAAATTCATCCCTGCCCAGATGTGAACCTGAATCATTTTCCATATAGGATTATAGGGTTTACTACTCAGGTACCACCCCAACCATGAATAATATTAATTTAATAGAAAAATATATTTTCTAATCCTGTGTTTAAAAATAAAAATTTTATATTAAATGAATTCTAAAATTTCATTTCTTCATATTTTTTTATAAAAATAAAATAATTTTAATTAGATAAATAATTTTCATAGTTTATGCATATATAAATTTTAGAAATTTAAAATTCAAAATTATAGATAAATTTTTTTCATGTCAATTGTTGGATTTATTTTAAAAATTATTAATACCACATATAAGGATTGAAATTTATATAACATATTCCATGTTTAGAATAATAATATCCAAATTTGTTAAATAGTTCAAGTTTATTTTTGATCATTATGAATTGTATCTGTTTTAAATATTTTTCACCCCAATAATGGTATATTGGGTAATTAAGGCTAATGATAACGTGATAAGGCATTAAAAATATTTATAAAATATGAATTATTTCTATTTTATAATTTTAGGTCTACCATCCCCATACAATATTAAAATATATGGAAACATGGTGCCATGTTTCTTTAATAACGATCTTAAAATTATTTTTGGTAAATAATAAATACACAATGTCACTATCATTATTTTAATTAATGTTATATTTTCCATAAGTGTAAAGTGGGTTATGTTTTGTAATAAATGTGTATTATAATGGATACCTCCTATACTCTCTTTATAAAAAATTATGATCAGTATATATTATACAATATCTCCCCAAATACCTTCCAAACCATCTTCTATATAACATATAGTATTTGGTTTTATCAAAATACAAAATTTTAAGGATTAAGGTGTAATCCAAATGTGGTTTTTTGAAGAAGAGGTATCATTATTTACTTAGTGTTTTCATTTATTTCCTCCTCTGACAACATAGAATATTATTAAAACATGACAATATCATCATTATATAAAATATACTCCAATATTATTATGAATTTAGTATAACCCATTTTCATCTATTTTTCCATCACAGAGGTAAAAAAACAGCATTCATGTGTATATGTGGACCTCCACCACCAAGAGATCTGTTTTATTTTACATCACCTTATCTCATGGAGGTTTATAGTGATTGATTTAATATATATTGTAATTATATTAATGGAATAAATATCATTATATAATACAATAAACTATCTATCTCCATACCATTCCAATAGTAAAAAACTGAATCATCACATGTGTGTATGTGTGGGAAATCATTAACACATAGGGATGAAATTATTTTTTTCAAAAACAACTTCTCATGGAATGGAATGGGAAATTATTAAAATAAATAAATTTATTTTTATTAAATTATAATGATCCATTAAATATAATATTTTAATTTTTTTATTTTTCATCCGATGAAAATTAAAAATATCACTCGTGTGTACGTGTGTACTACAACCTCGTGAGCTTATATATTTTATTTTTGATAAAAACCATTATTGTTTGAATTTAAAATTTTAATTAATATATCAAAACGATAAATGTTTCATGATTGTTGTTATTGAATTTATGGAATAATTTAAATTTTGACCATGGTTGTCATACTGAAGTCATTTTTCTATTATAAACTGAAAATCATGAAGACACTCGACATGGAGTTATCAAATTATATAATTAAATATATAAATGAAATAAAAGAAATAAATTTACTACTAAAAACTAAATTGATCTGTAAAAGGTTATAAACAAATTAAATTATTGATATAAATTTATTATAAAGGAGTTAAGGAACATAAATAGAACGTTAGGGCTCAAGGTAAGGGGTTTATAAACTAATTTCCATCTATTAGGTTATACTTCTTCATCATAAACAATATTATAAAATGAAATTCTTTGAAACCAAATATGATAAAATTATGTTATATTTCATGTTTTTTAGGGTTTTAAATGTGTTACATGTAAGCACATAAATTATTAATTATCCCTTATGTGATATGATGTTTGTAAGTATTATACATCACAATATAGTTTTGTTGAGACAATATTGGTGTTACACAAATATTTATGTTTATGAGTTGTATATAAGACCCATTATAAATGTGATATATTGTAGAAATCATAATTTACTATATTATATGTTATAGTTTATATTAACAAATCCAATGAATTTTTATTTGAATGTTACCAATGTGGCAAGTGTTTTGTCTACCTTTTATTTATATGCAACATATTCCACATTCAAAGAATATTTATTTTGTGTGGTGTATATGCTTATGATGATTTTTTAATATTATCATGAAAATTATTAGGATTTAAAAAAACACTTATGTTTCAATCATTCATGAGGTTTTGATTTGGATATTACCAAACAAGGAAGGGTATATGTTACAATATCAATTTTCATCCGGATTATTTATTCTAAATATATATTGAGGAAATTATGTGGTTATTATCCGTTAAACACAATAAATATTATTACACTATTTTTATTATAGAAATATTGAATTTTCATTTTAATTCCTCTCTCTTAGGTATATAAAATGATCAAGAAAATGTTTTTAAAGGAAGTATAAACTTATTTCCTCTTTTGTCCATGAACATAATATTCCATGTGAAAACTCTTAAAAATTATTTTTAAAAAGTATTTAACTATACATTAAATGATTTAAAATAAAAATTTATCTAACATTGACTATATTTAAAATGGGTTTAAAGAGATTAGTTCAATATAAATTTTGAAAACATCATTCTTGAATTATTATAAAAATGTGAAAATAATGTTTTATTTTAATATATACAGGTTGAATGGATTTTCCAAATACCTTGAATTTTATTTTCTTTTAAGATTAATTTACATGTTTCTATTACTAATTTTCAATCAAATGCATTTTTTCAATATTATGGGAATCATTATTTATAATTTTATCAAATGAAATTTATTTTTTTCATTTTTTCAAACAAATGTTCAATTGATATTTCAATGGTATTTTTTTATGTTAAAATAATTTAACGATTCTTATAATTCACATGGAATATGATATTATGATAATATTTAATTCCTTTCTATTAATGGTTTATGATTATGTTTTAAAAAAAATTCAGGTGACCCATAACTTTTATATAATTAAATTAGGTTATGATAGTTTTTTTTGAAATTACAGTATCCATGTATTTTGTTTAATGCTGGTACATGGAATATATTGATGAATGTTTGATTGATATGTGATCCCAAATTCTAATTGTAATTTTTCCAATACAAGTTAAGAGGGTCTATTATATCCGTCAAATCAATTTAGTAATGATATAGTGTTAATAGAAAATAAATTACTACTAATAGAAGAAAATGTTATGTTACACCAAGGAGATGGTAGAGTTTTGTTTCCCTAAAGAGGTAGAAGAGTGAACTAATTATATATAAATCCAAATATACAATAGAGTTTACCAGCTAAAACGTAGACATAATATTTATTGGAATTATCTGGTTCGTTGATTCCATTTTTAATTTTTGATTTTCTGAGATACCTACCTAATTTTTCAATGACATCTATGAGTTCCAATGGATTATTTGTTGAAGCATTGTTTTCACATGGCTCATAAAGGATTAATTATATGACATTTGATTTGATTTAAAACAAAATTCCATGTATCATTATTTATTATCCACATTTTAATGAGTATGAGTTTACTTTTACAGTCTAATACACATTTTATAAGATTTTATGTTTTTAAACAATACTTAAACCAAATATTGGATATAATATTTAAGTATTTTTATATGAGAATCCTTTATTAAAAAATATAACCCTTAATTATTCTCTATGGTGTTGTGTAAATGTAACCCAATATTTACAAGGTTTGTGTAAGGTTAAAATGGGTTTCCAAGCCTTATGTAAGTGTAGAGTTGTTTTTTGAGAGTTTCATAATGGAAAATACCTTTGACAATACACTGTGTATGATTAATTTTTATTTTATAGAGAAGCATAATGGAATGATGTTGATCCAGAGAACTGTGTAAAGCTCTGTTGGAATTTCAATGGGATATATAATTGTAATACCCTGTGTATATGAATTGTGTATGGGTAATTCCAAAATTAAATAGGTTGTGTAAGGGTAATATATGACCAACATTAGGGAAGACATTAGTTTTTAAAAGATATGCAAGGGTAACCAATAAATACATAATGGTGAGAATAAATTCTTATATGAAATGTATGGGTAACCTAGAGTTAAATAATAGATTATCCATAAATTTAAAAGGTCTCATAAATATATATCTATGATGTGTAAGGGTAGTCTTTCTAGCACATTAGGGTATCCTTCCACTACATAAGGGGAATTATATGTTTTAATAGTTTTTATGGGTAATTGGACCTGTGTAGTGGTAAGACTCCTTACCCCCATGTGATAACTATGATTTGTGTAAGTGTAAAACCAGGTTACCGTTACGCATCACCATTTTTGGGGCATGATTTTAAAACATATTTTTTACTCCCCTTATTTTTTATTTGAATAAGTAACCTGTTTTTTAATATAGTAATATAAAAAGAAGGGAAATAACCTCTCTTGACTCTTTCATATTCATAACATTTGTTGTAATAATTTTAATTACAATGATTGGATGTTGTACATAAAGAATGATCTATATATTAATTTAATATGAAAGATCATAAATATTTTGAACCAGAAAAAAGAGGTATTTTTTTAAAATACCTGGACACTTGTTCTATTCATGTTTTGTTTATTCTATTTTGTATGGAATTTCATATTTCCTTCTATCATGTTTTGTGAAATATTCTTGGACCAAACATAGATCTCCACCCTATTTCTTGGTTTGAAAAAACCGTACCCACTCTCCTATAATCTAAGTGTCATGTTTTCAAATGATAAAACCCATGTCAGTTTTCAAAAAAATAATTTCATATTTATTTTTTGAAAATATATTTCCAAATATATATGTAAACTGATATTGATTTTTTAAAATGAAAATGACATAAAAATATGGAAATTAATAATAATAATTATTGTTTTCCATTTTGTATTGTTCTAGATATATATTATTATCAATCAATGAATTTTAATTATTAAATGAGTAATAATATAGAAATATTAGTAAGGAAAATTTTTAATTATCATGTTTATATGGGAATTATCTGGTAGGGAGAAGTTATTATCACCTGTGGTGTTTATATTTCTTTTAGAAACAAAATTATTGGAATCAGTTATAGGAATCCATGGGGTATGGTTTGAGATGAATAATACATGCATGTAATTTGGTTGAAGAACACTTGTGATCCTTGATATTGAAAAAGAAAACCATGATTTTGGAAGTTCTATACTATAATTGGCCATTATTTATGATGTTTTCATGACAAGTTTGTTTATTAGTAATAAATATTTCTTGTTATATGTTTTTATGTGGGTGTATGAGTGGACTAGAGACATTTTTTATTGTGATAATATAATTATGTTTTTCCACATGGTATTTTTACATGATATTCCTTATTTCAACTTCATATGACATCTAATTATTCTTCTACTTCATTGCATATGGAACCATGTCTGGGGTATCAGGCTGAATAGGATGTTTATCATTGGTTAGATGACCCCTTGTAGGGGAAGAATGGTGATATGATGAGGGATGCCGACTATAAATCACTGTTTGTATGGGTTAGATCACAAACATTATAGTTGAAATCAGAGTAAACCATACCAAGGTTGAGAATCAGTTTGCTCTGGCTGAAGTGGGATAATTCCATGCATGGGTGGTTTTTTGTGTTATCTATTTTCATCAAACATGTCGAGTCAAAACAATAAGGTGGGACATACCATTATTTGAGGATAATTATTACTGAAAAGGTGTTGATTGATGTAATGTATATATTGAACTCCATCAAGAGTGACATGTTCTGTTTCCGTGAGGATGTACTTAGTTTGATGTACATTGACACCCCTACCAACATAAAGCCAAAGCATGTGGAGGGGTGGGATTTTGTGGCAGATTTTTTAGTGCATGATGACTTAGAACATGCGTGACATATGTTAATTTAATAATTTGATTATTTCATGTAATATAAAGATATATATTAAAAACATTCTATTAAGGATACATTGGTGGTGTCCACCAAGGTTTAATAATCACTCCCTTAATGGGAATCTCGAAGAGCATACATATTTCATGACCACAGACGTAGTTATGGGAATGTCCCTATGATGGTGAGTTTAATATATGGAGGCTTGGAGTCAGAGGAAATTTCATGAAACACTCCGAACAATTTCTAATGATTTTATTATTCGTATCATACATGATATATGCTGGTTTTCATAAAACATTTAGAGCTCATTTTTTTATTTTTTATATGACATATATTCCTTCTCACATTATTGTTCTTTAGTTTCTACATATAATATAATTAATAAATAATTTATTTATTTTATAATGTATGGATTTGATTCTATGGGATTAGTATTAATAAAACCTAGTTATTTAATGAATTTTTATTTAAATTTAATTTATTAGATTGTTTGGATTATAAGAAATAGAAATATTAAATGAAATGTGATATGATATTAAAGTTTTATTATTTAAAATTAAAGTTATAATCTATCCATGGGATTAATGGTTATGAATAAGACTAAATAAATTATAAAAAATTTATTCCTATATTTGTATAAAAACAACTTATTGGTTATGAATTGATTATAACTGAAAATCCAAATTAGTGGAAAGAAAAATAAAACATTTTATGGAAAATATTATTATGTGTGTAATTTATTTTATCATAATAAATTAATTTAATCCATATTGATGAATGATTTTACTAATATTTAAATATTATATAAATTATAAGAAAATCTATATATTTTAAAAAATAATTTTCCAAAATTGGATAAGAGAAAAACTCGTTTTATAAAAAACATTTGTTTCATTCAAAAAAAATATGTTCTGTATCATTTTGTGAAAAAAAATTAAAATTTAATTCTACCATTTATAGTTATATAAGTAGACAAATATATTTAATATTTAGAATATGTAGGTTAATATTTTTGAAATATGCAACTTTTATTGTTGGTAAATATGTATATTTACTGGTGTAAAATTTATCACCTCAGATAAGGGAAAATTAGTTTAATTTAGATTATGTATATTTTATATTGAAATAAACATTCTTACTAATTTTATTGAATGAATATAATTATAACTTAATCAAATAATGATTTAAATTGATTATATTATTGACAAAGTTTCCAGGAATTTTTTATATTTTAAAAAATTGTTAATGTTACATGATATCACCCTCTTAGATTTAAATATTATTTATGTGTTCAAAAAGGGAAAAATATTGTTATGAATGAATCATAATAGTAATTTTTTGAATAAATAAAGTATATTCATGAAGATAATTTATGAATAATTTTTATGTTTTATATTATTTCAGTAAATTATTACACTATGCCAAAAAATATTTATTAAATTCTTGAAAAAATAAAATGAATGATTTTAAAAATATTAAAAGTTCTTTAATTTGAGTATGTTACAGTGTTATAAGAATTTTATACATAAATATGTCATATTAGGGTTTTTATAATATTTTAATCAATTTCCAACTTAGTATTTATTTCTTTTAAGTAAAATTAATTGGATAATATCTAAATTGGTAATAATTATATTTTATCAAAATTCTCTTTCATAAAATTATTTAAAAAAAATAAAAATATTTAAATAATAAAAGGTTGATATTTTATTAGTGGTCCAAATTTCACCTTATAATTTAAAATTACAACCCATTAATATTGACAAATTTGATACCATAGTTAAAATAAAAATTTATTAACTAAGGATTAACAAAAATGATATGGTATGAAATGATTAAAAAACTCGTCTAAATTATATTTTTATGGTATTTAAACCCTATTATAACTTATCCTCAAATAAACAATCATTGGGAGTCATTTATCTAGATAATTATATTATTAGAATTTTATATTTTGGGAAATTCCGAAATTCCCCTCCACTCAATTATAAAAGGGGATCTACTCCATCATATATTTAAACAAAATTGTCCCATAAAGCTCAAAAAACTATTTTAAATCATCTTATAAAATTACCAAGACATATTATATATGTTAAATTATTCCAAAAGTAACAACTGCGGAGTTCTTTAGAGGATATCTAAACAATTCACTTCTAAGAGGATGTAATCGCCTTAACCAATCACTTTTTTCTTCTAATTTAATTTACCTCTTATAAATCTATGTAATATATAATAAATTACTAGGTCCTATATTATAAATATTATTAAATTTTATTATTATTATAATAAGACCATTATAAACCATCTTTCCCATCAAATGAGAAGTGAAAGTATTATTCCTGCGTACATATTGCTTACCATCTCTCTATAGTGATATAATTCATTTTTCATCACCATATTTTATGGATGGTATAAATGCATATATTTGATATTTATAAAATAATTATATATTTACAATTACAATATCATATCTACCAACTTACCATCTAATCCGTTTGTAAATTATAATGTCATTCATGTATACGTGTGGACAACCACCTCCACAATGTAATGTGATTTATTATTCAATCATATTTTATTTGGATGGTAATAAAGATGTATTAGATGAATATATATGATATGTATGATATGATAATGATACTATAATGGTGAATTGGTATTTAATTTTTATTTTTCCCATCTGAGAAAATGAAAACAACATTAATGCATGTGTACAGCCAACCATCTCTATGAACAATGTAATTTATTTTTCAATCAATTAATTATATAGATGACTCTAAATATACATATAATGATTATATTTGATATTTATATTCTAATTAATATTCTAATTATAGTAGAATAATGAAAAATACAAAAGGACCAAAACCATGGAGCTAAAATAATCTGGATAAAAGAAATAGTAAACAACATCGTAATCCTAGATATAGAGGGAAATCTTATGTGATCGCTATTTTTTATGAGGATTATGATGATGAAATGGTAAAAGGTACACTTGGTATTCATAATATAACTGATAATTTTTTATTTAACTATATTTCTACCAACTCTTTTAAATCTAATTACTTTTAAAATGGTATCATTGTACCAAAAAAATTGATGTTGAGTTGGAATTAAAAATAACTAATGATACGATTATCACATCCTAAGTATGTAATTCTTCTCCAACTAATTTTTGTGTGAATATTTTCCATGGGAAACTTTTAATTTTTCCACTTTTTCAATTTTATTCTATTTTGGGAATGTATTGGATTTCATTACAAAATCCCATATAAATTGTTCAGAATGGGATGTTATGATTGATATTTCAAACCAACATATGGTTTCTTATCTGTGAAATGAAAAATACTAACATACAATTGAAATCATATCCATCATATGTTACATAATTACTATTCAAAATGTGTGTTAATATAATATATTTTTAGAGAAACTGAAAAACAAATATATTCTTATTGTGAGGGAGTTCATTGATGTATGTCTAGAAGCATTTCGTAGTGATCTGTTAAATCGTGATGTTGAGTTTTCATTAAATCTCATGCCTAGTGATACACCTATTAAAAAGAGTCCATATAAAATGGCCACAATTAATTATCAAGAATTTCAGAAAACAAATTACTATATTTTGGATAGGGGATTCATTTTAACATGTGGATCACCTTAGAGTTAACATATTTTGATTGGTATGAAGAAATATGGATCAATGAAACTTTTCATTGATTATCCAGAACATAATAAGATCATTATTAAGAACATGTATCATTTATTCTATATTGATGACTTGTTTGATCAACATCACAGAGCTCGATAGATTTACCTTATTGATTTTTTTCTATATATCATTAATTTAGGTTCAATAAAGATGATATACTTGATAAAGTATTCCATATATGGTTTGGACACTATGAATTTTTTGTGAGTCTTTTTGGGTTTACTAATTCCCCAGCTATCATCATAGAATTTATGAACATAAACTTTATTGTTTACCTTGATCAGTTTTTGGTTGAATTATAAATGATTTTATAATATATTCTATGGGAAATTAAGAGCAAGAAGATTATTTGAGAATTGTGTTGAAGTCCCTAAGGAAAGGGTAAAGTTTCACAAAATTTAAAAATTGTAATTTTTGGCTTCAGAATGTTTCAATGTAAGATCATATAATCTCATGTGATGGTATATATATAGACCCTTGTAAGAATTTTTTTTAACATTGGTCCAAAACAATTATTGTGACAAAGATTATATATTTCTTAGATTTGATGGATATTATTGGTGCTTAGTGGAGAATTTTTCACAACTCTAAAAACCTCTCACTAATTTTACTCTAAAGGGATGAAATTTCCCTTAGATTTCGTAATGTGGGGAACCGTTTAAATAAATAAATACAATTCTAGTAATAACACCCACGAATTCACTAACCTATAGTGGATAAGGCTTTATAATCTATAAAGATACTTCAAATAGGTTTCTAGGAAGCACACGTATAAATAAAAATATATTTATAGCTTTCACCTCATAATAATTAAAGGTATTGGAGAAAAAAATACCCAACCCCTGATTTAGAGTTATCATGTTAAACTTTTTCATTAATGATATGGATGTATTATCTATATGGATAAATTTATGACATATATAACAAAAAAATTAATGTATATTTTCTCTCTAAAAGAGATAACAATATGCTAGATAATATGGTTCAAGATGATTAAAGAGTTTAATTGACCAATACATTTCCAACCAGGAAAGTGAAAAATATTGCAGATTCTCTATGTTGAAATGATAATTCTAGATTTTCTATGATTAGGATTAAAAACTATCCAATTTTTATGGACATTAAAATTATGGATCCTGAAATATTGATGAAAGGATAAAGTATATATATTTGTCAAGTGAGTGTTCATCCATCCATTCAATTGACGATTAATGATGCAAAAAAATGAAGATGTAGAGATGAAAAGGATGGTGAGATATGTCACTGAGTTCAACGTCAATTTTCATTAAATGATAATGTTTCGAAATAATGTATCTGTTATATCTATACCATATTTTATTAAGGATCCGATGAAGGAAGCCCATAAATATTCATTCTCTATTCTTCCTGGAAGAATGAATATTTATACAAGTTTTTATGTTTATTAATAGTGGGATATCATGAAGAGGTATATTGTAGAGTTTTTATCTAAGTGTTTGGTATGTTAAAAAGTTAAGGATGAGAGACATAAGTATAAAAAGATTTTACAAACAATACCCAAACCATAATATAAATCGGAAATGATGACCAGTTATTTTTTTTGTCAAAATCTCTAAAACAACAATAGGGAATAATGCTCTATGGGTTGTAGTCAATTGTCATATAAAGTTACAACAATTAATTTACATTAGATAAGATTTGTCTCTTGATCAACAAACTTAGTCATACATTAAATAAGTGGTAATATTTAATGGTCTACCACTATTAATTATATTTTATCCGGAACAGAGGTTTACCTTGATATTTTAGAGAAGTATTCTGTATGCTTTAGATACAAAGATTATTTTTAGCCATCACTCTAGTATTCATGTGGAACCTTATGAAGACCTATATAGTTGGATATGGATAACACTAATTTTATATAATTATGTTCGAGAATGAAATATATTGTCACCAATTATTGTTGAAGAAATGGAAGGGATGTTTTGAGCTATTCAATAACATAAAAGACACTCTCATGCTCAAAGAAAATTAGAGAGAAAATAATTAGAAAGAGATTGTGTGTGATGTTGGTGTCAATTACTCCTATTAATATCTTTTTCTAAGAGGGTAATGATATTTTGAAATAATTTCAATATAATACATAGTTATTTTATTCCTTTTGAAAATCTTGATCATATAAATATTATATCTTATCGATTGGATATTCTAATTAATATGTATAAAGTTCATGATGTGTTTTATATAATTCTCTTATGGAATAACATACATGATGATTCACATGAAATTTACTCGGAGGTCATGCCATCGGATAAATATATTTCATATGGTGAAAAAATAGGTATAGATTTAATATCATTATGATAATGTTCTATCAAGAAATACCACTCACATAGAAAATATTTGGAGTGAAACCTCCAATTTAAATAATCTATGTGGGAACCTAAGAATGTGAGGAGGAGGAATTTACGTTATCATTTTTTATCATAGTTATTAATTTTGAGGAAAGAATTTTTTTTATGGTGTTAGATTGTAACATCCCAATATTTAATTTTTTTCTTCAAAGAAATTTACTTTCTTCAATACCTTGCACTACTTGTAATATTGAGTTGATATGAACCAAGATATATAATTAATTAAATTATTGTTTAAAATGAAAGTTATCACATAGACATTGGATTAGAGATAATGAATAATACTAACTAAATTATAAAAATTTTAGTTTTATATTTATATTAAAATAATTCTTTTGCTATCAGTTGATTATAAATGAAAATAGAAATCATTTGAATTAAAAATAATTATTTTTCTTGAAAATTCGATTTATTCAAGAAAAGTAAATTTTATTATAAAAAATTAAATTAAACCATATTGGGGAATTATTTTATTGAAATATATATATTATTTACTTTATAATTGTTTTAGGAATTTATATTTTTTTTATCACAATATAAGGTTAAATCTGTTGTTAGGCTTAAAAATATTTTCTTTTCCTAAAAATAATTATTTGTCACACATTGTGCCCATGTATTAATATAAATTTAATTAATTTTCTGGTATTTAATTATGTAAAATGATTAATATTTTCATAATTAGGATATTCAAATTCGTTAAATAGGGAACTTTATTTTTTCCAATATAAGAATTGTAATATTTGAATCATTTATGAACTCACTAAAGGGTAAATCATGTAAATCTAGAATAAAAATAAGTGACAAGCCAATGTTTTTCACCCTAATTCTTATTAGATGAATTTAATTTGACCCCTATCACCTTAAGATCTTTATTTTTTATTTTAATGTATAATTTACCATGAAAATGATATATGTATATATATATTATATAAATCATACAATGTAACAATATGTCACTATCATAGTTTTAAATATCATTTATATGTTCACAAAAAGAATAAAACTAGATATGAATAAATATTAATATTAATTTTTTTAATAATTAAATAATATTAAAGATGGAAATTTATTTATTATTTTTAGGTATTGTATAAATAACTTAAATTATTACACAAAATGAAATGAAAATTTATTAAATTAATGGAAAAAATAAAAACAATTGTTTTTAAATGTAAAAAGTGATAAAATTTGTGTAACTCCCCGTCCCTAGATACCCATAGTTGGTGGTTTTACATAACATTGGAATGATCACAATAAAGATCAAGTCTCGAAATACCGATTAGTTTAGTAGCCTTGGAAACACTAGATATATTAATAAAGTTTACATTACATCAATAAGTGAAAAACTACAACAATATATTGTCTTCATATCCCCTCATACTATCCTTGCAGGTCATTCATAAAATACTTCTTCACATCCTCGGAAAAATAAAACATAGAAAAAGGGGTGATCTCAAATGCCCAGTAAGGATAAAAATATAGAGGAAACTTTTATAAATAAGAATAAACATTTAAGGCAATTTATAACTAAAAGAAAATCCTTTTAAACTTGAAATTCCACATAGTATGGCTAAAATAAAATGAAATAATTCCATTTACTTATTCACATGGATATTATACTAATAGAATAATCACATGAAATATCAATAACCACTTTCATAATGATGGAATGCATAATGCCAGACTATCATAACCACATACCCAAAGCCTCGTTCCAATATTACAAATAAGATTTTGTCAAGGCCTTGTGCTAAGATACTAGTTTGTCTCAAGAGACCTACCGATGCATCGAGGAGCTATAGCGGGCTCCACCCATCACATATTAAGTCCAATGCGTTCCCATATGAATAGGTTCAAACATAACATAAACATTCGTATTAAAACAATCATAAGAAATGTAAATACTTCATCCATAAACCATGAATGGTATAAGAATAACACATCCACAGTCAAACACATCACAAAAACATCAAAAAAATATGGAAGTTTTGTATCATAATAAATAAACATAAAATAAACATAAAATCCATCAATGGATTTTAACATTGATGAAATCAAAAACTATTTGAGAGAAATAACTTTTTTTGAAATCATTTAAAACTCACACATTTATTAAGGAAGTAATTTAAAAGAGATTTTTGAATCAAAGTGTCCCTTACCAATTCGAAACTTCTGAAAAAAATATCATTTCAAAACAATCATGTCCATATAAATAAATCCTTAAAATCATTTTGAAAACATGGAAATTAATTAAAAAGATTTAGAAAGATAAATCTTTAAAACATTTAAAATTCTGGTTTTGATAAAGTGTACCTTTAAGAAATTCTTAAAATATTCATTTTGAAATCATTTAAAATTCACATATTTATAAAATGAAACATTTACATTGAATATATCTATATAATCATGTAAGGGAAGCTTTGAAAATATTATAATGGTGGAAAATAGCCGCACCCGTCGTATAAGTTAAAAAACATTCTTACCTTAATTCTGTCGAAAAGGTTAAAAATGAACTTGTTTGGAAAATGACGGAAAGATTCCTTTATAAACTTCTTATAAAAAGTAAAATAAGTGTATAAATTAATTTAACTCATATTCTGTGAAATATTAACAATGTTTTGAAATACACTTTCAAGAAACATGGATTTGGATGATAAAGAGGTCCTAGTAGATAATTACGTATAAACAACCTCAGATAATGAAGAGATTGTGAAATAACCCTTACCTTGTACTTTTCCTTGGTTGAGGGTAGGTTAACCTCCTATATTGTGGTGAAATAATTGTTATTAAATTATACAATAATCATATACATTAATATGATATCATATATGATCTTTTAACATTGATTTGTTAATAATATCTTAGTATTATTGTTGTTTCGGGTGTTAACTTACTCATTTCCTTTTATATGTTTTGTTATGTAAGCTGTGTTTTTCATGGATAGGTTGTATCTTATTCATATAAATAATGATATCAAGTCCTTAAAAATAATTTTTAAATCATCAAATTATAATTATACTTGAATGGATACGATGCAGAATGAATCTCATCGTGTTTGTGGAGATGGTAGTCCGTACGTACACACGAGCGACAATATCATTCTTTTGATGTTAAAATAATATATAATTGGATGGTATATCATATATAAAAAATCATTATCATGTTATATTTATTATTTACATGAATTAAAAATCATTATTATACCCATGATAATAATAATATATTGAATAACAATTACACCACGACGTGGAGACGGTAAGTCGTACGTACGCACGAATGGTGACATGTCATTCAAAGGATGGATAGAATACTGAATATGGTTGTAACATATTTATAATAATATTACAGTATATAGGAGATAATGGATTCATTATTTTATAATGGTAATAACAAAGAAAGAAAAATTGGAAGAATAAAGGAACTTGAAAAAGGGTGGTGAAAACTCTACCTCTTCTTCGGGTTCTTCCTTTTGATTTGATCAAAAGGGCTCTATAGGTTGGCTTTCTGATCAAAATAATGCCTCTAAGTTGTAGTTAGGGAAGTTGATAGAGTATTTGGGCAGAGTTTTACTAAGCCAAATGGCTTTGAAGGTGTGAATTAATGAGAAGGGGGAGTGCCCTTTTATAAGAGGTGTGAGGGGCACCTTTGGAAAAGCTAGAAATATTATTTTACAATAAATTCATATTCAGTTTATAATGGCTCCAAAGTACATTATTTAAAGGTTAAGGTGGGGATGGGTCTAATACCACCCAACCAATAGAATTTAGACAGGTTTGGGTCATGATAGTAACCTTATCGTTTAGTTTTTACTCTTAGTTAATTAGTTTGACACTTACCATGTCACTTTTTATTTTTATATTATATAGTTAATAAACTCACTATATACCTCCAAGAGACCCCAAAAGTGGTCTATTAATGATAAAAATATAATTATATAAGTCACTTGGCCGAACCTTATATTTTTAAGAATTTAATATCAATTAATAATATAATATTTGTTTTAAAAACTCTTTTTGTCAATTTTGACACTATTAAATAATTGATTTTTTGTAAAAAAATCATAACAGAATGATTACCTAGAAAAAAGATAATTAAATAAATCCTAAAATGTCATATTAACCTAGAAAATTATTCGTATTTATAAAAAGTCTCAAATTACATTAATTTGGGTATTTATAATATCTGTTATTCGAATTTTTCATTAATTAGGTAATTACTACATAACCATTGTGTCATAAATAAATTAAATTATTTAATGTATAAAATTATAAATAAAATACCATTATATAGATAATATTTTTATCTTTCTAATTAATATTTACAATCTAATTTATCTTATTCATAACCCTATACTAAAAATTATTTAGTAAATAAACTTTGATTTTAACTCTTTTAACTCTTCTTTGAATTAAATAATAATAAATGTCCTATTCTAATACAAGTGGACGTAAATGATAATATTTTACTCCTAAGGTTGTTTTTGGTCGATATAAACTTTTCCAATAGAATTAGGAAATGTGTTAGGGTAATATGATTATCATTTTTACCCTTAATTACCCTATTCACTTTTAGCTGTTGTAAATAAACGTAAAAAGTTACTATTCCCCAAAAAAAATTAATCTTATTGAACCAAATTTTACTACTTGATATTAACTGTGTCTCTCGGATTTTCGAAATTGCACTCATAGAAGCGGTAAAATTAAGTTTAATGATAAAGTAATTTTTTTTAACTACCACTTAGGGATTTCACTATTCATCAAAAAATAAAAGCTTCCAGAAAAATACCAAAAATTAGGCCGAAGATATATTTGATATTATGAATACAAAAATTATGTCTATTTTAACAAATTCAAAACATATCTGTTTCATTAATAAATTTAAAAATTAATTCCTATAGTCAAAACAAATAGCGTGTTTTTAAGAGATAATAACTATCAAAAGTTTGACACTTGTTTATGTCTGGTTTAAATGTGAAATTACATCCAATTACCAACATTGTATTAAATGGTAAAAATATATTCTAAATATACTTTTAAACCACTAAAATTAATAATTTATCACTATTAATTATTTCGATTAAAAAAATTGTTTTTAATTAAAATTTAGTAATTTTCACTATTCATCAAAATATGAAAGTTTTCCGAAAAGTACCAAAATTTAACCTAAGCCTATTTCTATATTACGAATCAAAAAATGAATTCCATTTCGAAAGATAAAATTTATAAAATTTCAAAAAGTGGGTATTACTATTCATAACAGCTAGTTTGATTGGTTGTGGTGTGTTAGAATCTCGAAGTTGCGTATAATGCACGCCATTGCATTATTCAAAGGGAAAAGTACCGTGGAAGATTGGGGTGTTAAATTCTCCCCTCCTTCAATAAATTGCATCCTTGCAATTTGAAATTGTTCTTCAAAAATAAAAGTTTGAATATAGAAAATATATTTGTGGGAAATCCCACATCGGAAATTGGGTTAATAAAATTTAGTCTTAATAAGAGGAAAAGAGAAATGAAAGGGTCACCAACAAATTATGATCTCTATCCGGAGAAAATTTGTGGAAATTAGGGAAATATAATTAGAGGAAAAATGTAAATATTTATAGGTAGTGATTGAGGTCATCAATAAAAAACACGTGTAAAATTGAGGGCCTTAAATTCATCAATATATGATGATTTAAAATAGCATCGGTTCAGCAAATCATATGGTATTAAGATAACACATTTTTTTTGTTTTAAGATCCCTTTACTAAAGTATAAGAATTAATTTCTTCATTGAATAATAGAAGTAGAAAATATATACTTGACAAGTAGAGTCTCGTCCTTTAACTATGGTCTACCACAAACTCATCTTTCACTCTAAAAGATAATAGAACGTAAAAATAATATTCTATTTTCCTATTCGTATAGGGTTAAAAAAATGAAATTATAATTCATCTAGAAGAACCATTAAGAAACGACATTATTCAATCCAGGACATCATGTGGGTCAGTGGTAGGTGATACACCCTTGTCGCCCTTCAGTTGTGGGTTCAAGTCTCGCGGCCTTGCCGGATGGGACGGGTTGCCGACCGACCATAGGGTTATCCTTTTATGGCAATCCAAAATAATCAAAACTAGAACTATACAAAATACATCAGTCCAAAATTTATAAGGAAGGTAATCACAATAAAGATCCTTTTTTCCGCGTAATAACATGTGATCACCTTCATCATGTATTCTTTTAAAACACTGTAGCATCCTGAATTACCATAAAACATTATTGATTACATTCATGATGATTTATTCATTAAATAATAATAGATATAATCCTTCGATCCAAAAATGTTGTAAACCCCAACAATGATGGAATATACAAATCATTAATTAGTTTCAAGGTAGTCAAGAATATCCAATATAATTTACCAAAATCAATCATGTATTATTATAAAATCACTACCTCGGTATCAAAACCATATTAGGGTTTATCTTTCTCTCAACCATATATTTTCCAAAAATTTAACCTACTATTGAGTTACTTTTCTTTGTTCCACAAAATCTCAAGTTCTTAATGAAATAGTACTGCAGTACAATCCTTATATACCCCATAATTATTATAAAAAGTTCATTGTTGATACAACACTCAAATGACATGATCAACATAAGAACTCTAATCATTCCTCTTCATCTATGGTAGTATCATAACTTGATTATTATCCAATAGAATCTTTTACGGCATAGTCTGATGACTGGGACATAGGTTCACGTAGTGTCAAAACTCCTTGAAAATGAAGCATTGTACATTTGAAACCATTTTCCTACCCTTGCAGTCACGTACTTTGTGCCCTTTTCCTCCACACTTATAACGAACTCCCATTCCTTTCAGGCAATTTTCAGGGTGTTTCTTCCCACAGTTATCACATATGGGAAAATTCTTCTTTTCCCTCTTCCCTTTATCCATCTTTCTCTCTTCCATCCTTTTCTTCTCTTGCTTCCCTTCAGAGCCATAAGACTCAGTAAACTCATTACTTATCTTATCAACACATGATATTATTTCTTCATATGATGATAATACATGGGAGAATATTTCTCTTATAAATTCTGGCTTACGCCCATGAAAGATATGGTCCTTCTTTCTGTTTGGATCATGTGCATTGATGGAGTTCTCATTCCTTATACTGGGAGACATTTCTAAACAATGGCACACACTAGATTATTTTATGAATAACAATACCTAATTCCAAACTTGTAAAACACATAACATAAATTAAATAGTTTATGGATATAATCCATAATCATAAAAATGTCTCCTTTGAGGAAGTATATACTCATAAACCCTCCATAATGGTTTGTAAATAAAATGATAATTATCCTAAGCATATCCCCCGGGAGTGTCGTAACCAAGAGTTCAGCAAGGCCCGTTGTCGAGCACCAGTTCCCGTTCGAGTCTAGCTCAATATGGTGTTTTAGGGTTTTACCCCTAGGTACATCTATGCTAGAGCCGCCTTTACCTGCTCGTATCCAGACAGGGATGTATGGCTCGGAAAACTCAAAAAATTTCTACAATACCAAAATTCTAGGAAGTTCTTCTATATTAATCCTCAAAGTCCATCTTAGATCTATGTTCTCTAATCAGAGTTTATCTAAATCTAGCTTCAAAGGTTTTTACTAAAATTCCTCTGATACCAACTATAATGCTCTGACCCTAGATACCCAGAGTCGGTGCATTATTACATAAAATTGGCATGATCACAAGAAAGATCAGGTGTCGAAAGAACGATTAGTTTAGTAGCCTTGGAAATAGTAGATATATTCATAAAGTTTACATTACATCAATAAGTATAAAACAACAATAATATATTGTCTTCATATCCCCTCATACTATCCCTACATGTCATTTATAAAATACTTCTTCTCATCCTATGAAAAATAAAACATAGAAAAAGGGGTGAGCTCAAATGCCCAGTATGGATAACAATATAGTAGAAACTTTCATAAATAAGAATAAACATTTAAGGCAATTTATAACTAAAAAAAAGCCTTTTAAACTTGAACTTAACATAATATGGCAAAAATAAAATGAAATAATTCCATTTACTTATTCACATGGATATTCTACTAATCAAATAATCACATGAAATATCAATAACCACGTTCATAATGATGAAATTCATAATGCCAGACTATCATAACCACATAACCAAGGCCTCGTGCCAAGACTACAAATAAGATTTTGTCAAGGCCTTGTGCCAAGACACTAGTTTGTCTCATGAGACCTACCAATGCTTCTAAGAGCTATAGCGGGCTCCACCCGTCACATATTAAGTCTAATGCATTCCTATATGAAAAGGTTCAAACATTACATAAACATTCGTATTAAAACTAGCATATGAAATGTAAATACTTCATCCATAAACCACGAATGGTATAAGAATAACGCATACATAGTCAAACACATCACAAAAACTTCAAAACAATATTAAAGTTTTGTATCGTAATAAATCAACTTCAAATAAACTTAATATCCATCAAAGGATGTTGACATAGATGAAATCAAAACTATTTGAGAGAAATATTTTTTTTTCAAATCATTTAAAAGTCACACATTTATTAAGGAAGTAATTTATAAGAGATTTTTAAATCAAAGTGTCCAATACCACTTCAGAACATTTGAAAAGAAATATCATTTCAAAACATTCATGTCCAGATAAATAGATCCTTAAAATCATTTTGAAAACATGGACATCACTTAAAAAGATTTATAATGATAAATATTTAAAACATTTAAAATTCCGATTTTGATAAAGAGCACATTTCAGAAATTCTTAAAATATTCATTTTGAAATCATATAAAACTCAAATAATTATAAAATAAAACATTTAATTTGAAAATATCCTTATAATCTTGTAAGTGAAGATTCAAAAATTTTATAAAGGGGGCAAATAGCCGCACCCATCGTATAAGTTAAAAAAACATTCTTACCTTAATTCCGTGGAAAAGGTTAAAAAGGGCCTTGTTTGGAACATGACAGAATAATTCCTTTATAAAAATCATATAAAAAGTCAAAAAAGGGTATAAATTACTTTAACCCATATTCTGTAAAATAGTAAGAATGTTTTTAAAAACACTTTCAAAAAACTTGGATGTGGATGATAAAGATGTCCCAGTAGATAAATACATATAAACAACCTCAGATAATGAATAGATTGTGAAATAACTCTTACCTTGTACTTTTACGTGGTTGAGAGTAGGTTAACCTCCTATTTAATGGTGAAATAATTGTTATTAAATTATACAAGAATCATATACATTAATATCATATCATATACAATCTTTTAACATTGATTTGTTAATAATATCTTAGTATTATCGTTGTTTCGGGTGTTAACTTACCCGTTTTATTTTATATTTTTTGTTACGTAATGTGAGTTTTTCCTGGCTATGTTGTATAGTATTCATATAAAGAATGATATCAAGTCCTTAAACATTATTTTTAAATCATCAAATGATAATTATACTTGAATGGATATGATGGAGAATGGATCTCATCGCGTTCATGGAGACGGTAGTCCGTACGTATGCACCAACGACAATATCATTCTTTTGATATTAAAATAATATATAATTGGATGGTATATAATATATAAATAATCATTATCATGTTATATTTATTATTTAAATAAACTAAAAATAATTATTATACCCATCCAAATAATAATATATTGAATAACAATTACACCACGACGTGGAGACGGTAAACCGTACGTACGCACGTATGGTGACATGTCATTCAAAGGATGGATAGAATACTGAATATGGTTGTACCATATTTATAATAATTTTATAGTATATAGGAGATACTGTATTTATTATTTTATAATGGTAATAACAAATAATGAAGAAGTGGAAGAAGAAAGGAACTTGGAAAAGAGTGGTGAAAACATTACCTCTTCTTCGGGTTCTTCCTTTTAATTTGATCAAAAGGGCTCATTAGGTTGGATTTACGATAAAACTAATGCCTCTAGGTTGTAGTGAGGGAATTTTATAGAGTATTGGGGAAGATTTTGGCCGATCCAAATGGCTTTTATGTTCTGAATTAATGAGAAGGGGGAGTTCCGTTTTATAAGAGGGGTGAGGGGCACCTTTGGAAAAGCTAGAAATATTATTGTATAATAAATTAAAATTCGGTTTCTAATGGCTCCAAAGTGGATTATTTAAAGTTTTAGGTGGGTATGGGTCTAAAACCACTCAACCAATATAATTTAGATAGGTTTGGGTTATTATATTAACCTTATCTTTTAGTTTTAACTCTTAGTTATTTAGTTTGACACTTACCATGTCACTCTGTATTTTTATATTTTATAGTTAATAAACCTACTATATACCTCCAAGAGACCCCCAAGTGGTCCACTAATGATACACCTATCATGATATAAGTATCTTGGCCGATCCTTCGATTTTTATGAATTGAATATCAATTAATAATATAATATTTGTTTTAAAAACTCTTTTATGTCAATTTTGTCACTATTCAATAATTGATTTTTGTAAAAATAATAACAGAATTATTACCTCAAAAAAATTTAATTAAATCATTTATAACATGTCATATTAACCTATAAAATTATTTTTATTTATAAAAAGTCTCAAATTACATTAATTTGGGTATTTATAATATCAATTATTCTAATTGTTTATTAATTAGGTAATTACTGCATCACCATTGTTTCATAAATATATTGAATTATTTAATTTCTAAAAATTATAAATAAAATTCCATTATTTATAAAATATTCTTATATTTCTAATTAATATTTACAATCGAATTTATCTTATTTATAACCCTATACTAAAAATGATTTAGTAAATAAACTTTGATTTTAACTCTTTTAACTGTTCTTTGAATTAAATAATAATAAATGTCCTAATCTAATACAAGTGAACCTAAATGATAATATTTTACTCCTAAGGTTGTTATTGGTCTAGATACACTTGTATAATAGAATTAGGACATGTGTTAGGGTAATATTAATATCATTTTTACCCTTAATTGCCCTATTCACTTTTAACCGTGATAAATAAAAGTAAAAAGTTACTATTCAACAAAAATTATTTTTATCTCATTGAACCACATTTTACTCTTTGATATTAGTTGTGTCTCTTGGATTTTTGAAATTCCACTCACAGAAGCGGTAAAATTATGTTTTATGTAAAATTCAGATTTTTAAACTAACACTTAATGATTTCACTATTCATCAAAAAATGAAAGTTTCTAGAAAAATACCCAAAATTAGGCATAAGATATATTTGATATTATGAATTCAAAAATTATGTCTATTTTACCAAATTAAAAATATATCATTTTCATTAAATAATTTAAAAATTAATTCTCGTCGTCAAAACAAATAGCGTGTTTTTAAGAGATAATAACTATCAAAAGTTTGACACCTGTTTCTGTCTGGTTTAAATGTGAAATTACATACAATGACAAACATTGTATTAAATGGTAAAAATATATTCTAAATATACTTTAAAACCACTCAAATTAATGATTTATCAATATTAATTATTTCGATTAAAAAAGTTGTTTTTAATTAAAAATTAGTAATTTTCACTATTCATTAAAATATGAATGTTATCTGAAAAGTACCAAAATTTCACCTAAGATAATTTCAATATTATGAATCCAAAAATGAAGTCCATTTCGAAAGATAAAATTTATAAAATTTTAAAAAGTAGGTATTACTATTCAAAACGGCTAGTTTTACTGGTTGTGGTGTGTTAGAATCTCGAACTTGCATACAATGCACACCATTGAATTATTCAAAGGGAAATGTACCGTGGGAGCTTGGGGTGTTACCATTTGATTAATATATATTGTTCCATAAATTTTATAGTTAAATATTACATATTAGTGTTTAGTTAAAATACTATATCTGAATTTAAACTTTATATCTGTTTATTTTAAATCAAATTAAATAAATAGTTTCAAAAGGGAAAAAATGGTATTTTATCGAAATAGTATTTTATTAAATTATTTAAAAACAATAAAAATACTGAAATACGACATGTTTGATTTGATATGATCTAAAATATCATAAGTTTTCTATTCATTTTCCAATTTTTACAATATTAGAAAAATGTTAAAACCATTAATATTTGAAATATTTGTTACCATAGTTAAAATAGAAATCGATTAACTAGGGGTTAATCAAAATGAAAAGGATTAAAATCACATATAAATATTTCTAAATTCTATTGGGGGATGGTATTATAACCTTATATAATCTTATATTATAATTCATATCCATTTGGAGTCATTTTTCTTGGGAATGAGTTAATTATAATTTAATATTTTGAGAAATGTCAAAAGTACCCCTCGCCTCATTCATAAAAAGGAACCTCCTACCACACTTATTAAAAAAATATCTACCCTTATATCTCCAAAAAAAATATAACATGTACTCATATAAACATATATAGATACATTATATAGGTTATATTCATCACAAAATACAAACCATAGATCCCTTTATAGAAGTTCTAAAGGTTTTGTTTCAATATAGGGGTAATCGCCTTAACCGATCACTTTATTTTCCACTCTTACTTACCTCCTAAAAATATATTGTATTTATAAAAACAATAGATTTTTAATTACCTAAATATTATATATGATTATTATTATTGATAAAAGTCCATTTTACACCATCTTTCCCATCAAATGAGAATTGACTGTATTGCTCGTGCGTACGTATGGCGTGTCCTCTATACATAGCGATGCATATCATTTTTCATCACCATCATTTATGGATGGATATTATGGAATGTTAAATATATATATATATATATTATTATATTTATGGATTAATTATAATTTTAAAATAAAAATATGGAATATAGATACATATAGTCAAATCCATTGGGAAACGATTACACCGTTAATGTGTACGTGTGGACTACAACCTCCATGAAGTGATGGGATTATGTCTTCATTTATATTTAACGTGCATATTATTGAGTGTAAATTTAAGAATATATGTCATATATATTGTATAATATTGAATATTTAATGGTTAAATAATATTTATCTTTCTTTTGTTCAATCCTTTGGAAAATGAAAACAACATTCTTGCAAACACAATATATACCATCTCTTTAAACAATATGAATAATTTTTCTATTGATAACTCTTATGGATAAATATAAATATGAAAATAATGAAAATATATTATATTTATATCATTATTAATATTTTTAGATGATTTAATAGAGATAAATTTACAATTAATAGAACTACTGATATGAAATACCCATGATAAAAAATAGTTAACACCCATAAATGAGAATTTTATTAAGGAATGATTTATAAAAAGGGACTTAAAATTTTATAATGGTATAATATATTATATTATAAGTATAAAAATGATTTTTTATTGATTTATAATAAATTTAAATTTATAATATTGGTGGTCAGAGTTATTTTTTTAAAGGGAACTCAATGTAATGGTTTTCTATCACAATCTCATTGTTTATCAGAATTGATAATGACTATGACTATAATGATGAACCTTTGTGATATATCTCTCAAATAAATGTTTTAATTTTATAAGTATATGTTTATATCTTTAAAATTTGTGTTTTATTTTCATGTTCCTCATATTATAAACTCAAGAGGCCAAATATATGTTGTTAAGGAAAGTTAACCTGATTTCACTATTAAATCTGATGAACCTTTTATTCAATGTCCATGTTTTCTAAAAATAATTTAAATAAGGTTTTTAGTATTCCCTAATTATATTTAAAAATGATTTTTACATGTGATAGAATTTTGACTAATTTTTTTGAAAGGAATCTTCCTCTAATTTTCCAAACAAGGTAGTTTGTGACATTTATGACCAAAGTTTGTAAAGAATGTTTTCTTAACATATATAAAATAGATATGTTTTCCTGTTATCATGAATAATTTTTTCTAAGAATCTTTCGTTAGATTTATAAATGGTTCTTTACAAATAATAGGTTTCCATTTTAATATATATATTAGTTTTAAATAATTGATTTCATAATAGAAATGATATATTTCAAAAGAATGTATTAATGATCTTTTTATTGTATTTATTTTCATCAAAGAAAAAAATCCTTGAATGAAATTACTATTTTCTAAGGATATGATCCAAACATACCATATTTTGTATTTATCTAGGTGGTATATTAATATTATGATACACTGCTTATAAAACCTATCTCTTTTCTATGAGTTCTTATATTATTAAATTATGTAATTCTTATGAATTCCATTTATTTTTTATTGGTTATGCTATATTGAAATGTTTATGAAACCCCTTTCATATCATGGAATATGATATGTTTAATTACTTATTATCATATGACATACATATGTATTATTTCCATTATGTAATGGGTGAGACCAATATAACCCTATAATGCAATGGGTAACGATTGATATATCATGGGATTAACAGGACTTGAATATGGGGTGAACTTAGTTAGGTAAGGGACTATGTAAACATTGATATAATTTAGAGTGAACATGAGCTTTTATGATGGGGTTTGGAGTGCACTCATTCTACTATGATATCCTTGACAATGATCCTTTACTACTAATGAATTTATTTTTCACCATATATATATAAACCAAAAATAAATGTCTTATGATAATTTTAATATTTCATTATTTATTTTCATTGATCCCTTTATGATTCATTTCTAATAAATTTCTATTATTTATACCATGAATTATGATTATAAAGTATTATATGATAGGTAATATTTTAAAATGTTAAATCATGTTCTTAAAACATTATTATCAAGTTATTCTTATGAAATATTGATATCTTCTTTGTTAACCCTTACTGAGCCCCCAATATCATCATTTTCTTATATTTACATTCAACGGGTTTTGAAGATAAGTATTAGTAATGAAATTTATATAAAGTGTTCTATTTAAGAATTAAAAAATAATTGATGATGTAGATATTTTATGAACCAATTTTTTTTCAAATGATAATAGACCTAAACCATTTTTGTGTGAATTAAAATGTTATGTAATGAATAATAATCTATTAATATGTAATATATATCTATGAAAATTTTGTGTCATTTTAGTCTCTCGAATGACAAGTGTAGACCCTCACTACTAGTCACTAGTCTCTTGTGTGTGGGGTGTTGCACATGATGACATTTAGGCCTCCAACATGGACTCAATGTTTCAGGTCACTAAATTACAAAATGGTATCGTAGTAAAATATATTCTTTTATTTTTGGAATAATCTAGGAAATAGTCAAAAGGAGATAGATATATATGACTCCAGAATGGATTTATCCATATTCCTAGCCATCACATATGTAACAGGACTCAATGCTACCGTGGATAGGAATGTTATTATCAATTTTTTTAAATTTTTAGGCGAGTTTATGTATCATGATTATGAATGTTGGTTCACATGAAATTAATATATATATATATATATATCTGTGTGTGTCTTTGTGTGTTTATGTGTGTTTTAGTGACTAATTTTATCTTCAAATTTCTACCTTGAAATTTTCTATCTATTTAGGATAGATATTAATTATTTATTATGTGATTTATCCATTTCCTTGCTTTTATGATATATCTGTGTTGACATTAATAAGTAAACCCTGAGATATTTATTGTATTTTCATATATATGACTATAAATACAATGCAATGATTTATCACTTTCATAATGTCTGGAGGTATATACCACAGCTTGTGTTTAACTCATAGGATCACCTTTGTGTTATATCATGGAAAAGATAGAGTTTATCTTAAAAAAATTATTTTTTATAAATAATTTCGTTCATATAATATAAGAGGTCGCATCAACAAAGTCTTATCGGATTAACTGAAAAGTGATAATGGATTTTTCCCAAAAGGGAGGATGTTCTTTCCCTAGAATTAAACAAAATGGATTTTTCATATCAGCATGCTCATGCACTTTCTCTATGATTTTGGAAGAGGGACTGATTCATTCAAAAAGCATTCGCTGGTTTATTGGCCTAGGAATAAGATTTCAGAACTATTGTCGAATATGTTGTGACTTTCAACTCCAATAATATTTATCAATCTATGTAATTGAAGGACCTTAAGTTAATGTGTAAAAATAATTATTATAACCATTGAAATATTAGAGACTCTTAAGGATCTAAATGTCAAGCTTGTAGACTTATTTCTATAGGTTCTTCTCATTCCATCATGTCCATAATAGAAGTTACTAGACATGACATTCCATCCTTGTTATCCTATTAGTTAATTCACCATGATACATAATTGGGAACAAAATAAGATAGTCTTCATGGAATCCCAATGTTTTCTAGGTTGTCTCTTATTAGGGAAATATTTAGGACGTCATGATATTAAAAGTGAAGTGCATTGTTTTGATTACTGACATGGAATTAATGACATGATATCGAGCATACATTAGTTTCTATCATAGTGTTGTATCATTTACTTCACAGAAAGGATAATAGAAAGTTATAACAAGAGATTCTGATCTATAAGTATGTAGAGTTAGTCCACACAAGATTCTGATCAAGGGGATCATAGTGTATATTACATGTTTTAATATTTTATAAAAAACACTGGAAACCCCCTTTCATTTTCCTCCAGTCATAAAAATCTTTCTGAATTTCATTTATGATGAATTCATAGGACTTCCTGCTAATAAAGGTGATTACATTGATATAGAGATCATTCTAAGAACTCATCCCATTTTTATACCTCTATATCATGTGTAACAATCTATTTAAAATGATTTTATAATGTAGCTTGATGAATTGCAGAATAAGGGGTGGATTATATTATTTGGATTTGTGACGATTACATCTAGATAAGCCAGTTGATTGAGGAGATTAAATATTCATTTCATATGATTGATGATTTTTTAGATCAGTTATGGGGTGTTTAGTGGTTTTACAAGATTGATCTTTGATCAGGCTACCACCAACTATGGGTTAGAGGGGAGTAAATTAAGGAGGCTTTTTAGAGTAGCTATAGGCAGTATGAGTACATTGTGATTCTATTTAAAATAAATAATGTGCTGAAAGTGTTCATGACTCTCATGAACAATATATTACACCTAGTATTGTACTTGTTATTTATTTTTTTCTTTTATTAAATATACATCTACATACTAACACTGGAACAACATTCCTGACATCTGGATATAGTCCTGAGTACGCATCGAGCACATCATGTTTATGCTAATCTGTCGTGGTATAACATATGGATTTAAGAGGTGATTTAATTATAGAATTATATTTAAAATATTGGTATATCTATTAACCTAGAGAGAGTAGAGGTATTGATGTCCCAGAAACATCCAAATTTTTTTTGAAGATCAAAATCATTCTAGGTTATATAAGATATTTCTGTTGTACTATCTAGGGATTCACCCAATTATCAAAACCCATCAACACACTAATGATGAATGGTGTCATTTTCTAGTGATCAGACCCGTTTTTAGAGGAATTTATATATATTAATATGAGTTTCTCTATAAATTCGATACTGATACTTCATTTTTTTTGTTATAAGATACACTCTATACTTTGAGGCATCAGGAATTAGATTTGGAGAAGTAATGATGTATAGGGAAAATGTAGTATCATATGAGTCACATTAGTTTTGACCCCATTGGTGAAAATAATCTACTCATGACTTAATGATGGCTATGGTGGTCCCTAAGTTGATGTGTTGGTTACACTATATATTCATTGAGTGGTTTGTTATCAACACTGAACCGAAGGACATATACTATATCTTCACATAATGAGACCAATATATGTGGTAAATGAACTAGTTAGAGTATATAAATGAATTTAGAATTGAGAGGGATTGTCAAATAGGGGAAGGAAACATGGTAGAAAATTCTCTTATTATTAAGTAAAAAGAAACTTAGGAGATTTGTGAGAATCCTTCAGAGGAGAAGTGGAGATTAATGATATTATTGAATAATAGAAGGTTGGATGTGACCAGAAACCAATGACATATTCCCCCATTATTTTGATATATTCTATAGTGGAATGGGTAATGTTTGGACATGAAACTGGCTTAGAGTGTTCTATGGTGCTGGAATAAATTATTTGAGATGACCCAATGCCCCGATGGTCATTTGGAGATGATGTTGTGATTGTTGGGAATTAGATGATAGTATTCCTTACTTCCTTCATATAGGAGATAATTATGGAATTTTATATATCCAAATAGGAATAATATTATTGTGTGATAATTAAGTACCATGAAATCAAGACATAATTCTTTCATACATGGTTAAGTAGGCACATCTATGGGTTTGTTTTTTGGTTCCTGACATGGAAGAGGGTAATGGATAAACAACCACATCTTGTTAGATTTATCCATCCACATCCTGGTCCCTTGTGGATGTGAAAATATGTTATTATGGGATTTTTATGGGTTTTACAGGACCTCAAGGTTTCATTACACCTTTTACGTGATTTTTAATCTGATTATGAAGGTCGATCAATTCTTACTGATCTGAGAGACCCGCCCAGAAGATGATCTAAGAAATCTATATATCCATGATATTATAAGATTATATGGAGTTCCATTAGAAATAGGTCTTGATATGAATGAAAATTTAACATTTTACATTATTATGGTCTTATAAATATCCCTATAGACTCATATCAGATTGATTGCAACATACAATCCTTAGATAAAAACAAATTCCACATGAACGATTTAGATACTAGAGGATATTCTTAGATCCTGGGTTCTAGACTTCAATGGATCTTGATATGATAACCTATACTTGGTGGAGTTCATATAAAACATTATTTTAATGGATTATAATCATATCTATCCATTTGATTCTATCTAAGGATTGTTGTTCCACTCATCACTTTGTTGGGACGAGGCTTGTGATGGAGAACCAATTAAGCCTAGTCTAGGGTAGGATACCGTATAGAGGGTGCAATTGATCCTAAAGTGATTGGTGACCACCTAGAGTAGGAATATATAATATAAATGTTAGAGGATACGACCTTTGTAGTTTTCTTATACTGATCAAGTCTTTTTTTGAGTCTTACCTCAGTCAAGGAATCATCGTTTAAAGAAGAAGGAGAAACTGGAACAACAGTTTTTTGGGCCCTTAAAGGTCACCGAATTGGTTTGGAATGTTCTAAAACATCATGAATCTTTTCAAAAAAGTTAATTTAATATCCTAATATTTTAAAATTAATTAAAGTTTTATAGCCTCTATAACACGCACCAATATTAAACGAATTGAAAAATATTATTAATTAAATATTATAGATATAACCAATAAACTAAATTGGAAAATATAAACAAGATGAATCACATTATAAAATCTATATAATTTTCATACTCATTAAAAATGAATTTACTAATTCTTATTAGATATTATCTCAAATTTTAGTAATTTCATTTTATGTATCAAAAGTTTTTTTATTTAAAAAATGATTTTTATTGAAATCTTAAAAAAATATTGTATTCATTTTCATCCACATTCAGTGTATTTATTTCAAAAAAATGATCTTCATTTTGTAATTTATCATTATAAATTTATCTTATGGTGAACGTTTTTGAATTTTTCTTAAATGTCTTATATTTTCAATGAATAGTGAAAAACACAATTTCTTTATTAGCAGTATTATATATTTTCATGTATTTATAAAGTCAAATTCTATATTTGAATTTTTTTAACTATGATTAGTACTTATTGGTTGATAATAATCCATTAAATTTTATTGGAATTAATATTATACTTGAATTTTTTATAAAATCATTATTATCCTTAAAAGACATTTTTTAAAATAAAACTGTTTTCATTTAAGTTTTCATTTTTCTCTAATATTAATTTATACCAATTATAGAAATTGAATCTTAAAAAATTGACACAATTTTGAAAATCTATAGGTAACAAATTTTTAAATAATATCATTTTATTTTGGGTCATTATAAATAATAATTGTGGTAAATATTTGTCATATCAGTAATGGTAACTTGGGTAAGATAGAGAAGAAAAATGAGATAAGGTCTCATAATCATCCCAAAATATACCATTATTTAATTTTAATGGGTACATTAGACCATATAAATCCCAATTTTGAATATATGTAATTTTTATGCCATTCCCCCTTAATAATGACATTTATATTATTTTATTGAAGGGAAATTCCAAAATGCCACTCCCTTGATGTTAATACATTAACATTTTTTTACACGAGGACAAAAAATGACGTATTTGGTAGTAAATATCTATTTTATTTATGAACTATTTTTTATCATATTAATTTACTAAAAAAATTATAAAATATTTACTTTAAACGTCTATGGAATGTCGATATACTTCTTGTACAAGTAGTAAAAAATCATGTAAAGGATTTTTAAAACTCCAAAAGAAATTTTTTTTGAGTGAGTTAAAGTTTCACATGAATTTTATATAAAATAAAAAATATTATAAAAAATTTTAAGTTTTAAATTCAAATGAAAATGTTATATTGATATCTTTAACATTATACTAAATGAATAGTGCGAAAAATGATGTAAATGATATTTTATGTTAAATAACATATTGTTTAGTAATTCAAAATTTGTAAAAATATTAACACATGTCAGTTATGATTTTAAATTGTCTAAAATTATATAAATTATCCATTTATGATTCTATAAACACCTTATAATATAAATAATAGCCCTTTATATTTTGGAAAAGAACTCGGCCTAATTAATGTTAAATTTTGTTAAAGAATGTGTTAAAGCAAAATATATGGTCTTAAATTATATCAAAACATGTATAAATTTTATTGGGTGATTATATTAAGACCATAACCTAACTATATTCTAATAAATGTGATTTTGGAACTATTTTACTATCGTTGGATTTATAATACATTATAATATTTCAGGTATTTCCAAAAGAATGTCATTAATGATATTTTATAATAAATAATATTTTATTAAATAATTTAAAATTCATAATGAATAATATATTTGGGAATTTTAATGTAATATGGTTGAAAATATCAATAATGGTCCGTTTAGTGGTCAATTTTTCTTTTATAGTAACTTTTACGACTCCTAAAGAGTAAGAAAACATTGATATAATATTAATTATCTAAAGGTTAATAGAGGTTTAAAAAGGGGGATAAGGGTGAACACATAACCTAAAATTATATAAATTTTATCTTATGAGAGGATTTATAATATAAATAAAACTTTTTCCAATTTTATTAATTTTATTAATTTATATCCACATGAACATTAAAACTAAATTATAATAGTTTAATACATTATTTAATTCCAGGAATAACCCTCCCCTCTCTTTGAAAGGTAACACCCTCTCCTATCATATCCACATTTCAAGATCCATTTTTTCTGTGAATAACTATCAAAATACATTAATAAAATCCCTAAATAATTCTCGAGGTAATATTTTCGGAATAATACCAACCTCATATGTGTTAAGGTGTAATGAAAAAGAGGTTGTCTGAAGGCTGGCTATAACTTTTAACCAAGTGTTTTTGTATTATTATTTTTACACCACTTTAAAATATTAATAAACCATGATGAAATAATAATATAAGAATATTAAATATAATTATATTTTATTATCTTAATATAATATTATACATCCTTCTCCTCATATATCAAATGTGAAATGAAACCATCGTTTATGTGTATAGTGTGATATCTTCTCACGAACCATTGTAATTTGTTTTCCATCACTGCCTCTCACATATTGTTATAATGATGACATTGAAATATAAATATTATATTACTGATATTATTATCATTATTTAGTTATAATATATAAAATAGTTTATTAACATTCCATATATTGAAAAATAATCATGTATTTCACACGTACGAGTGGATTAACATATCCAGAAAGCGATATGATTCATTTTTCACCAACATGTCACATGAATGGAATATATAAAACAATTGAAGAGATAACATGACATATATTATATAATAAAATTTCTTCAAATATAATATAAAACATTATTTCTTTCCATCAATCAAATTGAATATTGGAAATGTCACTCATGTGTATTTATGACTTATCGTCTCTATGATTGTAACACAATTCATTTTTCTAATCATATTTAATGGTTGATTTAAAAACTATATTTATTTTATAAAAATGATTATAATTTAATTATTATAATTATGCATATTATGAAAAAATTTCACCTTTGACCATGGTAAACACAACAAAATAATTTAAGAATAATGAAACGAACATCCAAAAAACAACCAACACAGACTTAGTATATTATGTAATTAAATATATCATTAAAATAAATGAAATTAATTGATTATGTATAAGAGAATTAAAATTAAAATTGCTCTTATGGTATTAAATAATTTATATATGTTTATTATAAAAGTGTTAAATTACATAGATATGAAATTATTTATTAAGGTAAGGGATTTCATCTCAACATCCCTTTATTGAGGCTTATTTAATGAAATGAACCATATTTTCTTTATATAGAGTATATATTTCCAATTTTATATGTTATATAATTAATTTCTCATAATTAATGTTATTTTTTTCTAATATTTAATTTATTTCATCGATGTGGTTTTTATTGAGAATTTACCAATGTGGTAAGACGTTTTATAACTACATTTAATTTCATTAGGTTATCAAACTAGTTAATTTCATTTTTATGGCATGATTATTTGTTAATTGATATCTAATTTTTATTATTATATGTTTACATCAGTTTTATGTATATTAACATTTTTACATAATAACTTAATTTTTTATTATATATTATAATGTTATGATCTTTTAAAGTGTTTTCTTTCTCAATCTTATTTTTCAGAGACTTGTTTCATTTCGTGCACCATGATTTCATTATATGGAGTACTTAATGCTTCAAAAATGAATTATATAATATTACTTCATGATATTAATTGTATTTATTAATCCATATCATGTTCTTTATTTATTTTAATATTTAATTTGTATGTTACAAAATTGGAAAATGTTTTATGTTATAATATAATTTCTTTTCAGGGGTTTTTATGTTTAGGGTATCTTTAGGGGAAATAATTTGATCACAATATATTAAAATAAATATATTTTATTATTATAGAGTTATTAATGTGATTTAAATGTTTATTTTATATTTATTTTCCTTATTTGTAAAAGAAATATAAAAAAAAATTGTTTAATTTCTATTGATTTGGTATCTTCTTTTAGATCGGGAATGTTTTTCATTTATATCCATGTTTTATTAAAATTGTTTCAATAATGTTATTATTTGAAATTAAATTATTTCTTATGGTTATTTTAAATAATTAGTTACAATATTTAAAAAAAATAACGAAATAAATATATTTAATGGTTTCCAAAACATGTGGTTTTGGAAATTTTTTAAAAGTGTGAACGAAATGTTTTTTTAATGTATACAGTATAAATGAATTTTCACACCATTATTACTATATTATTTATTGAAACATAATTTCTATGTTTATATTTTTATTTTTAATAAAAATATATTTCCAAATAGGTTTATATTTTTTATAAAATATTTCTGAAATAAAAGGGTATTTTCCAATGTTTTCCAATTAATTTTTTAAATATTCTGTTAAAGATATTTTATTCTATGTCATCATCGATTAATGATTTTTATACTTCACTAGGTTTATGATCTTATGATACTATTGATACTCATTCTCTTTATGACTTATAAATTTTTTAATATATTTTCTATATATCATTTCCTTTTCTACATTCTAATAAAGATAGAATAGAATGATTGTTGTTTTAATGGTTGTTATATTGAAAATGACATATTATTGTTGTTTAATTTATAAATTGATCTTTTAAAATATTAATTTTCAAGGATTAAACTGATAAACATTATATAAATGAGTTATCCGGAAGTATTTTATTCAAATGGGTGATCCTGATATAACTTATATGAATAAGGGATCAAGGTAAAAATATTCATTTCATTGGTTAATAATGATGGAGTTGACTAAATATAAGTAACTCACAAAATGTGATAGAGTTAACCTATTAACCTATTAATACTAAGATATTGTGGGTATCAAACAGGTAATGTTCTCCCATTTTTATGGGTTCTATGATGATAATGATCCAAGATACCAACACATATTATTTTTTCTTTACATGAGTTGTTAATAGATTATTTTATCAAGGATAACATAACATGGATCTTTATTATTTACATTCAAGACCCATTCCTCTAATAAATTATAATTACATGTCTCATAATTTATAAACCATTTTGTTTTGTGTATAAATCCCCTATTGTTATGATCATTCACTTTAATTTTTTCATAATACCCTTATTCTCATTTTATAATCATTCCTGAATTCTATTTTTCAATGATTCTTTTTACCATTACAAAGTGATTGGGATCACCCCTCTTATGTTTCTTCATCCTCGGGTTATTTAGAATAATGTTACATTGTATTTTCCTAGAATGTTTTTGTGTGTGATGAATTTTATTTCAGATATTGAGGGCATAAAATAGAATTTAAACAGTTCTATATAGTAAAAAAATATAATTTTACTAAATTGGTATTGTCTATAATAGTTTTTCCTAAGTCTCTAAGACTCTATACCTAAATGTTACATTTTTGTGTAAGTGGTAAAATATTTTTAGTTTGATGATATATGTTTTGAATTGTTAAAAATGGGTCACATTTTTTTGGAATAATATCTAAAAGTGGAAAGATTATTTTTAACACCATATCCATGAAAATAGGTCTAGGATGTCACATTCAGTATCAAAGGTAAGGTTTGGATATCATTAGATATTATTATGATTTCAAGTGAGGATAAAATAATAATACCAATATTCTTATATAACTCTATGGTCGATTGTATTTTCAAATTCAATGAAACTATTTTTTTTGTCTTAATTTTTGCGATTTTTAGGTGATTGATGTTATTTTGGGAGATGTTTTATTAGGTTGAGGTTTATGTATCCATTAAGATATAGAAGATTTATTATTTTGGAAGAATTACATTGTAAAATTAATGTTATGAGTCCACCATTGAGGAAAACATATTCTATAATATTTAGTTAATTGAGGTCAATAAATATAATTTCTTACTTTTTATGGAATGATCAATATTGATCCTTTAGGGTTATTAATAAATTTTATAGTAAAATATATTATTTCATCATATAAAGGTATATATATTTTGGATATTATCATAAATTTATAAAATCAAATTAGTTTTTAGTAATATATAAAGTTATGATAAATACATTATTATTCATTTGATTATTATGTGATGCATTAAAAGATGTTTTTACACTTTTAAGAAATAAAATTTCATCTTCAACACTCAAATGTATGAGAAAAATAATATATTTAGATGTAAATTGAATAAAGGATTAAATTTCACTTTTTAAGTAAGTTTAATTTCTAATTTTCTTGGTTTAGATAGAAAGAAAATTCTTCAACTCTATGAATAATCATCTTAGAAAAAATATATTATCTCATTATCTTCATTCCTGATAAATTGATAGTCTGTTTTACATCTCTTTTGTTTATGGGATTGTGGTTGTTAACATATTTGTGATCATTCAACTTCATAGGATTAATTATCTTTGTTATTATTCATTATTTTCTGGATATTAATTTTACTCCATGACTATATTTTTAATCCCCACTAATTCTCTCCTATTTAGAAACCCAGTTAGGTTTCTTTCTAGATAAAATTTATATTTTCCTTTCTCTCATTTTATAGGTTTTTTTACTATCACATTATGAAATTGTGGGTACCCAACAAATGAATTTTCAAATTTCAACCCCATGATTACTGAGATCATGTTCGAACTATGAGGATACGATTATGTAATGGTAGATAATATAAGATCATAATATTTTAAATAAATAATTAGTATGATAGCATATAAAACACACATCACTGAGCTTAAACGAATAATTAAATATTATTATTTAATTATTATATATATAAATATTACATTAAAATGGTGATTATAAATAATAATAACAAAAATATTTAATATATATACTGATATTACCCAATAAAAATGTTTTGATTAATTATTAGTAAATAAGAACATAATTTTTCAATAAAGTCATTTTTTGTTTGAAAAGTATTTTTTCATAAAAATAATGGACTTTATTGTTTTTTATATAATATTATAAGTAAATTATGAAACATAAAAAATATTTATTTTAAAAAATTACCTTCATATTTTAATTCATCATGCCAAAATTATCTTAGGGGTGTGAATTGTGTTTTTTTCTATAATGATAGATTTTTCCAATAAAAACTCAAATATACTGATTTTTATTTAATAAAATATTATATTTTCAATTATTTATAAAGATTAGTTCTGTTTTGTAATTGTATTAAGATTTAATTAGTTCTTTTTTGTCAAAATTTAACCATTAAATTGTATAGTAACAAATATTATCATTTAATCTGGTATAAATACCATTCTATATTACAGAAGGCATATTTCTAAAAAAATGTTTTTGGTGTGATTTGTGTTTTTACATAAAATTAATTCCCGACAGTTATTAAAATTTATTCATTGAAAATTTATTCATTATATTGAATCATGTGGTCTATATTTTTTTAATTAGTTCCATTTTATTTTAATTCAATAAGAATTGTAACTGGTTTTAATATTTGTCACACCAATAAGAGTAAAATTGGTAAACAAGTGTTAAATCCATTAAAGATGTTCTCAAAATAAAACCACCAATTTAATTTATTTAATTTTTTATATATACTCGATTCGATAAATTCCTAATTCCAATATATGTTATTTTGGTGTAGCATTATAACCAAGGTTCCACTAAGTGGTGCCCCGAGCTGATGGGTCACATGGGCTCTAGCATGCCTCCCCACACACTAGAGGGTGATGACTAGCATTGTGGGTTTAAGGTGGTACAATAGAGATACCATAACCACATTATTATAGTGTATAAGATTTATATAATAATACCAATAAATAATGGCAGAAAATGAATAATTAATAAATAGATGAATAACATAAAAAATACTTAAATAAATATGGGAACCAGAAATAGTGGCACATACAATATGATGAACATGTTAGGTCTCCATATAAACAGGTTATAAATACTTAGAAATAAGAATACATTTTAACACACCTATCAAAAGTAAAAATTAACCAAACAAAATTTTCTAAAGATAGTGTAACGATCCTAGCTTGGTCCTATACTCCCCTACTCTTAAGAATAATCAATCAAGAATCATAAAGTAAGTTCATTACTCAATCCCTAACTTCATCCATGTAGTTTTTTAGGTACCCAATGATTTCCCAGATAGGGTGTGAGATAACACTAAGTAGTCCATCACCAACAATGTCTATAATATATAATGTCTATGTACAAACAATGAAGCAATGTGTAGTATATCACAGGTATAATTGTAATAAATGTAAAAAGTTAAAAGTCGATGTGATCTTATCCAGCCAAAAAATTCCCCCTATGAACAATAACTAATAAGCCACAATCAAGGGGAAACTATAATCAAGAAACCATATATCATGATAAAGAATTTAGAATGGACTATTCCATGTAATCAAATTTTAGGTCTAAAAGAGATAGATCCAAGGTATTAATTACCAATGCATCCTCATCGAGTCAATGTTGCATCTCGATGGAAACCTGGTAAGGAATTCAGTGGAGTCCAAGAAGTATGTCTAGAGAGTATTTCTAAGGTGATTCCATGCATGCCGGATCCAAGAACTATCAATTTCATTTTCAACCAAAGTAAAAATGAACCATGGAGTAAAAAAATCCATGGAAACCCAAGGAAATACTATCCTAGGAGTAGAAGATTCCAATGCATCCCCAACCTTAGTAATGATCCATAGAGTATTAATATCCATCGAATCTAATGGAATTAGGATCTGATGATTAGAAATGACCAAGTTATCCACTACCATTATTAATTCACTATCTCATTTCATAACCCATTTCATTACCACTCACATACCTTGAGTTCATCTAAACTAGTCCACATTTTCCCATTAAAAGATTTAATAATTTAATCATATGTATTCACATACAGAGGAGGAAAGATACATCTCCTATAACTCATTTAATTCTCATAAATACATGGGCAGGCTCAGCACACCACATGAGAGGATTAATCAAATAGATAGGAATTAAAACCCCGCTTAGGTGGCTCAAGATGTGGTGAATGACCTCCAACCATATAACGTTTCAAAAAATAAAACCTAAATAGATTAAAATAACTTTAATAAATGAATTTGATCAATTTAAGGGAAACAAAAGATGGTCTACTATGAGACACTGTGAAAACACGGAATGTGAAACACCAAATATTAAGGTAATGGTATATACCTCATCCCATATACCCATGGTAGAATAATCACATAATATTGACTACTAACTCAACCCATATTGGGGGAAATTGGAGGAATGGATGATTATCCTATAAATAGGGTATTCTATCTTACTCCAAAACAACTCTATTGATATGAAGACAAATGAATAATGTCATAAAATGAATAAAGAAATCACTTGTGAGAATCCAACCAGACAAATCGTGTTTGAATCGGAGTTTGGATCAGGGAGTTATAGAAAATCATAGGTTTATACTTCATGTGAGTTCACCCAAGAGAATATGTGGGTTTTGGAGGAAATACAACTAATAAAAATTAGGAGGAAAATGTTCATTTTTTCCCAAACCCCTTGGTTTCACGGTTGGCCCAACCGTGTGCCAATCACGCACACCACTCTGCCTCAAAACCCACCTCGTACATTTCTTGCACATGATTTGGAAAATTGTGTCAAAATCGTTATTTTACTCTCAAATAAAAGACTACAACAATTCACATGAGTGAGAACCCCTATTTTCATGGTTTCCTCAAACTGTGATGCTTTGATATGACATCTAAAACACTCCACACAATTTTATTAAAACATGAAACCTGTTTTGTATGATTTCTACTAAGCATGGATCTTAGTATCCATCTACAAAATAATTGGATCTAAGAACCAAACAATCCCCAAACACACCCAATACTCTCATGACCATACTAGAAACACACACTATGTCAAATAAAAAAAGTCAAAGTGAATCTAAAAGGATTAATACCTCACAGAAAAATCTGTATCTTACTATCTTCTCCTCTAAATACAACTCTCACTTGAGTTTCCCTTCCAAAGGTGGTAAACCATTGTCAAAGAAAATCTCCAAACACTATTAATTTACATTGGAATCATACACCGAAGTCTCATCTTGACCATTTACATACTTCTATAGCACCAGTCCTTGAGGAACTAACCACTATCTGAGAACCATTGTGATCTGATCAACAATACCTACATGATACTCTTAGAAGCACACGTCTACAAGTTACTCCACCCCTATGGATGAAGAATATGGGATGGTTTTGGGTGATATTTTAGTAGTTTAGATACATATAAGTTGTTTTTCCTGGATTGGTACCTTTGAGTTGTCTACAAATGACACGATATACGACCAAATTTCTCCATAATCTGAATTGGCCCCAACATATCATGGTGAATGCTTACACTTTTTCATAATATCTCTATGTCTTAGCCTCAATGAGATATCAAATAGAAGGACCCAATATATGACCTCAGACTCTAGAGGTCATAGATGAAAATTGACATTATATCTCTATCAGAAATATGATGATTCATTCACTTCCGGATCAATATGGCCCACTCTGAAGTCTCGTGCATGAGATGTTTTCTATGAAACAATAACACTCCTTCCTCTAACCATAATAGAGGTGATTGGAATGAACTACCGTATAAATACTCACATGGTTCCAATAGTCAAGTAAATTTATTTTATTTGTAGTAAAACATAAATATGGATATATTCCTCTCCCATGAACCCCCTAAATTGAGGATGCATTATTAAAGAATGTCTTTTAGAACCTATACATTGCACTATGTCTAGGCATCAGTCTGAGGGAAGTATTTTGTTCTTAGAAGAACATATGTACCCAACACCCTCTACAAGACATTCTAAAACCAATATGTAAACTCTACATAGCTATCTGATAAAATGGTATTAGGAACCATACGAAGGAACATAATCTCAGAGAAATAAAATCTCTTGAGAACAACAACTGAGAAGGTCTCCATGATCAGTAAGAAATGAGATACATTATTGAGCCTATCCAAAATAACCCAAATTGAATAACTATCTTGAGGTGACCTCGATAACTCAATCATGAAATGAATCACAACATCATACCATTTACACTTGGGAATAAGTGAATTCTAGAAAATCCCAACTAGTCACTTATGTTCTACCTTCACCAAGTGATAGGTGGAACAACTCATAACAAAGACAACTAACTATAAAATTATTCCCAACCACCAGTAATTATGGTGAAAGTAAAAATAAAACATTGTAAAATTGGGATTTTTCAACCCATGATGTGTCATAATTCTCCCACCTCAGTTCCTTAAATATATCTACTGGAACCAAAATGCGACCATGTAAGCCAATAATTTAATCCTTGTGAATAGTCCAACCACGAGGTAGGTACTCACATGCCACAGTCTCCTATTGGACTAGGACCTATAAATATAATAACTCTCTCATCCTCAACGTATCCATAAGAGTAGATTTAACTACCATGTCTATAATAAAATCTTGATCTTTAAAATCCTACACCCCAAATGCATCTCCAAAAACAAGTCCCTAAGATTCCACTCATTACAAGCCTCTTAAACTAACAATATCTGATTCCTCATGTGTAGTTAATCCTCAATAGAACTTCCCATACCAGGTGTTTAAAAAACCTCGATGTCAAAGGAATGATGTTTTTCAACCCAAATTCATTGCCTCAAATTTAGATCATGCTAGGTAAATATGTAATTGGTAATTTTTGGGTTTCTGTACACTGCAAAATTCCCTCCCAGTAAATAATGACTTCTACAATACAAGACTTGTATAATAACAGCTAACTATTGACCATGCATCAGATGGATACTATCATGTTTCCCCAACTAATGGGACCCGTATTCTATGACTTAGCCTTCCTTAATTATAACATTTCATAGTTATATACCCGATGCATCACAATATATGGTATAGTGTCTTCAAGGATCTTTTAGATCCATTGTTGACACTGAACTCAATATCCCTTTTATGTCTTAAAAGTCTATCTCATATGTATCAAACCATACGAACTGCACACCCATCTTAGTCACGCCCATAAGTGGTGTTGTTAAGAGTCATATGTCCTGTATGAAATGACTGTATTAATAATCTATCCCAAAGGAACTCTATATTTCAAACAAATTCATGGGACACACTAAATAAACAATAACTATCACCCTCTCTAGGTCAACTAATACTCTTAGAAATGAGATAATATGATCCAATAAATGAATTAATCCATCCAAAATGAATTTTTGTGTTATTGAAATAAAACTTATACTATCTCAGTGTATTTAGAATCTTTTAAAGGTGTTTGTAATGATCTTTTTTAGTTAATGAATAATCTTATATGTTATCCAAAACCCCCCCACAAAAGAGTCCAAATAAGGATGGAAAATTAGTTCATCACCAACATGAAAAATGATGGAACATTCATGAGAGTGAATGAGATAACTATATTCCTATATAGATTATTCCTTTAATGAAAAGTTGTTTGAGGTATTTATGAATGTCAAAAATGTTCCTGGTGATAACCCAACCTCAATTAAATCTTTTGGAAAACATGAGATCCTTGGAGATTGCCAAATATATAATATATATGAGGAAAAGGATAATAGTTTCTAATCATCAAATAATTCAATTATTAGTAATCCACATATTGCCTGGGGGTTCCGTCCACCTTTTTCACCAAAAGGACTAGTTAATATCACGAATAAGTACTATGTAATATAAACCCCTTTTCTTACAAATCCTCTAGCTGCCTCTTGAGCTCCTTCCACTCTGTATTATCCATCCTATAAAAAGGATCAAATAATAGCGTAGCTCTTCGAACAAGATCGATAAAAAATATGCCTATCACTGTAGAGGAACTGCCAAAAAGTCATCCCGAAAAACATCTTTGAAGTTATCCGCCAATTTAGAGAAGTTTTCATGAAGCATTCTTTGATCATTCATTTATAAGCAATAAATCCATTCTATCATCATACCCATACCATGATGATTTGGTCCAACTCTACCTTCCTGGCCATACCAATTGTCCTTTTGAATAACCCCCTCCCTCTAGTGATGTCAGTGTAAACCCTTGAATATAGAAATAAACATGGGCGTGATAATAAACTATAAAATCCCTTTTGATTATGATGTCAATTCCTATCATCTTTAGGAGTAAGGGATCCCAAAATAAGGGGGTACTACCTGTACTAATGTACACTCTCCAATAAAATCCTCAATAGAGTTTCAACTGTCATAATTCCATTAGAAAACTAATAATCAATCATAAGGATCTCCCCAAAAAGCTCAATTATGCAGGGAATATGTTACACCTAAATTTAAAATTGTAGATACAATAGTTGAGGCTACTTAGATAAAAATTATCAATATAAAATTCTTGGTACTCTTCTCTTCAGCTGTAGGTTGTAAAAAATATATCGAGAATGTACCATTTCTCTGTGAAACATACTCACTACATGAAGCCAACCCACAATTATTTCACTATAATAGATGTTCCAAGTTTCATCATCCATGACCACTACCTCATCCGGATAGACCAAAACTACCAAAACTCACACCCTAATGTAGATCTCTGAATCCCCATCCAAATCTTGGAGTCAGAGTCGACCCCCTTCCCCTGACAGTTGGAGGGAAATTCCTACAAAATCACTTTATATAGTCTATAAATTCGAATGTTTGACAATAAATTGTTCATTATCAAACAAAATCGTCATATGTCCCCATCTCCAACAGCGACAACAGAGAACAATACTACCACCACTATCATTCTGGCTAGTTTTTTCACATATGAAGTCGTAAAACACCAGTTTCGACGAGCTATCCTAGACACTAAACCGTTGGGATGCACAATTGCACAACCCTACCCTGGCACTCTAGCTTCCCTCAAGATCCATATAGTAATATTATCTTGATTAACTATCTTAGTAATTGTCTTCAATAGATACACATTCACCTTTTATAGTACCATATGCTCGCTACCTCCCTCAATGAGTCTCTCTCGAGAAATCTTATCATCAAGATATATTGGTGAAAATGAGGATGTTATGTAAAGAGAGAAAAATAATCCAAAATAGACACTCACCCTGATCTAGACACAATCTCACTAGACCACTCATCCCTAAGAGTCTCATGAAAGAGGTTTTCCAAAAACATGGATTCGAAACACCTCCAAACCACATATCAAAATCTATAATCCCAGTTCAAAACATTCTATTTTTTCTTTTCTTCTCCCTGAATCACATATGTAGTGAGCCTAACTATTTTCTTCGGATGAGTCTAAATATTATCCAATATTAAAAAATAGTCTCAAGCCATATCTCTATAGCCTAAGAGCTACCATCCCCTAAAAACATGGGTAGATATTGTGTCTGTTAGACATGCATAAACTCTTCCATAGATGTGGAAATCTGTGGGGCTCCCTGAACAGTTTTCATACATCACAATATACCCTCATAGAACATGAAATCACGACTCATATCTGGTACAACCTCTGGTGACATAAATAGAAATATGAGGGGTTATACTGGTGGATCATGTCCCACCACCTCAAGAGAATTTTCAATTCCACCATACTAATACATGATTGGAGGCTTTCAGGGTTACATGTCTCTACAATACCAATTGCATGCCTTATACAGTATTTGATAACATCATATCAAAGATATAAAAATAGGAATGGTTGAGGCCTTCTTATAAACATGATCTATACCCCTCTACCTACTCCAAAAACAATGACTGTGTGACAAGATCAACTATAATGAACACTATATAAACTGCTCACTTCCCACCCAAATGTAAGGTCTGAGTCAATATCTCTATTTAAAAATTTTATTTAATTCTAAATCCATATTTAATTTAAAATTGTATTTATTTTCATTAGAATTTGTATACGAATTATCTTTAAATATTTAAATCATATGGACTACGATTTCCCATTTATAATAGTCCATACACCTTATAAATTGAATTCTATTATACATTTAATCTTGAACAGTAGATGTTCATTCCATGTGACCAACGGTACGTAGAACAACATTACATAATTTACTAAATAAGGTGTATTATTAAGCCTATATAATAAAATAGTATTAGGTTAAGGCATGCAGTTTTAGTTCCGATTTTGTTTATCAATTTCCAAAAATTACATAATCATAATAACCAATTGCATAGAACGAATACATGATAAATTTTATGTAGTCATGAAATGAATCCTATATTGAAAGGAATAATGCATGGAATGTTAAATTCCTACATTAAAAAAATGATTTTTGAGATGTAATTCCCTCATATAATTAGTCCATGTAATGTCCATAATCATAACGAAAATAACACCACATATCAAGTGAAACAACCATTAGTGTAATCAAATAGACAATAACAAGTGAAACTCATAAAAAATACCCTTCAAGAAGAATTTTAATTACACAAAACATGGGTTTTCTCTTACTTGTAACAACTTAAAACCAAGTTACATGTTGTTCATAATATCCTTTCTAGTGTCTCAAAATTGTAAGGCAAACCGAAATGAAAAATTCCCTAATACCTCTTTGTAAAATCCTGAATTGAAAACCCCTGAATTGTGTATGAGATGATGGGTCACATGGCATTAAGATATAATCCTCATATTCCAAAGGATACCAACTAGTCGTGAGGGTCTATGATAGTGTAGTGGGGATACTATACCATCACGATAATAGTGTAGCGCTACAGTATAATAATGTAAATCTATAGCAGAAGCATATGAATAAGTGATCAACAAAACAATAAAATCCAAAAGACTGAAATAAATATTATATCTTGAAGTATTATCATATATTATTGGATGTATTTTTAATTTCTCGATAAAATTGTTAGGAAATATTGGAGATGGGAATCTAGTACATTACATTTATTAAATGAAAAAACTAAAAACCTATCTTTGTATTGCATCACGATCCGAGCACGATCTTGTGCTCCCCTACTTATAAAAAAAATCTATTAAGAATCATAAAGTGTGTGCTTTACCCAGTCCCTACCTATATCCATGAATTCTATCTAGGGGTCCACCGGTGCCCTGAAGTTGTTGTGAGATGACTCTCAGTAGTTCATGACAAACAATGTCTATAATATGTTTATTATGTATATATATGATGAAATATTGTGTTATATATCATATGAATGACCAAAATAAGAGTAATGCTTCAAAATAATATATGATCTTTTCTAGCCAAACATGGACCTTACAAACAATAATGAAGCACCCATAAAGAAGGTGAAACAATAATCAAGAAATGATAAATCCTAATAATGAATCCACAATGGCGTATGCAGTGTAACCATGTGTTAGAATTGAAAAGTCTGAATCCAAGGTTAAAATGATGAAGGCATCATTATCATGTCCTTGGATAATCTTGATGGTAACATTGTAATGATATAACACCGAACAATTATAAAGTAAAAACATTGTATTTGATAGCATGTATAATGCAAAACACCAAGTGCATAAGGGAATTTAATATCCCAATACTTTATAATATATTTCTATTTTAAATAAAATAAATATATACTATAGCTTTAAATGAATATGATACTTAATTATCATGTGACATATGCAACAATGAGTTTCATTGACGATTTTTGTTCCAAGCAAGACAGAATCTTAGCAAACAACAATATGTCAATAAAATACTACTATTTTATATAACAGGATATAACAAACTAGTCTTTATGAATTGTATTAACTAAATTATGATAATATATGGTTTAAAAAACAAATTAATTGGTTACAAATTTATTTTAAATTAATTTTTTAGACAATTTAAAATAAAGGGAATGTTTTATAGAAAAATACTTTTATGCTCGCAAAGAAGTTTTACCCTTATAAATTAATATACTTAAAATTAGTGTGTGATATTCACATAATATATATATATATATTAAATTCAATATAATATTGTTTATATTCACCCAATATATTTGACATACATAACATAAGTACAAACCCAATTTTACACATAAAATAATTTATTCTTATAATAGAAATTTTACATCTTTTTAATAGAGAACCCATTTTAAATCAATTTTTTGGAAATTTTATAGGTTTAATATGTCAGAATACAAATAATATTTTTCCTTATATGAATAAAAATTATTCTATGGTGAATTTTTGGTATTTTTCTACGATGTTTTATTTTTTAATGAATAGTGAAAAATATTGAATTTTAGTTCAAAATTTCTTTTTCTTATGATTTATTGATAAATATAAAATATATTTTAAATTGGTTTTAAATTTTTATTATATCATATTTATATAAATTGATCCAAATTATGTCATTTTAATCAATTTCAATTAGAAATTTTCAATTAAAACATAGCACACTTTCAGATGTTTTTACTTTAAAAACTCGTATTGTCATCCTGTATGCGGGATTAAATTTAAATTATTTTTCTGAAAAATCTATTATTAAAAATTATAAAATATGATTCCATATTTTTAATCAGTATAATTTATATTTTATTATTAGGTAAACATTGTTTTTGATGAAAATTATTATCAAAAGTATTGAAAATTATTTTCTATAATTAAGGTAAAATAAAGATTAATAAGGGACTAAACCTTAATCTTAAGAGCCAAAATGAACTTGAAGCTTTTCCAAGATCAATTGGATGGACATATTAATACACTATATTACATTGTATATACCCTTTCCATTATTGGATCCACATTCAATGGAAAAAAACGTGGATGTAATTTGTTCCCCCAAATTTACTAGAATGTCACTCCTCCACTATAAAAAGGCCTTCATTCCTCTTGATTCCTCACACATCTCAATCCACTTTTTTTCAATCAATATATTCCAAAATATCTCCTGAATACTCATCCCCATAAACTATAACCCTCACCTTGGTCATAAAACCATCCAATGTGTGCCTTTGGTTCAAACCAAAGGGAGTTAGTGATTAAGAGGTAACATGTTTACTTTAGATAATTACTTTTATTTCCATCATCCACCCAAAAAACATTTATTATTCCATAATTTTATAATACATAATTTATCATAAATATATTAGGATGTTTTTATTTTAATTTTCATTCCTACACTTAAACAAACTTCCATTTAATGGGTAATAAACATACTATTTCTATGTACGACAAACTACCGTCTCATGAAACGATGATTGTTCATTTAATACATTACCAACATTCATGGTGGTCCATTATTATGGACACTATATCTATATATGATATTTATAATTTCTTTATACTTATGTAAATATTTTATAAAATATACCTCTATAAATTCCAAATTTGGTAAATGAGATAACATCATTTGTGAAAGTGTGGACTACTGCCCCTCAAAGCGATCTGAATCGTTCACACTATACATGGAGTGTATAAGGGATGATTTTAATAAAACTATGTGACATATATAACATATATATGATCATATAATTATAATATACATATTTACCATTTTTTTATTATTATTTTAGTACACAAATGAAATGAAATGGCATTCTTGTATACGTACGACCTACCATCACTATGATCAGTGCACCTAATTTCTTATCTTCAGATGTTATGGAAAATTAAAATACAAATGTAATGAATATATATAACAATTAAATCATGTTTTATATTCTTCATATGTTTATATCATTATCTATGTAATAGTAACGACAAATGACAAGTCAAAACATACATTAGAAAACTTGGAATTTGACAACTGAAATAGTTAAAATAGTTAATAATGTGTCATAAAACAGGTAATAAATTATTATAAGAAATTAATATATGATATTATAAACAAGTTTATTGTCTGTTTATAAGTTATTAACACATATTAAACACTTATAATGTAGGATAATGACCACATAACAAAAAGAAATTTTAAGGTAATTTATTCGTTTCTCTCTTTTTTTGTGAGGCGTATGCCATTAACAACACATACTCATTTTGTGTGGTGTACCTACTTACCATTTTGATATAATATATCATTAATAATAATATATTCATTCTCTTTAAATATTTTATTTTATAATATTTTATTTTGGTTTTTATAATTAATATGTTATAAAAATGGTTAGTGAATGTTGTATAGATTTATATTCCATTAAGGATAATTTGTTATTATGCACCAATTTACTTTTATTGGGTGTAGATACATCATTCTGACATGTTATATCACAAATCTATTTATAATAATGATATTATAAGTTTAATTTAATAATATTCAATCAGTTGGATTATGATTTAATATTTTCATAGTGGTATGAGACACTTTGGAATGATTAAAGATTATTCTCCAAAAGACTATTGTTAATAATCATCTCTGCAATCTCAAAACACTTTTTTATTGTCAAATTTTCCTTGACAAAATAATTTTATTTTAATCATTTCTATTTGGAAATTTTATTGAATATCTATATTTTAATATTATGTATATTATTATTTCCTAAATTTAATATAAACTTATATATGGTCTTTAATTTGATAGTTATTTGATTAACTAGTGAATTATTGATAAATATACATCCAATATTAATTAAGGATATATGATGATAATGAAAAGTGATTATTAAATAAATTTTTTATTCGATAGATGATATATACTTTGGACTAGTAGCCACGGGTGGGGCCCAGTAATAGATAACCCCCGATGGATCGGTAGTCTCCTGAGGAAAATTCATTTGACAAATCAAAATAGGTTAAACTGACTTGAGAATAAATAGTGATGGTAATCTATATCACGTGAATGATACATGGAATCCAATATTAAATCATTTTCTTCATTTTTGTCATCATTTTTATACTTGATATTTCTCATGAATATATCAATGGATTAATTTAATTTAAAGTCCATTGATTAAAGTGTAGGTGTTTTCTGTTTCATACCATGCCATATTATTTTTTCATTATATCTGTATTTGAATGCAATGTTATATCTGTTATTTTACATTCCATTTATTCTAATTGATTCATTATTGTTTCTATTTTATTTACCTTATTGAGAATTTGAGATCACTGTTATTATGTTTCCTTTTCCCTTAGTTATGACGATGAATTATTTTAATAAGCAATCAAGGATACAGTTCGTTTACTTTTATTATGTGGCATGATTTTATTTTATATTTTAAAATTTATTATGGGTTTCATGTATGTAATATTGATTTCCAAGAATTAGAATCTAATAATTCCTCTACGATTTTATTCCTTATAATCATCCAATGTAATAAAATAATGCACCAACTATGGTCTTCTAGAGTCTGAGCATTGTAGTTGTTATCAATGAAAGTTTATTGAAGATAAGTATACACGAATATTATAGAATTTTCGTAAGGTTGAAATTATGTCGGTATTCTTAGAAATACATCCCTCTCTGGACATTACAAGTGGACATGGTTCTAGAACATATGTACCTAGGAGTAAAAACTCTTACAAGGTGTGTCAAGCCTTACTTAGTGTAACATGGTACATAAAAATAATCCTTACTATGTACCTAGTTGTAAAATCTAATGGGGTACTCTTAGGATAGTTTTCATATTCATTACCTACCATTATGATGGATTTAAAAGTAAGGATTTTGTTAAAGAAAACATGTTTAGGAATAGGAGGAAACTACACATAAATTTATCAATTTATGTTAATATTTTTCTAGTTTTGATAAGATACATTATGATATGATCTAACTGATTGTATGAAATCATTTATAAATTATTCCTATTATAAAAAATGGGAACCACACCGATGCACGCGATCCAAAGAGTAAGATGGATAAAATTTTTAATTGACTCTATACAATATTTCTAATGGAAATAGTATCCCAATCATTTTTATCCTATGGAGACATAGTTTAATGTGATAATGAACTAGTTAATGAGTTATCCACTTCATATGTCTTAGATAGAATCCACATTAACGACAGGCCATCTGAGCACCATGAGAAAGGGAGCGAGTCAAAGAAGATGAAGGGATGGAAGGATTTTCCCACATGTGATAACTGTGTAAAGAAACACTATGGAACATTATTGAAGGGAATGAGAGTTTTTTATATGTGTGGAGAATAATTCCACCATGTTCATGATTGAAATAGAACAAAAGAATGTTACAATGTCTAATGCTTCCACTGCATGGAGATGGTGAACTATACAAATCAATATCTCATGAATCAAAGGAATATACCCCAGATAATGTTTCTAGATAATGGTCGAGTAATTCTATTGTCATAGATGAAGGGAAATAATTAATATTAAAATTCAATAATAATGTGATTTGAATATTTTAACAGTGATATATAGGTTATAAGAATTATGGAATATATGGGTATGTACTGTAGTACTTTTTCGTTAAGGTTGTGAGATCATGTGATTAGTTATACAAAAGAAAAAATATTAGTACAAAGTTAATTTTTTTTTTGGAAAAAACTGGGTTGAGAAAACGAGAACCCTAAATATTTTCATAATGTTAAGATAATGATGAAGATGTGATTTATTTGGAAAAGTGATTGATACCATGGAACTCATTAATTAATTCTTGAAAAGTGGTATATGCTTTAGTTGGTGGAGTTTACAACACATTTTGATTTATGTAATATATCCAATAACATGTGTCTTACATAAATAATAAGAAATAAAGAATGTTTCTAAATGGGTTTTATGGTGATTTTAGTTATTATCATTTTTAAGAGGATGTAAGATGAATTTATTCAAATGTTTGGAATGTGAAAATTTAGAGTCGGTTAATGTCGATTAAAGTATATTGATATTTTATTTTTTGAAATTCAGAGACTATACTTACAAGAAGTTGGATCAATACAATTTATGAATAATTTTACCATTTATGAAATGGTTTAAGTTTTTCTTTGGTTATTATTTTGGATATCGGTGTATTACTTCACCCTATGATAAAAATTATGCTAAGAGAATAAGTAGAAATATATCAAGGGTCAACTATGGGATAATATTTTGTATAAGAAATAGAAAAATATTCTTACTTATATATAGTATAATAATTCCCCACCTATAGGTAAAATGGTCTTCAAACAAAAGTTTTTTTCCCTACTGTACTTATTTTGGGATGGAATCAATGACATTTATTCAGACATATGGTTTATGGTTTTATGGTCAGAAACATTCATATAAAACATTTCTATATCACTCCCCATTAGAAATTGATTTTTATATTTTTCTACCATATCCATGTTTTCATTTCTCGCGAATGTACTCCTAGTTGGGAACCTAGTTACGAGACAATTGTACTTTCCTTTCTCCTTAATTAATAAGTTATTTTACTAACACTATTTACAATGTCGTGTTTTATATAATATTTATTTTTCAAATATCAATCCCTTGATTACCAAATTAAATTTTAAATTTGGAGGACTCAATTTAATTAAGGTTGGGAGAATGTAACACCCTGAAATTCTAAAATAAGAACATAGTATTTTATAGCTTGTATGACCTGAAACACCATGCACGTAAGAAAATATAATATAACAATAATTTTAAATATATTTACATTCTAAAATAAATTAAATATAATCTATGGCTTCCTTTACATGTGATACAGAATTAGTGTGTGATATACGGTACAAATCGTTTCTTCGATGGCTTATGTTACATGCAATACTGAGTTTTACCAATCCACAATATATTATTAAAATATTATTATTTAATATAATAAGATATAATAATCTAGCGATTATGAATTTTATTAACTAAATTATGAAAATATATGGGTTTAAAAAATAATACATTGGTAAAAAATTAATTATAAATGAATTTTAGAGAAAATTAAAAATAAAGGGTATATTTTTAGAAAACTATTTTTATCCTAACAAAGTTTTTTACCATAATAAATTATATTATTTTAAAATAGTGAATGATATAAATATAATATATATATATATATATTATGTATTAAATATTTTTTATTCATTCCACAAATTTGATAAAAATAATATATGAACAAACCCAATTTAACACGTAAAATACTATATTTTTAAAATATCACTTTTGTCACCTTCTAACAGAGAATAAATTTCAAAACTAATTTTTGGCACTATTATATTTGTAATATTTCAAATAAAACTTTATATTTGAAATCCGGACATAAAAATCAGGTTCAGGATAATTTTTGGGTACTTTTATGTGAAGTTCCATTTTTTCAATGAGTAGTGAAAAAACTGAATTTTTGTACAAAATTTATTTTCCAATTGATTTACTTATAAAGATAACTGATTTTTTTAAATTTGGTTTTAGTTTTTAATTGGGAAATATTTTTAACAATTAATATAATTAAGGTCATTTTAATCAATTACACTTTGAAATAAACTATTGAAACATAGTAAATGATCGGACGTTTTAACTTAAAAGATCCTCATTGTCGTCCTATCAACAGGATTAAATTTAAATTAATTCATGCCACATGTATTATTATAATTTTAAAAAATGGATTTAATATTTGTAAACTAATTAATTTATAGTTCATAATATGTTCAACAAATTATTTTACTAAAAACATTATTTAATGTAATTAAAATTAATAAAAATGATTAAGGTAATGTTGAGCTTTATAAGGAACTAAATATTAATCTTAAGGGCCGAAATTAGCTTGAAACATATCCTAGATCCATTTGATGGAAATATTTCGACCATATTATCCATGTTATATTTATTTTGGTATATTATTTTATCCACATTCAATGGAAAAATGTGGGTGGAATTCCCTTTCCCAAAATTTACAAGAGTGTCACTCCTCATCCACTATAAAATGGTCTCCACACATCCCACTTCCTCAAACCTATTTGGACAAATAATATTGACAAATATATACTAAAATATATCATAGAAATCCTTTTCCTCAACCTATAAGCATCAAATTGGTCATAAATACTTCAAACGAATCCCTTTCATAAATCTAAAAGGAGTTACCCGTTTAAGAGGCAACATATTTACTTAAAAACATTATTTATAATTCTATTTTACAACCACAAAAATATTTTTATTATATGATTTTATAAAAAATAGTATCTAAAATATTATTGGTTGTTTTTATGTGTTCTACCTTAACATAGAAACACTTCCATCAAATGGGTAATAAATATAATATTTCTATATACAGTGAACTTGCACCTCCTGAAATGATGATTGTTAATTTTTTCTGATAAAAACATAAATGATTGTCCATTATTATATAAATTCAACATATATATGATAGATATTATATCTATAATGTTTTTATAGTTATTGTTTTTATAATTAATACCTCTATAATTTTCATTTTTAAAAAATTCGATAACATTATTTACTAAAATGTGGACTATCACCCCTTATAGCGATGTGACACATTCACTCTATACATGGAATGTATCAAGGATGTTTTTAATAAACCATTATAATATATATAATATATATATGTGATAATGTAATTATAATATACATATGTATAATTTATATTTCATTCTCTTAGTACAACTATGAAATGAAAGTACTGTTCATGCGTACGTACGACCTACCAACTCAATAAACATTGTACTTGATTTCTTTTCAGCAAATATTATGTCCAAATATTAATATATATTTACTGAATGTATGTAATCATTACTTAATTATTTACATTCTGGTAGTATTAAATTGAGACTTATTTAATAGTAACAACAAATAACAAGTCAAAAATACATGGGAAATCTAGGCATTTCACAACTGAAATAGTTAATATAATTAGATTGATAAAAAATTGGTAATAAAATGTCATAATAAGTTAATGTGTTACATTATAAACATTAGTATGGTTCTGGAATAATTTAGTAAAATATTTTAAACCACTATATAGTAGAATAAATACCACATAACAAAAAGGAAGATTATTTTATGTGATTCTTATCTCACTTTTCTTTCTAAGAGGCGTATTCCATTAACACAAATTACTTATATTGTATGGTGTAACTAATGACCCTTTTGATATAATATATCATTAATAATTTTATATTCATGTTATTTAAACTTTCCATGTGATGATAATTAATTTTGGGTATTCCAATGCATTTGTTTCCATAGTGGTAAAGGAATTTCATCTCAATTTACATTCTATTGAGACGTATTTGTTATTATAAACCAAATAAATTTTATTTTGTTTATATACCTCTTATATCATGTTATATCATTAATATATTTACTAGAAGGATTTTATAAGTTCAATATAATATTATTCCTTCACGGTTATTATAATATAATGTTTCAAAATGGTGTGGGACACTATGAAATGTTTAAAGATAATATTCCTAAAGAATGTTCTTAATAGTTATCATTTCAATCTCACTTTAATTTGTGATTATTAACATTATCTTGAAACAGTAAATTTATATTAATATATTTTTGTGGAAATATAATATAATATATATATTTTCATACAATGGATATTATTATTTCCAAAATTGAATATAATTTTAAATATGGTGTATGACTTGAAAGTTATTTGATTAACTGGGGATTTGTTAATAAATTTGTATCATTTATTCAATATGAATGTTTTATAATAAGGAATATTTATTATTAGTTAAACAAATAGTTTTATATATCATGAATACTTTGTACTAGAAGTCATGGGTAGGTCCTGGTTATTGATAGCCCCTAGATGCATTAGTAGTCTCACGAGACGAATCAACTGGTGAAGTGAAAAGTGTTTAAACTATCTAGAGAATATATCTTTATGACATAATATATCATGTGCTAGAAAAAATAATTTGAATATTTAATCATTAAATTTTTTATAGTTTTCATTTTTACCCATGATATTTCATGTCAACATTTCTATGGATTCATTTCATTTTTAGTTCATTGAATAAATTGTAGGCGATTTCATTTTCATCCCTTTCCATATTTATTTTTCCTTATATAGTAATTTTAATTGAATGTGAAATAATTTATTTAATATACCATTTATTTTCATTGATTCATTATTGATTCCATTCTACTTACCCTAACTATGAATTTGATCTTACCCTTATTATATTTATTTTCACCAGGTTATTAAGAAGAAATATTTGAATAAGCATTCAAGGATGCAGCTTATTCCATTTTATTATGTATCATGCTTGAATTTTATATGTACCAATATATTATGGGTATCATGTATGTAATATATAATTCCATGACTATAAAACTAATTAGTACTTTGGGATTTTATTCCTTGTAATCATGTCAATATAATATAATAAGGCACCGACTTCAGGGTTCTAGGGATGGAGTGTTACAAAAGACATGGGTAGAGCCTATGGAGTATGTTCATGGAGCATGTCCAAAGTGATTCCATGAATTCTAGATCCAAAGAGTTCAATTTAATTTGAATATGATGAAAATTAGATCGATGGAGTAGAAATTTCCGTGGCATCCTACAAAATCAGGATGATCAATATAGAATTTTCCAAGGAATCCACTACCAAAGTAAAAATATCCCTGGAATCCAACGGAATCAAGATCATAAGAGTAGAAATTTCTGAGGAACCATCTACCATTATCAATTAATCATCCCATTTCATAACCCATTTTTTGTCACTTAAATACCATGAGTTCATCCTACCCATTCAATATTTTCCAATTTCACAATTTACCCATTTTATCATATGTATTCACATTCAAATGTGTAATGAAACTTCTCCTATAACTCATTTAATTTACCTAAATATAATGGTAGGATAATTAGACCCCAATGGTTGTCAAATCATACAAAAAGATAGGAACAAAAACCATGGGTGGATTAGGATGAGGTGAATGACCACCAACAATATAATAGTTCTAAAAGGAAAACCTAAACATGTTCTAATAAATTTAATTAGGATATTTCAATTAATTATAGGTGAAATTCTAGAAGGTATGAAGTGGATCACATTTAAAGAAGGTATATTAATCACATATTATTAAGGTAAAGGTATAGACCACCTAAAATGTTTTTTAAGAACACTCATCTAGTATAAGATCCTAACTCATCCCAAATTGGAATAAAATGGAAGAATTAAATATTTCTATTCAAATAGTGAATATTTTTATTCCCTAAAATAAAAACCTTGATGAAATGAACAATGATTAAAGGAATTTCATGGGAAGAAATCACTGGTGCTTATCCAACAAGGAAAATAAATTTCAAATAGAAGTATTGATTGAAGAGTTATGAAAAATACTAGTCTTACAATTCAACAGATCTCCCCCAAGATAACAAGTCATTATTGTAGTAGATAGGGAAAATAAGGATATGGCGAAAACATAAATGAAGTAATGGAAAAATGATATTTTGAATAAAAAAATGGGTCATAATTTTTTTCCAAACAGTTAGACGAACATTGTGCCATAGATACACACATCTCTACCTCAACACTCACCTCACACTATTCATGACCATAGTTTTGAATACAATGTACAAACTATGATTTTAATCTTTGTTAAAATTAAATAGAAATTAGCATAGGAATGCGCCCCTAGTTTCATGGTTTCCTATTACCACAAAGTCCTACTCTGGCCACTAAAATTCCTCGCATGGTTAACTTAAACTGTGGGTCCAATGTAGTATTATTTCACATAAGCATGTGGCAAAGCTGCCTCTTCCAAAAGACCTAGTTTTAAGCTTTGAAAAAGCCCCAAAACCCCCAAAACTCTGGTGGCCCCATTGTGCACTCACACTATATAAAAACCAAGCCTTTAAACTAGAATTCAAAAGGCCCAGACCCCATGGAAAACCTAATATCTTATATTTGGTGACAATTTTCATAATAATGACATTTATCTTATTAAAATTTACAAAATCCAAATTGTGACACTATTGAATATAATATCATTCAATTTGTTTTGAATAATGATAATAGAAGATCAATTTAGTTTTAAATAATTTTCAAAAATATTAATTACATATTTTTATCATAGAATTTTTTTTAATTTATTTATGGTGAAATAATTGCTTCAAATTCTTACGCAACACCAACACTATGATCATACGAACATAAAAAAATATAGTAAATAATTTAAAATAAAATCTAAAAGTAATATTATTTGAGTGATTTAAAGTTTCCCAACAAAATTTAAAATAAATATCAAATACCAGATATCATATAATGGTCCCTATTTTAATTACATCTTAATCTTACTAAATATAAATTCCAAATTAATTAATAATGTCAAAATTGATGTCAATGAAATTGTAAGTTAAATAATATTTTATTAAATTGTTTAAAAACATATAAATATTGATATAGGATATTTAAGATTACAAATGGTCTAAGATTTCATTCATTGTCCATTTATGAGACTATTTATACCTTAGTATTAAAATAATAACCGTTTAATATTTAATAATTTATTACCCTAGTTGAAGTTAAAATTTGTTATTTAGAGTGTTAAACCAAAATATATGATTTACAATCATAAATTAACATATATAAATTTTACTGGGATATTATATAATTAATCATTTGTCTTTATATTCAAATAAATACAATTTTGGAAGCATTTTACATGAATTATAAACAAATTACTTTATAATATTTCATGGATTTCCAAAAACAACGTTAATTATAATTTATAGTAAATAAATATTTTTTTAAATGATTTAAAATTGAAAAAATAATCGTCTTTCTAGTCGAGTGAATGTGATATGGTTGTAAATATAAACCAATTTCCAATTGTGGATGAATTTTACATATATATTAAATTTCATGACCCCTAAATAGTAAAAAATCATTGATATCATGGTAATTTTCCAACTGGTTAACATGGGTTAAAAAACGATAAGTGTAAAAAATCACCTAATCATATCCAAATTTTATTTTTTGAGATTATTTACACATATAATAATTATATATTTTAATTATATTAATTTTTAACCACCTTAAAATGAAATTTATTTTATATTAATCTAATAATTTTTTATTTTAAACACTGTCGATCCCCTCACTTATAAAAGAGATCCTTCAATACTAAAATCTAAAAACTCAAATAATTATTTTTTTAGAAAATAAATACTCAAATACATTAATAGAACATCTAAATACATTATAAAGATTATATTTTGGGCAGAATACCGACCATAGGTTACTTATGTTGTAAAATAATAGAGGTTATTAGAAAAAGTGGTATATCTTTTAACCAAAGGTTTTAGTATTATTTATCATTATATCTTATTCTAGTCCACAGATTAAAAACTAAAATAATAAAATACCTTTCTTATATATATTGATATTCTATTATGTTAATGAAATAATCTATATTTATATTCTCTTATATTAAATGGGAAATGAAATGATTATTCGTGTGTATGATTGACTACCTCCATGCGAACTGATGTCTCTCATTTTCCATCACTCACTCTCACATATAATTATAATGAAAGTTGTAATATATAAATAGGTAGATTCCATCTTCTAGGAGATTTTTTAAGATTATGGATTAATATGATAAATGGAGTGGACAACAAACCAAATGAGAAAATCGTGGTGTTTTTCTTCCTTCGAAATACCCAAGAAGGTGCATGGGCATTATTGAAAGAATCCTAGGAATTCATCAAAATCATTCTACCATGACCTATTTTTGGGCTCTTATTTCTCCTAGGAGGATCCGAGTTAACCACATTTATGATATTTTTAAATTGACATAAAATACATCAACAATTGGAATAATTAATTCTCCTCTTTGGGGGGTGATTACTCTCATTAATATTGTGTTTTATTTAATCCCCATACACATACTATCTATTATTAAGGCACCTAGGTCATTCATTAACATACAAGAGTCCATATTAAATTCTTTCCTTTTGGATGGTCATGGTGAAGGTGTATGTAGATGGGTCTCTTGGATCATATTAGTGAAGTTTCTAAAACATGGAGACATTAATGTGAGAAGCGTGAGTGAGACCATGTTCTTATTACATGGTTAGTTGGCCTAGGAAGTTATTTATGGCCAAAACTTTTGGAGTCATTTAATGAGGGGAATATATGGATTTTGGATCAAGGAGAATGGAAAGAGGTCTACCCCATGTTAGATCTCTCTCTGCATCCATGTGTCGCCTCTCCGAGAACACTCCCAATGGATCATCAGGTAAGGGGACTCCAACACCTGGGAGTGCAAGTGGGGTAGTATATTATATGGCTTCCCAGGATGTCTAACTCTCAACCTCTTAATTAAAGGGGTCACCCTTCATCCATCCTTTCCCAAGGCAATTATTATCCCCTCCCAAGAGGCTCTGTTTCATGATATTTTCCTAGATGAGTCCATGGTCATGTGAATCTTCAAGGGGTCTCCTTCAAGAAGGTTCTTAGCCAGAGAAAAAAGGAAGGCCAATTTTAGGCACACAGCTACGAGCCCCTTTGTTAGTGTTCTTTATTTCAATTACCTCCTAGACATGTTCAATTTTCTTATCTAGATAGTCATATCCAATGATATCCCAACGAAGACGACCATTAAGGACAAATTCTTTCCACTTTTCTCAAGATGGATCTATTTTTTCAGCACCCAAAGAGGAAACATAAATCCACCTCTTCCTCAAAAGTGACTAGGATATCCAATTATGTAATTATATGGGAGAGTTAATAGATATTTTGGAGATAATTTCAACTCTTCTGAAGTTATATTAGAAATGGTACATAGGACCCTCTGACAAACATGACTAATATGGCCGAAATATTATCCTCACTACCAGTTTTTGGTGCATTTGGTAGGCTCACAACCATTCAAGGCACCACGGTATCACCCCTCTCCCCATAGTTTCCTTAATAAAACCAGGATCCTTATCGTTGAGACAACTATTCTTCATAATAACCACAAGATGAGTCCTTCACTTAGTCATTACTCCATCAATTTATGCTCTCAGATCACTGCACCCCTTATGATGCCCGACTCATGGGCAAGATGGCACCCTCTCTCTCACGGGCTCAAACTCAACACTGACGAAGCTTGCACCTCGGGTGGAACATGGGGAGGAGGGGATGTTTGGGACACTTATGACTTAGTTGTCCCTGGTTTCAATACCCATTATAGGGCCGGTGACCCTCTTGTAGTAGAGATCAATCCCATGTACAAGGACTTAGAGATTTTCTCTATAAGGGATCTCCTCATTTCTACAGTGGATATAGATTCAAAAAACATTTGTATCTCCCTTAAGGGAGATATATCTCTTCCTTGGAAGATCACCTATCTCAATAAAAAATTCAAGGCCCTTTTCTCCCATGACGCTGAGATTCTTCAGATGTGGCATGAGGGTAACTGACTTACTGACTTCTTGGCCTCTAGAGAGATCCTTGACCAACCTCTTTTGATGATCAACTCCATTGGATCACGTCTTTTGGGCGACATGGTCATTGCTATCGGTGATGCTATTGGTCTTCACTCCTTCAGACCTCCTTGATTTTCCTTTTTGTATTTGATGTTGGCTATTGGCCTATACTGTTCTTGTAATTTATTTTGAATAAATAAAAAATTAATTAAGCAGTATATTCTTTCATTTCTATATATTGAAAAATGGCCACGTTGTCCGTGCTAAGGTGGATTACAATCTTTAAGAATTGATGAATTTTTTTTCCTCACCACATCACTTGAAACATATATATGAAATGTCTAAAAAGATAATATGATATTTATTATATAATAATTTTTAAAATAAAAAATATTTCTTTTTTTTGTTCCATCATTTTTGCTGAAAAATTGAAATGTTACTCATTCTTATGTGTGCCTTATCATCTCCATGATTGTTAAAAAAGCTTTTTTCATAACAATATTTAATGGGTTTTATAACAGTTTCATTAGTAAATAAAAAATCATGTTTATTTCTTGATTATTATGCTATTTATGATTGAACAATGATCTATTTGACCACAATCAATGCAATGAGTCTGTTTCAAAATTATGAACATAACATCCTCAAAACCCCTGATATAAAATTTACATAATAAGTAATTTAATAATTCAATAAAATAATTTAAATAAATTATTCAAGTATGATTGTTTATAAAATGATAAGGTTATTAAGAAATACAATATTTATATTTGTTTATTATATGTGATTTAATGAATATATATAGAAATTTTGGGCTATAATTAGTGTATTTTGTATAAATTTCCCTTCACTGAAGCATTTTTTATTTTTCTGAACATTATTTATTTTATGTGGTTTATAAGTTTCCCATTTTATATTTTATATCAATAATAAATCATAATTAATGGTATTTTATGTTACAATTTAGGTTATTTTATGAAAATGGGTTTCATTGGGAAGTTACCATATTGATAAGAAATTTCTTAAATCAATTTACTATAATTAGGTTATAACTCCACTTTATTGAATATGTTATGCCATGATTTTGTGAAAATTTATCTCCAATTTTATTAATATATATTTCAACTATATTTATAAGGATTTACATATTTTCACATAATCTCCTCATATATTAATTATCACATCCAATGTTTTGATCTTTTCAAGGGTTTCTTTATCTCGATCTCATTTTCTATGAAATTGTTTTGTTGGTGAGTAAGACTTTATTTTACAGTGCACATAATAACTCATGAATAAATTCTAAAACATTACTCTATGAAATTAATTGTATTTATTAAGTCATGTCTTATTATTTATTTAAACGAATGTTGATTTCAAATTTTAACAATGTATTAAAGGTTTTATGTTAAAAAATCATTTCTTTTTAGGGTTTATATGATCAAGGTTGAATTATTGGAAACCATATAATATTATTTTCTTGAACCACATATGCTTTATTATTCTCCATTTATGAATATGGATTACATTTTTAGTTTCCATTTCATCCCTTATTTATTAAATAAACATCATGAAATTTGTTTGTAAGTGGTACTGAGCTTGAATATTTTATTAGAACGGTAATCATCATTTTCCATATCCATGTTTTCAAAAAAAAGTAAAGGATTTTTTAATTTAAATAAAAATTAATTCATAATGAATGTTTAACTTTATTTATAATATGTTTTAATATAATCATTATAGTTGTTTTCCAAACAAGTCATTTTTGACTTTTGAAAAAAGTGTCGAAGGAATGTTTTCTTTTAACATATACAACATGAATTAGTTTTCTCACATGTATGACCATTATTTTTTTAATCATCCTTTACATTTTCTTATTTTTATGTTCAAATAAAATATTTTCCCAATAGTTAGTAAATTTGTATAAAATATTAATCAATGAAAATTCCATTTTTCATTATTTTTCAAATAAATGTTCTAATGTTCATTTAAATTATTTTTCGTCTATATAATCTTCCATTAATGGTTCCTCTACATCACTAGAATTGTGATACTATGATACAATCCATATTAATTCTCTAGATAGATTGAAATTGTTGTTTGAATGATATTTTCATGAAACTCATTTCTTTTCCATGGGTTAATAAATCTATAATGGAATGATGGATGTCTTCAATGGAGTTATATTGAAATGTGAATTCTTATAAAATATTTAATCATCATTGAATATTAGAAATTACTTATGATGATAAGTGTGTCCGAAACAAAATATGTGGATGGTTGAGATAAATATAACTTATTAGAATGGGTGAGCCAGATATAGATCTCCAATACAGTGCGCAATGATGAAAAAGTTAACTAAATATAAGCAAATACTTTATGATGGGTTTAACCAATTATGTTGACACTCCTAAGAGATTATGGGTATTGTATTTGTAGGTTTATCCCATATTTAATGGTTAGTGTATGTTTTCTCTGAAGATAATGTTCTATGATACCAGATATTTTACTTATGTTTTCTATGAGTTTTAAATGGTTCCATTTATCAAGATTAACATCACATGGAACATGATTGTTTTTCACAAGTCTTTCATTCAATAAAGTTTAGGTCATGTATCATGATTTATTATCTATATTATTGTTCATATGAATTTGATTATGTTTTGATTATTCATATTGATTATGTCATTATACCCTTATTCTCATCTTGTTCTCATTGATGAAATTCAACCGTCAATTCCTATGTTTGCACTTATAAATCATTTCTTCTCACACATATTTTGTTTCCTTTTACTCATTATATGAAGAAAGATGATACATTATTTTTGTTTAGAATTGATAAATTTCTAAGAAACATTGTGGGTGATTTGGTTGACATAAAATGGATGATTAAATTCTAGGTATAGTGGGGAAAATCTCCTTTAAAGACATCAGTAATGTTATTCATGAGTTTATAATATTTCTATAATACTTTAATCCTAAAGTATATTTACCCATTTAAGTGATTTAATATTATTAGTTTGATGTTATATTTTTTTTGAAATGTTCAAATTGGGTTAAATTTATCGGTATCAAATCCAAAAATGTAATGATAATGTTATATCAATAGATCCCAGAGTGCAGTTCAAGGATAACACATTTAATATCAAATTAAATGTTTTGAAAATTTTTAAGATTATGATTTTTTAATGCGAGGTTAAAATAAGAATATCAGCATGTGTTTATAATAATATAGTTTATCAGAAGTTTAGAGGTGTAGAAACCGTCTCTTAAGGTTTCATTTGATGTTAATTTTAGTAGTTTAATAATATTTTGGGAGATGCTTTATTAAGATAAGGTATAAGTAACCTTTATGGTTAATATAAAGGATTATTTTAGGAGAATTACAACTATTTTTTTGGGATGTAAGATGAAATTTATAAGAAAATTTTTTATGATAATGTTTCATAATTATGAGGTTATTAAATTTAATTAGGATATTGTTTTTATTTTTGGAATGATCTATGTTAAACAATTGGTGTAATTATTGAATGTTTGACTTATATTTATTATTTATTCATATGAAGTGTTATAAATGTTTGATATTATCTTATCTTATGAAGTCCATTTATGTTTGGTTAATTTAGAATAATAATAGGTTTAACTCTCTATCATTTTTTAGATTATATGATTTGATAGAATTTAATTTTCGTGCCTCAATTATGAAAAATTTATCATGAGTACTCATTATTTTTAGAAAAAGCAGAGATTGTGGTGGAATTTGATTAAAAGATTAAATTCTACATGTAATGTTATTATATTTTCTTACGTTATGCCTCCTGATGGTAAATTAACTTCTCAAATCTAGAAAAATGACTAGTAGAGAAAACTTTTTACTATTCCCTTCAATTCAAATAAATTGATTGTCTTTTTGAAAAGTCATTAGTTTAGAGATTTTTGGTTGTTATATTTCTCATGAACATGTATTTATTATGATGAATGATCTATATCACTCTATATCATTATCAATACATTAATTTTCATCTATATCCATATATTCACTCCCTAGAAATGTTCTCCTTTTGGGAAACCTAGTTATGTTTTATTCTAGATGAGATTCGTATTTTCCTCTACCTATTTTAAGGGGATATTTTGCTAAACCGTTTTATGATGTTTGTTTTCAACAAAGGTATTTTTTAAACCATTTATAACTGTAATCATGTTTAAATTATCAGGAAAATTGATTAATGTTATGGGGGGTAATATCTATATATTTTAAAAGGACACTAGGTTTGGTAACATATACAAGATGCAACACATAGCTTAAATTAACCATGAAATATTATTAATTAAAAATTTAAGATATAAAATAGCTATTAAATTAATAGTTATAAATATTATTAATAAAATTTTGAAATATAAATAAATTTTACACTCAATTAAATAAAGTTATTAATTATTCTGAGAAAATCACTTCATTTTTTAGAAAATTCAATTAATGTTTCAAAATTACTTTTTCTTAAAAAAAGGTTTTATTACCTTTGTGGGTAAATATTATAATTAATTTCAAAAAAATGTAGAATATGTATTTGAAAAATATAATGTGAATTTTTATGTCAACATTTATAAATATGATTACAATAATTTTTTGGATTGTTTTTGAAAAAATTTATTTTTTAAATGAATTCTAAAAAATAGTAATTTTTATTGAATTTTGTATTTTCTTTCAAGTTTTCATATTGTCACAATCTATATTAAATTAATTTTAAAATTTATATCGTTAATTTTGATTAAAATTAATCCATTATGTTCTATTGTAATCATTATTATACTTGAATTGTTTATAAAAAAATTTAATCATAAAATTTCATTTAAAAACCGGTTTTCATTTTGTTTTGCATTTCTATTTTAAATTAATTTCATCGAGTTATATAAATTTATTCTTGAAAAGTGAAATTTGTGTTGGGTATTAGAAGATTCCACTATGGAAAATATTTCCATTTTATTTTTGTTCATTATAAATAGTAGATGGGGTAAATATTTGTAACAAAAGTAAGGGAAATATAGATATATTTTGGACAAAACCAAGATATAATCTCTCCAAAATAATGAAAAACATTTCTTTAATTATTATTATTGGAAAAAATCAAACATACCCCTCTTAAATTCAATTTTACGACATTTTTGGGTTTTTACCTTTATAATGACAATTATATTATTTTATGTAATGAATATTTAAAAATCCCCCCCTCTTGATATTAATATATTTAAAAATATTTATACAAGGAAAAAAAGGGATAATTTTGTTCATAGAAGATTTCATAAAATAAGAATTAATTTTTTTTATAATATTATTTTTTTAATTTTTATTAATGAGAAAATTACATTAAATTCTTTTTCTACATTGATACAGTTCTTGTATAAGATGTCAAAAAATAATGTAAATGATTTAAAAACTCAAAAAGTAATATTTTCTAAGTGATTTAATGTCTACCAAGATGTATCAATTTAATTATAATATGTTAGATGTGTTTTAAAATGTTTATATTTTAATTTCATTATCATCTTTATGGATTCAATTTCAAACTGATGAATTGAGTAAAAACATTAATGATATTTTTTATTGAATAATAATTTATTTAATAATTTAAAAATCATAAAATTCCACTAATAGGAAATGAATGATCATAAATGGTCTAAAAGTTTATAACTTTTTAAAATATAATACATTTTTCATCTTATATTTATAATTATAACAATTTAAAATTGAAAATGTCATTACACTTGTTAATGTTTAAATTGGTTAACAAAGGGGTTAAACCAAATGACAAGATTAACAATGATATTTAAAATTTAATAAATTTTATTGTGAATTTATATTAATAAAATTTCATCCTAATAATATAATATATGTAATTTTAAATGATTTTACATGAGTTAGACACATATTACCATATAATATTTCATGTATTTCCAAAAATGACTTAAATGATATTTTGTAATAAAGTCTATTTTATTAAATGATTAAAATTGTCATAAAAATAATATATTTGATAAAGTAAATGGGATAACGTTTAAAATATAAACCATGATGCTTTTAGGGGTCAATTATTATGTTATAGTAAACTTCATAAACCATAAATTGTAAAATAAAACATTAATATCCCTGTAAATGTCAAAAGGATTAACATACGGTGGAAAAAATAAGGGTGTAAAATTTAACTAAAATTGTAAAACAATTATTGGATCAGATTATATTGACTCGTCATCATAATATATTATAAATATATTAATTTTCATCCACATGAACATGGAAAACATTTTATATGAATTTAATACTTTAAGTAATTCTAAGAGTGCACATTACCTCGCTTGTAAAAGGTAACACACTCCCCTCTCCCATAAACTCATAGTGAATGATTTTTTTTCATAAATGAACATCTCAAATACCTTCATGACATCCATATTCATGTTCAATAGTACTTATTTTTTGTAAAAAAACCATGTAGGTCCTAAGGTGAAAATAAAATTAGGTTGTCAGTAGTAGTAGTATAGCTTTTTGAAAAATGTTTCAGATTTATTTCCTCTTAGACGTCCATGAAATGTTATTTAACCATGATAAAATAATAATGATAATATATTATATATAATTATACGTTACCATTTTAATTTCATAACCTATATCCATACCATCTTCCCAAAAATGGTAAATTAAACCATTTTTCGAGTGTACGGAAGACTACCACATCACAAATCAAAGTAATTAATTTTCCATCATTGCCTCTTAAAAATATTAATAATTATTTATTTAATATATAAAAATTATACTCATGAAATAAAATCAATTCCTTAAATATAAAATATAATCTATTTTCTTGCCTTTTTATCCATTAAAAATGATAATTTTGTTCATGCATACATATTGATTATCATTTATAATAGGTGATGTGATTCATTATTCCGCACAACATAAAATACATTGTATATAAAAAGTTTTTGAATATTTAAAAATATATATATGATATAATAATCCTTATATAAATATAAAATATTACTTTGTTTATTTCTATCATGTTTGTTGAATAATGGAATCGTTACTCATACTTACATATAACCTATTATTAACAAGATTGTAATGTAATTCATTTATCATAACCATCATTAATGGTTTGTTTTTATAGTTTTATTAGTGTATAAAAATAATAATTATTTAGTTATTATTATAATGGATATTATGTATCACTCACCCCTTTGAATATGTTCAAGATGCCAAAGACGTTTTATAATTTTGAATCGGATGTCCTCAAAACACCTAATGCATACATTATATATTATTTTATTATACATCTAATTAAAATAAATGAAATAAATTATTTATTTTTAAGAGAATATAATTTTAAATGTTATTAGTAAATTTAATAATTTACGTTATTTAATTATATATGATTAAAAGGATATACATTAAATGTACAGACTCATGGTAAGGAATTTGATCTCAATGTTCCATAGTTGATCTATATTTTAATGTTATCAACCTAATTTATTTTATATGTTTTACATATTTACTTTTATATATTTTATATAAGTATAAATTAAAAATTAGTGTTATTCTATGTTAAAAATCATGTTCATTCAGCAAAGGGGTTATGATTCAGAAGTAACCAAAGTAGTAAGAAGTTTCATAACTAATTTTCTTTTAATTTGGTTATAAATAAACTTCCTTGACTTTATTAGAACATCATACTGTGTGAATTGATATTTATAATTTTTTTTATCCATTTACACTGGTTTTATTTATATTTATATATGTTCACATAATCACATCCTTGATTAATTATCGCTTCAAAAGATACGATCTTTGAAAGGATTTTCATTGTCTTGGTCTCATTTTTCAAAGACATATTTCATGTCTAGTACTGTGATCTACATTAATGGTGTAATTACTACCTCATATATTAATTTTTATTCAAGAATTCATGAGGTTAATTTTATTTAAATATCAATGTTATATTATTTCACTAAATGATTATTTATTTTGAATGTTAGTATATAGATAAATGTTTTATGATACATTCTCATTATTTTGTGATTGTTTATATTAAATATTCATTTTTGAAAAAAGAATATTTTATTTTTTTGTATAATAAATCTCCTTTATTATTATCTATTATGAATTTTATATAAATTTTTATCTTTGATTTCCACAATACTTTATTAAACAAACATAAGGATTTTCTTGTAAGGTATACATATCTTTTATATTCTTATAGATCAAGAATATTTTTCATTTGTATCCACATTTTTAGAAATGTTTTCATATATTTTTTTAAAAACACTTGAATGATTTATAAATGTAATTTTCTAGTATACTTTAATCTATTTATTGTGGTTTGAAAATTAATCTTAAAAAATGTTTCATAAACCAGTCATTTTTAACATTTTATAAAATTATGAAAGGAATGTTTTCATTTTACGTATACGATATGATAGTATTTTCCCACTATCAAGAATGTTCATATAAAATTTTTAGTTATTAATAGTGCGATATAATTTATAATTATATGATCACTCCATGAGTGGATACACCTCCAGAGTGGGACACAAACAACTATTCCAAGTGGCATCCCTTTCCATATGAAGCATTTAGGCGGAGAGTCATATTTTGTCTATTATTCACATGAAAGAGTTCCCAAGGATAAGATAACTTTATTTACTTATGTTACTAACTGTAGTGACCTAAATATTTTATACAGAAACATTATATCATTTAGTTGATTATTCAATAAATTTCTTAAATATATGCTGCATGACCATTACGTATTAATGTTTTTGTAAACCAGATACAAAATCTTATTATTCCATGAAATATCTTCAACATCTCCCATAAAGATCTTCCAATAATGTACTATGGATATAAATTAAACTAAAAAACCATTATACATATCCTTGGGAAAGGAATCATAATAAATTGAGATTTCAAATGCTCAGTAATGGTAAATACGGGAGGAATCAATAATGTATAATTGGAAAACATAAGATTAGAATAAGTGCATGATATCACAAAAATAGTTTACAATGATCATAAAAATATATCACGGATAATAACATGAATCCTGACATAATAATTTCAAAATTCATGTCTCATAATGATGAAAATTTATTTTAAATCTATCATGAACTATAAGATTTATAAAAGTGTATCCCTAATATACGTATAGAACCATTTCATATTTCAGTGATAACTATCAAGAAAATAAAATAAATGTGGATAAAAAATCCATAAAAATTTCTCATATCATATTGGATTTGTAATCACCTCCTTAATCATATAGTGGAACAAGTACATTGACTTGTTTCCCATAACTGGTAAACACCGTCAACATTCATCCCATAATTATCCCATGAAATATATAACACTTCCAAATTCATTAGAAGGGATATATAATTCTATGATCACCTATAACATATTGGATAACATATATATGTGTACCAAAATATCATAAAACATTCATCATATCATGATATCATAACCCATGAAAATAGAATTTGTTTCATAATAATCTCATAAATTATTCATATCATAACCCATGGAAAATAAACAGGATTTGTAAATATTTCGTCATCATAAACATAAACCGTATCAAGAACTAATAAGAATGGTATCTATGGATCATATCACCAATAAATATTAGGTAACATACAATGTTGTTATATTAGATGAAAAATTCCTTTAAATTATTATTTGAATCATTTCTTGCGGAAAATTCCCTTTCAACTTTGAAATCAAATATTTAAAATCAAAAAAATTCAAAATATTAAAGAATGAATAGTATTTGAAAAGAACCCAAGACAAATGTAATGGAAATATCAAATAATCTAGTCACCATGGGGGAATGAAAATAAGTTTATGTCATATAGTTAAAAGAAAATCTTCTTTTCACACCTTCATAAAAAAAGTCAAAATGAACCTCATTTATAAAATGAAAAAAATATTTCTTTTTAAAACATTCAAAATTTCAATCACGGGTAATATTTAATTTACGAAATAATATGGGAATACAAAAAAATCATTAATAAAATATTTATAAAGCAGTGAAATGAATGGAATGGTTTTTTTATTAAAGAGATAAATAAATATGGTTTTCTTAAAAACATTATTTCAATCTCTTGATTACATAAAAATAAGAAATTTAATGAAAAAAATTATTATTTAAAAATTAATTAAGGAGTAAAAAATGAAATGGATTTATTATATAAGAATGTTACAATTTCATTAATTTAAATTAAACCACAACTAATCCTGATTAAAAATAGGATTGAAATAAAAGAACTATTTTGGGTGATAACTTCTTTGTTTTTCCGGCCTGTTTCAGTTATTCTGTCCTTTTCCGTGTATATTGACCCTAATTACATAATATCCAAAATTTTAATCATCATATAAATATCATTTATATTCTTTATATATATATATATATTGATTCTTCCATAAAATTTAGAGATAGAAAAATGAACTACATTATTTATTGATATAGTAAGTTGTATGTGTGCATGAACGTTTGTTTTATATTTCAATGGATGGAGAGAAAGAATGGTAAATAATAATTGGAACATATAGAATCATTATTATATCATATTTATGATATAAATTTATTTATTCATTTTTATTACCATTCATACAATGTAGGGATAAAAATTGATTCACATCACTTCATATTGGTGGTAGTCCACATGTCAACATAAGAAACATTTTCATTTTACAATGATTTATAAGGTAAGAATTTTTATATGATATTATAATTATAAAATAATATTAATGTCATAATTATTATATAAAAATTTATAACCTGTCATAATAACCATCCATGAAAGATATTGATGGAAAATGAATGATATTTCACTATTGAGATGGTAAGACATACGTATGCCCGAGTGATACTTTCAGTTCAAATTTGATGGAAATTGGGTAATTAAAGGTTTATTTATAATAATAGTAATATTTTAGATGATTTATTATAAATAATATATAATTATAAGAATAATTTTAAATATTTAACGTAGTTAATATCAATAATTAAATCGAGTTATTGGTTAAGGTGATTACATTTTCTTTGAATAAACTACATTAAAAAAACATATTAAGGACCCTAGGGTTTGTATTTTTGGAATAATGTAACCTATATAATGTAGATAAGGATGTTCAAAAGATAATTTTTTAGGTTTTTGTAAATTCAGAATGTTCAATATAGTATAATTATGATAAAGGAGGGGTTCATATTATAAGTGACAGGGAGTACACACTTGGAATTTATTAAAATATAAAAATATAAATAAGCCATTAAAAAAATGGCTCCAAATGGAAATTAATTCAAATAAAAAAATTATAGGATTAAAATAAACCCAAAATATGATATTTAAATAGGTTTCAATGTCATTTTAAGAATTATCTTTTTGATTAATCTCTTGGTTAACCAATTTAAACTATTACCATGGTAATATCTTATCCAATATTAAAGGGTTAAGAATTTTACCATAAATTTACTAGTAAATCATAAATGGAACATAGTTGATATTTTAAACTATATTCCATTGACTTGTCCGAATGTAAGATTTTTTAAAAAAACATTTAAATCATTTAATAAAATATTATTTTTTACAAAAATTTTTAATGTCAATTTTGGAAGTATTCATTTAATTTGACATTTAATATAGTAAGAGAAATACTTTTTTTAATATAATACTGCTAAGAATTATTAATATGTCCAATATATGAAAAAAATTTATAGAACACAACTATTTATTTAAATTGTATTAATTTTAATTTTTTTGAAATCATTTATTATTTATTAACTAAATAAACACTATATTGGCATTGCGTAATCATTTAATATAATTATTCAATAATTAGAAATTAAAAATAAATTACCATAACAGAAAAACAATTTGTACATAAAATTAAATTTTAAAACTAAATAGAAAATATTTTTACCCTTATAGAAATATATTTGAGATATTAAAGTCAATAGTGTGAAATTGTTTATTTATTCTTTTTTTAATGTCATATAATGGTCGTAATCAATGAAATATTGAACTAGGTGGCCATATATTCTATTAATGTATGGAAATGACCACATTACTCTAATAAAATAGAAATAGGGATATTTTTAAGGATATTTGAATGCCTTATCATTATTGTTCTCAATCATAGTAACTTTATTTACCTTTTATCAAGGTAATAAATTTTAACACTTTTATTATTCATATTGACAAAAAAATAAAATGGGTATATTTATCAAATTTGATCCTATTGATTATAAATATTTATTTAATTTTATGAACTTCATTTTACATTACTAGAGGAAATTAACTACAGATAAAAACATAAAACAAAATAAAAATCAAATTTTTAGAAAAAAAATTACTTTCTATATAAAAACGGTTTTTTGAAAAATACACAAATAAAACTGATTCTAAATAAATTAATTGGATTTTAAAAAAATATAATATAAATAATAAAAATTTTAGACCATTTAAAAATAAAATAACAAATTTTAAATACATGAATCTAAATTACGGTTTTCAAAAAACAATTATATTTTTCATTATTCATTCGAAAACCATTCTTTTCAAAAAAAATAAAAAATTTAACCATAATAATCATACATGATAATTTAAAAAATGATTTTTTATAAATTAATTATTTTAAAAATTACATAATTAATTATATTATTCATGCAAAAAATTTAATATTTCTCATATAAAAATTGTTTTTGAAGCATATAATTACTACTAAACATTGAGTTATGATTTATTATGAATTATTCATTTTTTGAATTATTTAATATATATATAAATATCCATCATAATTTTATTATTCCAATTAAAACCTCTAATTATAATTTCTAGGCTATAATAGTAACATTTAAATAGTATTTTTATAATAAATCACTGTTTTTAATCATGTTTTTAAGGGAAATGAAAGCTACCTTAAAATTAATATAATTAATAGATAATATATTGTAAAATATTTTTGTTTTGTATTTAACCCCCTTAAAAATTTTGTATCATCAAAATTTTATCTTGGTAAGAAAATTTTAAATATTTGAAAATATATTTACTAAAAACCCCCCAACAAACAGATAGATAATAAATCATCCTATAAAATGGAAAGTGGGAAATATAGAGGTTACCTCAAGTACCATATATTTGGGGTTTCTAGAAAAGGAGAACATTTTTTAGAAGTTAAAATATTTACATGGGAGTTAAATTACCATTTAAAGACTAATATATTTTTATAGATAAAATTTTCATGATAAAGGTAACAACCACAAAATCCAAAATGAGCATGAAGTGAAATGAACATAAATTCTTAAGAAAGGAAGTTAACAGTATGCCCTTTTTAGTTTAAGAAACATTTCTAGAAGTTTAGAGACTATTGTATTTTTTTTTAAAAGGTTGGGGCCGAAGCCTCATTTTTATTAATAAAGCAAAGCAAAGACCTCTTTTAACTAGGTAGAGGGAGACCCATTACATAGCCCGAAGACCCAGTGGGCTTGAAGCCCAATACATAGCCCGTAGGCCCAAATTTTTGGCCAAATTCCTATTCTGTGAATAGTAACCCGGCTGCTACTGTACCCGCTACAGTAGCGCCACCGCTACAGTACCCTGCCGCCGCTACAGTACCCGCCGATCAACAGTACCGCCGCTGCTACATTACCCGCTACAGTACTGCTACAGTAACCTGCGCCCAATGGGTTTTGAACCCCCATTTTTCATGTAGTATTACGGGGTGCTTACCACTAATCCAAACCCCAACTACATTAGAGACTATTGTATGATCAATATAGATAACTTGAAAAAATATATACATTAAATTTCCTTCAATATGATAAAAAATTTATACTTTGGTTGTTCTTGAATCCATTTAAACTTAATCTATGAGCCTAATAAATAAATATTAAATATGAAAATTTTAAACAATTGAATCTCTAAAATAAAATTCTAATGGATCACATAAGATATAAAATATTAACAATTAATTCCCCTAGTATTTACTAAATTAGAAGTGGTAATCATATTGAAAGATAATATCCAAAATGAATAAACATTCATATAATTAAATAATACATTATTATAAATAAAAAAAATAAAAAATAGGTTCAACTTAGATAATTTTATAAATAACCATATATCCCGAATAATCCAAATAAACTCAATACTAATAAAAATGAAAATCAAATGTGATCTCATACCATATAGATTATATCCCCAGAATTTTAATTACATTGTTTCCAGATAGACTTTCATGAAAAATCATTTTTAAACATAAATGTTAAATATATATCAAAAAAATGAAGCATCTCCAAAAATATCATCTATCTCTAGGAAAAATCACTCTATAATATTATTTTATTGTGAACATCGTCAAAATATAGTTAATCAAATATATATACTAAACTAAAAGGTAATCCTTTTCTTGGCCATAAATATCTCAAAAATATATCATTATCAATGAATTTAATTACAACCATAAAAATTATAAATATCCCACTATCCAATAGAATATAATTAATATAAAAACTAATCATACATATAACCAATGGTTTATTGATACCTCAATAAATTATTCTTCCAAAAACCAAGAAACAGTTTCATATCACGCTAAACTACCATCACTTAAAACCTTAAAAGTGGTATCTATGCCTTTTAAATTATGATCATCCTTAAACTTATAAACCCATGATGGTTTCCATAACTCGTACATCAACCTCATATAAAATAATTTATCCTTAATTTTTTTCTACAATCTAGATTCCTGAAATAAAATCACAGCCTATTGAATATTTTCAATAAATAAAAAATACAACAAACGAAGTTAAAGATGACATAAATTACTTTTTCATAAAATCACAAAATAATTTCAAGGTTACCAATAATGTATCTTTTACATAATTAATGTAAAAAATATATTTATTCCAAATAAACATAATCACCTTACATCTAAGTTAATTTTATTCGTTATCGGTACCATTCAATATGTTATTGCAAATACTATAAGGAAAAATTTTAAAAAGTAATCCATAAATGCTTCATGAATCTTATAACTAGATTATCATCGATATAATTCTTATACAACATAATTATTTAATCCCAATAAATAAACACTTGAACACTTTTACTTTAGAAATTTTCATTTCATAGGTCCTTCCTTGATCTAGGTAGTAACACTTATGATAAAACATTTAATCAAGTAATGTCCATATTCCAGACACATAAGGAATTTAAAACTAAACGAAATGATAGGATGAACTTCATATAACACCATCAAAATCTTCAATTTTATATTAAAATTACATTTTATATTGTATTCTTGTAAAAAACCCCTATATTATTGTTCCTTTTATATATTCGCATAAGCTATTCTTCCCACATACATGAAATATAGAAAATTGAGTCATTACCCATCGATAGTCATCATGAAACACCATTTTTCTATTTTTTACCATGTCATGAAACTCACCCATGTTAAGTTTGTTAATCATATAATAATATAGAATATTAGGTATTATCACAATGTTTCATGTTACAGGTCATGTTATAATTTGTTGTTCAGTAAGAATATCAATTATTTTTTTCACTTTCATTGTGAACATGATTCCTTAATGATTTCTCCATTTAAAAAATTATAAAAAACATAGTGTGATAAACAATAATCAAAGGAAAAACAACATAATGATTAAATTTCATTTATACCTTTTCTAAATCATGAAAACATTTTTTCTATAAAAAAAAATTACTTTTATCCTAGTTTATCCATGGTTATCATCTCTTCAAATACTTTATAATGGATTATAAATAAAATTTCATTTAAACCAATCATATACCCTAGGAGTTTCAATCCTCATTTGGATTAAGGGAACAGTCATTATGAAATAGAATGATAGATGAGATTGTATCAACCAATTATTTTTGGGGTTAATACCACTAGATTCATCCCTATGAAAACTAAATTAACTTTTAGTATCTATAAATGTATGTATTGGTAGTAAAAACACATAATCCATTATTTACCAACAATTTAGGATGGTATCATATACTTCTAGTTATCCCCGATGTTTTCACCATAGTTATATAATATTAATCTCTAAATATTTACTAAACCTTTCCATCAACAAAAACTATGGAATTATGGACTTATTAACAGTGGGATATAATTAATACCTATTAGAGAACTCCATGGGTGGGAAAAGCTCATGGATAAGACTCTTACCATCATCCCAGTGGTATAACTTTCCTCTTGCAGCGATGTGTGGTGATTTATTCTCTTTCTAATGTTCATATGTAGGAGTTATCGAATATATAATCCCTTCCATTTCCTCTAATAATAACTATAATGACTAGAGAATTTCATATATAAATATAATATATTATTGGATGAATATTATAAACATTTAAAAAATATAAAAATGACAAATATAATGTTTTTGTTTCATTGGAGACTAGATATAGAATCATATTATTCCCTGAAATATCTTATAAATATCTCTCAATGATCATCTCATAAAGTACACTTCATATAAATAACCAACTTAAACCTTTATTCATAACCTGTAAAAAAGAAACATAAGATATAGTGAGTTGATATACTAATTAATTTTATGTATTGTATGTATAAATCACTTATCATATAAAAGGATAATATAAGAATAAGGGTTTATGTTCATGCACATAATAGAGAAAGTTCATACCCAAAATATTATGGATCATAACATGATTATTATGATACGAATTTATCATTTTAAATTAAATGAATCATAAGAGTGATAGATATCCATATATCATTTTATGAACCATAAATTAGTTTCATAAAAGTGTGCAAAAAAATTGGTATAGAACCATTCCATATTACAAAATAAAATTCCAATTCCATCAAATAATAGTAGAAAATGTATGAATTCTTGTTTCACATATCGTAATGTATTAGGTATCACCACCTAAAATATAAGGCCACATCCTTAAACATTATATAATTATGAGTTTATGTTAACAAATTAAATTGTTTCACATTTAGGATATTACTAGGTTTAGAGTCTTAGATAATTAAACCATAACTCATACAGAAATAAATCATAAATTACAAAGTGGTCACTTCCGACCAGTGACCATTTTTACCATAATATAAAACTTTTAAAATAAATCAAGATCAATTTTCATGAAAAATCTTCATGAATTTCAACATGACCTCTCAATTTCCCTTACCCATCCATAAAACATATAATTAATTTTAAATAACATGGGATGAGAACAGAAGATCAGTAAGGGATATAAAAATAAAACAACCCATTATTTCAATAACAACTTTAAAACACCTGAAAAACAATTATCTTGAGAACCAAACATTTTACCCATAAAGAGAAATATCATTCCTTAAAAATAACATTTACTATTCCTATTGAAAATAAATTATTTCAATGAAAACTCATTACAATACATAGAAAATTACAATAATTACCTTAAAAATTAATCACATAGAACCCTTAAAAAAGAATTTCAGGATTCGTGTACATTGGAATAACCATACAACCGATATACGATATAATTCTCTGGAGAATATAATCATTACCCAATGCATTGAAGACCTATTTTGTAACGAACCCGGTGGGCCTAAAGCCCAACCAAACTCGGCCACGCCCGAGCCCAGCCCTCTGGCAGATAGCAGACCCCCACCCTGAGGCAGATAACAGGCCCCCACCTCAGACCGGCCGAGATAACACGTGGCAGGAACTCTCCCCTGCCTGGGGGGGATTTAATAGGCCTCCCCCACAACTCGAACCGGTGACCACAGGCTTAAAGGCCAACAGGGAAGCGTTACGAGTACCATTGATCCATTGGCCCAGTGGTACTCGTAACGCTTCCCGGTTGGCCTTTAAGTCTGTGGTCACGGGTTCGAGTTGCGGGGGAGGCGTTATCATCCTGAATAATATAATCATTTGAATTATTAAATTTCTAGAGAACAATTTTATGTTTTATTATTCATTTTATACCACGTATTATCAAGTTACCATAATCAAAAAATTATTTAATTTTCCATCGAAAATGAAGACGATATTTGGTTCTTGAGTCCCAAATAAAGTTGTTATGATGTCTATAGACAAATTTGTCATTAGTCCATAATATCAAGAATAATATTCATATTAGTATTATAATTATTATAGATCAGTAATTATTTGAAATCAAACAATTATGTATGTTTATGAAAAAGGAACTACGTTATACTCATGGAGACTATGAGTTGTATGTACATAGGAGTAACATTTCCATTTTTCAATGATCATTATAGAAAGATGGTAAGTATCAATTTACCTTTAAATAATGATAATATTATCATTAATATCATATTAATCATTTAAATTTATTTATATATTTCATCCATGTTATGTGATGATAAACGAATCGCATTACTTCGTAGAGGCGATACTCGCACGTACACACAAATGACATTATCGTTTTTATATGCATGAAAAGATAAAAAAATAAATGATATATTATCATTTATTAATAATAAATATGTCATGATTATCATATATAATAATTACTTCCATAATTTTAACCTGTATTGAGAGAAGGTGATGGAAAACAAATTTCATCCGTTCGTGAGGCGGTAGTCTTCCATACACACAAATGACTAATTATTTTCCAATTTGATGGAATTATAGATTAATTTATATGATGATATTAAAATAATGAAATTTATTTATATGTATTATATTGGAATTATTATTTCATCATTGTTTAAGAAGATTTTAAAAAATTTAATGTTGGAATAAAATAAAAATACTTATTAAAAATTCCTAATTCTTTATTAAAAATCCATCATTGATTAACAAATTAAGACCACTTAAGATTATGTTCAACCTAAAATATTAGATTTATAAATTGGGGAGCTATTATATGAATGTAATTTTAAAATTATTTTCCATAAAAAAATAATTTTTTCAGTATGATTAAATGGGAAGAATATGATCCCTTTTATTAGAGAGGGGAGGGGATTCTTGGAATTTATAAAAATATGTAATTTAAATAAATTAATTTTCTAATATAAAATGACCAGAATAGATTTATTTATAATATATAATAATCAGGGGTCGAAATAAATTCATTTAAAAAAATTAGAAAAGTTTTTATTATTTTTTAATGCTTATATTTTTATTTTTACCCATATTTTTCCCCTTCAACTCTTTCTGCGATAACATGTAATTTAAGATACTTGGGTTAATATAATTTCTATAAAATACATAACGACCCAAAAATGATCCATTTATGACATTTAAAACCTTATCACAATTAGTTAACTGAATTTTAGTTGTTTTAAAATTTTATATCATTTAATAAAATATTTTTCATTTTAAAATATCATTATTGTCAATTATGAGAGTTTATTATTTTGATTTTTTTAAAATAAAACAAGATAAATTCATACAATGATTTATAAAACATCAAAAACATGTAAAATTAATATATTAAAATATTATATGACATTAATTATCTAAAATTATAATTATTTTAATATTATTAATATGCTTTGTTTTATTTTTCCAATAATTATGAAATTATGACATCGTCATTGTGTAAGCATTTAAGAGAATTATTTATTTCTTAAATATTAAGAATAATTTAACCCGATTAATTTAAACATTTTAACCTTTAAATTATTTTTAATATTTAAATATTTATTATAACTACCCCTATATTAAAAATTTTATTTTTATTAAAAGTATAAGTACGTAGTATTAGAGACTTCCTTACAATAAAATACAATAAGGGAAATAAAGTCAAACAAGTTTCTCCAAGAGATCATTAAATAAGACCTAGAATTATTTTTTTTGACAATCACTCATCCAATAATATTATGTAAAGTGTTAGAGTATTTTTCTACTATTTATAATATTATTTTTACCTTTACTATGGTAAAAATATTATTATGTTTTACTATTCATGTTGTCCAAAATGGGACATATTTACTAAATTTGGATGTTATGTTTTCAAATACGTATCCCCTTTGTGAAAATTTAAAATCCATAATGGTATAAAATTAAATTATAAATAAACCCACTAATGGGACGAGAATGTGGGGTTTTCCTTAGAAAATGATCAAAAGATTGAAATTTTTATATATACAAATATAATAACGAAAACATAACTATTAACTAAATTAGTCTAATATATCTATAATTAATACAATTTTTATTTAAAAAAATATTGAAATATAAGTTAATATCATAAATAATTTATATGAAATGAAAGTTTTCAATTAATATGCAATATTTTTCATTATTCATCAAAATATGAAACATATTAGAAAATTACCAAAACCCCAACCAAAGTAAAATTTAAAATTATAATTTTAATAAGAAGATTATTTTTTAAAAAAAAGTATCTAAAATTTTAAAATTTTAGTTTTAAAAAGTGTTCCCCATTAAAATGAGATAATTGTTTTTAAAAAAAATAGTTTTTAAGAGTAAAACATGATTTATCATAAACACAATTTTACATATAATCCCTTTTAATTAAAATTATAATTCAATTCTTATATTATAATAAATATTAAAAATAAGTAATCTACTATTTCATGGGCTATTAAATCCTTCCCAACATTTGGAAATTATGTCCACAATTTTATTTACTTATTAAATAAATAGGGACATGTTTCCCTCATAGAATTTTTATATTCCCATGTTTCCTCTTAGAAAATATGTTTTCCATTGAACCTTAACCTGATGAATCAACTTATTCTATAACACTTTCTCTATGAGTTCAAGAACCTAAACTTGTTGTTCCTTATAATAAATATTCTCTTCCAACTGAACTAATTGACAGTTAAAAAGATGTGTTAAATCCAAAACATATTTACTTATCATTGTAACATGAAATTATTCATTTAAATGTTGTTAATTAAGTGGAAAATCAACTCAATAGAAAAAAAATCAAATTTCTCAATGATTTCATATGGTCCACTAAACAGTGGACACATATTCCCCTTATTACTAAAATGCAATACATTTTTCTACTAACAAACTCTAAGAAATATATAATAACATACCAATAATGAAATATCCTTCCTCTGGTTATCTACATCACTTTTTTACCCGCTCTAAGATGTTCTCATGTGTCACTAAATCAATGGAACATTATCTACCATTTCCTCTTCCTCCTGGAGTCCCATGAACTTCCTTTCTATCACATCATCCCAAAAATATGGTGTCTGACTATGCTTTTCCTAAATTTCTTTAAATTGTGTCATTTGTATACTATAATGAAAACTTTTATTATAAGTAAACTCTACCAATAAAAATTGGTGATCACAACATCCATGGTAATTAATTGAAAAAGAATAAAGAATGTTTTCCATGGTATTAATCGATTACTGAAACTATCCATCAGATTGAGGATGAAAATCCATTATAAAATATTACTCATTACCCATTATAGTATGATTTTCTGACCATAAATTAGATGTGAACTTAGGATCATGGTCTAGTACATTTGAGAGATTCACTTTAGGTAACCTGACTATCACCTTTAGATATAGTTCAAAATGATAATATAAACACAAAATATATAGAGTGGGAAATAAATGTGAAGATTTATTTAATTGATAAATAATAACCCAAGTCACATTATTACCTTAAAAATTATTTGGAAATCCTACCATTAAATTCATTGACATATTCACTCATTTACACTATGGTAATGGAATAGGATAAAGCATACCCTTTAGTAACAATCATTCTATTTTAACATTCTGAAAAGTGAAACACTTCATGATAAATTTAGCAATATCTCTTTTTCATTCCATAAAATCAGTAACACTCCCTAAGGTCTTTTTACATCTTAGTGATTCTTCTATGAATATAGAAATAGAGAACTATAAGATTAAATCAACAAATATTAACCAAACTATGGATCAGAAGGCACACATAATAATTTTCTAAATCCTAAAACACATTATTCATCAATATTATAACAAAGAAACATATCCTTTATAACATATAGTACTTTTTATTACAAATATTGATCAACAATATGAGATCTTTTAATTGTTTCGGATAAATTTAAATTCATTCAAATGTAAAATAAAATAGAGGATATCCTTTCATCCATATAGTCTTGGAAAAAATTTATCTAATCATTAACCAAAGTCTCTAATTCCGAACGTAACATGGTTAAAATAACATTAATTTTTTTTACTCAAAGCATTACCCACATTTTTTATTTTATTTTATATTAATGAATCATCAAATCATAATACATAATAGTACCTGTCATATTATCTATCAAATTTGAAATTATATACTTGTGAATATAAACTAAAAACATTTACGATCAGTATATATTTCACACTTTACTACATAAAAATTATGCCTCTAAATTTTTAACACAAAAAATGAAGCTAACTCCAAATCATAGGCTGGGTAATTTGACTCACGATCTTTCAACAGACATAATGTATAATCAATTACCTAATAATTATTTATTAGGAAACAACGAAATACTTTTAATGAACCATCAAAATAGTTGAAAAATTCACTATTTCTTAAAGGTATGGCTGAAATTAGAGCATTCCACAATATTATTTTCCATTTTTAAATAAATTTTCGTAGTCTTTATTATGACATGAACATCAATACATTTAGAGATAGAAATGACATTATGATATACAATTGAGAAATGTATTCAATAAACTACTTGTAGTAACCTTATAATCCATAAAAACAAAAAATGTCAACAATATTTGTGGGTCCTGATCATTCCCCAATAACAATTATTTTAATAAGATCAATAGATATTCAGTCTTTGAAAAAAAATATGTCAAAGGAAAGAAATGTTTTCCAAACAAAACTCATACTTGATAAATTTCCCATAAAATATATTTTCTTTTACAGTTTTTAAAATACCCCTTAGATTTATTTAATGCTCCTCTTTAGTTTTTGAATATAACAAAACTCCATAAAAACATCTAAAATATTATCCATTAATTCATAAAATTTATATTAATAAGATACATAAACACAATAGGTGGCTTAGATAACCTAAAAACTATAACTAAATATCAATATTGCCCATATATATTCTAAAACAAAGGCCTTATAATTTCTCAATCCTTCAATTTCAATTGATGGTACCCAAACCATAGGTCAAAATTTGAAAAATACCATACTACCTCGATCTAATAAAAAAATCAACATTATAAGGAAGATTATAGTTATTTTAAATTGATTATATTCTAGAATCTACCAAGAAGGTTCAGCCATGGGTTCTAATCCCAGGCCCCGAATTTATTTGAAAAAAACATAGTAAAGATACATCAGATTAATGCGGTTCTTACATGCATATAAATACACCATAAACCAACACAAAACACACTACAGAGTTACCTCTTCCTAGGCCAGCCACAACCCCTGGATCCTCCCCTGTTATTACGCCCTCTTCTCCTTTTCATGCCTTCATTCTCCATCCTATTCGAATAAGAATCCTCATGAGATGGATCCCTATCCTATCTAGGATCATTCTGGTGTGTAATGGGGTGATCATGCAGTTCATCCCCTTTCACTACATTAACCTGCATTGTAATAGGAAACTACTCATGTAGTTCCTCCCCTTGCACCTCTGTGACCTGCTCTGTTTGAGCATCAAACTGAGAAGTAGACTCATTCTCCTTAAATCCCTCAACATCCACTTCAGTAATAGGAATAAATCTTTTGTTGATACAACCTGCATTCTTCAGACCTTCAAGGATTCAGACATCAAAATCAGGGGTATTAATAGTTTCTAACATAGAAAAAAAATTGACATCTGGTTTTATTGGTAGCACCTCTTTATTCTGTACCACCCTTGCCTCATCAGCATCTCTACTCTCCATTTGATACAAGGGAGAGTAGACATGGGACTTTTCAGTGACCTGCATCACTAGGGACATTTTTGCTTCCAGATTTCTTTCCTTGCAAGTAGGAGATTCAGGTGGACAGGCCACCCCTGGATCACTTTGAAAATTTCCAGATTGATGAGTCAAATACAGATTTTATACCTCGTCATCAATCTGCGCTTTTTCTTGGGAAATTTTGTCAACTCTATCCTTTTTTTCATCACCAACTGAAATCCGTCATTATCAACAATCTTCAGCTTGCCCTTAACAAATATAGGAACCATTTCGGCACAGTTATGTTCATGATTAACAAGATCATGAACAACCACCTCATGTTCTGATATATTCCCTTCCTCCTCTCCAATATCAGCCCATGTCTTTTTCTCAGCTCCAACCTTAATACCAGATGAGGACATACTTAAAGAATTATCAGTCTCCATAGGGGCATCAGCAGTGGAATGATGGACATCATCAGACTTGGGCAATCCATGCTGAACAGACTCAACAAAATATGGGGCTGCCATTGGAGGGTCCTTTATCTTGGAGTCATCCTTATAAAGCTTCTTCTTGCACTGATCAGAGGTGTGAGCCAATGATTTACAGAGGGAGCATTTTAAACTCTTACCACATTTTGAATGGATATGACCAATGCATAAACAGGATTTACAAAAGTTAGGTAGCCATTCATAGTGAATGGAGAGCGCTAGATTTATTTCACCCGCAATAAGAAAAACAGTATCAATGAGGACATTAGCCAAATCAATCTCAACAAGGACTCGAGCAAAATGGCTATACTTAGGATGCTCAGTCTCCTTGTCACCCATAATGGGACAGCCAATGGCAGATGCAATTTTCCATAGAATAGATGGATGCCAAAAAACCAGTTTATCCCCCTAATTCGAATCCATGTCTGGGTACAGGAGTTATTGATTGCAAGAGGGATCATCAAAGTATCCCACTGCTAGACCATGATGTAACCCGGTTTCATCGTTATAGGTCGGAAGCTCCATGCCACATTTTGGAATTACATAGAGGGAAAGACAATGTGAAATATACCTCTTCTAATTGTGATCAAATTCCAATCAGTAAATCCCCAGCTCTGTGATAGGTGAGCTCGCACTTCATCAACCCTGACTGGAACATCACTCCGGGTTCTTGAAAATCTGGCCAGAAGAGAGAAACGACATTCCTAAAGCCGCTCTTCCAAAATCTTCAGTCTCACTTCAATGAAAGAAATCGAACCATTTTTTGTGATTCATTTGCTGAGAGAGGCTGATTCATGGAAAGAATCAGAGAAAAACTTATTCCGAGAGGCCAATTCATCTGATTTCCTCTTAGGGTTCATCACCGGCTTCGTTCCATCATTCTTCAACGCATCCATAGGAAACCCAATCCCACCATGCACATCTACTAGCTTTGAAGGAGGGATGAAGACATCCCTCAGATGAAACCATTATCTAATAAATCATGCAATTTATTTTTCAATTCTAACATTTAAACATGATCCCTTCAATAAGGGGGTAAAAATAGGATTAGAATCAGGTACTCAGTAAACAGTAAATTGAACCAATCTATCATAAACAACCAAAGGAAAATAATTTGAAAAAAATTCCATGTATTCCTTTACTAGTGTAACATCACTAATTTAAAAATTCCCATTATTTAAAAAAAAAGTATCTATGAATCTTTCATTTCTATCTCTGATCAATTTCATTGATTCTTGGTAAGTTATCAAAGGCATAAAATCATTAAACACAACTTTCATAGCACTAAAATATATTTTTTTTCTAGATAAAATAAAATCCAATACATACCATGAATTAAATCAAACTCTAATATATATAGTTCAACAAGATTTTCCAGAAATATAATCACACTGATTAAAATAGGTAGATTCATATAAATCTTGTTTTCCATAATACATTCACTTAGAGTTTTAACAAAAATTTCTAGCAAAATTTTATTAGGTGATATTCCCAATTTAATTGAAAATTTCATAAAAATGAAATAATGTGAGGTTCCAGTGTCAAACACGGTATTGGCATAATTTGAATAAATAAGTAGCATACCAGTCACCACATAAATTGATGGCTAAACATGAACTGTAGTAGTAGAAAATGAAATTTCTATACATTTCTATTTCCAAATAGGAAAATGTACATCTTATGATACTATATTTTCACACACATTAGCATAATGAACTGACTCATTATAGCTAAAACATATCATCATTGGATTTATATCTATACCCAATTTATTGATTCATTAGGATTATATTCCTTATTTTTGGACCTTGTGACCATATCATACACATTTGTAAGACTTTCCTTACTTTAGAATACATTCTCAAGGGTGATTTTTACCACCCTTACCACAAGAATGAAACACCATTTTATTACCCCTTATATTTATATGTTTTATGATTCCCTATCACCTACCATCATGACCACCCATTAGTTTCATCATCATGTGGAATATAAGCATCATAAAATTCGAACTCCTCCTTTTCATTGCAAAAAATATTCTTATGGATTTTAAATTCCCAACAATCTAAAGATATTATTATATTTTTTTCAAAATTAAGTAAAACTAATTAACATTTCTATCAATTTCTTGAATAATATATAGTACATACATGGACATTTTTTGGATTTTTTCTTGGTATGGAGCTCTGAAATATTTATATTTTCCCCTCAATTCTAGATTGATTTTTCCATTTGGAGTTGAACAACATTAGGGAAATATTTCTCAAGGAAATGTTCCTTGAATTTTATTCAGTCCATTGAATCAATATCAAATTTTTCTATGGTATTGATAAAAAAAATACACTGTCGATTAGACTCACTATCAAAACGATAAACTAAAATTGTTACCTTTTGATGATATGAACATCCCATGAAATCAAATATATTTTCCAGAGAATTGATCCATCCTTTATTGACCACTGGGTCGGATTTTCCAATGAATGGTGGGGGGATGTTTAATCATGAAATTATCCAAAAAATAAATTTTTATTCATCATATATCAGGTTCCCCCTTTCATAGATACCAATACTATTTATCAGTGAATTCAAATGATCCAAAAAGACATAAAACTATTTTTTCTGATTCTATCCATATATGGATGTTGATTTAGAATGATATCCCACTCTCAGTTCCTTCGGACTGCATCTTTAATATGCCATATGTGGAAAACCTTATTTAACAAACATATTTTAGATGAAGAAAAATGGTATTCTAAAAAGTATAAAACATTTTAACTTTTCAAGGGAATGTTGTTTATATTACCCTAACCTAAAATTCTATCTCAACCAACCACTGATTCTAACTATAATTACCCCACCATAAGCATTAAATAATCTTGAGTTTATATTATTATATTAAATTCATTCCCATTTTGGATATTTTTAGGTTTATAATTACAAATAATTCATCCATAAATCAAACATAAAATATCATAAAATATAATACGGTCAGTTGGAATCATTATCCATTTTTCTATAATATAAAACTTTTTATATAAATCATGATTTATTTTCATAAAAACTCTTCATGAATATCATCTTGACCTCTTCCTTTCGCTTACCCACCCTGAAACCATTTAAATATATTTTTTTAATCATGGGATAAGAAAATAAGCTTAGTAAGGGAACTAAAAGTAAAGGAACTTGTTAGCTAAAAAACATGATAAAATATGAAAATCTCTTTTCATGAAAACATTACATTTTACACATAATGGGAAATATAATGCCATAAAAAGATAATTTATTTTACCTTTTGAAAATAAATTATTTCCAAAAAAATTATTAGAAATCATATAAAATCCAAGTAGTTACCATGGAAAATCATAAAAAATAATTCTTACACAACCCTTATGAAACTCATACATATTGGAATAACTGTATGGATGTCTTACAATATAATTCTTTGGATAATATAATCATTACCCATTGTAATGGGTCACTATCAAGGTGCATCGATCATTTAAGCTACAATTGGATCACACGATTCAATATATGGAACCCATAATTTATAATGCAAAAGGAAAATGATATGAATAAGAAATTATAATTATGAATTTAAAAAAATGTGGTCATGTTTGAGAAAAAATATTTTGATGTGAAACCGTAAAAGGTTATTTTATAAAGAAAGTCCAATTATCAGTTGAGAAACACTTGAATGTTAAAACAAATTAAATATTGTGATTAAATAAAACACTAAATAAAATTCGAATAGGTAAATTATTGATAAATAATTTTAAAAAGTATTTATATAGACCTTATAAAATAATAAAGGTGGAATACGTCAAGAATTGCCTCCTTGAATGGAAATTGAGACCAAATCTCTTACCCTGAGTCTGATTAGTCAAATTTGTCCTTCAAATTATCTAATAAAAATACTTGTATTAATTAATTTCTATCTCTAGAACCTTTTTATAGATTATTATTAATTTCATATCACTTATTATCAAGTTACAAAAACTACTTCATTATTTAAGTTCATGCCGGATGTTTTGATGATATTCAACACATGAGTCCAAAATGATTTTGTTATGATATCTATAGTCAACAAGGTCATTAGTTTGTAATCTCTAGACTAATATTAATGACTTCATTATAATTTTTATAAATCAATTATACTTTAAAATAAAATAGCTATGCATGGTTATGAATAATTAACTATGTTATAATCATGGAGATGGTATGTCGTATGTAAGAATGACTAACATTCCAATTTGTCAATGATCATTTTATAAAATATGTAGGAAAATATTTATCTTTATTGAATCATAATTATAACATTAATATAATATTAATAATTTAAATAAATTTATTTATATCTTCTATGTGATTTGGTGATGAAAAATTAATCACATCACTTTATGAAGGTGATAATTAACATGTACACACGAATGGTGTAATCTTTTCTCTATGCATGAAAATATCTGAAAATAAATGACATATAATCTTTTAATAATTATTTATATGTCATTAAGATCATTTATATGTATTAATTTAATCATTATAACCATTATTGAGATACAATGATGGAAAATGATTCCCATCAGTTCGCGAGTTGGCAGTGTTTTTTACACACGAATGATTAATTATTTTCCTATTTCTTGGATTTGGAGATAGATTTATATGATGATATTAATGTAAAAACATTTAATCATATGAAATATACTGGATTAAATATTTCATCATGGTTGAATATGATTTGAAATAAGTTGAATAAGAAATAAAAAAGAAATAATTAATTGAAAATGAAGCATCTTTATAAAAAATCCTTCATTTCTTAACACCTTATGGCAACAATGATGACGTTACGCATAAAATAATAGATCTATAACATGAGTATGTATTATAAGAATATTTTTGGATATGTATTAGAAGATAAAAATAGGTTTTAATGTGTAATTAAAATAGAAGAATAAATGTATTTTTTAAGAGAGAGGGGTGGGGCACTTTTAGAATTTTTCAAAATATTAAATTAATATACATTAATATTCTTATCTAGAAAGCATAAAACTATTTTATTAGGAATATATATTGATTATGGTATGAAATAAAATTATATAATGAAAATTTGGAAAGATTTTTATATCTTTAAATTATAATTATTTTATTTTAATCCATATTTAACCCCTTCAACTTTTACCCTAACCAAATTTAACTTAGCATTTTAGGGACAATATATTTACCATAAAATGGGAAAATACCCATAAATGAATAATTTATAAAGTTTAAAACTTTATAATAATAATTTTTTGGATTTTGTTTTTCAAAAATATTAAATCGTTTTATAAAATATTATTTATGTTAAAATATTATTAATGTCAATTTTGAACCCATTAATTATTTTGTATTTTACAAAAAAAATACAACAAGATGAATTGAAAATAAATTTTACAAAATATCACAAACATTTCAAATTCATATATAAATTTTATATATGACATTAATAATATAAAAATATAATTATTTTAAAATTGTAATATTATTAATTTGATATTTCAATTAATTAAACAATTACTACAACATCATTGTGTAAGCCTTTAAGATAAATTTTTATTTTCTAAAAATTAAAAATAAATAACCATGATGAATATAAAAATTTTATCTTTCCAATGAATGTTTTTATTCAAAGATATATTCTGGATAACCCAATATTAAAAATTTTATTGTTATTAAAAATATTGGCATGACAACTTTTACTTTTCATTAAAAAATAGTATAAAGAAAATAAAGTCAACTAAGTGGATCCAAGAGATCATAAAATCAGTTCAAGGATGGGTTTTTCTGACACTAACTTATTTAATAGTACTAGTATAAGTTTTACCTAAAATTTATAATATTTATATTATTATTTGTACCATTAATTACATAATTAACACTTAAACATGGTAATAAAAATGCGCATGTTTTATTATTAATATTATCCAAAAAAGTGGCCTATTTCATATATTTGGAGACTATTATATAAATTATGTAATCAATTTTTAAAAATTCAAAACACATAAATAGATAATTTTAATTTTTAATTAATCTCGTAAAAAATATGAGAAAGTGGGTTTTTAAAGTGAAAATGTTCAAAAGATTGAAATGTTTTTGTATCCAATATTAATATAAAAAATATTCAAATGAACAAATATGGATAAATAGATGTATAATTAATCTATTATTACTTTAAAAAAATTAATATACAACATAATATTATAAAATTTTAAGGTGAAAAGGTCATTTTACAATTAAACTACAATATTTTTCACTATTAATGGAAAAATTAAACATATCATAAAAATACCAAAACATTATGAAAAGTAGATTTTGATATTCCTCATTTATAAAATAATTTTATTTTGTAAAATAACCCTTAAAAAGTGTCAAAATTAATTTCTAAAACAACTTCTTCATTAAAAGTGGATAAATTTTTTTAAGAGATATATTATTCTTACATGTAAAAATTGTTTTATTATATTGGTTATTGAATATAGAAACAATTTTTAAAAATTATTTTCTAATTAATAAATATTAATAAACATGAAATATAATTATTCTATTAATATCTTGGTTATTACATATATCCCATTATGGATCACACACATCGACTTTTTTCCCAATGTTGATCCAGTACATCAACCTACATCACACAATTATCGCATAAGATATAAAAATTTACCCAATTCATTGGAAGGATATATAATTATGGACCACCCATCAGATAATTAAAATCATATATATGTGATCCAAAATATCAGAAAACATTCATCATATCATAACACATAATAATTAAATGAGTTTCATAAACAACCCATAAATTCTTCATATCAAAACCCATAAAAAATAAACAAATTTAACAAAAATATCAACATCCTAATAAAATACCATGTATAGAAATTTTAAGACGGTATCAGTGTATCATATCATTATTAAATATTAACTTACATCAAGGGATGACATCATATATTTAAAATTACTTTAAAATATCACTTGGAAAATTTATTGATGAATGTAAACTTTGAACATTGAAATCACTTATTTAAAATATTATTTTTTGAAAGTATGAATAAATGAATCATTTGAAAAAAAATATGGAATAATTTGAAGTAAGTTTTATATAAATGATTTTTCATGATGGTTAGAAAAGTAATTCATCCTCTATTATAAAAAAACCTTCCATTCACTTATTTGTTAAAATTCAAAATTTAACCTATTTAGAAAGTAAAAAATATATTAAATTAATAAAAATTTGTAAAAAATCAATAAATTCTAAAAATTAATTTTTGAAATGAAATTATAATATTAAAGAAATTATTTAAAACATTTTTTGAAAACATAGACATTGAAGAAAAATGTTTTTCATCTAAAGAGAACAATAAAGTATGGATTCCTTAAAAAACATTATTTCTATCACATGAGTACATAAAGAGAGTAAAATAATAGGAAAACATTAATTATATAGAAATAAATAGTGGATAAAAAACAATTAAGAGGTTTATCATATGTGGATCACATAATTATTACAATAAGATTCATGCATAAACAATATTGATTAAAAATATGTTTGATACATAAATACATTACCTAAAGTCTCATTTTTCATCATTGACATTAAAACGTCAAATATAATAAATATATATTTAATATAAATTTATTCTAGAAATATATTAATTTCTATAATACCTTTTATTACTTATTTATGAAATATTATCAATATTTCGTAGACATTTTGTTATTAAAATCATTATTATGGCTGATAACGGCTTCATTTTTCATTCCCATTTTAGTCAAGCAGTCTCGGTCGTTATAATTTGGTCATGGTTAAATACTATACATAACATTATTCCAGAAATAAATCTAATATATATAATATATATAATATATATAATATATATATAGTCATCCATAAAATTTATAGAATGAAAAATGAATAAAACAATTCATGGATACAGAATGTTGAACTCCCGCATGAACGTTGTTTCCATTCATCAACGGATGGAATGAAAGAAAGGTAAAAAATAATTCATCGTTATACTATTATTATATATCAAATATATAATATATATCAATTAAATGTATCATTTTTACTATCCATGTAATGTGATGATGAAAAATAAATCACGTCTCTTCATAGTGGTGGTAATCCACATGTACTCATTAGTGACATTATCATTTTCCAACAGTTTGGAAGGAACGAAGGTAGATATATTTTTTTCAATGAGAAATTATAATTTTTTAATAAATATAATATATAAATATTATACTCATCAAATTAACTATTCATGACAGATAGTTATAGGAAATGAATTGTATCACGACATGGAGGCTGCAATCTATACATACACACGAGTGATACATTTACCTATAATTTCATGGAAATTAGGGTGACTAAAGATGATTTAATTATAATAATAAATTTTCATTCCATTTAATATACAAAATTTAATATTTTATAAATAATATAATATATTTATAAGAGGTAAATTTTGAATTAAAAATAAAGTGACCAGTTAAAATAATTACATCTTCATTAAATTGACTTTTTAGATCCCCACTTAAAGACCCTAATGTTGTATATTTGGGTAGAAAAATAAAATAAAATACAGATTTGTTTATGGATAATACCATTTTTATTTGTTGTTAGATATATAATGGTCAATGTAGTGTAATGAAGAGAAGTTATGGGATCCATTTTACAAGGGACGTAGAGGACATACCTGTAATTTAATAATAGAATAAAATATTATCAAGTCATTCTCAAGAAAATTCTAACAAATCAGACTGAATTAAAATAAAAAAATATTAGGGTCATTAAAAAATCATAAAATAAAATTTAAAAAGGTTTGTTTCATTTTAAACCATATCTTAATTATTAACTTCTTGTTTTTATAGTTTTACCAATAACGATGATAACATATTTTTTAAAAGAAAAATATATAAGAATTTGTAATAAAAAGTTAAAGTGGATCATAAATTGATAATGATTTATATTTCAACTATATTCCTTTATATGGTTCAAGATATTATTTTAATTAATTTTAAATCATTTAATAAAATATCATTTATTATAAATTCTCATTAATGTCATTTTTGTAACAATATATTTAATTTGAGTTTAAATACACAACACGAAAAAACATAATTATAATAGAATAATATAAAACATCCCTGATATGTAATATATATCCAATAAATTCATGTAAAACACTAATTAATAAAAATTTTATCAATTTTAATATTTTTAAAATTGTTTATTTTTTAATTAATTACATGAATACTGTGTTGGCATTGCATAAGTATTTAAGATAATTATTCAATCACTAAAAAATAAAAATAATTTACCCTATTAAAATAGATAATTGATATTTAAAATTAAAATTTAAAATCAAACATAACCTTGGTTTATCCTTATGAAAAAATATTTGGGAAATTATATTCAAGAGAATGAAATTTTATATTTATTATTTTCGTAAAGTAATATATATTCCACAATCCATGAAATAGGGAACTAAGTTGCCATATATTCATGAAATGGTTTTAAATGCTGGAAATACATTCATATCATAATATTAATGTAAAAAAAGAACCATAAACATTAACTAATATTTATTAAAGATCATAATTTTACTTCATTTGTCATTAATGATCTTTTCATGTTTAGATCTTTAGAGAATTAATATATAACTCATGCATAAAAGAATTATATAAATACAATGTGGACACTTCAAACTGTATCTATTTCATTCATAAAACCCAATCATTTAAAATAAAACATATTTTCTTTTCTTGTTTAATATTTATAAATTTCCATTAATCCCATCCTTGAATATATTCTCCCTTATATCCTTTGAAGAAAATTCAAAACATAAGATGATCATAAAAAGCTCAGAAAGGTAAAACTGATCTGGGCTTATTTTTACATAGTTTTACACACACACACACACATATATATATATATATAATTTTAAGTAATTTAATAAATTAATTTGACACTTTTTATAAATAAATTTATTTTTATATTTTTACAAATAAACAAATAAATAAAAAAAAATTTATAATTATTATGTAATTTTAGTCCTTTAAACATTTAATTATTTCATTCTAATTTTTATAGAATTTGTATTCATCAATTTTTAGTGTTTTTCTAAATTTTTTCGTGTTTTAATAAATTGAAATTTTAATTAAATTATCATTAAACTATTTTATTTGAATCTTTCTAACGTAGTTTTCAGTTTAATTCAATATTAATTAATTTATATTCATTAAAATAAAAAAACATTATTAATTTCTATTTTAATAATGTCATTTGTTTTTAAAATGAGTTATGTTATTAAGCTTTAATTTGATAAACAAAAAGTTTTTTTAATCTTATGACTAAATTCAGTTAATTAATGAAAGTGTTATTTTTGTTTTTTATTATGTTTTATTTATAATAGTTTAAGATTATCATAGTTTTATATATTCAATTGATCATATTTATCAAATATTTTTTAAATTATGTTTTAGTTTTAGTTTTATTAATTTGATTTATGCTTTTGTTGGGAAGATAAGATATTAGTCACCGACACAATTTTACACTATTAGTGCCTCACGCACTCACCGATTAACTATATCATTGCTCACTGATCAATTTTTCTTATATTAGTGACTTCACCCTAAAACCTATAGTATTATCTTGCTTCGATCTTTCCCAGTGCCATGTCCTGCTACCGATGACGATGCGCATTAGTGTTGGTCTCATGTTGTATCGGGATCCGTTTTACCTTGGAATCGGTGTTGGTCTCACATTTCATCGGCGTTGGGGAATTACTTTTCTAAAAAAAACTAACAAATGGTGTCTTCATTTTTTTTAACTAATGGTGTATTGTTATTTTTTTCTGGCTGTCATTGTTCCTCTTATCACACTAATGTTGATACCCTTCTCTGCTACTAATACTCCTATCGATTTAATGTCTTATAGTTTTACCCTATTTCCAACAGTCAGCATTAGTCTCACCCTCCATCTCCTACCAACGGCAATCCCCCTACCACACCCCAATCCTCACAATAACAGTTCTCTCTCATAACTCACTGATCCTCCTTTTCTCACACCATTTCTATCCCTTGACACTGATCCTCCTTCAACCGGTCCTCCACTGGTAGATCTACAAGAGAACCTGAAGCCATGATCACTACATTGAATCTGTCACGTCGCGGAGGAGTTGAGCCAGTCATCTGCCACTACAGTACTTGAGAATTCCTTCCATTATGGATTCCCATCCCAGACCCGCCTTCGATTTGATCCAGCACTCGTCGATCTGCATCCACAGGCTAAAGGATCTGTCTTCCGCTGTGGGGTCACAAACTGAATAAACCGATTTCACATGTCTCTCAATTGTTAACCAATCCCTTGATAACCACTATTTCATGTATCCTTGTGTGTGGAACCCCAGAATATGTGTTTTAGGCCACATGATCAGAATCCATGGTTCCACTAAAATCTCGCTGAAAAAAGAAGAATCATGTCGCCTTGAGTTCATGTTGCCGCCTGAGGTGGCCATTACCACTACTATGAAAACCCTATGTTGGTTCTGCTTCGTTGCACTAGATCACATCACTGTTGATAGTATTTGGTGGGGTCTCACTAGTTTCCGGCGGAGGGGATAACTTGTTGTACAAATCAGGACCTGCCTCTGACTTTTGCCGGGGCGAAATAACTCACCCCCGTATAGGGTTGCACCATTTTTGGGGGGGGGGGGAAGGATGAGATAAAAATATAAATAAATTAAAATAATACCACAACAAAAAATTAAACAACATAAATAATAACTAAATTACAACTTCAAACATTAATTATTAAAATTAAAAAATTCACTTAATATAATTAATTTTAATTTGACCGAAGTATGAATTAAATTAACATTTATTAAACCTTAATGAAACTAAATTTATTAATAATTACATTAAAAGTAAATTTAAATATATTATTTTGTTTCATATTAAATATTTTTAATAAAAAAAATACTAATAATAATTTATAAATAATATTAGAATAAATAAACTAACTAATATAAATAATTGAATTTTCGAAATAATAATAAACATAAAAATTATAATTTATATTAATAATAACATAATTTTAAAATATAATTATTAGTTATTAATAATATTAATTTATTAACTTATTAAATAATATCATACTTAAAAAATTATTAATTCTTAACTCTTTTTATTTAACTAATGATTTAAAATATAAATATTTATTTATTTATTATCTAGTTGTTTTTACTGGTTGTTTTGTTCTCTGATGTGTAGGATCACACAAGAGCTAGAAACACATCCATGTATTTCCAACCAACTTGTTTGGAGTTATTTATGATGGAAAAACTAATGCGGCGTGTGGTCCAAAAAAACACGCGTGTGTGAAGAAACTATAAAATAAAAGTTTAAGTTGGTGAAAATAAAGCAGTGATGATGTAATTGAATACGATTGTTTAAAAAATAGAAAGAAGAAGTATATTGGGGAGGATCATTCTTTCCACGATCACAGCAATTGAGAGTGAAAACTCCTAGGAGCACCAATGGAGACATGCTGGAGGCTAAGGAGCCTGAAGGCATAACAACACTTGGGGAGTTTTTCTTCCCTCTGTCCCTAGATTTGTACATTGTTTTCATGTGTTTTTAGTGTAAAAATTTGTATGATCCGAAGCTATAAATTCTTATCATGGGAATTTAATTCTACTGGATTTAATTTTGGATTTATTCACGTACATTTCAAAATTTTTGATTCATAATCAGTAGGTGAGATTGATTATTGATTCTATGTTTAATTGTTATCAACTAAATATCTATTTTCCAAAATCATTAATTCAAGATCAAATGGAGAATTAGATTTTGAAAAAATTTATCAATTATTTTACTGTCAGCAACTTTGGAAACTTATGGCCAGTATATTTCGAATTTTTATTCTTTTTTAATTTTCAATAAAATCAATTATGTTTTGGTGTGGCGAAATCCATTAATTATTCATGTTCCTATTGAATTTCGTGGTGAGGTATATTTTTCATTTTTTCATGATGTTTGATTCAAAAAATGTTGTGAATGAGTAAACCATTTCCACCAGTATATTAAATCCCCTGAGTGTTTTCTGTGATCTTTTCTCCTTTGTCATTGCTTCTCAGAACATTAGTTTGTTGTTTGATCTATAGTTTATTATTACATTAGTTTATTTTTAGTTTCATAGTAAAACTAGTTTTCTCATCTTGTTTTTACCACATATTTAAATAAATAAAAAGATATATATATTATGAATAGGTTTTCCCTACTATCGATAATATAGGGGGTTTAAAATTCAAAAAACATTGTTTTTCTCACCTTCCTTCTATAGGGTTTGACCCTTCACTTTTATACTAGTGTAGGGGTTATAAATATTATTTTGAGGGATGTGATGACCTCTTACGTCATCAAAATTTTTCGTTGTTTTCTAGGAAGGCACGCGTTGAGTGTTCTAATTTTTAGAAAATATAAAAAACATAAAAAACAATTAATAAATCTTCTTCACTTTGAACATTCAATGTTTTTTTGATTTCAAATTTCAGATTGAGCTACTAGATTTTTTTCTGTGTATATTCTGTTTTAGTAAAAAAAATGGAATTTCATGAGCACTTGGTTCATCCTGGATTTATTTGTGTTTATTTTAGAGATTATGGGCCCACTTTTTGGTAGTGTATCTATAACCAGCCACAACAGGCTTTTTACAGTGAAGAGGATGAAAAATTTGAGTCTAATCCTGAATTCCTAGATAAAAATTAATTGAATGAAACCAAATTGGATGTTAGGGAATTTATTTTGAATTTTCGGTATAATCAAACTAATTAAATTAAATTTAAATATACTCAAGAGAAATAATAATGAATGAAAAGATTCGAAAACATGCTCTTAGAAATAAAAATAAGGGTTTTAAAAGAGGAATATTTTGGGATGAGTGAAAAGGAAAATGTTTATAAAAGATTTGAAAATTGAGTTGAAGATGAAATTGATTAAGAACAGAGGAAACATTCCATTTACTTTTAAAATTCTGATTCTAATAAACCAATTTTCCAAATAACCCACTCACTAAATCAAGAAAACAAAATAAAAAATTACATAAAGAACATAAGTTATGTTGAGTTGAAAATTGTTAAAATGAATTAAAATATATTGAAAAAGAAATCCCAGTTCTATTCTTAATTATTAAATTTAAAAAAATCACTTTTTTAGAAATATTGAAAATTTAGTCACTCGGGATGAAGTCAGACTTTAAACTGAAAACCTAAATGTAGAAAACTCTTCACCCAACTTTTCTGACTTTGTGAACAATGAGCCTTAACATGAATGTGAGTATAATCTAAAAGAGAAAATTAAACTGGATAACATGGAATCTTAAACTTTGGAACATGGACTGATAACTTCTCATCCAAATTTTAAAACTCCACACCAATCTATTTCTAAAATGATGTTGGAGGATAAATATGAGGATATTTTCTTTGAGGATATGATATATGATGAAATTTATGTGCATCCCTTTCAGAGTCTTTACATTTAAAAAAAGTGTGTGGAATAGAATGTTATTGTTTCCATTCATAGGGAAAACGGTTTGAATTTGAACATTCTGGAACTTTCCTTTATTGAAGATAATATAAATAGTTTTCCCCATGGGATTAAACTAAAACAATAAATTGACAATGTTTTTTAAAGTGATCCTTTTGAACTAGAATTTGTTGAAGTGGTTAAACACACATTACATGATTTAGGAAGAATTGATTTGTTAGAAGTAGTATGTTATGATTGTAAGTTATCTAATGAGGAACATTTATAATAGATTTATAATATTGGAAAACTAAAATATATTAATAATCAAATTAATTCTCTTCGATGTTTTTCTCTTACACCCTCAACAGAGTTGGGTGAATAATATCTTATAAATAATGATAGGTAGTTAGAGGGGAATGTTCACTTGATTTTTAGTGTTTTTGTTCCTTTTTAGTACACTGTTGTTTCTCCTCTTGAACTCATTAGTCATAACTCACTATCAAGAAACCTTGATTTTGATGTTTAGTTTAGAAAAATAACGGTGAGGATAATGTCACCCCTTTTAAGAACATGATTCGTTGTTGTCCAATCATATAATTGTCAATTGTGTCAAATATAAACATAAATTAGAAGTGGACATCACTATTCCCTCCACTATTAAAGGGTGGATCTTTGGGGTTATTTCAGGCTATGAAGGTTTAATTTAAATTTTCGTAAGTTCAAATACCCAAAAATTTTATTTATTTATTAAATAATTTTGGACTAAACACATTTGGTGGTTCTTATTAAGGAAACCAAATCTATATAGTGACTATGGTTAGTTCTAGGTGAGTATGTCTAGGGATTTTAAAAATTGCACAGTATTTGAGAAAATTAATTATTTTTATTTTGTTTTCAGATAAAAAAATGTAACTAAATAAAGTCTAGTTGAAGGCTTTAAATTTAGTGCTTCATGAGAGTCAACCCATGTTCTTTCATTATTTTCATTATTTTATTGATTTTGTTTTTGAATATATTTTTTATTTACTGTCTTTTATATACTCTGTCTTTACTAGATATTTGTTCTTGGTTTACCTACTCTATATTTTCAGGATGTTGTTGTTGGTGTCATCTAAGGAGTGGAATTCCAATGTTGGAGGATTATTGAAAAAAAATTAACTCATGGAAGTGTCTTAATTTCAGTTTTCATTTTTATACTATTTTTTACATTAATTAATATTCACTGATAACTCACCGTTACAGAGATTGAAATTGAGTCATTGATGTAACGCCCCGATATAATATGAAAAAACATTCTTTTTAATTTCATTAATGTCTTGTTTTGTACGCTACACCAAAAGGATCTTGCACAACACGCATCCCTGACTTCCCTTGCATTACACGCAATCACGACCTTCCTCGATAGCGTGTGTAGTACGCAATACCATGTTTCACTAAACGAGATATTATTATAATATTATTATGAACTAGCAGTTTTGAATAGTAATACCCACTTTTTGAAATTTTATATATTTTATCATTCAAAATGGACTTCATTTTTGTATTCGGAATATCGAAATTAGCTTAGGGTGAAATTTTGGTACTTTTCGGATAACTTTCATATTCTGATGAATAGTGTAAATTAATAAATTTTAATTAAAAAAAACTTTTTTAATCGAAATAATTAATAGTGATAAATTATTAATTTGAGTGGTTTAAAAGTATATTTAGAATATATTTTTACATTTTAATATAATGTTGGTCATTGGATGTAATTTCACATTTAAAGAAGACATAAACAAGTGTCAATCTTCTGATAGTTATTATCTCTTAAAAACACGATATTTGTTTTGACGACATGAATTAATTTTTAAATTAGTTAATTTAACTGATATGTTTTGAATTTGGTAAAATAGACATCATTTTTGAATTCATAATATCAAATATATCTTAGGCCTAATTTTTGGTATTTTTCTGGAAACTATCATTTTTTATGAATAATGAAACCACTAAGTGGTTGTTAAAAAACTGAATTTTTCATAAAACATAATTTAACCGCTTCTCTGAATGGAATTTCAAAAATCTGAGAAACACGATTAATATCAGGGACTAAAATGTGGTTCAATGAGATGAAAATAATTTTTGGTGAATAGTAACTTTTTACTTTGTTTTACCACAGTTAAAAGTAAATAGGGTAATTAATGGTAAAAGTGTTATTATTATTACCCTAACACATGCCCTAATTCTATTGGATAAGTGTAATTCGACCAAAAACAACCTTAGGAATAAAATATGACCATTTAGGCCCACATGGATTAGATTAAGACATTTATTATTAATTTATTTATAGAAGATTTAAAATAGTTAAAATCAAAGTTTAATAACTAAATAATTTTTAATATACGGTTATAAATAAGATAAATTTTACTATAAAGATTCATTAGAAATCTAAAACAATTTCCTACATAATGGTATTTTATTTGTAATTTATATAATTAAAATAATTTAATTTATTTATGACATAATGATGATGGAGTAATAATCTTATTAATGAAATATTGACATAATTGATTTTATAAATACCAAAATAATTGTAATTTGAGAGTTTTTATGAATTCCAATAATTTTTTATGTTAATATGACATGTTATTATTGATTTAATTAACTTTTTTCGAACTAATCATTCTGTTATGATTTTCAAAAAAATCAATTACCAAATAGTGTCAAAATTGACATAAAATAGTTTTTTAAAAAAATATTATATTATTAATTGTTAGTATATTTTTAAAAATCTAATGTTCGGCCAAGATACTTATATCATGATAGGAGTATCATTAATGGACCACATGGGGGTATCTTGAATGTATATGGTATGTTTATTAAATATATAATATAAAAATAAAATGTGACATGGCAAATGTCAATCTAATTAATTAAGAGTTAAAACTAAAAGATAAGGTTAATATAATAACATAAACATGTCTAAATTCTATTGTATGAGAAGATTACGACCCATCCCCACATTAGCTTCGAAATATATCAATTTGGTGCTATTAAAAACCGAATATGACTTAATAATAAAATAATGTTTTTAGTTTTTCCAAAGGGGCCCCTCTCCTCCCTTATAAAAGGGCACCTCCTCCATCTCTTTCTCACACCACTTTGAGCCTTCAATCTAGGCCAAACCCTGACAAATTCTCTTCTCCACTTCCCTAGAAACATCCTAGAGGTCCTGGGATTTTTCAAAGACCAATTTTAGTGACCTAAGAGGAGGTCTCAAAGAGGCGCTTCAAAGAAGAGGAAATGTCTGTTACCGATTCTTTCAACTTTATTTCTTCTTCCACTTCTTCTTTTTTAGTTGTTTCATTATGAGGTAATAACATAAGTATCAATAATATACTGATAAGTCATTATAATTATGAAACTACCATATTTCACCATCTATCCATCCTACGGAAAAAAAATCAATGCGTGTGCGTACGTACGGAATACCGTCTCCACGTCGTGGTGTAATCTATTTCCCACCACCACCTTACTTGGATGGGTATAATGGTGAAAGTAAAGAATATATATGATTATTGTAAAGTTATATTGATTCTGTAATATTATACATTCACTTTAATAAAATTCCATGATCTTGGGAATGATATCATCGCTCGTGCGTATGTACGGACTACCGTCTCCACGACGCGATGAGATTCACTCTCCATGTTAACCATTCAAGAATGATTATAAAGTATATATAATAAGTAATAATGAATTATATGAAATATTAATGCTACTAGATTTGTTTATATGTATATATTTATTTCATATACTTAATTCCATTCAATTCAATATAGAAATGAAAACAACGTTCATGCGTACGTACCACCTACAGTCTCCATGAACGGTGTATTTATTTCCATTTATCGATATTTTATATATATGTATATTCTAAATATATATTATATATAAATCATGTTTTACATTCTGGATGTAAGTAATCATGATCTAAGTAATCATATGAATAATTAAATGTTAAAACACGAACGACAAATGAAACGATTTTACCCAAAACACTACTTTAACATGAATTTACAAAAGAACGGGTAATATAAAGTTATAAGTGAACCATATATGATATAATAACAATAAATATGATTCTGTAATAAGTCAATGACATTACTTAAATCATTATACTGGAGTTTTGGATACGTACGAAGCATATCAGACCTATGTTAAGGGATAATTTTTCAAATCTCATTTTTATCTGAGATTTCTTATTCATAAGTATTTACTGGGGTCATTGCAATCATCCATGTCCATGTTTTATAAAAGTGTATTCATGTATGTTTCAAGTCCTTTTTACCCATTTTGACTTTTACCCCATTGTATGGATTGAATCTTTCTTTTATTTACCCTACAAGGTACTTTTTGACTTTTCGGAAAAAAGTACGAGGAGAATGTTTTTTTAACGTATACAACATGAAATAATTTTTTCGGTTTTATAAAACCTTATTTTCATTAAGATTATTCCAAAATATTTCATGACTAATTTCAACAAAATCATTTTCTTTTAAAATTGCATGAAATTTTGTCAAAAGAGAATGATTTTGAAGAAGAAAGGATATTTTCCTCAAGAATTCATTTCAAGTGTTTTATCAAAACCATTTTTCATCTAAGATGACATTATTTTATATGTGTATGTTTCAAGTATCATGTATCTATGATTTACATGGTTTCACTTTTATTATTACGAAATGATATCCATTACTTTTATATGGATTATGTGATGATGGCATGATGTTTATGAAACCCATTTTATTCGTTGGGTTATTATTAATGATGTATGTTTATTTTGTGGCACAAAAGTAAGAATGATTTCATTATGAGATGGGTGGGACCTATATCTCCCTCCAATGCATTGGGTAATGATTTATATCTCATGATATAGACATGGCTGGAACAGTAAGTTAATCTAGTTCAGTGTTACAGGACTGAAACGAGGAGTGAACTCGATTCAGAAAGGGACTTTGTCCACTAAGATGGTCTTGGCACCAATGCCTTGGCAACTATGGAGATAATAACAAGTGCTAAATGGTTTCAATAATTACATGTTTTATTCCCATTCTATTTTATCATGATTTATGTTCCATTATGATCTATGCCTTATGTACTTCAATGTTTTATGTTGTTGCTCATGATTTCAATGTTTAAACATTACATTAATGTTTTTAAGATAAAATGTATATGGTATGTTTTATTTTAGTCATGCTTACCCTTACTGAAAATTTGAGCTCACCCTATTTATGTTTTATTTTCCCCCAGGATTAAAAGAAAGGTTTTAGGTAAGGAAACAAAAAGTGAAATTTCTTTATGGGAGATGTTTAAGATCTTTCACCACGAATACAAGATTACGTTCCAAGTTTCCAAAGACACTAAACTATTACGGTCCTTGTGTGTCTGTTTTTGTTATGTATTTAGTATTCTGAAAAAGTAATGTAATGTCTATGTACGTCAAGCTCTGGGTCTCTACAGTTGGTATCAGAGGAAAGGTTTAGTTAACCTATGGAAACTAGGATACGAAAACGTTAGTGAGATCCATAGTGATATTTCTAAGGAATGTCTAGGGATGTCACTAAGGATAAGTATATGTATAGGATATAGTCCTAGAACTACGGTAACAATCTTAGAATTTAACCTAGGATTTTAGATATTGAAGTTACTCCCCCTTTATTATGATTTTTTCCTCTCCCCCTCTTCTTTTTGGGGTTTAGAAAATGGATGGAAACAAGATGATTCATGGTAATAGAGGATATGATGGACAATGGAATGATATTTTTCATGAGAAACAAAATTAAATCGGATTTGGATGTCCTAACATCATTATTATGACGAATCAGCAATCTCTTAATATGATCAATACTCTCAAATTTGGTAAGTTTCCTAACTCGTCTAATAAGAGAAAGATGGAGTATCATGATGAAAATAGAGGAAAGAAAGTTCAATTTCCCCTATGTAAATCATGTGGGAAGAGGCATCAAGGAGAATGTTTCAAAGGAACTGGAAGATGATTTGGGTGTGGAAAAGAAGGACACAAAGCCTGTAAGTGCAAAGGAAAGGGTTCAGTTAACACCATGGATGAGGATAATGGTATTGCTACAACATAAAAAATGGTTAAATGTTTTAAATGTGGAATGTACATGCATTATACAAACCAATTCACTAAGGGAAAGTCTCATGAAGAGAATCAGTATGGTCATATGGGTAGTATTTATGTTGATGATGATGAAGAGACTTCAAATGATATGTGGGATGTAAGAATTGTTGAAGCTCGGTCAATGGATTAAGAAGGCAGTTGAATGATTACATGTTATCAAGTGTAATGTTGTATAAGTAATCTCATGGTATTATGGAATAAAGAGACAACTAAGGATCGTTACACTGTTGTCTTTCCTTATATTTTGATAGTGTATGATGAATGGTACCAATAACCATGAAAGGTTATTCAAATATTTTCGTAAAATTGATGATATGAACATAATGAAGGGATAAGGAGAAAATTAAATGTTTGATAGTATTCATGAGCTCATAACTAATATAAGGAGAAGGTTATATCATGGTTTTAATATATAGAATATGATGATTTTGGTATGTGGAAAGTGTTAACTTTTAACTCCATTCATGTTTTCACTAAGGTTCAATGGGAATTCATTTTTTTCAATAGAATACATGATTAAGGCCTTAGAATGTTTGGAATGTGACCAACAAGACATAACTTATGATATATGGGGATAAACATGCTTGTTATATGAAATCTCTGGTAATCGTTTTCACTATAATATGAGAGTGGACTGTAGTATTATAGAAAAGACTAAAGATTTGAATGGATTATGTTGGACAAAAGTTAGTACTGTTTAAGGATAGAATTTTTTTCGATAGTATTTATGGGATGTTATAGTAATGTAGTTTTAGAAAAAGGACAACATGCAGGATGGGCGACAACCTATTGCGTCGGACAAGGCTGTAGGAATCGAACCCACAACCGAAGTGCGACAGGCTTTTATCGCCTACCATTGGCCTACAGAAGTCCCTGGTTAGTAGAAAAAGTTTTATTTTATTAAGTTGTATGATATATGAAGTATAAGTTAAAATTTGGATTCATATATGATTAACCTCACCATAGATGGACTTATGTATATTTGATAACTTTTGCTAACGTTTTGTTTGAAACAGATGGAATGACCCATCATTCTATCATATGATCTGTTAAAACTTCATGAATAACAAATTCAACTTAATTTCTTTAAGAGATGAAGTTGAAATTGTTCAAAGCATGAACAACAGTGAGATTGTAACAAAATCAAGCAAGTATTTCTTCTAATTCAAAACATTCAACTTTAGGGAAATGATATTGAAAACCAAAAATGTTGTCCTAGTGCTCTTATATCTGATGAGTCAGATGGTACCTTAGATCAACACAAATTTATGGCTTTTTGATTGATGGATTTTTCAAATCCATGTTCTCTACCAGTCTTCATCTGAAATTGATGGTTATATTTTTCTTCCATATCCATATTTTCACCTATGTTCTCCTATGTGGAAACCCAGTGATGAGTTAATTTGGGTAACCATTACATTTCATACATTAGTTTTTAAAGCCATGTTTTGGTATCCCTTTTTACGATGTGGGTTTCTATTAAAGAAAATTTCGAGTAGTAAACCATTTATAACCCCGAAGAATTTCATGGGAGAAATTAATTTTAAGGGGGGTAGAATGTAACACCCCGAGATTTTATGGAAAAATATTCTTTTTAATTTCATTAATAACTGGTGTTGAATGCTACACCAAAAGGAGCTTTCACAGCACGCATCCCTGACTTTCCTTGCATTACACGCAATCACTTCCTTCCTCGATAGCGTGTTTAGTACGCAATACCATGTTTCACTAAACGAGATATTATAATAATATTATTATGAACTAGCAATTATGAATAGTAATACCCACTTTTAAAAATTTTATAAATTTTATCATGCAAAATGTACTTCATTTTTGGATTCGTAATATCGAAATTAGCTTAGGGAGAAATTTTGGTATTTTTTGGATAACTTTATTATTCCGATGAATAGTGAAAATTACTAAATTTTAATTAAAAACAACTTTTTTAATCGAGATAATTATTAGTGATAAATTATTAATTTGAGTGGTTTTAAATTATATTTAGAATATATTTTTTCATTTTAATATAATATTGGTCATTGGATGTAGTTTCACATTTAAACCAGACATAAACAAGTGTCAATCTTTTGATAGTTGTTATCTCTTAAAAACAGGCTATTTGTTTTGACGACGGGAATTTTTTTTTAAATTAGTTAATTTAACTGATATGTTTTAAATTTGGTAAAATAGAACTCATTTTTGAATTCATAATATCAAATATATCTTAGGCCTAATTTTAGGTATTTTTCTGGAAACTTTCATTTTTTGATGAATAGTGAAACCACTAAGTGGTAGTTAAAAAACTGAATTTTTCATAAAACATAATTTTACCGCTTCTGTGAGTGGAATTTTGAAAATCCGAGAGACACAGTTAATATCAAGGACTAAAATGTGGTTCAATGAGATGAAAATATTTATTGGTGAATAGTAGCTTTTTACTTTTTTTACCACGGTTAAGAGTAAATAGGGTAATTAAGGGTAAACGTGTTATTATTATTATCCTAACACATGTCCTAATTCTATTGTATAAGTAAAATTAGACCAAAACCAACCTTAGGAATAAAATATGACCATTTAGGCCCACTTGGATTAGATGAGGACATTTATTATTAATTTATTTAAAGAAGGGTTAAAATAGTTAAAATCAATATTTAAAAATATAATCATTTTTAATATAGGGTTATACATAAGATAAATTCGACTATAAATATTCATTAGAAAAATAAAAGGATTTCCTACATAATGGTATTTTTTTTAATTTTTATACTTAAAATAATTTAATTTATTTATGACACAATGATGATGGAGTAATTATATTATTAATGAAATATTCACATAATTGATGTTATAAATACCCAAAGAAATGTAATTTGAGACTTTTTATAAATTACAATAATATTATATGTTAATATGACATGTTATTATTGATTTAATTAACTTTTTTCGAACTAGTCATTCTGGTATGATTTTCACACAAATCAATTACCAAATAGTGTCATAATTGACATAAAATAGTTTTTTAAACAATATTATATTATTAATTGTTATTATATTATAAAAAATCTAAGGTTCGTCCAAGATACTTATATCATGATATTTTTATCTTTAATGGACCACTTGGGGGTCTCTTGGATGTATATGGTATGTTTATTAACTATATAATATAAAAATACAAAGTGACATGGTAAATGTCAATCTAATTAACTAAGAGTTAAAACTAAAATATAAGGTTAATATAATGACCTAAATAAGTATAAATTATATTGTATGAGAGGATTTAGACCCATACCCACCTTAGCTTCAAAATATATCAATTTGGAGCTATTAAAAACCGAATATCCTTTTATAATAAAATAATATTTTTAGTTATTCCAATGGTGCCCCTCTCCTCCCTTATAAAAGGGAACCTCCTCCCTCCTTTTCTCACACCACGTTGAGCCTTAAAGCTCGTCCAACCCCTGCCAAATTCTCTTCTCCACTTCCCTAGAAACATCATAGAGGTCCTGGTATTCTTAAAAGACCAATTTTAGTGCCCTAAGGGGAGGTCTCAAATAGGAGCTTCAAATAAGAGGTAATGTCCATTACCGATTCTTTCATCTTTATTTCTTCTTCCACTTCTTCTTTTTTAGTTGTTTCATTATGAGGTAATAAAATTAGTATAACTCATATACTGATATGTTATTATATGTATGAAACTACCATATTTCACCATCTATCCATCCTACAGAAAATGAAATCACCGCGCCTGTGTACGTACGGAATACCGTCTCCACGTCGTGGTGTAATCTATTTTCCACCACCACCTTACATGGATGGGTATAATGGTGAATGTAATGAATATATATGATTATTGTAAAGTGATTTTGATTATTTAATATTATACATACACTTTAATACAATTCCATGATCTTGGGAATGATATCATCGCTTGTGCGTACGTACGGACTACCGTCTCCACGACGCGATAAGATTCACTCTCCATGTTAACCATTCAAGAATGATTATAAAGTATATATAATAAGTAATCATGATGTATATGACATAATAATGCTACTGGATTTGTGTATATATATATATATATTTCATCAACTTAATTCCATTCAATTCAATAAGGAAACGAAAACAGTGTTCATGCGTACGTACAACCTACCGTCTCCATGAACGGTGTATTTATTTCCATTTATCGATCTATTATATATATATATATATATTCTGAATATATATTATATATAAATAATGTTTTACATTATGGATGTAAGTAATCATTATCTATGTAATCATATGAATAATTAGAAGTTAAAACATGAACGACAAATGAAACGATTTTACCCAAAACGGTACTTTAACATTAATTTACAAAAGAACGGGTAATATAAAGTAATAAGTGAACCATATATGATATAATAACAATGAATATGATTCTTTAAAAATTAAATGAAATTATTTAACTCATTATACATGAGGTTTGGATACGTACGAAGCATATCGGACCTATGGTAAGGGATAATTTTTCAAATCTCATTTTTATCCGAGATTGCTTATTCGTAAGTATTTACTAGGGTTATTTATATCATACATGTCCATGTTTTATAAAAGTTTATTCATGTAGGTTTAAAGTCCTTTTTACCCATTTTGACTTTTACCCCATTGTATGTAATGAATCTTTCTTTTATTTACCCTAACATGTACTTTTTGACTTTTCTGACAAAAGTACGAGGAGAATGTTTTTTTAACGTATATGACATGAAATAATTTTTTCGGTTTTATAAAGCCTTATTTTCATTAAGAATACTCCAAAATATTTCATGACTACTTTCAACAAAATCACTTTATTTTAAAATTGCATGAAATTTTGTGAAAAGAGAATGATTTTGAAGAAGAAAGGATATTTTCCTCAAGAATTAATTTCAAGTGTTTTATCAAAACCATTTTTCATCTAAGATGACATTATTTTATACGTGTATGTTTCAAGTATCATGTATCTATTATTTACATGGTTTCACTTTTATTATTACGAAATGATATCCATTACTTTTATATGGATTATGTGATGATGGTTCGATGTTTATGAAACCCATTTTATTCGTTGGGTTATTATTAATGATGTATGTTTATTTTGCGGCACACAAGTAAGAATGATTTCATTATGAGATGGGTGGGAACTATATATCCCTACAATGCATTGGGTAATGATTTATATCTCATGAGATAGACATAGCTGGAACGGTATGTTAATCCAGTTCAGTGTTACAGGACTTAAATGAGGAGTGAACTCGATTCAGAAAGGGAATTTGTCCACTAAGATGGTCTTGGCAGCAATGCCTTGGCTACTATGGAAATAATAACAAGTTCTGAATGGTTTCCATAATTACATGTTTTATTCCCATGCTATTTTATCATGATTTATGTTCCATTATCAATTCTACGGAAAATGAAATCACCGCGCATGCGTACGTACGGAATACTGTCTCCACGTCGTGGTGTAATCTATTTTCCACCACCACCTTACATGGATGGGTATAATGGTGAATGTAATGAATATATATGATTATTGTAAAGTGATATTGATTATGTAATATTATACATACACTTTAATACAATTCCACGATCTTGGGAATGATATCATCGCTTGTGCGTACGTACGGACTACCGTCTCCACGACGCGATGAGATTCACTCTCCATGTTAACCATTCAAGAATGATTATAAAGTATATATAATAAGTAATCATGAAGTATATGACATAATAATTCTACTGGATTTATGTATATATATATATATATTTATTTCATCTCTCTAATTCCATTCAATTCAATAAGGAAACGAAAACAGCGTTCATGCGTACGTACGACCTACCGTCTCCATGAACGGTGTATTTATTTCCATTTATCGATCTATTATATATATATATATATATTCTGAAAATATATTATATATAAATCATGTTTTACATTTTGGATGTAAGTAATCATGATCTAAGTAATCATATGAATAATTAGAAGTTAAAACACGAACGACAAATGAAACGATTTAACCCAAAACGGTACATTAACATTAATTTACAAAAGAACGGGTAATATAAAATAATAAGTGAACCATATATGATATAATAACAATGAATATGATTCTTTAATAAGTCAATGAAATTATTTAACTCATTATACATGAGGTTTGGATACGTACGAAGCATATCAGACCTATGGTAAAGGATAAATTTTCAAATCTCATTTTTATCCGAGATTTCTTATTCGTAAGTATTTACTATGGTTATTGCTATCATCCATGTCCATGTTTTATAAAAGTTTATTCATGTATGTTTAAAGTCATTTTTACCCATTTTGACTTTTACCCCATTGTATGGAACGAATCATTATTTTATTTACCCTACAAGGTACATTTTTACTTTTCCGACAAAAGTACGAGGAGAACTTTTTTACCATATAGGGCATGAAAGAATTTTTATGGTTTTATAAATCCTTATTTTCATTAAGATTACTCCAAAAGATTTCATGACTACTTTCAAAAAAATCCTTTTCTTTTAAAATTGCATGACTTTTTGTGAAAAGAGAATGATTTTGAAGAAGAAAGGATATTTTCCTCAAGAATTGATTTCAAGTGTTTTTATGAAAACCATTTTTCATCTAAGATGACATTATTTCATATGTGTATGTTTCAAGTATCATGTATCTATGATTTACATGGTTTTAATTTTATTATTATGAAATGATATCCATTACTTTTATATGTATTATGTGATGATGAGATTATGTTTATGAAACCCATTTTATTCGTTGGGTTATTATGAATGATGTATGTTTATTTTTCAGCACACAAGTAAGAATGATTTCATTATGAGATGGGTGGGACCTATATCTCCCTCCAATGCATTGGGTAAAGATTTATATCTCATGAGATAGACATGTCTGGAATGGAACGTTAATCCGGTGTAGTGTTACAGGACTGAAACGAGGAGTGAAATCGATTCAGAAAGGGTTTTTGTCCACCAAGATGGTCTTGGGAGCAATGCCTTGGCTACTATGGAAATCATAACAAGTGCTGAATGGCTACCACAATTGCATGTTTTATTCCCATGCTATTTTTTCATGATTTATGTTCCATTATGATCTATGCCTTATGTACTTCCATGTTTTATGTCGTTGCTCAAGATTTTGATGTTTAAACATTACGTTCATGTTTTTAAGTTCAAATGTATATGGTATGTTTTATTTTATCCATGCTTACCCTTACTGAGCATTTGAGATCACCCTTTTTATGTTTTATTTTTCCCCAAGATTAAAAGAAAGGTTTTAGTTAAGGAAACAAAAAGTGGAAGATCTTTATGGGAGATGTTGAAGATCTTTCACCACGATTATAAGATTATGTTCCAAGTTTTCAAAGACACTATACTATTATGGTCATTGTGTGTCTGTTTTTTGTTATGTATTTAGTATTCTGAAAATGTAATGTAATGTCCCTGTATGTCAAGCTCCGGGTCTCTAAAGTTGGTATCATAGGAAAGGTTTAGTTATCCTTTGGAAACTAGGATGCGAAAACGTTAGTGAGATCCCTAGAGATATTTCTATGGTATGTCTAGGGATGTCCCTATGGATAAGTATACGTATAGGATATAGTCCTAGAACTACGGTAACGATCTTTGAATTTAACCTAGGATGTTAGATATTGAAGTTACTCCCCATTTATTATGATTTTTGCCTCTCCCAATATTCATTTTGGGTTTTAGAAAATGGCTTGAAACAAGATAATTCACGATAATGGAGGATATGATGGACAATGGAATGATATTCTTCATAAGAAACCAAATGAAATGGGATTTGGAAGTCCAAACATCATTATTATGCTGAATCATCAATCTCATAATATGATCAATAAACTCAAATTTGGTAAGTTTCCTGACTCGGCTAATAAGAGAAAGATGGAGTTTCATGATGATCATAGAGGAAAGAAAGTTCAATTTCCCCTATATAAATCATGTGGGAAGAGGCATCAAGGAGAATGTTTCAAAGGAACTCGAAGGTGCTTTGGGTGTGGAAACGAAGGACACAAAGCCAGTAATTGCAAAGGCAATGGTTCAGTTAACACCATGGATGAGGATAATGTTATTGTTACGACATCAACAATGGTTAAATGTTTTAAATGTGGAATGTACGGGCATTATGCAAACCAATGCCCTAAGGGAAAGTATCATGAAGAGAATCAGTATGGCCGTATGGGTAGTATTTATGTTGATGATGATGAAGAGACTACAAATGATATGTGAGATGATAGAATTGTTGAATCTCGGTCAATGGTTTAAGAAGGTAGTGGAATGATTACATGTTTATCAAGTGTAATGTTATATAAGTAATCTCACGGTACTATGGAATAAAGAGACATCTAAGGATCTTTACACCGTTGTCTTTCCTTATGTTTTGAAAGTGTTTGATGAATGGTACCAGTAACCATGAAAGGTTATTCAGATATTTTCAGAAAGATGATGATATGCGCATAATGAAGGGATAAGGAGAAAATTAAATGATTGATAGTATTCATGAGCTCATAACTAATATAAGGAGAAGGTTATATCATGGTTTTAGTATATAGAATATTAGGATTTTGGTATGTGGAAAGTGTTAAATTTTAACTACATTCATGTTTTCACTAAGGTTCAATATTTATTCATTTTTTTCAAGATAATACATGATTAAGCCCTTCGAATTTTTGGAATGTGACCAAAAAGACATATCTTATGATATATGGGGATCAACATGCTTGTTATATGAAATCATTGGTAATCGTTTCCACTATATTTTGAGAGTGGAATCCAGTATTATGGATAAGCCTAATGATTTGAATGGATTATGTTGGACAAAAGTTAGTATTGTTTAAGGATATAAGTTTTTTCGATAGTATTGATGGGATGTTATATTAATGTAGCTTTAGAAAATGGAAAACCTGCAGGATGGGCGATAGCCCATCGCTTCGGACAAGGCTGTGGGAATTGAACCCACAACCAAAGTGAAACTGGATTTTATCGCCTACCACTAGCCTACAAGAGTCCCTGGTTAGTAGACCTAGTTTTATTTTATTAAGCGATATTATATATGAATTATAAGTTCATTTTAGGAATCGTATAAGATTAAACTTACCATAGATGGTCTTATATATATTTGATAACTTTTTCTAATGTTTTTTTTGAAACAGATGGAATGACCCATCATTCTATCACATGATCTATTAAGACTTCATGAATAAAAAATTCAACTTCATTTCTTTAATAGATGAAGTGAAAATTTTTCAAAGCACGAACAACAGTGAGATTGTAACAAAATCAAACATGTATTTCTTCTAATTCAAAATTTTCAACTTTAGGGAAACGATATTGAAAACCAAAAATGTTGTCTTAGTGCTCTTATATCCGATGAATCAGATGGTATCTTAGATCAACACAAATTTATGGCTTTTTCATAGCCATGTTCTCTACCACTCTCCATCAGAACTTGATGGTTATATTTTTCTTCCACATCCATATTTTCACCTATGTTCTCCTACGTGGAAACCAAGTGATGAGTTAATTTGGGTAACCGTTATGTTTCATACTTTAGTTTTTAAATCCATGTTTTGGTATTCCTTTTTATGATGTTGGTTTCTATTAAAGAAACTTTTGAGTAGTAAACCATTTATAACCCTGACGAATTTCGAGGGCGAAATTCATTTTAAGGTGGGTAGAATGTAACACCAAGAGATTTTATGAAAAAATAATATTTTTAATTTCATTAATGTCTTCTGTTGTACGATACACCAAAAAGAGCATGCACAACACACATCCCTGACTTTCCTTTCATTACACGCAATCACCACCTTCCTCGATAGCGTGTGTAGTATGCAATACCATGTCTCACTAAACGAGATATTATTATGATATTATTATGAACTAGCCATTATGAATAGTAATACCCACTTTTTGAAATTTTATAAATTTTATCATTCAAAATGGGCTTCATTTTTGGATTCGGAATATCGAAATTATCTTAGGGTGAAATTTTGGTACTTTTCGGATAAATTTCATATTCTCATGAATAAGGAAAATTACTAAATTTTTATTAAAAACAACTTTTTTAATCGAAATAATTAATAGTGATAAATTATTAATTTGAGTGGTTTTAAAGTATATTTAGAATATAGTTGTACAATTTAATATAATGTTGGTCATTGGATGTAATCTCACATTTAAACCCGACATAAACAAGTGTCAATCTTTTGATAGTTATTATCTCTTAAAAACACGCTATTTGTTTTGACGATGGGAATTAATTTTTAAATTAGTTAATTTAACTGATATGTTTAGAATTTGTTAAAATATACATCATTTTTGAATTCATAATATCAAATATATCTTAGGCCTAATTTTTGGTATTTTTCTGGAAACCTTCATTTTTTGATGAATAGTGAAACCACTAAGTGGTTGTTAAAAAACTGAATTTTTCATAAAACATATTTTTACCGATTTTGTGAGTGTAATTTCGAAAATCTGAGAGACAAGGTTAATATCAAGGAATAAAATGTGGTTCAATGAGATGAAAATAAATTTTTTTGAATAGTAACTTTTTACTTTTTTGACCACGATTAAAAGTAAATAGTGTAATTAAGGGTAAATGTTTTATTATTGTCACCCTTAAACATGTACTAATTCTATTGGATAAGTGTAATTCTACCAAAAACAACCTTAGGAATAAAATATGACCATTTATGCCAAGTTGGATTAGATTAGGACATTTATATTTAATTTATTTAAAGAAGGGTTAAAATAGTTAAAATCAATGTTTAATAACAAAATCATTTTTAATATAGGGTTATTCATAAGATAAACTCGACTATAAATATTAATTAGAAATATAAAAGGATTTCGTAAATAATGGTATTTTATTTTTAATTTTTATACTTAAAATAATTTAATTTACTTATGACACAATGATGATAGAGTAATTATCTTATTAATGAAATATTGACATAATTGATGTTATAAATACCCAAATAAATGTAATTTGAGACTTTTTATGAATTCCAATAATTTTCAATGTTAATATGACATTTTAGTATTGATTTAATTTACTTTTTGAGAACTAATAATTCTGTTATTAGTTTCACAAAAATCAATTACCAAATAGTATCAAAATTGACATAAAATAGTGTTTTAAAAAAATATTATATTATTAATTGTTATTATATTCATAAAAATCTACGGTTCAGCCAAGATACTTATATCATGATAGATGTATCATTAATGGACCACTTGGGGTTCTCTTGGATGTATATGGTAAGTTTATTAACTATATAATATAAAAATACAAAGTGACATGGTAAATGTCAATCTAATTAACTAAGAGTTAAAACTAAAAGATAACGTTAATATAATGACCTAAACTTGTCTAAATTCTATTTTATGAGAGTATTGAGAGCCATCCCCACCTTATCTTAGAAATATATCAATTTTGAGCTGTTAAAAACCGAATATGAAATTATAATAAAATAATATTTTTTGTTATTCCAAAGGTGCCCCTCTCCTCCCTTATAAAAGGGCACCTCCTCCTTCTCTTTCTCACACCACTGTTTGCCTTCAATCTCGTCCAAACCCTGTATAATTCTCTTCTAAACTTCCCTAGAAACAACCTAGAGGTCCTGGTCTTCTTCAAAGACCAATTTTAGTGCCCTAAGAGGAGTTCTCAAAGAGGCGCTTCAAAGAAGAGGTAATGTCCGTTACCGATTATTTCAACTTTATTTCTTCTCCCACTTCTTATTTTTTAGTTGTTTCATTATGAGGTAATAACATAAGTATCACTCATATACTGATATGTTATTATAAGTATGAATCTACCATATTTCACCATCTATCCATCCTACAGAAAATGAAATAACCGCACGTGTGTACGTACGGAATACCGTCTCCACGCCGTGGTGTAATATATTTTCCACCACCACCTTACATGGATGGGTATAATTGTGAAAGTAATTAATATATATGATTATTGTAAAGTAATATTGATTCTTTAATATTATAAATACACTTTAATACAATTCCACGATCTTGGGAATGATATCATCGCTCGTGCGTACGTACGGAGTACCGTCTCCACGACGCGATGAGATTCACTCTCCATGTTAACCATTAAAGAATGATTATAAAGTATATATAATAAGTAATCATGAAGTATATGACATAATAATGCTACTGGATTTATGTATATATATATATATATTTATTTCGTCTACTTAATTCCATTCAATTCAATAAGGAAACAAAAACATTGTTCATGCGTACGTACGGCCTACCGTCTCCATGAACGGTGTATTTATTTCCATTTATCGATCTATTATATATATGTATATTCTGAATATATATTATATATAAATCATGTTTTACATTATGGATGTAAGTAATCATGATCTAAGTAATCTTATGAATAATTACAAGTTAAAACACAAACGACAAATGAAACGATTTTACCCAAAACGCTAATTTAACAAGAATTTACAAAAGAACGGGTAATATAAAGTCATAAGTGAACCATATATGATATAATAACAATGAATATGATTATTTAATAAGTCAATGACATTATTTAAATAATTATACAGGAGGATTGGATACGTACGAAGCATATCAGACCTAAGGTAATGGATAATTTTTCAAATCTCATTTTTATCTGAGATTGCTTATTCGTATGTATTTACTGGGGTTATTGCTATCATCCTTGTACATGTTTAATAAAAGTGTATTCATGTATGTTTAAAGTCCTTTTTACCCATTTTTAATTTTACCCCATTTTATGGAATGAATCAATCTTTTATTTACCCTACAAGGTACTTTTTGACTTTTCCGACAAAAGTATGAGGAGAATGTTTTTTTAACTTATACGACAAGAATGAATTTTTACGATTTTATAAAGCCTTATTTTCATGAATCTTCCTGTAAAATATTTCATGAATACTTTGAACAAAATCATTTTCTTTTAAAATTGCATGGCATTTTTTGAAAAGAGAATGATTTTGAAGAAGAAAGGATATTTTCCTCAAGAATTCATTTCAAGTGTTTTATCAAATCCATTTTTCATCTAAGATAACATTATATAATATGTTGTATGTTTCAAGTATCACGTATCTATGATTTACATGGTTTCACTTTTATTATTATGAAATGATATCCATTACTTTTATATGGATTATGTGATGATGGGATGATGTTTATGAAACCTATTTTATTCGTTGGGTTATTATGAATGATGCATGTTTATTTTGTGGCACAAAAGTAAGAATGATTTCATTATGAGATGGGTGGGACCTATATATCCCTCCAATGCATTAGGTAAATATTTATATCTCATGAGATAGACATGTCTGGAATGGTAAGTTAATCTGGTTCAATGTTACAGGACTGAAACGAGGAGTGAACTTGACTCAGAAAGGGACTTTGTCCACTAAGATGGTCTTGGTAGCAATGCCTTGGCTACTATGGAAATCCTAAAAAGTGCTGAATGGTTGCTACTATTACATGTTTTATTCCCATGCTATTTTATCATGATTTATGTTCCATTATGATCTATTCCTTATGTACTTCCATGTTTTATGTCGTTGCACAAGATTTTGATGTTTAAACATTATGTTCATGTTTTTAAGTTCAAATGTATATGGTATGTTTTATTTTATCCATGCTTACCCTTATGGAGCATTTGAGCTCACCCTTTTTATGTTTTATTTTCCCTTAAGATTAAATCAAAGGTTTTAGGTAAGGAAACAAAAAGTGGAAAATGTTTATGGGAGATGTTGAAGATCTTTCACCACGATTAGAAGATTACGTTCCATGTTTCCAAAGACACTAAACTATTACGGTCCTTTTGTGTCTGTTTTTTGTAATGTATTTAGTATTCTACAAAAGTAATGTAATGTCTATGTACGTCAAGATCTGGGTCTCTACAATTGACCTATTATTTTTCATGAGCCATTGTTCTACTATTATTGGTGAGTAATCATAACAATGACTTTTTGATAAAATGATAATGGTGATTCAGTTATTCTTAGTTTTTAAAAAAATTTCTTAATATGTTTCTTCATTAAAATTTTCACTTTCATTAAAAATATACTACATTAATTGATTACATGAAAAAAAAATATGCATGTTCCTCTTGCGAAAAATTGAAATTCGTTGATACGTAAACTATTTCACTATATGAACTTATGTGTGAGGGGTACATGATGATTGGTTTGTGATTTTTATGAATCTACTTTCCTAAGGGGTGTTGGAATGCTTGATTTATACTTTATTAAACATACAGTTGAAACCGATTTGTTAAAAAATTTACACCCTATCCACTATACCCCTACACAAGTTTCATTATATTTCATGGAATTTCTTGAATATCTTTATCACTGACATAAATTTTAATGCATGTCTCTAGATGTGAACCTACTGTAAATTAATCTTGGTTGAAAACAATATTTTTGATCATTAATGTGACCCTTGATACATGTTATAAATCTATTAATTTGAATATCAATTTTGAAATTTATTTTATAAATTATTCTTCTCCACTTTTGAATTCAACTTTGGTGATAGAGATGGGTTTTATTTGTGGGGAAGGGGGTTAATCCTTGACTAATATAAACAATGTTTAATGAGAATTTCATAAATTCCCACTACAACATAAATGTTTTTGTCAAAAAAATTTGTATGTTTTTTTAATATTTAATTCATAATTTTAGGGCGTACTTTGTACATCAATTAGGTCATACCTAAGGACAGTATCTTTCTGGTAGTTGATAGTTTATTTCAGTCTAAAATTATTGTGGGTAATTGATTTAACTGTGGAAATACATAGTGATTTTAAGAAAAATTGGTTTAGGAACTACTTTTAAGAGTGATTTGGTTAACATGTTAGTGGATTTATGATCATAACCCTTGGAAATGGAAGTTTAATCTTCATCCTAAGGGACTAATTTTTGTTTTAATAATTAAATAAAAGTAATTAGTGGGACCAGATAAATTATTTTTATATATATACTTTAAAACAAGATTAGTTTGGGCATCTAGGATCCGACGTTGAATCTCTAAGATCCTAGATGCTGAGTGCATTTTTGTTTTTTATAATCCCAGTGTAAACCTTGAATAAGTGTATTTTATAGTTCTTAGGACATGATAAATGGGTTGGGAAACATAAAATAAAGTTTCTTTGGTCAAAAAATGAGTTTATTATGGTAAGGGGAATGATGAATGCCAAATTAAAAAGGGGGCATATTGTTTTTATGGGAATCATTTAGGTTGTATTAATAAGGTGATTCAAAAAAATATTTATATTTGGAAATTAAGTGATGATTAAAAGTAAAAAAGTTCATATGGTTAGGTTATTAATTCAACATAAGTTTTTCCTCTAGTTACTCATGCACTTAGGACATCAGCCTAGATTGAGATGAATCATTAAGTTGTATCCCAAATGAAGAAGGAATTTTTCATTGATAGGTGAATCTTTTCTATCTTTATTACCCTTTGAGTATTTGTTCTAGGAAATTCTTTATTTGAAAATTTATTTTCATAAGCCTTTTGACATGTTTTTGTCCTTTGTTTCAAATTGTTGGACATGTTACATATTGAAGTAAATAATAAAACATTTTCGAATTTCTCAATGTTAATAAAACATGAGATTGTTGAGGTCATGCAATGTTTATGCTTGGGTTAATTTGAAGTGGCCTTATTTTTACAAAGTATTGACACATCTTTTTATTTAATTTTTTTCTAATGTAATAAATTAATTTTATAATTTTTTATAAATAAATACATTTTTATGTTTTTATAATTAAATAAATTAGATAATAAATTTTTGATAATAAATAATTTCATTTTAACCCATCAAACATTTAATTATTTCTTACAAATTTTTCTTGACTTTTTATTCAATAATATGTAGGGTTGTTATAAATCTGTTCGCATTTTAATAAATTGACTTTTTAATTAAATTATTATTTTAATATTGTATTTGCATCTTTAGGAATTAATTTCTAATTTAATTCATTATTCATGAAATAAGATAGAGTAAAATAAATATACTTTATTAATTTATTGATTAATAATAATGTTTTTATTTAAAACGAGTTAAGTAATTATGTTTTAATTTAATAAACATAATGTTTTTTTAATTTTAAATCTTAATTCAGTTATTTAATTAAGGTGTAAATTTAATTGTTTTTATTATGTTATATATATATTATTTTATGTTAATTTTAGTTTTATGTATTCAATTTATCAAATTAATTACATTTTTATCAAAATTATGTTTTTGTTTTTGTTTTACTAATTTGATTAATGACTTTGTTATGCAGATAAAATATGAGTAACCAACACTATTTTATACTGTCAGTGTCTCACACACTCACTGATTTACTGTGCCATGACTCACCAATATATTTTTATTATATCGGTGACTTCACCCTTATACAGATAATATTATCTTACGTCAGTATTACCCATTAAATCATCCTGCTACTGCTGCAGATGTGAAATGGTGTCAGACTCATGTTGTATCGACATCTAATTCACCTTGGCATCGTTGTTGGTCTCACTTTTCATCAGTGCTAGGGAATTCTTCTTATTGTTAAAACTAACAAATAATGTATTAATTTTTTTTAACTAAATGTGTCATGTTATTTTTTCAGGCAACCACTGATCCTCTTCTCACACTGATGTTGATGCCCTACTCTACTACTGATACACCTCTTAGTTTCTTGCCGCAACATTTTCCCCCATTTCTAACTATCAACATCACTCTCACCATCCATCTCCTACGAACAACTATCCCACTACCTCAACCCAATTCGCGCACCGACATTTCCCTACCACCAATCATCGATACAAATTTTCGCACAATGTTTCTATCCCTTCACACCATTCATTCCATAACCCAGTTATCCACCACCAGATCTGCTAGGGAACCACAAGCCGTGCTCTCTACCTTGAAGCCATCACGCCATAGAGGAGCCGAGCCATTTTTCTGCAGCCGTAGATATAGATTACCCCTTCCATCAAGGATTCCCATCCCGGATATGCCTTCGATTTGGGATAGTACCCATCGATATGCATCTGCATGTGGAAGGATCTGTCATCCCCCGAGGGTTCACCAACCAAATGAACCAATTAAACTTGTCCCACTGTTGTGAACTGAGCCCCCCAAGACCCACTATTTCACGCTACCTTGATTATGGAGCTGCCGAATCAAGGTTGCGAGCCACTCGATCAGAAGCCATGGTGCCATTGAGATATCGTTGGAAGAAGAAGAAGCATGTCACCACGAGTTCGAACCGCTGCCTGAGGTGGCCATTGCCACTGACCTGATTTCCCCATGTTGGTCCTTCATTGCTACACTAAACTACATGGCTTCTGGGAGTATTTGAAGCCATTTAACTAGTCTCTAGTGGAGGATTTGACTCATCACACCGAGGAGGAACCACATCTGCATTCCGCTCTGTGGAACAAGCCGCAACATTATCTTGGTATTGCACTAATGAACTCCCCCCTCTAGGGTTGTGCCAATTTGGGGGGGGGGGAGAAGGAGAAGGAATAATATGAATAAATGAAAATAAAACCAAATTATTATCATAAACAGCATTAATTCTTACTAAATTAAAACTTTAAAATTAATTATTATAAAAAAATAATACACTTAAGACAATTAATTTTAATTAAACAGAATTGTTAATTTAAATAACTTTAAAAAAACATTAATTAATCTAAATTAATTTATAATAACTTTTAACATAAATTCAAATATATTATGATTTTTCTTATTAAATATTTATATTTAAATAAAATAATATTAATAAATTACAAATAAAAGTAGAATAAATAATATAAATAATATTAAATAATTAAATTTAAAAAATAAAAATAAAAATAATAATTATAATTGATATTAATAATAATATAATTTTAAAATATAATTATTAGTTATTAATAATATTAACTGAATAAATTATTAAATAATATCAAATTTTTAAAAATATCAATTATTTTAAAGTATTTCTATTTAACTAATGATTTAAAAGAAAAATATTTATTTATTTATTTTCTTGTTGTTTTTAACTGGTTGTTTTGTTCATTACTATGTTGTTTTAGGAATGGGCTGGAAACACATCCAATTGCTTCCAAATAACTCACTGGTAGTTAGATGAGAGGGAAAAACTAATGCGACATGTGGTTTGCAAAAAAACACTGGTTTACGGTGCTATAGTAAAAGACAAGATTAAGTTCATGAACGGATTTCGATGATGATACAATAGATGAATGTTGTTTAAAAACATAGAAATAAATATTATTATGGGGAGGACAATTATTTCTATGATCACACCTATTGGGAGCGAAGACTCTCGGGAGCAGCACTGGAGACCTGATGGATGCTAAGGAGCCTGAAGGTAGAGCATCAGTTTTGGAGTTCTTCTTCCATATTCCCTCAAATTTGTACTCTGTTCTCATTTGTTTTTAGTGTTTAAATTACTATGATCTTCACGTACATTTCAGTATTTCAGAATCATATTCAATCGGCGAGATTGATTTATGATTCTATTATTTATTGTTCACAACTAAATTTCTATTTTTCAAAATCATTAATTCATGATAAACTGGCGAATTAGATTCTGAATACATTTATCGATGATTTTACAATCATCAACTTTGGAAATTTACGGCGATTATATTTCCAATTGTTGTTCTTTTTCGACTTTTAAGTAGTTCAAATATGTTCTTGTGTGGAGAACTCTATTACTTATTCTTATGTTTGTTGAATTTCTTAATGAGAGAGATTATTCAGTCTGTCATGATTTATGATTCAATAAAATTTGTAAAATAGTATACCATTTTATCAATAGATTAAATCTTCTGAATATTTTCTGTGATCTTCGCTCTTTGTCCTTTGCTGCTAAGAATATTAGTTCATTGTTTATTCTATAGATTATAGTTACTTTAGTGCATGTTTTAGTTACATAGTCAAAATAGATTTTCTCATCTTGTTTTTATAGCATATTTAAAAATATAAAAAAATAAATAAAGTTAGAAGATGTTTTCCCCACAGCTGACAACTGTGGTGGTTTAAAATTCAAAAACCTTTGTTTTCTCACCTTCCTTCCCTTGGGTTCGACCCTTCACAACTATTCTAATGTTAACTTTATAAATATTATTTTTATGGATATGAAGGCATCCGACATTATCAAACACAAATAAGTAAAATTGTTAGTCTTGTAAAAAAAACATGTAAACCATGAATACTTGATCACAAAGTAAAATTTTTCACCATAAAGATGTAGTAAAAACTTTTATTTGATTATAAGCTCATTTCCTTCCTTTTTTCACACAACAATATTACCATAAACCCCATATAAATCATATATAACCTATAATAGTAAATTTGGATATAATCATACTTAAATGTAATTACCATCTAGTCGAATTCCATACATATCACTCATAAAATTGGAATAGCCATACGTCTAACTTCCATACCTAATGCATTGGAGTTTATAATGTAACTAACCATCCCTGGTTTATCATTGAAACACTCATATTTGGTTTATCATAGAACCATTGTATTTGTTTTATTATGAAACCACCCGTCAAATGTCCCAGTACCATTGTATAATCACAACACATAAACGATTGCAATTATAAACATTTCACCAATAAAATTTCATATTAAATCACTGGAAATCCATTCAAGATATTTAAATAGTCAATCCATTTTGAAAACCATTTTCAGCTCAATAATACCCAAAAAAGAGATTAATTTATTTATTTTCCCTTTTAAAAACATTAATGCTTATAGAGGAAGCCGAATATCAAATAACGGTTACAACAGTGGAGAAATTTATGTCGCCGAAAATATTAAAAAACATTCATTTTGTCATGTTGTAAAGAAAGTTAAATTCTTCATATTATGGGACTCTTTTTTAAAACCTTTTAATGAAATTAATGGTCAAAGGGGATGATTATACACCTTATAAAGGAAGGTGGTGTACGACATCAGAAAATGCCTCAATGAAAGGAGATTGAGATGAAGTCCCTTATAGGGATCCTTTTATGAAACCATTTGAGAGAAATTCAAATGATCCAATTTTAAAACATTAATTTACATATAAATACATTCATAAAAACCATTTTGAAAACATGGAAATAAAATTAAATTTTTTATAATATTAAATCATCAAAACATTTAAACGAGATTTGGAGTTAAAAAGTATATTTCCAGAGGTCTAACTCACCACGTAAAATCTTTATCTTCCAGAATAATACAATTAGGCTAATTTATAATTTCATGAGAACCTTTTTAATGGAAACTATTCTTTTTATGTCACTTATTACCATTTTATTTCAATTACATAATTTTTTAAGTTATTCTAGGATGTTTTACCGATATTCGGTACTTGAGTCAAAAAATGAACATGCATTGATGTCAACAGTACATGTAGTCATTAGTCCATCATCTCTAAAATAATATTAATGACATAATAATAAATTTTATATATCAATTAAACCTTTAAATAAATTCATTAAACACGTATAAGAAAAATTAGTACCATTACAATCATGGGGATGGTAAGTCGTACGTACACATCCATTTTTCAAAGATTATAATGTAAATAATGTAATTATTATTGTTGGAACTAGAAAAAGAGTCCAGAAAATATTCCAAATTCTTGCATACATGATCCATGATCATATCTCGTTTTTCAATCTTTGATTTGACAGGTCGTAGGGCCTGAACAGTGTTACATATTAGGACTTATGGACATTTGAATGTGGGCTAGAAAATGGGTTCGTGGATCCCATTCGCCAAGCTCCCTCCACAATCATTGAGAAGAGGAACTTGACCAGAGCATCCACGAGTGTCGCGAAGGTCAATGATGGTCACCTAGGTGATTACGAAGAACATGAGGGAACCGGACTGGAGACTTCGCGTGCACCATGAAGCTTGATGATGGTTGAATCCACTATTATGAGAAACCCGAGGGAACTCCCTCCGATTTCTGAGCGCATTTGTGCTTCACGGTGTGCATTTGTGCTTCACGACATGCATTTGTGCATCATGGAGTGCTCCGCCAACCTCCATTTCTAATAATTACCTTTAGCACCCCCATTCTTCTGGACAATCATGACGCCCCTTAGGAGGATGAACTCCCATTTCATGGAGCTCCTATTCACTGTGAAGTGATTCCAATTACAAAGGGATCCTCCCTTTGTAAGGATGTATCTCTTTTAGGTTGCGCGAGGCACCACGGGCCGCTTTACATCATGAGTGGCTTTGCTCTATGAGCTGCTTTGCTCCGTGAGCATCTTTCCTCTAGGAGGAACTTTGCTTTGTGTGCGGAATTTTTCCGCAGGCCCCCTTGCTTCATGATCTCTTTGCACAATGGTCCCCTATGCTTCATGAGCCCCCATTTCTCCGCTAGCCACTTTTTCTCCGTGAGACCCCATGCTTTGTGAGTATCACCGCGAAATGTTCAGATGGATATGTTAACATTTTCAATTACTCCCTTATGTGCACCCACCTCCCACCTATGAAATACCCTAATTTGAGATTCTCTTCCACAAACCATGAAACACATTGAGTCGACATACTAATCTTGTTTTGTTTCTCATGTCGTGAGTTGAGAGTATCATCATCAATTCCCTAAGCACCCTGAGTTTAGCCATTCCTCATGAAACTCCTCAAAACCCTACCTCCTGGATTATATGAAATGTTAGACCAGAAAGTGACTCTCTTGTGTAAGTCCCAACCCCAACCATTACAAGGCTGCTTATGCCTAACAATAATATCCATATGACTATATACTGTAGTACACCCTATGTTCCAAACATTGCATACCTCTTTCTCCAAACAAGAGATGCCTTATGCTCTTAGAATAAGATGCACACAGTACTATCTACATGACTATAAAATGTAGTACACCCTATGTTCAAAAAATAGGATTCCTCTTGATCCAAACAAGTGATTCCTTATTCACCAACTATAAGATGCTAACAGTTTTATCTATATGACTATTAACTATAGTACACACTATGTGCCAAATAAAAGTTACATCTTGCTCCAAACAAAAGATGACTTATGGACCCAGAATATGATGACAATAGTTCTTTATATATGACTATAAACTGTATAATTACCTATCATTCAATAATATGATACCTCTTGTTCCAAATATAAGATGGATTATGTGAAAATCATAAGATAAATCATCCCATGATTAAAGTGGCATAATTTCAAGGGAGTTGGAATCCGTTCCAACATTCCATCACACCACCTCATGGTTTTTGTGTCTATCATTCGAATATTGATCAAATTTCATGTCAAAACGGACCCCATAATGGCTTGGTCCCATGCCGCCTCAACTCCCCAACTATTATGGGCCAACTCCCCATAAGACATTGGATAACACTTTGAGTAATGTCATTGGTGTCGAACATATCCAACAGTTGACCCTCATTTATTTTTCCCCATTTTAGGCTAATGAAATATGGATGATGTGTTTCGAACACAATCCACAGTTATCCACCATCAGCACGCCACCCTCAACACGTTCTAAATGTTAGGCATGCGATTCATACTTTTCATCTCCCTTTGTTCGTATTGATTCCAATTCCATTGGAATTATCCTGCTTGTGCAGTAGTGCATAGGTGTAGGCCTCAATTATATTCCTCAACACACTAGTAAGTTGGGATTCCCTCATGGAAAACATGTGGAAGAAATAATGGGAAACATCCTTTAATAATCCCCATGAAACATTTTCGCTCCATAGCGGCACCCGTGTGGCTTCCTTGCGTAAACCCCATTCACCGCTGCACCCCTTAGCAGCGCCTGGACAGGTTCTTTCAGTAATCCCCATTCAGCATTGCTACTCTATAGCGGCACCTAGGAAGCCTAGAGAGTAAGCCACAAACACCATCCTAAACTGCATGAACTTTGATCCTTGTCATGGAAAGGTGTGTATGAAACCTCCCTGAAGTTCAAGCCCAAAAACCATTGGTCCCGACTACTTCATGTCGGCTCACCAAAACTATCCTAAACTATGTGGACTTTGATCATTGCCAAGGAAAGGTACATAGGAAGCCTCCCTAAGATTCAATCCCAACACCTATTGTTCCCCAGCACTTCATGTCCGTTCACCAAAACCATCTCAAACTACATGGGCTTTGATCCTTGCCAAGGCAAGGTATGTTGGAAGCCTACCTGAGGTTCAATCCCAACACCTAGTTATTCCATCCACATCACACTGGTTCACCAAGCCTCCCAAACTACATGTACATTGATCCTTTCCCAAGAAAGGTATGCAGGAAGCCTCCTTGAGGTTTAATTCCAACACCATTTAGTCACGAACCCATTCATGTCGTCTCAACAAAACCATTCTTAACTATGTAGACATTGATCCTTGCCAAGGCAAGGTATGTAGGAATCCTCCCTGAGGTTCAAGACAAACTTTATTTATCTCCCTAGGCTGCAACTCATGTGTAATCCACTGTTAAATCTTTGTGTCACGAACCACACGTAATCACTTATTTCCGTTTTTTGGGTGACTAACCACGTTTATTCCCCACTCCACTTCCCACGGACGCACCTTTTTTGATGTGATCATCATGTCTTTACTTCCACGGGTTTCTCACATCGAGCATGACTTGCATGGAATTTGAATAAGAATCAACCATGAATTCATCTCTAGTGTTCCTTATATTGTAATTCATAACACCATTTTAACCTATATAGAATTTGATCCTTGGCAAGGCAAGGTATGATGAAAGCCAGTTTGAGGTTCAAGCCCAACACCTATTGGTCCTGAACCCTTCTCATCAGTTCACCATGCCTCCCAAACTACGTGGACTTTGATCCTTGCCAAGGAAAGGTACGTAGGAATACTTTATGAGGATCAAGCCAGAAATATATTAGTATCGACCACTTCACCTCGATTCACCAAAACCTCTTCTGAACTACGGGGACTTCTATCCTAGACAATGAAAAATTTGTTGGAAGCCTCCCTAATGATCAAGCCCAACAACCATTAGTTCTGAATACTTCACTTCGATTCAACATCACCATCCTAAACTACGTATATTTTGATCCTTTCCAAGGAAGGGTATGTAGGAAGCCTCCTTGAGGTTAAATCCCAACAGCCATTGGTCCCAACCACATCATGTCGGCTCACCCACACCAGCCAAAATTAATTGGACATTGATCCTAGCCATGGCAAGGTATGTAAGAAGACTCCCTAAGGTTCAAGCCTAACACCTACTGGTCCCGACCCCCTTAACATTGGTTCACCAACGCCCATTCAAACTATGTGGGTTTGATCCCTATCTCCAAGGATGGGTATGTAGGAAGCCTTCCTAAGGTTCAATATCAACCAGCGGTAAGCCGTTGTGATACCCCAATCGATGGTAACTTGTTTCATTCCCCAATTGATGGTAATTCATTGTGATATCCATACAGCGGTAAGCGGTTATGATACGCATCTAGTGGTAGGCTATTGTAGTCCCCTATGTTGGGACCCACATCTCTGGTCTGCCCCCGGGTATCATACCCAATCGGGTAGCTAACCACGTGTAAGCCCCAGCATGTCATCGGGTCACTGCCCACTTCACATACCCTGATTTCATGCCCCAACCTAAAGGTTATACTTCCTCTATCCCCCATCCATGCGTCCAGTCTCACATTTCTCCTTTTCTGGTGTCCCATCGACCCATCGAACTACGCAAAATTTGATTCTATGCCATGGGGATACATAAGAGGTATTTTCGATGCGGAAGCCCAACATCACAGTTGAACTCATGACAGTTCCACATAATTTTCCATGCACTCTCAACAATCCATATCCATATTGAATCTTAACCGGGACGCCACATCTCAGTGAGATCATATCCACTATCCCAACATTGTTTCTCATTGAATTCGAGTAGCTAAACATGAAAAAAGCCAAATAATCCATAATCATCCAACCATGTGTATCCCTCTTGTGATGTGCTGCTATCCGTGCACAATCCTCAGCATGTATTTGGGTTGTTGACCTTTTTGTACACCACGATTCATAACTCATTTGAACTACTTGGGGTTTGATCCCTATTGTATACACATGGTATGTAGGAATCCTCTACGAGGTTAAATCCCACCCAGTGGTAAACCATGGTGTCCCCCATTCTGAGGTTCACTCTCTTTGATCCACCTTCATTGATGTCCTGACCTGCCTTCATGGAGTGACATCATCCATTTATTGGACACACCACCATGGATCTGATATTAATGTGTGTTCTAATCCATCCACCTTGTAAACACTCATGGTGCTCCCTCTTAGTGATATATGAATATGATATGTCTTAATGGGACGTTCTTATCACCCTCATACCATCTCTGCATGATATTAAACTCAAGCCTACCTCGTGTTAAACATGAGATGCCAATGGGAAACCTAAAAGGACACACATTTGGCACAACCTTCTCTGAAAGACGTTAAACTCACAACATACCATCTGCAAAACATGGGAAGCTGAGGAAACCCTCAGATACATGCCTCCAGTATAAGACACCCAACGGCCGACGTGGGATGCATCGAGTTCTACAACATTGAGATGCCCTCTTATGAGGAAGAATACATGTTCCACAATGTCCACAAATTTAGAGATGCCCCTACATGCCTTATGTTGTCATATACTATGACCAAAGGTTGATACCATGTCAAGAACCCTTAGAATGTCCTGACAGAAGTTCTGTAATTAACCGACATCCACAATGAAATGGCCCCAAGAATGAGATTCACAAAAAATGACTTAATATTTAAGGGAGACCCAAACTAGGTAATGAGTTCCGTGGAGGAATCCACGGAAGGAGAAACCAACATCCCATGATCCCATTTTGATCAAGGGGAAAACTTCCCTGAATAAGGGATAGATGCTGCCTACCTTTGGAAAACAGGAATGCGGGGAAACAATCAGCGCGTCCTCCGAAACAAACGGTTGTGCGCAACCAGATGAATGTGTTAAAAACAATTATATTATACTTATCAAAATATGATAATAATATTATTAAAAAAATAAAAAATTTAACTATACTTATATATTTTACAAGTGATGTGGAGAAGAAAAATGAATCACATCACATCGTGGAGGTCATAGTTCACACGTTCGCACAAATGACATTATCATTTTCATGTTCAAGGAATTAAAGATTTTAATTGATATATTATTATATTATAATGATTAATATGTCTAAAATAACATATATTAACATTAATTCCATTATTATAATTAGTCATGAGAGACCATTATGTAAATAAAATTACATTAGTTTGTGGAGGTGATACTCCATACCTACACACGAATGATTAATTCTAAGTCCATTTGATGGAAGTGGATATGGATTTTGGTGATGATATTAACACAATAAAATATTATTATATTTAGGATAATGTAGTTTTTATACAATCATGTTTTCAATATATTTAAAGGATGTGGAAGAATAAATAAAACAGAAACACATTTATAAAAATGCTACCTTTTTTTGGGATTATCACCTTTTCTTTACATCGTAACACCTCTAAGGAGGGAGTTATGCCTAAAATATGGTTCCACGAATGTGGGTAGGTATTCTAGAAAGTGGTTTGGGTAGATCATGACCAAAAAAGGTTTTCAATTGTAATTAATATAGAGGAATAGGTTCCCTTTTATAGGAGTGGAAAGAGGCACTCTTGGAATTATAAAAAGTTTTAAAGTAAATATAAATTCATTTTTTATTCCAAATGGGTCCAAATTTATTTATTTCCAAGATAGAAATATTATGGGTCCAAATAATTTAATTAAATGAAAATTAGTTACATTATTATTATTTATTAATTTATATCATTTTGTTTTAACACTTATTTTATCATTTATAATCATACAGTGAAATCATGTAATTTACATATTATGGGTTAATATAATTACCATAACATTATAGAAGACCATTAAAAGATGAATATGTGAGGTATTAAGACATTTAACAACTATTTATCTTAATTTTGTATTTTTATAAATTTTATAACATTTAATAAAAAATTATATATTTTAAAATTCCAATAGGGTCAATTTCAACACTATTCATTAGTTGACTTTTCAAAAACACAATAACAACAAGATAATTTTAAACCAACTCCTTCAAATAATCACCAAAATGTCATGTGAATCTATATGATATCTATATTCTATAAATTACATCAAATTATATTTATTTCTAATATTTATAATATCACTCATTTTATTTTTACATTAATTAAGAAATAACTGCACCATCATTTTGTCACCAATTAATTTAGTTATTTATTTCCTAAAAAATATCACTAAATTACCATGTTGTATTTAATTATTTTAAATCTTTTAGGAATATTTCATGTCAAATACATCACTTATATAACTCCATATTGAAAATGTTTTATTAATAAGAGTCATGATTATGACATCTCAGTCTTTAATTTAATTAAAATGTCATAAATATCACAATCTTACCCAAGTGGCTTCCAAAGTCCATAATTTTTGTACAAGGGTTTTATTGATCATAAATAACTCAACCAATAATATTATGACATGTTTTTTTGTTGTTTTACAATATTTATGATAATATTTTAACCTTTAATTACGTGATTTACCCATAGTTGAGGTAATAAAAATATTTACTAAAGCTACAATTAAAAATGTTCAAAAATAAAAGGGACAAATTTACATAAATTGAACATTATGATTCCAAATATGGAATCCATTTTTAAAATTATAAACAAATTATTAGCAGAAATTGATAAAAAATTAATCCCTTTGACAGGATGAGAAAACAGGTTTTTAAAGTAAAATGGTCAAAAGTTCACAAAGTGTTTATATCCAATTTCAATATGAAGTTGATTTTGATGAATAATATTAAATTAAATGATAAAAAAATAATATAATTAACGCTAGAAAAATTAATAGGATAATATAACTATAAAAATAAATTAGATGAAAATCATTTTTGAATTAAAATATGGTATTTTTCACTATTCATAAAAATTGAATAATATCTGAACAATACAAAAAATCCCCCCAAAGTAAAATTTTATGTCTATATTCCAAATAAGAATTTTATTTTGTAAAATAAAATTTTTAAAATTAGAAAAGTCTAGATTTAAAATGTGTTCACTATCAAGAGGTAGTAAAAATGATTTTTTTTGAAAAAGAAGTAATTTATTCCTAAAAACATATTAGTTATTATATTTTGACTAGAAAAAAAGTTGAACTTTCAAAATTATATTTATTTTATATTTCATTATTTTAATCCTAAAAAAGTGATCTGATTTTTCTATAAGTATATTTATTCACATTCAAATAGTTTTTTTCATAAAAAATACATCTTTTATATTCAATTGATTTTTATTTTTATTACTAATTGATCTAGTAACCAATCCATCATTATATAAATATTTTTGAACCCTATTTTCATAATTTAGTTAATACAATTCATTCCCAACATTATAAAATTGGGTTTAAAAGGTAAAATTTAAATAATAATATTTAATTGTAAATTTAAGCTCGGTATGGCTTATCATGTATGTTATCAAAAAAAAATTTATTTTTAAAAAACATTAGATGATATATCCCTATTTAAATTTTCAACTTCACACTTTTGAATTTAGGTTTTATAACTAGGGTATGAATTTTCAAAAATTCAATCTTTTAATCCCACATCATAAAAATGAATAACAACAATTTCACTTTAAAAGAAGGAAAGGAAAGTACGAATGTCACCAGAGATAACACATACTATGATTTCATGTAGAGAAACATGGCTTTGGAAGAGAAAACTAACCACAAATATGTGACAGATAGTAATAGAAGACTTTTACATGAGCAATCTAATAATCAGAAAACCATAAATTTATGACTGGTTAAAATATCATTGATTTCTTAGACAAGAAATTAACCTTAAATCATTTTTTTAAAGATAATTTTCATAGAGGTATGGAATTAGTTTACTTCCTTCACTAATAAAATAAAGAAAAATAATTAATTGAGAAGTAGAGTTTCATCCTTTAGTCAATGTCCACCATAAAGTCATAATTTTCTCCAAATGATGAGTATTCAAGATGAATTCTTCCCACATAATACACTAGAATAAACATATAAAGAATCACCGAATACACAAAATATTAACTATCTATTCATCCTATCTAGAAAAATTAACCATAACTGAAATAGTTAGGATAAAAAAATATATCCCTAAGTATAATAAATTTTAAAAATAAAATTGCTAATTATAATCTACAATGTTAAGCACTAATACCCATTTTTCTGTGTAGATCATTCAACTATCCTTAAAATGTCATCAAAATAATACCTACTATGATTAAAACCCAAATATTACTTGATCCCAGAATCTTCCAAGATATATTTTAACATTTGTCTTCAAATATAATCAATTAATTTTAATGTCTCATTCCAAAAATGTAATTTCATAAATCACATATTCTCTATGATATGTTGATAATTTCCATAAATAAAATGAATCACCATAATTACATAATGAAATCATGGATTCTTCAAAAATATATTTAAAATTTTTATAATAAAATCCCATTGTATTAACTTTACATTGATCATATGGGATTTCCAAAATAGCGATCATATTCTGAAGGAACATTCATCACTTAATCCCAAAAATCATTTTTCAATACCAAGGATATAGATTTGATAAAACATAACTTCCAAATATGATCTTATTCTGAATCGAGTAACTCTATTTAATAAAACGAAAATGTCATAATAACCAGGGACTTCACGAAGACTAGTGGTACACGATGCACCCTTGGTTCCCATAAGTTAGGGGTTCGATTTCGGAAGCCTTGGTTGATGCGATGAGTTGTCACATGGTCTATGGGATGGAATTTTTTAAAAAATATAAAATTAATATAACATTATCAAAATATAATCCTAAAAAATAACCATATCATTTTTTAACCACAAAAGTTATCTAATATCTTTCATTTTTTATCCCAAAATGTAATAACCCATAATTACCTCAAAGGTAAAATTTTCCAAAACAAATAATGTTAGTCAGCTTCAAATTTCGTAACATAAATCATAAAAAGGTATTTTAATATGTTAAAATTATAAAAAAAATTAAAATTATAGACTCGTAATGATATCCCTGACTCTTTAAAAAAACATATTAATCTCTAATGTTGTCTAAACCATCATCTGATACAACCTGTAATGACCTAGCCTTAAAAATTACATAATATTGAATAGATTTAATAATTTTAATTTATTTCACAATATGAATATTTTCATGTTTGGAGATTTTGAGAATTATTCCATAACTCATTAATAATAGAACTGGAGAAATAAAACATGGACACTTACAACCATATATATTGCATTCATAAAACAAAAATATTTAAAATTAAACATGGTTTATTTTCATGTTTAGTCTTCATAAATTTCCCTTGATCCCGTCCTTGAATCTATTCTCCATTAAATCCCATGAAAAACATTTAAAACATAGGATGAGAATAAAAAGATCAGAAAAAGAAACAAAAAATAATGAAAACTATTGGTCTTTTAAAAACATATAAACTATGAACACTTTAGCATAAAGTAATAATTTTCACCATAATGAAGTAGTGAATACACTCATTTTGTTATAATATCATTTCCTAACTTTTTTGAAATTGAAATATTACTATAAAATCCATAATAATAAAATATAACATATAAAGGACACTTGGGTCATAATCATACATAAATGAAAAAATCATCTGGTCGACTTCCATACATATCACTCTTACAATTGGAATAGCCATATAGATGACATCCATACCCAATTCTTCGGAGCTTATAACATAACAACCCCTTCATGGTTTATCACAGAACCACACTTCTTTGGTTTATTATGGAACCATCCATATATGGTTTATCATCTATCCACCCATAAAATTTCTTAGTACCATTGTATAATAATAACCCTTAAAATATTTAAATTATCAAATTTCACTAACTTGATTTCATTTTCAATCAAAATAAACCATTTAATGATATTGAAATTCTCAACCCTTTTTTTATAATATTTTCAATACCAAAATACCCAAAAAATAGAATAAGGTACTTTTCTTTTTTAAAAACATTAAGGCTTATAGAGGAATACAAATATCAATTAATGGTTATAGTGGCAGAGAATTCGTTGTCACTGTATATGTTTAAAAACATTTTTTTTGTAATGGAAGTATAATGATTCATATAAAAAATATTCTTATGTAAACCATTGAATAAAATTAATGGTAAAAGGGGTTTATTATAAGCCTTATAAAAGAACGAGTTGTATAACATCATAATATAACATAATGAGACAACAAGTCTGTACTCAAGTGGTAGATGCTCCTGCTTGGCATCCAGAAGACCCCAGATCAAATTCGGGAAGGGGAGGAATTATCGAGTAATACAGCATCACTATAGTAGGGTACTATAGCAATGATGAAACTATATAAGTGGAGAAATTGTAATGGTGGAGGGCACTATAGAAGGAACTGCAGCCGTGACAATATTGTAGTAGGTACGGTAGAAGCCCAGGTATTGTAGCAGTACTCTTCATTGAAGGGAAATTTAAGCAAAAAAAATAGGATTTTGAGCCTTGTATTAAGACCACTTGGTCTTGGTCCTTCAAGCTATGTAATCATTCCCCATCTACCCAGTCAGAATGTGGTCGTCACTTTAATATTAATTAAATGTGGCTTCGGAACCATCATTTTTAAAAATAATTATGCGCAATGAATTGAGATTGTGACCAAGTCCATTACAAGGATCCCTTTCAACAAAAATTTGAGAGAAATTTGAATGTTTTCATTTTAATTAATTAATTTCCATATAATTACAGTCAAAAAAACCATTTTCGAAACATGAACATAAAATATAAATATTTATAATAGTAAATCATCAAATCATTAAAATGAGGTTTTGAGTTAAAAAGTCCCTTACATTGAGTCTGACTCATCACGTACAATCTTTATATTCCTAAATAATAATCTTAGGTTAATTTATAATTTATTTAGAACACTTTTCATGATTATTATTCCTTTTATATCACTTATTACCACGGTATGATAGTTAAATAATTTTTTATTTTCATGTAGGACGTTTTTCCCATATTCGGTAATTGAGTCGAAAATGAACTTGGTATGATGTCAATAGTCCATGTGATCATAGTTACATCATATCCAAAATAATATTCCTGACATAATAATCAGTATTAAATTTAAATTATACCCTTAAATATATTCATTAAATATGGATATGAAAAATAAACAACATTACAATCATTGAGACTACAAGTTGTACATACGCATAAGTAACATTTCCATTTTTCATTTATCATTATGGGAATAGGGTAATTATTATTTTATATTTATAGAATTATCATAATATTATTATGATCATATTAATATTTTAAATATATTTATAAAAGTCATAAAAATTATTTGCTGAAAAAAAACAAATCATATTTCTTTGTGGAGGTGATAGTTCACATATACGCACGAACAACATTATCATTTTTATGTGTATGGTGGGTAAGAACTAAATTGATATATTATTATATTAAAATGATTATTATATCATAAATATCACATATTACCAATAATTACATAATTATAATAATTCATGAGAGATATTTATGGAATACTGATTATATAAGTTTGTGGAGGTGATAGTTCACACTTAGACACGAACGATTAATTCCATTGTCTTTTGACGGAAGTGGAGTTTGGTTTAGGTTATGATATTAACATAATAACATCTCAATATATTTATAATTTTGGAGTTATTATCTCATGTTGTTTGGATAATATTTGAAGGATGTGGAAGATGAAATAAAAGAGAAAAACATAAATAAAAAATGTTACCTTTCATTCGGACGATCACCATTGATTAACACATTAACAACTATAAAGGGAGTGTCTTAACTAATAAAATACTTCAAGAATATGGGGAGGTATTATAAGAAGTCAATTGGGTAGATATTAGTAAATAATGGTTTTCAAGTCTAATTAAAATATAGAAATGAGTTCCCTATTATGAGAGAGTGGAGGAGCACTCATGGAATTATAAAAAGTATTAAATTAAAATATATTCATTTTCTATTCCTAATGGATCTAAATTGATTTATTTATAAAATAGGATGTGTATGGGTTGAATTCCATTCATATAATAAAAATTATACATTTTTTAATTATTTTATAGTACTTATAATTTTTTTTAACACTTATTTATCACTTTTTAATCTTACCGTGATATCATGTTATTTGTACCATGATGGCAAATATATCTTCAATAACATACCAAACGACTAATAAAAGAGAAATTTATGAAATATTAATAAATTTAACAACTATTTGGAAAAATATTTTATTTTTATAAATTTTATATCATTTAATAAAATATTTTATTATTTAAAATACAAATAGTGTCAATTTTGACACTATTCATCAGTTGATATTTTAAAAATATCATAACAACAGGATACGTTAAATCAAACTACATTAAATCTTAGAAAACATGTAAAATTAATACAGAATATTATTTTATGGTATGAATTATGTCAACTTATATTTATTTTAATTTTTATAATATAATGTATTTGATTCATTCATTAATTAAGAAACTACTACATCATCATTTGGTAACTGTTAAATATTATTATTATTTTTCAAAAAAATTATAAATAAATTACCATGTTCTGGGTAATAATTTTATATATATATTTACTATTTTTAAGAAAATATATTACTTATAAAAACTTATATTAAAAATGTTTTATTAATAAGAGACATGATTATGATATCATGGTCTTTACATTAAATAAAAAGTTATAAATGTCAAAATAACACCCTTGTGGCTTTCAAATACCATTATTTTGGACCAAGTTTTTTATTTGTTGATAATAAATCATCCAATAATATTATTACTATTGTTAGAGTAGTTTTATAAAATTTATAATATTATTCTAACCATTAATTACCTAATTTACCCTTAAGTGTGGTAATAAAAATTATTTATATAGTAACAATTCATAATGTCCAACAATAGTAGGGACCTATTTAAATAATTTAAAACTTACTATTCCAAATATGGAATCCATTTTTTCAAATTAAAAATACATAATTAGAATAAATTAATAAAAAATTAATCCCATTGATGAAATGAGATTATGAGGTTTTAAAGTATAACGTTCAAAAGTTCACATTATTTTTATATTGAAAATCAAATTGAAATTGATTAAAAAGAACAAAATTTTATAAAAGGATAAAAAAATAATCTAAATATACCATCAATCAATGTAATAGTATAATCTATCAATTTAAATAAATTAGAAAAAATGTAGTTTGGAATTATTATAAAGAAATTTCACTATTCATTAAAAAATGAATATTATTAGAAAATTTAAAAAACTCATCCATAGTTAAATTTTATTCTCTTATTTCAATTAATATGATTATTTTACCCAATATAATTTATTAAATTTGGAAAAACTAGATTTAAAATGGTTTCTCCATCAAAAGGCTATAAAAATGTCTTTTTTGGAGAATATTTTTTTATTCTTAAAATTGGATTGATTTTTATATTAGGGGAAAATATATAATATAAATTTTAAACATTATTTTGAATTTATATTTCATAAATATAATCCAAAAATAGTGATTCTATTATTTTATAAACTGAATTATTCACCTTTAAATAGTTTTTTTAAAAGACATCCTTTATAATCAATTAGATTTTATTTCCATTTCATATTAATTTGTAACAATTAAAAAATTATATAAACATGTGTGAACTATATTTTCAAAATTTATTTAATATTATATATTCTTATCATTCTAACAACTAGGTTATAATGGTAATATTTAAATAATAATATTTAGTTATCTGTATATGCTTGATATGGCGTAACATGTATTCTATCGAACAAAGTTTTAATTTTTTATAAAAAACATTATGTTAAAATTAAGGTATCATTTATATATATATTTCAAATCTTTATTAAAACAATTTCAACCTTAATTAGCTGATTTACTATTTAAGATGCTGATAAATAGTACCACCATTATTATTCAAACGGGTAAAAATATGCGTGGATTCTATACCAAATCTGACCCCCATGATTAAATATATGTTATAGATTTAAAATATAAACTTCATAAAAATTAATGTTCCTAATCTATGTAAAGTGAATAATATTCATTGATAAACAATTTTTCATAAAAATGTAATTTCAAGTGTAAAATTGTTTTTAAAGAAAATTAAACCATAAAATTAATTGAAATGAACGTAATTTTATTATTAATATTCTAATAGAACTAATTTTACTTTAAAAAATTCAATAACATAATATAAGATTTTAAATACTTGAATAAAAAATACAGTTGTCAATAAAAATTAGTATTTTTCATTATTCACTGAAAAATCAATCTTATCAAAAAGATCAATAAATTTTATGAATAGTTAATTTTAATATGATGATTCAACACTGATTTTAATTTTAAAAAATTAAATTTAAAAATAATTAGAAATGAAATATTTCACATGTTTATAAAATAAAATCTTTATGTGATGAAAATGTATTTCTGAAGTAAAATATTAGTTTACTCAAAATTGTGTACTTATTTATTATGAATTAATCAATGTTTAAGATTTATTTAAAAAGTTTAAAAAATTATTAAAAATTTGGATATTTATTTTAATTCTTCTAATTTTAATAGCTAGGTTATAATGATCATGATTAAAGAATATTTTAATATTATATCATGTTTCATATAAACTCAATGTTGGGTGTAACAAAAGATATATAGTTATTAATTTTATTCATAGAGAAATATATTTTTAAATTTGAGGGTGTTATAGTTATATTATATCAAGGATTATTTATTAATTTCAATAGTTATTTTGGGAGAAAATATTTTTTCTAATATTATGAAATTTTTTAAAAAATGTTACATAATGGAAATGGTATTTTTCCCTTATTTCTAAAGAAATTTTTTTAATGATATTTTAAAGGTATTTTCATCAATTTCATCTTCTATTATTGGATCATATAAATCAGTGGGATTATTATCAAATAATACCATATATCTTACTTTACCAGATGGATTTAATGAGGTTGTTATGAATCCCATATCTTTTTATGGGTTAATAAAGCTATAAATGAACGATTATTATTTTAAAGGGAATTATATTGAAAATTAAAATATTATAAATTTATTATTCATGAAAATTATTTGGATGTTATTGATGATGATTGGTGGACCTTATACAACATTTACGGATGGTTAGGACTAATATAGCTTATACGAACTTGGGGTATAGATGTATCTTATAAAAAGGATTGTTCATAGTATAGATCACAATTGCATTGGGAAATGATGACCGAGATGATAAAATGTAAGAACATACTTAAGAAAAAAATAGAGTTTACTAGTTTAGAGGTTATTCTTAATATTTTATTGGTATTAACTAGGTAAGGTTATCATATTATTAAGAGTTATTGTAAGGGTTATATGATGATAATGTTTCCAGATACCAATGGATTTTCTGGATGCTTTTTGTGAGTCTTAAATGGTTCCATTAGTCAAGATTAAAACCACATGGATCATGATTAATCACTTTAATGAATATTTACTTTGATATATCTTAACTTCTTATCCCAAGATTTATGATCCATGCTTTTATTTATTTGATTTATCCTATGTTCTTCTCATTCATGTTGATTATGTCATCATAACATTATTATTATCTTATGATCATTTATGAATTTCAATTGTTAATTGTTATTTGTATACATATTGAGTGTTTGATATTATCTTTCTTATGTTCCCTTTTTCCTTATATATAATTAATGGTGTTTAATTAATTGATTCTATAAAGGTATCATGTCTGAATAATTTTGTTGGTGATGATGAAGACATAAAATGGAATATGAAAATATGGGTATAGTAAAAATATCTCAAATGAATACATGAGTTATGTTATATAAGTGATTGACATAATTCTATGAAACTATAAACCTAAAAGATCATTGGCTATATAACTGGTAAAATATTTTCAGTTTTAATTTATATGTTTTGAATGTTTAAAATTGGGTCACATTTATCGATATTACAGACAAAATTATTATGATTATGTTTTAACACCTGATCCATGAGTTCTGGTCTAAGATGTCATAATCTGGGAAACCATGATTTATTGTACACTTCTCATCTCCCAAGGTATATAATTTATATATATATTTTTTTTGTAAAAATTCATTTTTTAAATAAAAGTCCCATATATTTATTGTTTTATAGTGTTTCATAAGGTTATCAAAATATTTACAAGGGTTTAATTGTGATAAAAAGTGTTTCCAAGCCACTAGGAAAGGTCGGAGTTGTTTTCCTTTAGTCACGTCTGGTTAAAGACCATTTTTAATATTAGGTTCAAGGGTAAGTGATCATTTTAGAGTTTCATAAGGGTATGAAACTAATCACAAGAACTATATGAAGGTAATAAGGAATTTAAAATGGTTAAATAATATTAAGAACCTATGTATATGGGCTGCATAATGTTAAATCCCTTTTTATATGGGTTGTAGAAGGGTAATTTATGACTTGTGTAATAATACCCTCACATTTTCAAATGATACATAATGATACATAGTCACTGTGTAAAAAAAATTAAATTCATTTTTGTTTCATAAGGGTATCCTAGAGTAGCATATATAAGTCATTATAATTTATAAAATATGGGAAATGGTATGTTTTATTTGTATAATTGAATTTTGGTTTGTGAGTCAGGGTAAACATCCAATACATATGTTTAAGATAGAGTTTTTAAAGGTTGTATATGGGTAATCAGTCTTATGTTAGGGTTAGAATCATTTCCCTCAACATATAACTATATGCTACATAAGGGGAAAACCAAGTTACCATTACACATTTCCCACTTTGGGGGGAATTCTTTTAATCCAAAATTTGGGTTTCCTTCATTCAAATTCAAAACTATAACATGTTTGGGACGATTTTAAAAGCCAAAAAATCATAGAAATTAATTCCCTTTACTTTTTTAGGGTCCAAAAATTTTGTTTTAAATATTTTAAACACTCTTCTTTCTATATATGCATGAAGAATTAATTAAATTGAAATTTAATATTTTATTTTCCAAATACTACTCACTAGAAACCTGGGGTATTTTCATAAAATATCTTAACCCTTAATACCTTTAGTTTTTTTTATTATCTTAGATTAGGAAGTCCAAATTTCATTTGAAAAAATTAGGTGAATCCTTCTTTGACCAAACCGAGTTCTTCACCCAGTTTCCATGAATAGAAGAACCTCACCCACACTACTCTATTCTAGGTGATTTTTTTTCAAAAGATAAAACCCTGCTATATTTTCCATAAAATTATTTCAGGGATAATTTGTGAAAATATCTTTCTAGTTTATTAAGAAAATGTGATAATGTATTCTTAAAATGATAATAATATAATATTATGAAATATAAGAATAAGAGTTTTTCTATTCCATTACGTATTATTCAAGATATAGATATTATTATCCCATGTGGAATTTTAATGATTATATAGGTAAGAATTGGGAATTATCATGAAGTATAGTATGGAATTATCATGTTTATTCTGGATTTATCATTTTGGGAGAATCTATAATCACATTGCGTGTTTAAATTTCTTTTTAAAGTAAAATAATTTTAATTAGTTATAGGAATCATTATAGACTTGTTTGAACTGACTAATACATAGGCATAATATTTGTAATTAATATTTTACTAATCATTATGTTTACATAAAAAACCTTGAGTTAGGATGTTATTTATCATTTTATTCCTTATCAATAATTTCTTCTTGAAATATTAGTTTATTTCTAATAGAATTTTTTTATATGTCTTTATGTGGGTGTATGAGTTACCTTGAGACCTTGATTATTGTAATAATATGGTTATGTCTAGTCTCTTGATAATTCTTTGGGATATGAACTTTTTTCCTTCTATAACATGTATTTCTTACTATGTTACACATCTCGTATAGCCATGCTTCTTTTTATAAGATTAATTGGAAGTTCAACCTTAGTTAGAAGGTAATATGGATGGGAAGTGTAATGATAGGACAAGGGATATGGACAAAAGATCATTGGTGGTATGGGTTGTATAAAAAAAATTCTTTTTGACAAGGTATAAAACCATGAATGAGATAAGAATCCATCAGCTCTGACTAATGTGAAATAATTTGGAATAATGGGGCTTTGAGTTATCAAATTATGTAAAATATATGGTGTGTTACTTACTCTTATTAGAGGATAATATCCACTAAAAATGTAGGGAATAAGATTTTACTGATAAAGACCACTTTTTGGGCCAGGATTGAGATATTTCCTTAAAGAAGTACCTGATTGCACTTACATTGACACAATTAGTGACATCGAGATGAAGCAAATAGGGATTGGTTTCATGGCGACATGATTAGTGAATGATTAATTGTAAAATGTGTGACTTATTTTAATTTGAATATTTAATTATTTAATGCTAAAAAATATTTTATATTAAGTTCATTTATGTTAATAAAACATTGGTGGTTTCATTATGGGTTTATTACTCACACCCTACATGAAAGTCTCGATGCTAAATTAGATTTCATAACCAACGTTCTAGTAAAGGGAAAGGGACACATGAGGGCAAGTTAATGAGACTGAGTCATAGATTCAGAGCTGATTCCAGGACAAACCCAAGTCTATTTCCATTATTATTATTATTATTATTATTATTGTACTTGGTAAACCCTGGTATGGATTACTACTTTTAGATCCCTTTTGTTTATTTGGTGTATGATATATATGACTTTATATGTTGTGATTATATAGTTTTTGAATATACTCTAATTATTGTATTATTTACTTATATTATTTTACAATGATATGATACTATGAGTACAATCTCTCACTTATGGACGTATACCCTCACTAATATTCGATAATCTATTCTATATGGGGAGACACACATGAGGTCATATATCCCTCTCGCTCAGACCCAGTGGTTCTCGTTTATGTGATACAATTTGATTATGTAATCGTACCTTTATTATGGTCTTATTAGAAGTAAATAAATCAAATTTTAATGCTTATGTTTACCCTTATTGATTGATTAACATCACCCTTCTTAAATTATCCATTTACCCTTGTTTTCAAGAGTGATGTTAAGTGAATTTTGTATAGAAAGGATTCATGTTTAATGAATATTATCGAACATATTTAAGATACATTGTGAAAAAATAAAATCTTGGTATACTGTGAAAAATGATCACTTGAAGAAATTGGTATTGTTATGTATGTTTTTGTGTAAATTATATAAAACCCTAAACCTAAAATCTATTTGGGTATGTAAGTGATCCATTATTTTAATTTTTATGTATTATATTTTGGATAAATAAAATTAAGAAATTATTATCAGTTTCCAATCCATAAATGTAATGTTTATATTTTTTGAACTAGATTGAGGGGTTCAGGTCTAGGGATTATACAAAAACCATATATCATCTACCAAATTCATTGAATGTCCTAGGAAAGGGACTAGTTTTAATAGATAAAAATAATCATTTTGGAATTATCTATACTCTAATAACTACAAATATATGTGACAAAATGAATTTTACATAAAACCTAAAAACAAATTTAAGAATGAATTAATGTAAATAGAAAAACTAAAATTCAATATAAAATAAATCTCTCACAATTTTTGTCAAAACATATCAACAAAACTAAGGATTATTATCCAACAAGGAAGGTAAAACTCCTCTTATAATTCATCAGTAAACACTATCACATCCATTGGTTACTGAAAATATATGATAAACCATTAAGGAGAAATATATCATTTCCTTTACACACATACTGAAAATGAACATCTATACACACACATGATGTGTTGGTAGTGGAAAGCCCATGGAATTATTTATGGTATTGTATTTGTCATCATTCTTATGTATGAGAATGTTTTTTTAACAACATTTAATGATTTATATATTAATTCTATAAATATGAATATAGATGATTTTTTGGGGATAATATTACATATTTAAAATTTACCCATGACTTGTAACTATAAACTAATTTCATCTGAATGTTTCATGAATCCAGAAGTCCTTGAGAAGAATTAGCAGGTTATGTTATGAATAATTAAAATGTCTAAATGATGTCGAGACTTATAAAAGGAACCTATATATAAGTTTCACCTTCAATTTCAACTGGGAACAAAAGAGGTACCCTAAATTATTGATGTATGTGTAAGAGTTATATAAAAATATTTATATACATTACAAGGTCAAAATAATCTGTAATTAATTCCTGAAGATACTATTCGATGATTTTTGTAGTCAAGAGAGACACAAATTTCAAGAATATTGAATGGTTTGGGACATATGTATGAGGATTTTTCATTGATCATTCATGTAAAAAAATTGATTGTTATATAATAGTTCGTGATTTATGCTGATTTTAGAAGTTGGAAGATTCAAAGATGGATAAGAAGCTAGATTTTATAATTCGTGAATTTGTTCTAACACTCTACACTAAAACAATGGTTGTTAAGGATGATCGTAGATCATCATATAATGAATGGAATAAATGGATACTAAGTATCATAACTTCATAATATTGGATTAAAAATTCTTTGTTTGTATCCCAAGATTTCATATTATTGTGTTTAGATAATGTGTTTGATATAGGGAAGAAGACACCAAAAGCTCATAAGGAATTCAAAATTAATTTAGAAGGTCCGACGGCTAAAAATTGATTAAAATAAGTACTAATATGTTGTTTTGGAGAATTAAGTATGTTTTAATGAGTAAGTAGAATAGAGAGATACACAATCTAGAAGTTTGAGTAATACAATGGTAGAGGTAGAACTAAAGAATTAGTAAAATGATTTTATTATTAGAATTTTCTTGAGTTTTCAAAAGTTTAAGAATTGAAAGATTCCAAATCATGAATAGACATTTCATAACATTGTTTGGATGATAAATTAAATATAAGTATGTCTACTTATACATAAAAAAGTATAAATCATGATGTGTATGCCATTATTATAGACAATATATTTTGAATCATTGTAGGTATTTGAAACTTATCTTTGAAGAATATTTAACAAAGATAGATTATTATATTTTTGGTGGAATTTGAAAATGTGACAATAGATATTAGAAGAAAATTAAAAATTTGGACACTTTATTCCACATATTTATCATAGTATTTGTTATTATAAAATGGGGGTCCTCATTTAGTGATCAATGTAAAATATTGTGAGCTAATCTTAAGAGGAGTCATCTGATATATTCTGATTGATTTGTTGGGTCAATGAAAAAGGTTTGTGATTACTGATAATTTTTATAGTTAAAGAGGAAGAGTGAAGATTATATAATATTTGAGATCTAGGAAGTTAGACATATAAGTTATGTTAATTTATATTTTTAAAATATATGTGTCAAAAGTAGTGATCAAAGATAATGTTCCGATCCAAAATATGTTTATAATGTTGATGCACTTAGTGAATAGATCAAGAGGATGTTGCTGATTCTATACATATTCTAATATCATTGTTCTAGAATAATTTATAATTTTATGATTTCCTAGAATTGTTATGTATTGTAGATTTATCAATTTTATAGTTGAAGAATCCAGGATATGAATATATGTCATTCATTCAGTTTTTTTGTTACCATTGTAAACTACTGGGATCTAATATAAACAACCAGTTGGGAGATTTTAAAACATTCAGGAGATAATAAAGACATTTAAGTTATTATCCTATGTTTATTAACATTACAAAATAAGTGGAGTATATACGCATAATACTATAATAGAAACCAATATAGAGTTGATAAATACCCTTGGATCGAACATTGTACAAAATAATATGGACCATGTGTTATCTTTTTCATTTAATTCATATGGATGAGGGTGTTGAATAATTTTCCATAGGATCTAGATCATAACATATTAAAATAGTTAACTTCAAAAATAAAATTTGAAAGTGTGACACTTACATAACCCCTTTTTTAGTGTCACATAATATCCCAAGGAAGATCAATTGATATCCCAGATAATTCGGGCTCCCATTTAAGGATCTATTTATGATGTTAAAGATTGATAATTTTAATTTATAAATAAGTTGAGGTATACCCATATTTAATGGAAATATCAATCATAGATGTTGGAATATTTTGTTTCACTATCTTATTTAACATATTTTTAATGTTATTGACGTTGCAAATATGGGATTTTGACTAAATAAAATAAATGATTCCATAAATATTTCTCACAAGAGAAACATGAATATTTATGGAAATGAAAGGAATGATGTTCTTATTTCCTGTATATAAATTATTTTTAAAATGTTAATGAGACTTTATATAACCAAAGAGAAAACATGAGAATATTTTTATGGGGTAACAATGTCATGAAAGATAAGTTATATATATGTAGAGTAAATTTTAAATGTATTAATATGGCTATTGATTACACTATTAATGAAATCTTCATATGTTTGAATGAAATTGTGATAAACATTTTATGTTTTAGAGATACACTAGATAATTAATCTATAGTACATAAATATATGAGAAAATTATATATCATATTGAATATTAAAATATATTATTTTGAAGAAAAGAATGATTTATCACTTCATATGTTTCAACGTACTATTTTTCAATATGATAAGAGAAATTCATCATCATTTTGGATGATGTTAAAAGAAGAGATAGTTCTTGAGGCCTTGCCAAATCATAATATATTGTAAGAGGAAGATGATTAATTTATTGAATCTAATTATGTGGATGAAAAGGATGGAAAATGAAATAGGATTAATTCAGTTATTGAAAAGAACATTAGAAAATGAAAAGTTATATATGAATTTACAATCCCACTAAAATGTTTTAAACGTTTTTGAATTTGGAACTTGGATATTTATTTTTAAAATAAGAAATGAAAGGATAATTATGAATCTGAAATTCAATAATTATTTAGGGATAAATTAATGATTAAAAACTACAATAAAGGAATGGAAAAATTTTGTGGTAAGAAACAGTTTCCAATAGGAAAAGAAGGGGCATGTTGATTAACAAAATGGTTGAATACTCTATTTAAGTAAGTCAATTGGCCAAACAAATCTTGCATAATTTATGAAATTTATGGATTATTTTAGAAAATTTCAATAAATATCATGTGGTGGTGTAAATTTCCAAGAGGGTGAAAAAACTTATATTGTGAACATTCTGAATGATTATCATGGTGCATGTTGTGATCGCAACAAGAAATACAATAGAAATAGAAAGCTTCTTATGGATTTTTACAAGATAAAGGAAGGTAGAGAAAAATTAGAAAAAATGAATATTATTGCATTAATAAAATTAAGACATCTTGAGAATTATAAAATGATATAAGGTTATTTAAGATCCTAATAAATATCTTATCGAAAAATAAGAAGAGTTAATTAATTAAAAATAATGGTTTATTAAAAGAAAAAATACACAAAATAATTTAAGTGATGAATTATAATGTATAATGGAATTAATAGTTAAATCATGTCATAATGTTGAGAAACTTAGCTTTAAGAAAAAAAATAAAAATAAAACTGTTTTACAAATTATACTAAATCTTTTACAACTAATATTTCAAGTCAAAAAACTAAAAAATTATTTTTATATGGTATAAAATATTATGGAAAACCCACTCTTATTTGAAGCAGAGATAACTGCTTCCTGAGAAAGATCCATTATCCTAATTATAGGAAAAACCAAACTATTAATGTTCCAAGGTAGAAAAAAATCTCAATATATATAATTTTATTATTTTGAAATACCCAATTTCAGTGGTTATTATTAGTAATATGGAGGCTTTGGGTTGAAAGGCTACAATTTCTCAGATAACATGAAACTATATTACAGTAGTCATCAATCAAGGGTGATTAACATAAGAATAAAAATAAGATGCTTTGTGAGGAGGATTAAAATATTTAAAGGAGAAATATTTGTTTAAATGATGATCTAGTCTATATAGTTGAACAAATTTGATTTTTTGGAAGAATCCATAGATGATGAAAATAAAATTTTTATTATTTTTATTCAAGTATTAATACTCTTTTAGGATTATATATTTATGTACAAGGGGATATAAATGTATAGAAGAATGAAATGCAATAAAAATAACTAGTTTTTGAAATGGATCTAAAGTAGAACTAGAAAAAATCCTAGATAATTGATATTGGTTCATCATATAACATAAAAGGAGATAAAAATTGAATAATTATTAATAATGTAATATAGGATTTGTAACTTTTGGTAATGATAGATCATAAATAACTATCTGAATCGATGAAATTAATATTCAATCGAAAAAACTAAAATCCATGTTTGTTCAATTTTTTTATACCATTAATGATGAAGATTTCAAGGTCAGGATTTGAATAATAATAACACCCTTGAATAGAGGTATTTTTATATAGAACAATACATGGTGGGAATGGGATGTGGATATGAATATGGTGTTATATATTATTATCCACACATAAATCATATTCCAAATAATGTTTTTCAAGATGTTTCAGTTCATGTTAAATTCCTTCAATGTTTTTTGTGTATTTATAGATGATTATAAGTAGTTTAGAGGTTTTTTAATTTTTTTGGAATTGTTTTTCAATTCAGTATGATTTGGTTTGGAATTTAATGAAGACTTTTTTACACAAAATTCACCCTAAGAAGACACATGAAAATTAGAAATGTAAAAATATATTCCTTAAAAAATATAGTTCATTTATAGAATACATAAGAGTCATTTTTAAACTATATAAATTCTATATAAGACATAGATGTAGTACTTGTGGATTATACCGATGATATATATGAGTCACATGATGTATTTTGAAGATTTATAAGTGTTATTTTGACAGATACAATGATATATAAGGGTCTTAAACTTAGTCCAAATTATATTGTTTCCATAAGATAATATGGATTTTTTGAAGATAAGTTTCTGGAACATAAGTGGAGTTTAAAAGAATAAAAATTACATTTCCTATGTTATTCATGAATTCATTTAACATCATAAAGGTTTATTGTCATTCATTCACATATAGATTGTGGGTTGTGATGTGGAAATAATAATAATACAATGGTGAAAGATATGAATTTTATATTTGTTCCCATTGTCACTATGATTTTATATAGAGTGACAATGTGTTAAGAAGGCCACAAAATGGTGGGAAATAATTAATAGTTTTCAATATAGGGTCATGTCATGAAGAGAATGCATTGATGTTAAGTTCCATGTTGAGTAAAGGTGAAAAGAAAATGTGTTCCACATTGAGGTTTGTCACACCACAAAGAAATAATTAGATAGAAAATTTTGGGTATTTTATGATGACCTTACCTGTTCCAAGTATAGACGAGGAAGTGGGGGAAGTTGAAGAATAATTTGATAGTTGTTGTTTTTTAGTTTACTATATGAGTTTTTAATATGAAATTTGAATTCATTGATGGAAAAAGTAATATAACTTTTTGATAAAAATTTGAACAGGGAAATGTACGTATACATGTGTGACTGAAAGGAAATATATAATAATTCAATGGATAATTCTAGAGAGAGTGTGTGTTTAATAGTGAAATAAGATTAGAAACAATAAGAACAAGTAGATAACGATTTTACATATGGTATGTATGAAGTAATCACAACAACAACATGCGTTGATGAAGAAGTAATTCAAACCCATTCTACGTTGTGAAGATGTCATATCTATAAATTCCCATGTTTTTAACCAGGTTTAAATATGTAGGTTTTCAATGCTTTTCGATCTATCGATGGGTCATTTTTTTTAAACAAAGCTCCAAAACATAATTCTGAGTATTGGAACACTTAAAGGTGTAATTTTGGACTTGGTTAAATACTCGATAATATTCACAGGTGTCCCGATGAGTCTCTGGAGCACCAGATGTGGAGAAGATCACATTAAAGGATTTAAGCTGGCTATGAATGGTTTTAGTAAAACCCATGTAGTTTTCCCAGTTTAATAATTTATATATTTTAATTAAAGGTTGTTAAATAGAATTTTTTGTGTTTAAATGAAAAATTGTTTTAATAATAATAATATTCTTATTATTATTATATGGTGTTCATTAAATTATTTTAATGTTAAAAGAGTTTTAGTTAGATAATTAAGTAGGAGAAACAATTATGTGAAATTAAATGTGGAGTTTAAGATTTAATGTAGAGGTTTTTAATTAAAATAAGAGTTTTATGATTTATAAAGAATCATTTTTATTTAATAGAGTAGCTGAGTTTTATCTGAGGTTGAATAAGAATAATAATGAAATTATTATTATTGTGGTTTTATGAGTATAATAATTACTTTTAATTATGGTTGTTATTATTATTATGAAGAATAATAACAATGGATTTTGGGTATTTTAAATTAAATCCATGGAGGAGGGTTATTTAATTAAATATTTTGAAATTATTGATTCATTTAATTAAATTTTGTTAAATAGAATTTAATTACATGATTAGTAGTTATGAATATTGGGTTTTATCAAAGAATATTTTCAGTAGATGATAATAATAATGGTTACTATTATCATAGTTTCATTTATTTAATTCGATGTTTAATTGAATTTAATTAAATTATTTTTTGCGGGTTTATTTTAACAAAATTAATGTAGTAAAAATTTAATTAAATGATGTTTAAATAAGGATTTGGGGTTTCAATTAATTAAATTCAAGGTTAATTTAAATTTAATTATTCGTTGTGAATCAGATGTTTTTTAATTAATTTGTGTTGAGAGAATTAATTAAATAACAATGAGTTGGTGTTTGTAATTCAGTTAAATTGTGTTAAAATAATTCAATTAAATAAATTGATGTGGGAATTTTTTTAATTATTATTTTTTGAATGAATTAAATTATGTAATGTGTTAATGGGGAGTTTGTGGTTATCAACGAAGGGTAATATAAATATATGTAAATGAGGAGTTGGGTGTTACTGAAGATGGGTAACATTAAAAAGAAATATTATATGGGGAATAAAATTGGAGTTCTGATTAATTTTACTAAATTGAATGTAATTAGAAATTTAATTAACTGGTGTGAATTGGAGGATTTATCTAATTAAACAAATGGTTAACTTGAATTTGAAATTCTCTTCGGGTACATTTTAAATGTTGATATCGGGCTATGTACCATTAGTCAAACTATGCTCGTTAGCTGTGTGGTTAACCAACTTTCAAAATGTTATTTTTATTTCATTTATTTAAAAGAATAATTTAGTAATAATAATAATAAGGATTTTATTATTATTATTGTATTCATTTAATTAAAAAAATATTACAAGAATATAATTTGATGATTAATGGGGGATTTTATAATTAAATATGAAACTTTTATTTAAAGAATAAATAATGAAGAAACGTTATATTAAATGAGAATAATAAATGTTATTAATATTATATTATATATTTTTTTTAATAGGGGGATAACTATTTGGTTGAGAGAGTGAAGGAGGGACACACTCTAGGAGCAACGACACGCACCAGGCCCCCACCACCCTATGAGGCATGCTACACCCCCTTGCCAGCTCATCTTCGCGTTCTACGATCCTCCCAGTGTCTTCATGAATTTTTTTCACATACTCATATTGAGTCCATTTGTGTATGTTTCATGATTCACCTCATCTGTCTAACTCCTCCCTCACCATATTTTCTCAGCTGAAACCCTAAGGCTTCTTATTAATTGGGTTTTCTTTTTATAGTTCTAGGGTTGTGCAAGGGGCTCATATAGGCCCATTGGTCCATATTATGACTATCGTCACCAAGTGAGAAGCGTTTAAGCCCAGTGTTGGTTCATCTCCGCCATATTCGGGTAAGGGATTAAACCCGTTATTATGTTTTTCACCCTATGAATTATATTCTTAAGGTGATTTGGTGTTGCGGTTAATATTTTAGGAATTCATTGGTCCATGACACTCTATTTATGGGTACCAGTTAATGGTTGTAAGGTGAGATGATAAATTCCAGATTCATGTGTGTTTTTGTTGAGGTGCATTTATGTGAGGGGATCCCAGTTGAGTTATGAAACATTGTATAGGCCAAATTCATTAATTCAGGGTCCCTCTCTAGGTCCTAAATTTTATATATCCATAAATAAATCAATTATTATACTTTAATTTGAAATTAAATCCTTGTATATAAGTATATACATTGAATAACTGTTAATGTGAATTTATAATGTATAATTATTTAAGATGCTGAATGTCACATGTGATGTTTGTGATAAGTAATTTCATAGTTTTGTAATATAACCCCTCAATCAAGGTGTGTTTCCTTCAAACCCAAAATAAATTATAGTGTTATATCATGTTTTCTTGTGGTTTGAGTTTTCTATATATCATTCTATGAGTACTGATATATGAATGTTTGATACCAGAAATTAATATGTCATTGTTGAATTAATCATGGGATTATGAGGTTCTGGAATATTGTAAAATAACTATTGAATAAATTTAGGGATGTTAACCATGTTGAACCAAGTTAATTAATTGTAATTTATAAAATAGAAATGATGTGAAAAATTTATTATGGAGAGTTGGGGGTTAGAATAAGATAATTAATTCAGGAAAATGAATAATGGGAAGTGATTTGTATTTTAGAAAAATGGATTAATTATTGGTAATGATTAAATAGTTAAAATTTGTGTTAACTAATAGATTTGGTATATTTAACTAATTTATTGAATTAGTAAGACAATAAGGATAATTGAGTGGTGAATTATTTATCATGATTCCAATTATTGATTTGGGATAATTAAATGTTGAGTTAATTATCTAGTTCGCATGCTTGTTGTAAAGAATAAATAATTTTTAATTAACAATTAACTATTTATATATTGAATGGTTAGTTAATGGTATAATTATTTGATGGGATAATGTTGTTGTTAATTAGTTGTTGAATTAATTAACTGATTTGATTCATCCATTTATAAATTATTTAATGGATGGTATTGTGGTGTTAGACATAGAAATCTTAGTAATCATAAATATATTTGTATGATTTATAAACGGGTTGTGGGACAAGGACTGATACCACAAATATTCTATGGGGGCTAGACATGGCGTTCTACACCTAGATTTCTTGTAAATATTGGTTTATGGGGAAAGGACTGATGATCCAAACACCCAAAGGTTGTGAGACAAGGACAGATGCTCCAAATAATTACGAGGCTGGTAGATAAAACATTATACACCCATTAATTGACATTGGACTATTGGTCCAATTGGTCATACATGATTTGAATTAAATGATTATTGAAAGATGATGTGATGTTATGATTCATGAACTGAATAAGAGAAAGGGTTCATACTTGTTTATGAATTGGGTGAATTACATTTTTCTATGGACGAACCTATGAGAGAATCCCTGTATTTAGTGGATGGGCTCGGATTTTGGTATTGGTTGGGTGAATCACTATTTTTAGTGGACGAGCTCAAGACATATTATATAAAATATTAAATTGAATATCTTATGACACTATGTCCAATCCAAATCACAAACATGGATCCAGTATATAATTTAATTTCTTAGATAGTCTTTAGAGACATCTATTGTGAGTGACTTATTTTGGGGATGTCGGGTTTTGGTCAAATCTTGAGGCATATATAATTTAACATGGTTTGAATAATGGATAATGGAAAATGAATGTTTGATGACTGTTGTGTATTCATGAAAAATGTATAATGAAGGTTCAGACACCACCTGAGGGCTGAAACATGTATTTTTGTATATAGTTACATTGTACTTCTTAATTTATTTATGCATGCTTTAACACTATTTAAAATATTTAATAATAATCTAGAATTTGGGTAGACAATGATGGTCCCGACCTATTGAGATTCATATCTCACACCCTACTCAGGCCTCCATTGCACAGGGGTACCCGAGTAGATTCTATTTAGTAGGAGGGTTGTGTTATTTGGATATACTTGGGAGATAAGAGCATAGGAGTGAGCGGATGCTCCAGATACATGAGGAGATCGCCCTCAGGGATTGAGTAATAGGATATTTATTTATTTTTGATATGGAAATAATGATGTATTATTTATCTATTTCATATTAGTACAATCATAAGATGCATGCATTGTATAACATTGGCATTGGCCATTTTTTGTATAAAAGATTTATAAAATTATTTATTTTCTGGTTTATCGTTATTCAAACTACTTCTACTATTTGCTGATATTCATTAATTGTTTTACAATGATAAGAGGGTATAATCTTTCCATTGACGATCCATTTTCCCTTCCCACTAGTCGGAAGCCTCTAGCATATGGGGAGATGCGCTTGTGGTCATGTGGCGAACGGTCCAACCACCGGTTCAAGGGTGAGATGGGTTGGGACATTACAAAGTGGTATCAAAGTGTTCGGGTTGTTCTTTATTTTTCATTTTTCTTTCTGTTTTGGGGTTGGTAGACAGGAGACTAGGAATGTGTCTTCTCTTGGGTTAAATGCCAGGCATGGGACGGAAAAACCCATTTACATGAAATAACCAATTGTTCGGGGATGGGAATTGTTGTTTTTAGTATTTTAAGTTACAGATTATATGATTTCACCTTGAGTGACTAGTGTATTTTCTGCTTCTTATTTATTTTTATAATTTTGAAAAATAATAGTCTTGGATTGATAAGGTAAGAAAGTTTCATACAAGAATCAGTTAGGCACATAGATATTAGTATTCCATGAATATATTCCATGTCATTTAGTTGTGTTAGTAGGATGTCAGCTAATATGGATTGTGTGCCTTGAATTTGTGCAATGCCTGGTACTTATTTAGCATGCCTTTTTTTTGATATCTTGTTTTAATGATAGATTTAACCTACTTGGGTGTTTATATTACATGATAGAATTGTGATTATCATGTTTTATAATTGTTTCATGCCTTTGTGTTATAACATGTTGTTGTGTTACTACTTGTGATAACATGATATTGATGTTTTGAGGTTTAAAAAGGGATCATAAAGTTAAAATGTTAAATGGATGTTTATTGTGATAAATTGAAGCCAAAATTTAGTGATAAAGTGTATGGGTGCCTTATAGATTTGTATATGGACCACCATGAGACTAAACCATATAACCATTGTATGTTTGAAAATGGTTATGAAAGTAAAACTACTATGTTCTGAGTGTAATGAACTATTGTGGGGTTGCTTTTGGAAGAACACGGATTGAATAAATGAGACCTTTGGAGTTCTCCATTTAGGTAGAAGGAATTTATATTCTAATGTGACTTCTATATTTTATAAATAGTGAATGATAAATGATTAAATAGGGTATTTATGATATAATTCCTAATTTTCTGTAGGGTGTTGTTTTTCAAACCAAGAGTCAATTTATGAAAAAGTACTTGGGTATTTATTGAAATTTAATCAAATGTTAGAATACTAAAATAAATTAATTAAAATGACTAAAATGAAAAAGTGGGATTTGAACATCGTGATTTAGGTATTGTGCGACCAAGATAGAGGGTCAATGTTTATGTTTCATAAGGGGATAACCTGTGGTAGGTAGTATCATTATAATTTTTTTTGGTGTTATGGTATGTTTTTACCAATACTCAGGATGAAATTTTTTGGACACAAGTGTTTTGAAGAACAGATAGGTTTAAGCTATATCTTTTATGATCAAAGTTAGATGTGGTGATCATGGTTCAAGGAACATCACATGCAAGCAAAAAGGTGATATGAAATAGAACACTGGTGAGTAGATGTTATTTTATTTAAACGTCATGGAGAATCTGAAGGTGGGTAGTGGTGAGTCAAATTTGGTAAACATGTTAGAAGGTGACACTGAGATTTTCCAACAGAGTCATCCAATAGTAGTTCGACTGATCTTTTTAGTGACCTTGGTTTTCTCTTAGTGCGTTATTCTGAATGAGATGATCATGTCCCCTATCTTGATCTCTCCATAATAGAAACTTTGATATTTCCAGCCTTATGACATGATGAAATTTTAAAAGATCTGTGTCTTGATAAGTTGATGTTTTCATGGTTGAACATGGGTTGTGTAATTCATTATGTAATGCCTTTATTCGTGATGGGGCATGATAATTTTGAAATATCCAAACAGTGAATTTACATGGGAAAGTCACTGGATATTGAGTAGGAATTTTTGGTATATGTGGGATTCTTGTTGAAATAGTTTGAAAAAAACAATACTGGTTTAAGAGAGAGTGTGGGTTTATGGGTCGAAAATGTTCTTCAAGGAATGAGTCGTGGCTTGGGATTCTATAATGGCTAGTTGTGTTGGGAATTTTCGAAGGCAATATAATCGTTCAAATGAGAATTCTTGACCTTGGTGGGATGGTTGATGTTGTTGTAGTTTCGAACGGCTTTACAGGGATGAGAAGTTTTTAATGTGGTTTGATTAAAAAGTCTCCTGTATTTTTAATCAGGTTAAAATATGAATGTTTGCAAACTTTTCTGGTTTATCGAGGGGTTGGTTTTTTAAAACTGAGCTCCAGAACATAATTCCTAATTTTGGAACACTTAATGGTTTCGTTTTTTGACTAGGGTAAATAGTCAACTATTTTCTCAGGTGTCCCGATGAGTCTTGGGATCATCCAAACTAGAGAAGTCCATATTAAAGGATATGTATGGGCTACACACAGTTGCAGTAATACCTTTGTAGTTTACCCAATTTGATAATTTATTTATTTTAATTAAATATTGTTAAATTATTCTTTTGTGTTTAAATAAAATAAATTTTTAATTATAAAAACATTATTATTATTATTATTATTATTATTATTATTATTATTGAGTTCATTAAATTATTTTTATGTCAAAAGAGTTTTAATTGAATTATTAATTAGGAGTAACAGTTATTTGAAATTAATGAGGAGTTTCATATTTAATGAATATGTGTTTAATTATTTACAGAGTCTCGGAATTAATAAAGAACCTTTTTTATTTAATAGAGGTTCTTGGTTTTATCTACAGTTGAATAAAAAAATAATTTTATTATCATTATTATGGTTTTATGAGTATCATAATTATTATTAATTATGGTTGATATTATTATTATGAAGAATAATAATAATGGATTTTTAGGTTTTTTCATTAAATCTAGGGAAAAGGGGGATTTAATTAATTTTTGAAAAATAGTTGTTCCATTTATTAAAATTGAGTTAAAAGAAATTTAATTACATTATGTGTTGTAGGGATTTTTGGGTTTTATTAATGTTGTGTATTATTAGATGATAATAATAATGGCTATTATTATGCCGATTTCATTTATTTAATTCGAGGTTGAAATAAATTTAATAAAATTAGTTGTTGGGGGTTTCTTTTCATTAAATTAAAGTTGTAATAATTTAATTAAATGATGTGTAAATGAGGAGTAAGGGTTTCATTTAATTAAATTCCATGTCAATAGGAATTTCATTAATCGATGTGAAGCAAAGGTTTTATTTAATTAATTCATGTGGAGATAATAAATTAAATAATTATGACTTTGAAATTCTAATTTAATTAAATTATGGTGAGAGAATTTAATTATATAAAAAAATTGGGGAATTTATTTAATTAATGTTTTGGAAATAATTTAATTAAATAATTTCTTAATTAAGAGTTGATGGTTATCAATTATGGGTGATATTAAAGACGTGTAAATGAGGTGTTGGCTATTATCGAAGAAGGGTACCCGTAAATGGTAATATTAAATGAATAATAAATGTGTACTTGGGTATAATTTAATTTAATTTGAGGTAATGAGGAATTTAATTAATTGATGTGAATTTGAGGTTTTATTTAATTAAATTCATTGTTTAGTTGAATTTGTAATGCACATTGGGACCATTTTAAATGTGGATATTGGGTTGTCAAGGGTTAGTCAAACTGAGCTAGTCAGCAGCACAGTTACCTGGTTTTTAAAATGGTTATTTATTTAATTTAATTAAAATAAAAATTTAATAATAATAATAATGAAGTTATTATTAATGTTATAATTATTTTATTAAATAAATGTTACATAAATTTAATTGGATGATTAATGGGGGATTTTAGAATTAACTATAAAACTTTTATTTAAAGGTTAATTAATGAAGAAACATTTTATTAAATGAGAATAATAAATGTTATTATAATTATTTTATATCTATTAGTTTAATAGGGTGTTAACTAGCTGATTGAGAGAATGAAGGAGGTGCAGACTGCTGGAGCAGTGGCACACAATAGGCCCCCACACCCTATGAGGCATGCTACACCTTCATGTTGGATCCTCTTCGTGTGTTTGGATCCTCCTAGTGTTTTCACGAATCTTGTCTTCCACATTAAGGTGATTCCGTATGCGTATGTTTCATGATTATCATTGGTTGTTTGGCTCCTCCCTCTCCATGTTTTCTTGTCTGAAACCACAAGGATCAGGATTAATTGGGTTTTCTTGTTTCTCAATTCTAGGGTTGTGTAAGAGGCTCCTCAAGAACCTTTGGTCCGTATTCCGACTACTGCTGCCAAGGGAGAAATATTTCGGCTCATTTATTGGTTCATCACCACCATATTCAGGTAATCATCTACACCTGTTATTTGCTTTTTCACCCTATGAATTGGATGATTATAGTGTTTTTGTGTTGCAGTTAATATTTTTGTTGTGCATTGGTCCCCACCACACTCTTTTAGGGTTCCGCTTAATGGTTTTTTGGTGCAATTATAAATTCCAGATTCACTTGTGTTTTTGTTGAGGTGTGTGTACGTGAGCGGATCACAGTTGGGTTATAAAGATTTGGCTCAGCCTAATTCAATGAGGTAGGGTCCCTTTTCATGTCATAAATTTTTTAAATTCATTAATCGATCACATACTACATTTTTATTAGAAATTAAATTCACAAAGTGAAGTATATATATTTAATGCATATTAATGATAATTTAGCATGTTTAATGATTTTAAATGATACATGTGACATGTGATTTGTGTGATAATTAATATAATGTTTGTTTAATAAAACCCCTCAATCGAGGTGTGCTTAATTCACACAGAAAACTAGTGGTACTTTTATATCATGTTTTCCTAGGGTTTTTAGTTTTCCATATATCATTCTGTTAGTACTGATATTTGAAAGGTTGATGATAGAGAATAAATATTTTATTTTTGAATTAATCATGGGATGATGAGGTTCAAAATAGTGTTAATTAATTAATAATGTAACTATGGGAAGTTGACCTTGTTGAACCAATTTAAATAATATTAATCAATTAAATAGAAAATATTTGAAAAATTAATCATGGTGAGTTTAGGTTTATAATGAGATAATTAATTCTATGAAATTAATTATGGGATTTGATTTTTTTGTAGGTTAATTAATTGATGGATTAATTAATGGTAATGTATAATTAGTAAATTTTTGTGTTAACTAATAGATTTGGTATTTTTAAATAATCGATTAGATTAGTAAGGAAATAAATATAATTGATTAGTGAAGAAATTATCATGTTTTTGGGTAAAGATTTGGGATAATTAAATGTGGTGTTAATTATCTAGATGACTTTTTTATAGTTATGAATAATTAATTGTTGATTATTTATTAACTATTTAAATGATGAATGGTTAATTAATTGTCAAAATATTTGATGGGAGATTTACATTGTTAATTTGTTTTTGAATTAATTAATGAACTTGATTAATATATTTTTGAATTAATTAATGGACGGTTTTGTGGTGTTATACATGGTGTTATACACTAATGATAAATATATATTTATATGATTGAAAAATGGTTTGTGAGACAGGGAATGATTCTCTATATACTCACGGGGTGCTAGACATCTCACTCGACACCCATATAGCTGTAAATATTCTTTTATGGGACATGGACTGATGCTCCAAATACCCATGGGTTTTGAGACAAGGAGTGATGCTGCATATACTCTCGAGGGTCCTAGACATGATCTTTTACACCAATTAATTGACATTGGACTGTGGGTTCAATTGGTAATTCATGATTTTATTCAAATTGTTAATGAAATATGTTGTGATGTTATGATTCATGAATTAAATTTGATAAAGGGTTCAGAGTTATTTATAAATTGGGGGAATCACTATTTTTAGTGGATGAACACCGCACCAAAACACTATATTTAGTGGATGGGCTCAGATTTTGGTATTGGTTGGGAAAATCACTATTTTTAGTATACGAGCTCGTATATAGTATACAAAAGATTAATTTGAATATCTTTTGATGTGTTATCCAATCCAAATCAGAATTTTGGATTTGGTGATTACCTTCATTTCTTAGGTGGTCTTTAGTGACAACTTTTGTGAGTGACTTATACGACAGATATCGGGTTTTGGATGGATGTTGAGGCCTATATAATTCAACTAGGTTTGAATAATTGATAAATAAAAATGAAAGTGTGATGATAGTTGTGCATTCAAGACACATGTATTATGTAGCTTCATACCCCAACTACGGGAAGAAGCAGGTACTTGGTTATATAGTTACATTGTTCTACATACATTATTTATGCATGCTTTCACACTATTTAAACTATTTATTGTTTTTATAGATTTTGGGAAGACATCGGTGGTCTCAAACTTCTGAGATATATATCTCAAACCCTACTCGGACCGCCATTGTATTGGGGTTCCCGAGTAGAAAATATTTGTAACGCCCCGACCCCAGCTACCCAGAGTCGGTGCATTAGTTCGTAACATTGGCATGATCACAAAAGATCAAGTCTCGAAAGACCGATTAGTTTAGTAGCCTTGAAACACTAGATACATTCATAAGTCTTTCATTACGTCAAAAAGTAAACAAACTACAATAACATGGTCTTCATAGTCCACAATCATATCCCTTTCTGACTACCCCTGCAGGTCATTCATAAAATATTTCTTCACATCCTGGAAAATATTAAAACATTAAAAGGGGTGAGGTCGGATGCTCAGTAAGGTTAACAATATAGCGGAAACTTTCATAAATAATCATTAACATTTAAGGAAATGTATAACTAAAACAAAAGCCTTTTAAACTTGAACTTCAACATAATATGGCAAAAGTAAAATGAGATAATGCCATTTACTTCTTCACATGGATATTCTACTGGTCGAATAAACACATGCAATATCAATAACCACTTTCATAATGATGGAATGAATAATGCCAGACTATCATAACCACGTAGTCAAGGCCTCGTGCCAAGACCACAAATAAGATTTTTTCAAGGCCTCGTGCCAAGACACTAGTTTGTCTCATGAGACCTGCCGATGCATCAAGGAGCTATAGCGGGCTCCACCCGTCACTTATTAAGTCCAATGCATTTCTCATATGAATAGGTTTAAACATATCATAAACCATAACATAATCGTATCACATAAAACATGCATAAAGGAAACATAACATTTCCATATTTCAATCACAAGATATCAATACAACACATTGATATAATAAAAACGATTTCCAAACCATTTTCAATACCAAAATAAAAGAAAGTTAAAACATTGTATTTATTTTTCATTAAAAAAATGATGGCCTGTAGAGGAAGCCGAAACTCAAATAATGGTCACGGCGGCGGAGAAGTCGTTGTCTCCGCATAAGTACGGAAAGAAAAACATTCCCTTTTTGTCATTTAGTAAAACACTTCATATAAAAAAGATTCCTTTTGAATAAACATAAAAGTCAAAGGGGTTTATACACCGTATAAAAGAAAGTTGTGTATAAAGCCAAATATGCCTCAATGAAAGGAGATTGAGACAAAGTCCTTAAAAAGATCATTTTTAAAATAAAATAGATCTATTATGTGTATTCACTATAGGTACACATAAAGAAAGTAAAAATACAAAATAGGACATAATAATATCATGACATAATTTGGAAGTAGGAGATTAACCCAAAGAATGGAAATTGGGTTAAGAAGTTCCCTTACCTTGTGTCCGACTTGACTCAACCATTCTTTAACCTCCTGAATAATAAACTAGAGTTAATATCTACCTTATTAAGAACCATTTTCAATTTATTTATCCTCATTATATCACTTATTACAATGATATGAACATTATGTAACTATTTAAGTTAATAACGGTTGTTTTGTCGATCTTTGGTACTTGAGTCAACAATAAACTTAATATAATTACAGGTTGTTCATGTGGTAGAATATCCATTATATCCAGAATTATATTCATGATTTAGATGTCATATATATCTTATATATCCAGTATATACATTCATTTATAATATTACGTAACATTTAGAGGTAAGAAATGAAATGCACCGTTCATGGAGACGGTAAGCCGTACGTACGCATGAACGCTACTTTCATTTAAATTTCATATTTAATGGAACTAAATCATTATGATATAAATGTATAATATAATTCCAGTATAATATATTGTATAATACCATTTACTTCATCCTTTATACATCCCACATATGGCATTAACGATTCAAATCACTTTGAGGGGGAGGTAGTCCGCACTTCCTAATATGAAATTATCGCATTTTACCCATAATGGAAATCATAAATTATGTCATAAATGAGAAATACAGAAGCATAAGTAAAACATAAACATATTATATATCATATATAAAAATAGTGACATCTTAATGGCCACCTTTGAAGGTGTTATATGAGTGTTGAACAATCATCGTTTCGTGAGGCAGAAATTCGCCATCCACAGAAACCGTATGTTCTTTAACCATTAGATGTAGGTGTGTGTAAGTTTATATCGAATAATTCTTATAAAAACATCCTAGTATATTTAGGATACTGGTGTTGTTACAAAAGAAATGAATAAAAAGAGTTTAGGGGGTTGGAGAAGAAAAATAAAACAAAACAACATTAGAAAAGACATTACCTCAAAATCGGGTAACTCTTTTTGATTTGAGCCAAAGGCTTCCTTGGGAAGAGTACTGCCCAATGTAAGGCTTCTAGGAGTAATAGGGGGAAGTTGGGAGAGTATTTGTGCAGAGGTTGGCTGAGACAAATGGCTTGAAAGTGTAAATGAGGTGGGAGAGGTGGGGGCCTTTTATAAGTGGAGAGGAGGGGCTCTTTTGGAAAGTTTGAAATGTTACATTATTATACAATGCTTTTCGGATTCTAAAGGTCCCACACTTATATAATTCGTCGCTAAGGTGATAAGGGTTCGAAATCCCCTCATCCAATAGGCTTTGGACAAGTTTAAGCCGTGGATTTTGCATTATCTTCTCATTTTATTTAAATCGTTAAATAATGAGGTCATCGCTGCATAATGATGTCATAACTAATTTAATTTATTTAATGTCTAAAAGTTGTAAAAAAAATACTATGATGTAGGAAATATTTTTAGATTTCTAATGAAAATTTATAATCAAAATTTGGATTTGTGTAACACCACGTAAAAATTGTTTTAGTAAAACATTTTATGTTTGTGTCATTTTTTACTTTAACATTAAATAAAAGGTGTTTATGTCATTTTCTAACTAAAGTGGCTCCATGGGGTCCCCAAGTTGACCCATGGGTTGAATTGGTCGGACATGACTCATCCAATAGGAGTAGGAAAAGTGTCATGCTCATCTCATATTATAAAAACATTATTTGTACCTTAAACTACACTAATTACCTCTAATCGCGATTAAGAACTTAAAAGTTACTATTCACCAAAAAATTATTTTAATCTCATTGAACCACAATTTACTTCTTAATGACAACCATGTATGTCGGATTTTTTAAAATCAAATCACAGAAGTGGTAATATTTCATTTAAACGAAAAATCAGTTATTTAACTACCACTTAGTGGTTTCACTATTCATCAAAAATTGAAGTTTTTCAGAACAATGCCAAAATTTCACCCTAAGCTATAATTGATATTCCGAATTAAAAAATGATGTCTATTTTACAAAATTCCAAACATATATGTTTCATTAATTAATTTTATAATTAATTCCCGCTGTCACAACAAATAGCGTGTTTTTAAGAAACAATTTATATCAAAAGATTGGCAATTGTTTATGTCCAATTTCAATGTTAAATTATTTCTAACGACCACCATTGGATAAAATTGTAAAAATATATTCTAATTATACTTTAAAACCACTAAATAGTATAATTTATCACTATAAATTATTTTGATTAAAAAAGTTGTTTTTAAGTATTTTTCACTATTCATAAAAAATTAGAAGTTCTCTGAAAATTACAAAAAATTCAACTTTGGATAATTTCGATATTACGAATACAAAAATGAAGTCCATTTTGAAATATAAAATTTCTATAATTTTAAAAAGTGGTTATTACTATTCATAACGGCTACTTTGATTAGTTGCAGTGTGTTAGAAATCGATGTTGCGTGCAATGCAAGCTATTACATTATTGAATGAGAAGCGTATCATGGAAGCTCGGGGTGTTACATTCTCCCCTACTTCAATAAATTGCGTCCTCGCAATTTGAAATTTTTCTTTGTAAATAAAAGGTTGAAAAGAGAAATTACCTTTGAGGAAAAACCACATCAGAAATAAGGTTAATAAATATATAACATTAAAAGAAAGCAAGATAAGTACAAAGGTCACCCGATATAGCCCATTCTAGGATTATATGAAAATATGGATATGGAAGAAAAACAAACCATCAAGGTCTGATGGAGAGTTATAGAAAACAGGATTAGGAGAAAGTTTAACCATAAGAAAATCACAAACTTGTGATTGGTTAAATGGTCATTGAATCCCTAGTTGGAAAAGTTAACCGACAACATTTTTGTTTTAAGTTACCTTTTATAATGTTGAGGAATTTATTTAGGAGATTTACTAAGAACGTAAGGGAATATACATACTTGTTATGTATACTTTCATTCGTTAATAAATTTTTACCACAAACCCAACTTTTACTCCAAATGGTAACAGAACTCAAAAATATTCTATTTATCCTAATAGTATAAGGTTCCAAATGTTAACACATACCATTTAGATTAGTAAAACTATTTTGTAATAACCAGGGACTTCCTGTAGGCTAGTGGTAGGAAATAAAGGCTTGTCGCACTATGGTTGTGGGTTCGATTCCTGCAGCTTTGTCCGACGCGACGGGTTATTCCCCACCGTGAAGGTTGTCCTTTTTCCTAAAACTATAGTATTATAATATTCCAAAAATAATCTTCAGAAATTCTTTAACCTTAAACAATACTATCCATGGTTCAACTTAATCCATTCCAACCTTAATAGTTATCCAAAATACCTCCGTCCAGACTTTCTCTAAAAGGTCTCTAAATTCCAAAATCAATTGTAACATCAGATTCCCCAAACAAAGAAAAGTTTCTCTTATTGTCACATACTAAAAATATGATTACCTAAATCATATTAAAACCTTACTGAAATAAACAAGTACTGCAGTACAATCCATATATATATATATCACATTATTCTTATAACCAGAATATAATCCTTGAGTCCAAAAGCACCAATACATTAATTATTCCGCTTCAACTGTAGTCACAGCATAAGATTGGCCTTGATCCCTTGGCCTTTTCGGAGGTAAGTTTCCTTGATGCTTAGGACATTCATTTTCATAATGCCCTATTTCCCTACAATTGTAGCATTCAACTTTGACAGCCTCTTTCTTTCCCTTGCAATCACGAGCCTGGTGACCCTTTTCTCCACATTTAAAACAAACTCCCATTCCTTTTAGGCATGTACCAGGGTGATTCTTCCCACAATTATCACAGAATTGAAAATACTTCTTTCCCTTTTTCCCTTTATCTGTCTCTTGTTCCACCATTATCTTCTTCTCTTGCTTTACTTTGTTGTCATAAGACTTAGAGAATTCCTTTTCTGTCTTGATAGCACACGAGACAATATCTTCGTATGATGAGAAGGATTGTGATACAAATGCTCGAAGGAGAAATGGTTTTAACCCATCAAAGAAACGATCAATCTTACTCCTTGGGTTACGTATATAATCGGCAGCATGCCTCGCTAACCTTGTAAAGTTAGCCTCATACTTTGCGACATTCTCATCCTCCTTCTGCCTCAAACTTAGAAATTGCCTTTCCATATCTGCTCGATGGTCACGAGGAAAATATTTTTCTAAGAAAAGCTCTTTGAATTCCTGCCATTCCATGTTTGTTAATTCATCATCTTCCTTTGTGTTTTGAATTAGTGACCACCATTGATCGGCATCTCCAGTGAGGCGGTAAACTGCCATGATAACCTTCTCCCTTTCACTACTCCCCAAGGCATGGAATATTTTCTCTAAGGAATTTATCCATTGCTCAGCTACTATAGGATTTGCACTCCCATTGAAGGTTGGTGGTTGTTGCCTCATGAAGCGGTCTAACATTGATCCTCCACGTTGCGGATCAGGGTGCTCCATACGAGTAAGGTTATTATTCATAACCTACGTGAGTTGTCCCAGTATGGTGAGAAGCTGATCAGCACCAGTTGTATCTCCAGATCCACAATAATTATCTTGAGTAGGAGGGAAATCCCCACACGGAGTTCGTGCATTGATACGGTTTCCATTCCTTCCACTAGGCGCCATTTCTAAACAATGGCATAAACTAGATTAGTTTATGAATCAAAATACATAATTCCATACTTGTTAAACACTTTACATAAATTGAACTATTTATGGATATAATCCATAATCATAAAAAGAAATGTTTTCTTTGAGGAAGTATATACTCATAAACCCTTCATAATGATTTGTAAAGAAAATGAGAGTATCCTAAGCATATCCCCTGGGAGTGTCGTAACCAAGAGTGCAGGAAGGCCCGTTGTCGTGCACCAGTTCCCGTTCGAGTCTAGCTCAAAGCAGTGTTTTCAGGTTTTACCCCTAGGTACATCTGTGCCAGAGCCACCTCTACCTGCTCGTATCCAGACAGGGATGTATTTCTCAGAAAACTCACAACATCTCTACAATACCAAAATTCTAGGAAGTTCTTCTATACTAATCCTCAAAGTCTATCTTCGGGCTATGTGCTCTAATCAGAGTTTATCTAAATATAGCTTTCAAGGTTAGTACTAAACTGCCTCTGATACCAACTGTAACGCCCCGACCCCAGCTACCCAGAGTCGGTGCATTAGTTCGTAACATTGGCATGATCACAAAAGATCAAGTCTCGAAAGACCAATTAGTTTAGTAGCCTTGGAAACACTAGATACATTCATAAGTCTTTCATTATGTCAAAAAGTAAACAAACTACAATAACATGGTCTTCATAGTCCACAATCATATCCCTTTCTGACTACCCCTGCAGGTCATTCATAAAATACTTCATCACATCCTGGAAAATATTAAAACATTGAAAGGGGTGAGCTCGGATGCTCAGTAAGGTTAACAATATAGCGGAAGCTTTCATAAATAAACATTAACATTTAAGGCAATGTATAACTAAAAAAAAGCCTTTTAAACTTGAACTTCAACATAATATGGCAAAAGTAAAATGAGATAATTCCATTTACTTCTTCACATGGATATTCTACTGGTCGAATAAACACATGCAATATCAATAACCACTTTCATAATGATGGAATGCATAATGCCAGACAATCATAACCACGTAGTCAAGGCCTCGTGCCAAGAACACAAATAAGATTTTGTCAAGGCCTCGTGCCAAGACACTAGTTTGTCTCATGAGACCTGCCAATGCATCGAGGAGCTATAGTGGGCTCCACCCTTCACTTATTAAGTCCAATGCATTCCTCATATGAATAGGTTTAAACATATCATAAACCATAACATAATCGTATCACATAAAACATGCATAAAGGAAACATAACATTTCCATATTTCAATCAAAAGATATCAATACAACACATTGATATAATAAAAATGATTTCAATACCATTTTCAATACCAAAATAAAAGAAAGTTAAAACTTTGTATTTATTTTTCATTAAAAAAAATGATGGCTTGTACAGGAAGCCGAAACTCAAATAATGGTCACGGCGGCGGAGAAGTCATTATCGCCGCATAAGTACGGAAAGAAAAACATTCCCTTTTTTTCATTTAGTAAAACGCTTCGTATAAAAAAGATTCCTTTTGAATAAACATAAAAGTCAAAGGGGTTTATACACCGTATAAAAGAAAGTTGTGTATAAAGCCAAATATGCCTCAATGAAAGGAGATTGAGACAAAGTCCTTAAAAAGATCATTTTTAAAATAAAATAGATCTATTATGTGTATTCACTATAGGTACACATAAAGAAAGTAAAAATACAAAATAGGACATATTAATATCATGACATAATTTGGAAGTAGGAGATTAACCCAAAGAATGGAAATTGGGTTAAGAAGTTCCCTTACCTTGTGTCCGACTTGACTCAACCATTCTTTAACCTCCTGAATAATAAACTAGAGTTAATATCTAACTTATTAAAAACCATTTTCAATTTATTTATCCTTATTATATCACTTATTACAATGATATGAACATTATGTAACTATTTAAGTTAATAACGGTTGTTTTGTCGATCTTTGGTACTTGAGTCAACAATAAACTTTTTATAATTACAAGTTGTTCATGTGGTAGAATATCCATTATATCCATAATTATATTCATGATTTATATGTCATATATATCTTATATATCCAGTATATACATTCATTTATAATATTACGTAACATTTAGAGGTAAGAAATGAAATGCACCGTTCATGGAGACGGTAAGCCGTACGTACGCATGAACGCTACTTTCATTTCAATTTCATATTTAATGGAACTAAATCATAATGATATAAATGTATAATATAATTCCAGTATAATATAGTGTATAATACTATTTACTTCATCCTTTATACATCCCATATATGGAATTAACGATTCAAATCACTTTGAGGGGGCGGTAGTCCGCACTTCCTAAAATGAAATTATCGCGTTTTACCCATAATGGAAATCATAAAGAATGCCATAAATGAGAAATACAGAAGCATAAGTAAAACATAAACATATTATATATCATATATAAAAATAGTGACATCTTAATGGCCACCATTGAAGGTGTTATATGAGTGTTGAACAATCATCGTTTCGTGAGGCAGAAATTCGCCATCCACAGAAACCGTATGTTCTTTAACCATTAGATGTAGGTGTGTGTAAGTGTATCTCGAATAATTCTTATAACAACATCCTAGTATATTTAGGATACTTGTGTTGTTACAAAAGAAATTAATAAAAAGAGTTTAGGGGGTTGGAGAAGAAAAATAAAACAAAACAACATTAGAAAAGACATTACCTCAAAATCGGGTAACTCTTTTTGATTTGAGCCAAAGGCTTCCTTGGGAAGAGTTCTTCCCAAATTAAGGCTTCTAGGAGTAATAGGGGGAATCTGGGAGAGTATTTGGGCAGAGGTTGGCTGAGCCAAATGGCTTGAAAGTGTAAATGAGGTGGGAGAGGTGGGGGCCTTTTATAAGTGGAGAGGAGGGGCTCTTTTGGAAAGTTTGAAATGTTACATTATTATACAATTATTTTCGGATTCTAAAGGTCCCACACTTATATAATTCGTGTCTAAGGTGATAAGGGTTCTAAATATCCTCATCTAATAGGCATTGGACAAGTGTAAGCCTTGGATTTTTCATTATCTTCTCATTTTATTTAAATCGTTAAATAATGAGGTCATCGCTGCATCATAATGATGTCATATATAATTTAATTTATTTAATGTCTAAAAATTATAAAAAAAATACTATGATGTAGGAAATATTTTTGTATTTCTAATGAATATTTATAATCAAAATTTGGACTTGTGTAACCCCACGTAAAAATTGTTTTTGTAAAACATTTTATGTTTGTGTCATTTTTTACTTTAACATTAAATAAAAGGTGTTTATGTCATTTTCTAACTAAAGTGGCTCCATGGGGTCCCCAAGTTGACCCATGGGTTGTCTTGGTCGGACATGACTCATCCAATAGGAGTAGGAAAAGTGTCATGCTCATCTCATATTATAAAAACATTATTTGTACCTTAAACTACACTAATTACCTCTAATCGTGATTAAGAACTTAAAAGTTACTATTCACCAAAAAATTATTTTAATCTCATTGAACCACATTTTACTTCTTAATGAAAACCATGTATGTCGGATTTTTGAAAATCAAATCACAGAAGTGGTAATATTTCATTTAAACGAAAAATCAGTTATTTAACTACCACTTAGTGGTTTCACTATTCATCAAAAATTGAAGTTTTTCAGAACAATGCCAAAATTTCACCCTAAGCTATAATTGATATTCCGAATTCGAAAATGATTTCTATTTTACCAAATTCCAAACATATAAGTTTCATTAATTAATTTTATAATTAATTCCCGTTGTCACAACAAATAGCGTGTTTTTAAGAAACAATTTATATCAAAAGATTGGCAATTGTTTATTTCCAATTTCAATGTTAAATTAATTATAATGACCACCATTGGATAAAATTGTAAAAATATATTCTAATTATACTTTAAAACCACTAAATAGTATAATTTATCACTATAAATTATTTTGATTAAAAAAGTTGTTTTTAAGTATTTTTCACTATTCATAAAAAATTAGAAGTTCTCTGAAAATTACAAAAAATTCAACTTTGGATAATTTCGATATTACGAATACAAAAATGAAGTCCATTTTGAAATAAAAAATTTCTATAAATTTAAAAAGTGGTTATTACTATTCATAACGGCTACTTTGATTAGTTGTAGTTTGTTAGAAATCGATGTTGCGTACAATGCAAGCTATTACATTATTGAATGAGAAGCGTATCATGGAAGCTCGGGGTGTTACAATATTTGGTTGTAGGATTGTGTGGTTTGCATATACTAGAATGATTTAATAAAAGGACTGAGTGAAAGCTCAAGATTCTTGAGGAGATCTCTCTCTGGTCTGGAGTCATAATTTATTTATTTCATTATTAATATGTAAAGCATGATGTATTGTTTTTCTCTTTCATTGTTGTACAATAATAACATGCTTGCATTGTACACCATTGGTGTTGGATATTTTATTTTATAAATGATTTATAATATTATGTATTCTGATACTTTATCATTATTCAATTTCCTTCAACCATTTGTTCATATTCTCTACTAGTTTTACTCTGATGAGAGGGTATAGTCTCTCTAAATACTATCCTTAGACCATCGCTTCTATTTTGAAGCCTCAGGAATAATGGGAGACACCCTTGAGGTCTTGTGGCGACTGGTCCAGCCACCAGTTCAAGGATGAGCAATGTTATGATGGAAAAATATCATAATATAAGTTTATAGGTAAAACCATCTATATTATTTTAACCCTCTTTACATATTTATATCTAGTTTTTAGGTTATTTTTTTCATTGAGTGTTCAAGGGAGTGAAGTGAAGAGTTGGTTAAAGTTTGGAAATAATCCCATAATTGGGGAATGACACACGAGCTTTACCTACTATTTGGTGTAATGAAAATGATAAATTAGTCTAATGGAATTCTATCAGCTCACTAGATATGAGCCCCATCCAGTTAGTTAAGAAATATAAGATTTCAAGAACATATCCTCAAACCAACATCTATTCACTAGGGTCCCCAAATTATCTAGTGATGCTGATATGGCTAAGAAAAGTAAGGGGTGAATAATAATTTAACTCCAAATGCCATTTTGTATTTCTTATTAATACTCCCATAACTTTATATCAAACCATAAGAATTTGGGGGTTCTATTTGGATTCCTTTTTCTCATCTAAATCAAATCCTTAATAGATCAATGTACTGATCAAATTATAGTTCCTCTTTTAGTGAGTATAACATTGTTTTGGCATAAATCTCTCTTCTACAGTAATTTCTTATTATTAATCATAAATGACGATAATGAGAATTATTTTGATATCGGTTTTAAATTTTGAGTTTTGGTTCTATGGATCTCATTCTTTCTTCTTTAAGTCGTCTCTATCTCTCTCAATGGCATGTGGATATCTTATTATAGTTGAAATTTCATGTGATTAAAGGTTGGTGGTTACATAAATTGAATTTTTTCTTAAAAAAGTTCAGGTTTAATAATTTAAATTAGTTCCAAAAATAGTTTGAAAAATTTATATATAGATTTATATTATAAAGAAATATGATTTTTTAAAATAATTATTAGGGAAATATGGTTCTTTTATGAGGACATAATGAAATAGATTTACCCCTTTATATTGATTTTAGAAATATAATTTTTTATTAAAACCATGATGAAATATATTTCACTATTGGTTTTATTTATGGAAATATATTTAAAATCATAATTTATACTATTTCAATGTTTATGTGATTATCTACATGTGATAAGAATTTAAATTTATTCAATTGCGAGAAATATTAAACCATATGTGATCATTATTGTGGAAGGGATCCACTCTTAGAAGTGAAATCATAATCCCAACGGATTGTTGTTCTATTTTTGTGTGTGAACTACGTGCCAAATATTAATTTTTTTTGAAATAATCTCTTTATTGTACTCTTAACTACTAGTCTCGTTTTTCTAGGGTAATATACAAGTTAAATTTCCTTTGATGTCAAATTATTTGACGGGATCCTTATTTAATCAAACCTAATTTTCATAAGATATATTTTCATGCACCTATTACATGGAATGTTTTTTAGGAATTCTATAATATTTTATTTTTTAAAAATATTCATTGAAAACTAGTTTTTTTATTGAGATGTTTTATAAGTTTCTTAAAAAGTGTGGATTTCCATAGTTATTATATAGTGTTAAAAACTTCATGTCCTAATTCATTTTTAATTATTTAAGAATTATTTGTTTTTATTATAAAGGCTTATTATGAAACACATTTTTGTATCATAATTATTATTATTTTCACTCCCTCCATACACCATTGGGTGTATGTACGCCATGTTTCATCAGATATAGTTAAAGGATAGGTGAAAATGTGTGGAAATGTGTTTGGTCATTTACTGTATGTGGGAGTCTGGTGGTGAATAAACATCATAGCTAGATGGGTTGTTTTTGTACATGTACACCTGGTATTGGTTTAGGGTTCGACCCTTATTTTTTCATTATTTAGGTCACGTTTCTATAACTCAATTTTATTGTCAAACCAATATTCTCTTTATATGTTTAATGTTGTTTTATGATATTTTTTGGATAAAGTTTTCTCAAAGGTTGTTCATGATGGATAGTTTCTTAGAACCACTCTATAAGGATTAGGAACACCTTTGGGGTCATCTATAGGTTGTATTTTGTTCCTAGAATGTTTTTTAATCTTGAACGATTCATGACAAATTACTATCAAATGGATGGTTCCTTAGAATTTGTTTCCTATTTGTAATGTGGCTATTATTTGAATATGTTTTTTCTAGATATATTAAAAAAATGTAATGAATTTTTTAATTTAAAATTGGATTTAATTAGAGTAATATTGAATAAAATATAAACTAGATTTCAGTATGCACTCATTTAACATGTTTATAATGGTTTTATTTTTTTAATTCCTTCTCAATTTTTCTATTGGGTATTTTTATATACTTTTTGAAATAAATATGTTATTCATTTGGTGGAATTAAATTGAAATGTGGTATTTTGGTGTTAAAATTTACTTATTGCCTCATTCCAAGACAATATAATTTTAATATTAAATTCATGGAATATATTTTTTTGAATTGGGTTTCCATTTATAATATTTGTATTTTTTTCATTTTAAAAAATGGTTTAGAATTATAATTATTAAATTGCTTCGTAAGGAGGGAGAATTTTTTTTCAATGTAAAATTAATTTCATTTGATGCATATTAAAAATTATAAATGATGAATATATAAATTCAATTGTGATCTATTTTTAATATTAGGAGGTATGTATTTTGGTTTTTAATTGTTTTTTTTTGAATTTTAATATTAATTTATTGAATATATTGATGTTTTTTTATTTTTTTGAGTGCAATGTGATGTTAGACTGCTACTATTGGGTTATTTACAAATTAATTTTACCCTCATGTGTCCTACTACCAGCATGATTTCTTCTTCAAACATTAGGATTTATTCGACAACTACTAGGGGACTTCTTCATTCATATTCTACTTTCCACCCAACTGGTACCATTAATCAGATGAAATTTTTAATTCCACTATCATGTGAAATTTATTCTGCTATCATGCTATTTCTTCCAGCTATACAACCCATTTTCCACATTCATATATTCCTACTATCATTATTTTCTTATGCTGTAATGGGATAACCCTTATCACTACAATTCAAATGAATTACCTCCATGAAATCCATTTTATACCCACTACCTCATGTATAACAAATTGAAGTCTTATCGTGATCACTCTCCGTGATAACTGAGGCTTTAGTAAACCGAGATACTATTTAGTTTTAGATTCATGGATAATCCACATGAGAATAAATGAAGCTGAATTAATGGTTAGGAATCCTAATTGAAGTACTTTATATAATGGAATATGATCCAAGATAGGGTTAGGATAATATTAAGAAAGAAAACTCTATGACTCAAGTCTTGGATTCAATGCTATTATTGTTAGAGTTGGATTAAATGGAATGAAGATGTTATGACCCATGTAGTTTACCCAGTTGAGTAATTGATATTATTTAATTAAATGCTGTAAAATGTGTGTTTTGTGATTAAATAAAAGAAAGTTATAATATTAATAATAATGGAATTATTATTATTATTATTGAGTTTATTAAATTATTTTTTTGATAAAAGAGTTTTAATTGAATAATTATTGAGGAGTAATAGTTATGAAAAATTAAATGAGAAGTTTTAGATTTAATGAAGATATGTTTAATTAAATAATCAATTTTGAAATTAATATAGATTCTTTTTTATTTAACAGAGGTGTTAGGTTTTTTTTAATGTTAAATATTAATAATAATGCGATTATTATTATTATTATGGTTTTATAAGTATAATAATAATTATAATTTATGGTTGTTAATATAATTATGAAGAATAATAACAATGGATTTTTGGGTTTTTTTAATTACATCCAAGGAAAAGTGGGATTTAATTAATTATGGTGAGACGGTGGTTTCCAGTAATTAAATTGAGTTAAATGGAATTTAATTACATGATTAGTAGTGGGGATTTTTTTTGGGTTTATCAAAGAATAATTTTATTAGATGATAATAGTAATACTGGTTAATATTTTGGTAGTTTCATTTATTTAATTCAGGGATGAAATGAATTTACATAAAAGAGTTGTTGGGGGATTATTTTAATTAAATTAATGTTGTTATAAATTAATTAATTGACGTGTAAATGAGTATTTGGGATTTCATTTAATTAAATTAAATGTCAATTGAAATTTAATTAATCACTTCAAAGAAGAGGTTTTTTATTTAATTTATGTGGAGATAATTAATTAAATAACGATGTGTTACTGTTTTTAATTTGGAAAAATTGTGTTGAGAGAATTCAATTAAATAAAACGAATGGTGGAATTTAATTAATTACTTTATTTAATGAATTTAATTATGTAATTTCTTAATAGGTATGTGGTTATTTACAATGAAGGGAAATATTAAAGACATGTTAATGAGGATTTGAGTTTTTTCAAAGAAGGGTAACAATAAATGGAAATATTAAATCTGGACTAAATGTAGAGTAGGGTTTAATTTAATTAAATACCAGGTAATGAGGAATTTAATTAATTGAAGTGAATTGGATGTTTCATTTAATTAAATTCATGGTTAATTAGAATTTTAAATTCACATTGGGACCATTTAAATGTGGATATCAGGCTATGCACAATTAGTCAAACTGTGCTGGTCAGCAGCGAGGTTACCCGATTTTTAAATTGTGTAAATTTACTTAATTAAAATAAAATAATAATTTATTAATAATAATAATAAGTATGTTATTATTATTATTTACATATTTAATTAAATAAATTTTACAAGAATCTAATTGGTTGATTAATGGAAGGTTTCACAATTAACTATGAACCTTTTATTTAATGTTTAATTAATGAAGAAACATTATATTAAATGAGAATAATAAATGTTATTTTTATAATATTATATATATAGTAGTTTAATAGGGTGTTAACTAGTTGATTGAGAGATAATGAAGGAGGGGTGTATTGTAGGAGTAGTGACAAGCCCCATGCCCTTACCCCCTATAAGACACGCTACACCCCCCTGTCGGATACATTTTGTCTGTTCGGATCCTCCAGATGTCTTCACAAATCATTTCCACCTAATTAATATGATTACATATGCATATGTTTCGTTGTTTGCATCGGTTGTTTGGCTCCTCCCAAACAATGTTTTCTTATCTGAATCCCTAAGGCTCGTGATTAATTGGCTTTCCTTGTTTCTTGGTTCTAGGGTTTTATAATTGGATCATCTAGACCCGCTGGTCCATATTATGACTACCGCTACAAAGGGAGAATAATTTTGGCTCAGTTTTGGTTCCTCACCGCCATATCCAGCTACGTGTTTAAACCTATTATTTGGTTTCACACCATATTAATTGGATGCTTAAAGTGTTTTTCTATTGTAGTTAATATTTTGGGTGTTCGTTGGTCCCCACTACACTATTTATGGGTGATGGTTAATGGTTTTTAGGTGTGAAGACAAATTCCAGATTCATGTGTGGTTTTGTTGAGGTGTGTGTACTCGATAGGGCCACATTTGAGTTATGATGCTTTGGCTCCTCCAAATTCATTGAGATGTCGTACCTTTCCCTGTCCTAAATTTTAAAAATTCATTAATAAATCACTTACTACACTTTTATTATAAATTAAATCCATGTAGTGATACTTATATATATCTAATTCATGTTAATGTGAATTTATAATGTACAATGATTTAAAATTCAATTGTCACATGTGATTTGTGTTTAATTAATATAATTTTTTATAATAAAAGCCCCCAATTGAGGTGTCTTGACTTCAAACCAAAAAATTGAGGTACTTTTATATCATGTTTTCTTGTGGGTTTAGTTTTCCTTGTGACATTCTATTAGTACTGATATATGATGGGTTGATTCCATGGAATGTATATTTTATTGATGAATTAATCATTGTATGATAAGGGTCATAAATAGTGTTAATTAATTATTGAATTAATTGAGGGATGTTGACTATATTGAACAAAGTAAATTAATAGTAATCAGTTAAATAGAAATGATATGATAAATTAATTATGGGGAGTTGATGTTTAGAATGAGACAATTAATTTAGGAAAATTAATTATGGGATTTGATTAATTTTGTTTATTAATTAATTAATGGATTAAATAATGGTAATGTGTACTTAATTAATTTTTTAGTTAACTAATAGTTTTGGTATATTTAACTAATTGATTACATTATTCAGGGAATGAGTATAACTCATTAGTGAATTAATTATCATGTTTTCATTATGGAATTGGGATAATTAAACGTGGAGTTAATGAACAAGATGATTTGATTGTGGTTAAGAGTAAATAGTTATTAATAAATTATTAACCATTGTTATGTTGAATGGTTAATTAATTTTAGAATTATTTGACAGTAGATTTATGTTGTTAATTAGATTTTTAATTAATTAATGAATATGATTAATTAATATAATAATTAATTAATGGATGGTTTTAGGGTGTTATACATGGTGTTCTACACCAATGATATATATATATATATATATATATATATATATATATATTATTGATAAATGGGTTTTTATACAGGGAATGATTATCCAAATACTCATGGGGTGCTATACATGGCATTCTACACCCATATTTCTTGTAAATGTACTTTGATGGGACATGAACTAATGCCCCAAATACCGATGGGTTGTGAGACAAGGACTGAGGCTCCAAATACTCCCAAGGGTTCTATACATGAAGGTCTACACCCATTAATTGACATTGTACTGTGTTTCTAATTGGTCATGCATGATTTGAATTAAAAGTTTAATGAAAGACGATTTGATTTTCTGATTCATGAATTTAATATGAGAAAGTGTTAAGATTTGATTATGAATTGGGTGAATCACTATTTTTAGTGGATTTTCCCCCAGAACGAATCAGTAAATTTAGTGTACGGGCTCATATTTTTTTATTGGTTGGGAGAACCACTATTTTTAGTTGACATTCTCAAAGATAGTATATGAAAGATTAAATTGAATATCTTATGACGGGTTGTCAAAGCCAATTCACAAGATATGATTCATTATTTACTTTGATTTCTTAGACGGTCCTTAGGGACATCTGTTGTGAGTGACTTATATAGGGGATGTGGGGTTCTGGATGGATCATGAGGATTTTATAATTTAATGAGGATTGAATAATTGATAAATGAAAATGAATGTGTGATGACTGTGGTGTGTAAAGACAAATATATAATGACGATTCAGACACTAGCTGAGGGCTGAAGTAGGTACTTATATATATAGTTACATTGTACTGCTTATTTTATTTATTCATGCTTTCACACTGTTTAAATTATTTATTAATGTTATGGATTTTGGGTAGAAACCGGTGGTCCCGACCTACTGAGATTTATATCCCACACCCTACTCAGGCCGCCATTTTACTAGGGTACCCGAGTAGATTCTATTTGGTTGTAGGATTGTGTTGTTTACATATACATGAGAGATAGGATTATAGAACCTAGTGAAATCTTGAGATGCTCATGGAGATCTATATCAGGTCTTGAGTCATAGATTATTTATTTCATTATTGGTAGTTAAAGCATGATCTTTTGTTTATCGCATTCATAGTTGTACAACTATAACATGCATGCATTGAATAAAATTGGTAGTGGCCTTTTTATTTTATAATTTTTTTTAAAAAATTATGTATTCCACTACATTATCATTATTCAAATCTCTTTCACTATTTGGTGATATTATACATTATTTTTACTTTTATAAGACGGTATAATATTCCTACTGACTATCCGTAGACCGTAGCTTCTAGTTGGAAGCCTCTGGCATTCTGGGAGACAAACTTGAGGTCCTGTGGAGACTGGTCCAGCAACCGGTTCAGAGTTGAGCCGGGTCATGATGTTAAAATATCGTAATATTAGTTTTTATTTAAAACCTTATAGATTATATTAACAATATTTTATTACTGATATCTAGTTTTTCAGGTTATTTTTATCATTGAGTTTTGAAGGGATTGCACTGAAGAGTTTGTCAATAATTGGACCTAATCCCGTAATTGGGGAATGATACCTGAGGATCACCTACTATTTGGTGTAATGAACATGATAAATTAGTATAAAAGAAATTTTATCTTCTCACTAGATACCAGCCACCATCCAGTTAGTTATAAAAATATGGTTTTAAGAATTTTTCCTAAAACCAACATCTATTCACTAGGATCCACCAATTAGCCAATGATGTTGATCTGTCTGAGAAAAGTATGGGGGGAATCATAATTTTTCCCTAAATTTAAATGTTTTACTTGTTTTTAATACTCCCAAAATCATATATCAACCCATTAGAATTTGGGGGATCTTTTTGGATTCCTCTTTCTCTTCTAAATCAAATCCTTAATAGTCAATGTACAGATCAAATTTGTGTTCCTCTTTTAGTGAGTATTACTTTGTTTTGGTATTGATCTCTCTTCTCATTTTAATTTTTATTATTGATCATACTTGAAGATAATAGGGATTGTTTTTATATATGTTTCTAATTTTGATTTTTTTTGTTTTATAGATCACATTATTTCTTATTTAAACCTTTTCTCTCTCTCTCCATGGAATGTGAATCCATTCTGGTAGTTTATGTTTTATGTGTTTCTAGTTAGGAGGATACATGATATGAATTTGTTCTTCAAAAATATCATGTTTAATAAAATAAATTGTTTCTAAAAATGGCATGAAAAAATTATTTATAGATTTATGTTATAAATTAGTTAGAATTTAATGATTCTGGAAATATGGTTCTAGTATGAACACATAATGAAATAGATTTACCCCTCTGTATAGAATTTGTAAATATCATTGTTTTAAAAAAACAAAATGAAATAGATTTAACTATTGGTTTTATTTTTGGAAATATATTTAAAATCATAATTTATACCATATCAAAGGTTAAATGATTATCTACATGTGACAAAAAATCTATATAGTTTCGATTAATAATTAAACATAAGTGATCATTATTAAAGAAGCCATCAACTCTTTGAAGTGAAATCCTAACCCCATCGGCTGGTTTTTCTAGTGTATTGTGTGAAATAGGTGCCAAATATTGTTATAGGATGGAAATAATCTATTTATTGTACTCTTATCCTATAGTCCTAATTTTCTAAGGCAATATACATGCTAAATTCCATTTGATCTCAATTTATTTGGGGGGATCCTTGTTAACTCAAACATAATATTCCATGAGGAATATTTTCATGTACCTATTCGTTAGATAATTTTTTATAATACTTTGATATATTATTTGTAATGATGATTTAATAAAAAATAGTCTTTTTCTATAAATGTCTTATAAGATTCTTAAAAATGGTGGATTTCTATAGTTATTATAATGTAGTGAAAAATGCATATCTTGAATCGTTATTATTTATTAATGAGTAGTTGGTTTTTTATATAAATGATTCATATGAAACAAATTTTGAATCCTAATGGTCTAGTTTTTCTCACACCCTCCATACACCTATGGGTGAATGTGCGCCATGTTTCATCTGATGTAGGTAATTGATGTGTGAAAAGGGGTGGCAATGTGTTTGTTCATTTGATGGATATAGGAGTCTTGTGGTGACTAATAATCGCATGTAGATAAGTTTTTTTGTACACATGCACCTTGTATTGGTATATGTGTGGGAACATAATTTTTTGTTATTTATGTCGCTTTTAAATAAATGATTTTTATTGTGAAACCAATATTCTCTTTATAAATTTTATGTTAATTTATGATTTTTTGATAAATTTTTTTCAAAGGTTGTTCATGATGGATTGGTTATTAGAACACCCTATGGGTATTCGAAACACATTTTGGGTCATTTATGGGATCTGTTTCATTCCTAGAAATTTTTTTCATCTTGAACAGCTTATGAGAAATTGGTATCAAAGGGATGGTTCATTAGTGTTCATTTCCAGTTGTGATGTGGCTATTATTTGAGTATTTATTTATAAATCTATTAATTAAATTATTGAGGTTTTTATTTTAAATTTCTATTTAATTAGAGAAATATTGGATAAAATCTGAATTATATTTTAGTATTCACTTCATTAAATATCAATATAATGTTTTGAATTTTTTCATTCCTTCAAAATTTTTCTTTTCTGCATTTTTAAATATTTTGTGAAATAAATATTTTATTTATTTGGGGGAATTAAATAGAAATGTTTTCTTTTGGAGTTAAAATTTACTTCTTCCCTTATTTTAGGACAATATAATTGTAATATTAAATTCCTAGAATACATATTTTTGAAGCGGGATAAGATTTAAAATATATGTATTTTTCTCTTTTTGAAAATGTTTTTTGAATTATAATTGTTAAGTTGTTTGTATGGTTGGTGATTTTTTTTCAATGTGAAATTAATTTTATTTGATGCATATTACTAATTTTAGGTGAGGAATATAGAAATTAAATTGTGATGTATTTTTAATCTAAGTAGTTGGGTATTTTTGTTTGAAATTTTTATTGAATTTGAATATCAATTTTTTGTAATTTTTTTAATTTTTATAATTTGTTTGAGTTGAGTAGAGAGTTAGTCTGCTACTATTTGGTTTTGTACTATTTTATTTTACCCTCGTGTGTCCTACTACCATCCTAATTTATTATTCTACCATTAGGATTTCTTCAACAACTGCTTGGAGACCTCATCATTTATATTATACTTCCCAACCTACTACTACCACAAATCAGATGAAATTTTTAATTCCACTATCATCTGAACTTTATTCTGCTGTCATGCTCTTTATTCTTTCGATACAACCCCTTTTCCACCATCCTATATATTTACTATAATTCTATTCTTATGATATAATGGGATAAACCTTATCACTACCATTTAAATGAAATAATTTGTTCCTCCATGAAATCCATTTTCCATCCAATACTACATGTAAGAAAACTAGAATTATCGTGAGCACCATCGGTGATGACTGAGGCTATAGTAAATCAAGCTTCTGTTTGGTTCTAGATTTGATGAAAAGCCACATGATAATATTTGAAGATGAAATAATGGTTTTGAATCCTAATTGAAGTAGTTTATATAATATAATATGATCCAAGATAGGTTAAGTATAGTATTAATGAAGAAAATGCTACAACTCCAGTTATGGTTTCATTGTTATTATCGTTAGTGGTGGATCAAATGGTACGAAGATGTTCCAACTCATGTAGTTTACCTAGTTTAATAATTTATACATTATAATTAAATATTGTAAAATGGCAGTTTTGTGTTTAAATAAAAGAAAGTTTTATTAATAATAATAATGCTATTATTATTATTATAGAAATAATTAAATTATTTAAATTGTATAAGAGTTTTAAATGAATAATTAATTAGGAGTAAGAGTTATGTGAAATTTAATGAGGAGTTTAAGAGTTAATGAAGATATGTTATATTCAATAAGGAGTTTCAGAATGACGAAATAAATATTTTTATTTAATAATGTTGTTGGGATTTGTCTAAGGTTGATTAAAAATAATAATGAGATTATCATTATTATGGTTTTATGAGTATAATATTTATTATTAATTATGGTTTTTATTATTATGATGATGAATAATAAAAATGTATTTTTGGGGTTTTTAATTAAATCTAATGAAAAAGGGGATATAAATAATTATTGTGAAATAATGGTTTCATTTAATTAAATTTATTTAAACATAATATAATTACATGATTAGTTGTGGGGATATTTGGTATTAATCAATGAATTATTTTATTTGATGATAATAATAATGGTAATTATTATGGTTGTTTCAATTCTATTAATTCGAGGATGAAATGAATTTAATTAAATGAGTTTTTGGGGGTTTATTTTTAATAAATTTATGTTGTAATAAATTAAATAAATGACATTTAAATGTGGATTTAGGGATTCTTTAAAATAAATTCAATATCAATAAAAATTTAATTAATCGCGATTAAGCAAGTGTTTTTAATTAATTCTTGTGGATAAATTAATTAAATAATGATGAGTTGGTGTTTTGAATTTAGATAAATTTTGTTGATAGAATTAAATAAAATTAAACTAATTGGGGAATATATTTAATTAAATTTTTTGAATGAATTTTATTACGTTATGGGTTAATGGGGTGTTGGTGGTTATCAACGAATGGTAATATAAAATACATGTAAATGAGAAACAGGGTGTTATCGAATAAGGGTAACTTCAAATGGTAATACTAAATGAGGAATAAATGTGGATTTGGGTGTAATTTAATTAAATTCAAGGTAATGATGAATTTAATTAATTTACTTGAATTGGATGTTTTATTTTATTCAATTAATGGTTTACTGGAATTTCAAATGCTCATTGGGACCATTTTAAATATGGATATCGGGCTATGTAGAGTTAGTCAAACTATACTGGTTAGCTGTGTGGTTACCTTATTTAAAAATTGTGTTTTTATATATTTTAAATAATATTTTTATAATAATAATAATAAGGATGTTATTATTATTATTGTATTTATTTAATTACATAAATGTTAGAAGAATTTAATTGGATGTTTAATTGGGGATTTCAGAATTTACTATGAAACTTTTATTTAATGGTAATCAATGAGGAGACATTATATTAAATTAGAATAACAAATGTTTTTATTATTATATTATATACATTAGTTTAATTGGGCGTTAACTAGTTTATTGAGAGAGAATGAAGGAGGGGTTCACAGTACGAGTAGTGACATGCACCAACCCCACCCCCCTATGAGTCACATTACACCCCCAATGTCGAATCCTCATCACATATTCAGATCCTCCTGATGTCTTCACTAATCATGTCTGCCTCGTTTAGGTGATTCTGTTTGCGTATGTTTCAGGCTTTTCATCAACAATTTTGCTTCTCCCTCTCAAATGTTTCACATCAAAAAACCTAAGGCATGATATTAATTTTCCATTCCTCAATTCTCGGTTCTAGGGTTGTGCAAGGGGATCATCTAGACCTGTTTGTCTGTATTCTGACTAACATTTTTATGGGAGAAAAATATCATCCCATTGTTGGTTCATCTTATCCATATTTAGGTAATGGTTTTTAACCAGTAATTTAGTTTCTCACCCTTTTAATTGGATGATTATAATGTTTTTGTGTTGCATTTAATATTTTGGGTGCGTGTTGGTCCCCACCATACTATTTATGGGTTTCAGATAATGGTTTTTAGGTATAATGATAAATTCCAGATTCACATGTGTTTTTGTTGAGGTGAGTGTACACGAGCAGATCACAATTGAGTTATGAAGATTTGGCTTGACCAAATTCATTGAGGTAGGGTAGGGATCCTTTCCATGTCCTGAATTTTATAAATGTATTAATAAATCATTTTATAAACTTTTATTACTAATTAAATCCATGTAATGAAGTATATATATTTAATGCATGTAAATGAAAACTTTTCTAGTATAGTGATTTAAAATGCTAAATGTCACATGTGACTTGTGTGATAAATAATACCATGTTTTTTTAATAAAACCCCTCAATCGAGGTGTGCTGACTTCAATCCAAAAAATTAGTGGTATTTTTATATCATGTTTTATTATGGTTTGTGTTTTCTATATATAATTCCTTTACCACTGATATATGACAGGTTGATTCCACAAATTAAATATTTGATTGTTGAGTTAATCATGGGATGATGAGATTCTTAAATAGTTTTTATTAATTACGAATAAATTTAGGGATGTTGACATTATTGAACCAAGTTAGTAAATTGTAATCAATAAAATAGAAATGATGTGACAAATTAATTATGGAGAGTTTTGGTTTAGAATGAGTAAATAATTCTGTAAAGATAATGATGGGATGTGATTTGGTTTGTACATTAATTAATTGATGGATTAATTAATGGTAATGTGTACATAGTTAATTTTTATGTTAACTAATAAATTTAGTAATTTTAACTAATATATTAGATTAGTAAGGGAATGAGGATAATTTATTAGTGAATTGATTATCAAGTTTTCGGTTAATGAATTGCGATAATTAAATGATGAGTTAAATTTTTAGTTGACTTGCTTGTGGTTAAAATATAATAATTTTTTATTAATTATTAACTATTCAGATCTTGAATGGTTAATTAATTGTAGAATTATTTGATGTGAGATTTGGGCTTGTAATTAGTTTTTGAAATAATTAATGAATTTTAATAATGAATTTATGAATTAATTAAGGGATGGTTTTGGGGTGTTAGACATACACAAATGATAAATTTATATGGATGATTGATAAATGAGTTGTGAGACATGGACTGATGCTCCAAATAATCACGGGGTGCTCGAAATGGAATATTATACCCAAATTGATTGTAAATATTATTTTAAGGGACTGAGACTGATGATCCAAATACCCATGGGTTGTGAGATGAGGACTAATGCTCTGAATACTCATGATGATTCTAGACATGACATTATAAACCCCTTAATTGACATTGGACTATGGGTCCAATTAGTCGTCCATGATTTAAATTAAATGGTTAATAAAAGATGATGTTATGTTACAATTCCTGAATTGAAAATGAGAAAGGGTTTGGACATGTTTATGAATCAGGTGAATCACTATATTTAGTGGACAAACCCCAGACCGAATCACTTTATTTTGTAGACAGGCATAGATTTTGGTATTGTTTGGGCGAATCACTATTTTTAGTGGACAGTCTGGGAGATAATATATGAAATATTAAATTGAATATCTTTTGATGTGTTTGTAACACCTCGAGATTTTATGAGAAGTATTATTTTTAATATATTTGATGTCTTGTGTTGTATGGTACACCAAGATTATCTTGTTATATATGCAACACCATATTAGCTTGCAGTATACACAACACTATTCTTGGATCGTGTTATACAAAATTTCACGTTCGTTAGATAGAAGTTATTATACGAAACATTGAGTGTGTGTGTGTCTATATATATATATATATATATATATATATATATATCTTAAATGTATAAATGAAATATGACTGTATTCTATTATACACGACAACAAATGAATCTTGCACTACACGCAACACTGACTTGTCTTGCTTTACATGCAGTCACAACCTTCCATGATAGCGTGTGTTGTACGCAATACCGAGTTTCACTAAACAACGATATGTTATTAAAATATTATATAAACTAGCCGTTATGAATAGTAATACCCACTTTTTTAAATTTTATAAATTTTATCTTTCAAAATGGACTTCATTTTTTGATTCAGAATATCGAAATTAGCCTAGGGTGAAATTTCGGTATTTTTATGAAAACTTTCAATTTTTGATGAATAGTGAAACACTAGGTTACTATTTAAAAACCGACTTTTTATTTAACTAATTATTTATTTTATTTAAATTTATTTAGGGTCAAAATTGATACATAATACCTATATAATTTTAATGTAAATAATTGGACTCATTTTATAATAATTTTAGATATATAAAACATTTATTGAACTATTCACCGTATTTTACCCACCTCCAAGGAGAATTTGAAAATTTACATAAAACATAATTTTACCGCTTATGTGGGTGGAATTTCAAAAATCCAAGAGACACGGTTAATATCAAGGAGTAAAATTTTGTTCAATAAGATAAAAATAATTTTTTTGAATAGTAACTTTTTACTTTTATTTACAACGGTTAAAAGTAAATAGGTTAATTAAGGGTAAAAGTGATATTATTATTACCCTAACACATGTTCTAATTCCATTTGATAAGTTTAATTCGACCAAAAACAACCTTATGAATAAACTTCGACCATTTAGGTCAACTTGGATTATATTAGGACATTAATTATTTTTTTATTTAAAGAAAAGTTAAAAGAGTTAAATTCAAAGTTTAATAACTAATTTTTTTAATATAGGGTTATACATAAGATAAATTAGACTATAAATATTTATTATAAAGGTAAACAGATTTACAAGATAATTTTATTTTATTTATAATTTTTAGACATTAAATAATTTAATTTATTTATGACACATTGATGTTGCAGTAATTACCTTATTAATGAAATATTAACATAATTCATATTATAATTAACCAAATAAATTTATTTTTAGAGTTTTTATTAATTAAACTAATTCTATATTTTAATATGACATGTTAGTATTGAATCAATTAACTCTTTTCGAACAAATAATTCTCTTATGAATTTCAAAATTTTAAATTCTCAAATAGTGTCCAAATTGACATAAAATTGTTTTTAAACAAATATTATAATATTAATTGTTATTTTAATCCTAAAAATATAAGGATCGGAAAAATTACTTATATAAGGTTATATATATTAATAATGAACCACATGGGGTTCTTTTGGCTTGCTATAGTAAGTTTATTAACCATATAGTATAAGAAAACAAGAAGACACAGTAAAAGTTAAATTATTTAACTTAGAGTTAAATCTAAATGATACGGATAAAATAGTAACCTAACCTTGTCTAAAACCTATTGGTTGAGAGGATTTCGACCCATACCCACTTTATATTAGACGTGAATCGAATTGGAGCTATTGTAAACCGAATATGACTTTATTATAAAATAATAATTTAGGTTTTTCCTAAAGTGCCCCTCTCCTCCCTTATAAAAGGGCACCTACTCCTTCTTCTCTTTACACAATTTTTAGCTTTCAATCTTGAAAAACCTCTTACCATTTACCTTATTAAATTCATTAAAACATTATAGAGGTTATGGTCTCCTCAAAATACCAACTCTAGTTCCTTAAGAGGAAGCTTAAAAGAGGTGCGTTGAAGAAGAGGTAATCTCTTCTACAGATTCTTTCAAGTTTCATTCTTCTTCAACTTCTTCTTCTTTAGTTGTTTCATTAAAAATTAATAACATATTTATCAATAATATACTGATAAGTTATTATAAATATGAAATAACCTCATTTCACCTTTTATCCATCCTAAGGAAAATGAAATCACTGCGCGTGCGTACGTACGGAATACTGTCTCCACGACGTGGTGTAATCTGTTTTTACACCACCACCTTGCATGGATGGGTATAATGGTGTAAAGAATAACTATATTTTGTTATTATAAAATCATATTGATTCTGAGTTTTTATATCATCAACTTCAATTCAATTAACTAATTATGGGAACGATATCATCCCTCGTGCGTACGTACGGATTACTATCTCCACGAAGCCGATGAGATTCATTTTCCATGATTAACCATTCAAGTATAACTATAAAGTATATATATAATAAATAATCATGAATGATATTATATAATAATTATACTGTATTTTTGAACGTATATGTTTCATTTACTTAATTCCATTCAATTCAATAAGGAAACGAAAACATCATTCATGCGTACGTACGACCTACCGTCTCCATGAATGGTGTATTTCATTCCATTTATCGATCTGACACATATATTTATATGCTGAATATATATTATATATAAATCATGTTTAACATTCTTGAATTATGTAAATCATGATATAATTAATAATATCAAGAACAACAAGTCAAAACACGTACGATAAATGAAACGATTTTACCCAAAACACTACTTTAACATTGAATTTACCAAAGAACGGGTAATATAAAGTCATAAGTGAACCATATATGATATCAATACAGTGAATATGATTCTTTAATTAGTCAATGACATTATTTAAATCACTATACAGGATGTTCGGATACATATGAAGCATATCGGACATAAGGTAAGGGATAACTTTTCCAATCTCGTTTTTATCCGAGATTGTTTATTCGTAAGTATTTACTGGGGTTATATTTATCATCAATGTCCCTCTTTTCTAAAAATGGTTTCATGTATGTTTAAATTCATTTTTACCCATTTTTTACTTTTACCACATGTTATGAAAGGAATATTTTTTTTTGATTACCATACAAGGAACTTTTTTACTTTTCCATCAAAATTACGAGGAGAATGTTTTTTAACATATACAACATGAACAGATTTTTTTGGTTTCATAACGCCTTATTTTCAAGAAGCTTAATCTACAATATTTCATTACCATTTTCAACTGAATCCTTTTCTTTTATAATTTCATTGAATTTTGTGAAAATAAAATGATTTTGAAGAAGAAAGGATATTTTCCTCAAGAATTCATTTCAAGTGTTTTATGAAAAAAAAAGTCTATCTAAGATGTAATTATTTCATATGTGTATGTTTCATTTATAATGTCTCTATGATTTACATGGTTTCAATTTTCTTATGATGAAATGATATTCAATTGTTTTATACGAATTATGTTATGATGGGATGATGTTTGTGAAACCCATTTTATTCTTCGGGTTATGATGAATGATTTATGTTTATGTTGTGGCACACATAAAAATGATTTCATTATGAGATGGGTGGGACCCATATCTCCCTCAAATGAATTGGGTAAAGATTTATATCTCATGAGATAGACCTGGCTAGAATGGTAAGTTAATCTGGTTCAGTGTTACAGGACTAGGATGGGGAGTGAACTCAGTTCAGAAAGGGACTTTGTCCACTAAGATGGTCTTGGCAGCAATGACTCAGCTACTATGGAAATCATATCATGTTCTTAATGGTTTTCCACAATTACATGTTCTATTCTCATGAAATTTAATCATGATTGAAGATCCTTTTTGATATATGACTTACGTACTTCCAATATTTATGTATGTGGTCAATATTTTGATGTGGATATTTAATGTTTAAGTTTTTGCATTCAAATGTTAATGGATTGATTTATTTTCTCTATGTTTACACTTACTGAGCATTTTAGCTCACCCCTTTATGTATGTTTTCTTTTCCCTAGAAATTAAAGAAAGGTTTTAGGAATGAAAACAAAAGGGGAAGATCTTTATGGGGGACGTTAAAGATCATTCACCATGATTGGAAGATTATATTATGAGTTTCCAAAGACACTAAACTATTATGATCCTTGTGTGTCTGTTTTTGTTATGTATTATGTATTCCGCAAAATTAATGCAATGTCCATGTACATCAGGATACAGGTCTTTACAGTTGATATCAGAGGAAATGTTTAGTTAATATTTGGAAACTAGGATGCAAAAACATTAGTGACATCCCTAGATATATTTCTATGGTATGTCTAGGGATTTTCCCTAAGGATTAGTATAACTATAGGTTGCAGTCCTAGAGTTATGTTGACAATCATGAATAACCTAGGGTGAACCTAAGGTATCATGGATTAATGAATGTGTGATAAGTAAGACATCCCATAAGTGACTTTTATTGATTATGTGGTTCTTCATTATTTTAAGTGTTTCTTACACTTTGGTTTCTAGTTTTAGTCAATGGAGGAAACGAGAAGAATTCAGTTAATGTTGATTCTGATGGACAAATTGGTGACTGTGATCAACAAAATAGTGTAATGCCTAGAGAGAAAGATATTGTGATTATGCTGAATCAGTCACCACGATATATGATTAACAAGGTGAACATTGGGGGCTTTCATAAGTCTTAAAATAAGAGGAAGATGAACTTTTATACATGTTCTCATGAAGAGGAACATAGAGGAAGGAATTTGAAGCTTCCTACGTATCAAGAAAAAGGGAAGAATGATCTTGAGGAATACCTCAAATGGAGGGGAAGATATTATCTGTGTGGAGAAAAGGTTCATAGAGTGACAGACTGTTATGGAGTTCAATGTCTTAATTGTGGAGAACATGGGCATTACCCAACTCAATGCCTTGACCTAAGAGGTTAGTTCTAAATCAAGGGAGTAATTATTCCCTGGCAACCATTTAAGAGGATGGATTGAAGTTTTTATATATTGGTATTCATGAATAATGTTGTTGATGTACTTTTATGCTATATTGGAAGATTTATTTATTAGTCTATTGTGGTTTTAAATAGTTTTATGATACCGGTAACCATGAAAAGTGATAGAAATATTTTTGGAAAGTAGATGATATGCACATAATGAAGGGATAAGGAGAAAATTTAAATTTTCATAGTATTCATGATATCACGACTGATATAAGGACAATGTGATATTAGTGTTTGAGTATATAGAATTTCCTGGATTTTGGTATGTGGAAAGAGTTAACATTTGATAGTATTCATGTTTTCACTAAGGTTCAATGGATATTCATTTTTCAAGAGAATGCATGAGTAAGGAATTCATATTTTTGGAATGTGACCAACAGGATATATCGTATGATATATGGGGGATAAATGATGGTATTCACATGCTTGTTATATGATCATTCTGGTAATTGTTTTCTTTTTTTACTTTGAGATTGGACAGAAGTATTTTGGATAAGGCTTAAGATTATAATGGATTATGATGGATAGAAGTTAGTATTGTTTAAAGGGAGAACTTTTTGATATTTTTTTTAATGTTATAATAATGTAGTTTTAGAAAAAGGGACGACATGTAGGATGGGCGACAACCCATCGCATCGGACAAGGCTGTGGAAATCGAACCCACAACTGTAGTGTGACAAGACATTATCGCCTACCACTGGCCTATAGGAAGTCCCTGTTTAGTATAAAGTAGAATTATTTTATTAAGCGGTATTATAGATGAAGTGTAAGTACATTTTTCGAATCATATACGATTAACCACACCATATATGGACTTTTTTATGTTTGATAACTTTTGCTAACCTTTTGTTTGAGACAGATAGAATGAACCATCGTTCTATCTCATGATCAGCTAATTCTTCATGGAAAACAAATTCAACTTTATTTATTTATGAGATTAATTTGTAATTGTTCAAGGCACAAAAAATTGTGAGATGGTACCAAAATCAAGTAAGTATTTGTTCTAATTCAAAATTTTCAACTTTAGGGAAAAGATACTGAAAACCAAAAATGATTCCCTAGTGCTCTTATATCTAATGAATCATTTGGTACCTTGGATCATCAAAAATTTATGGCCTTGTGATTGATTGGATTTTTCACAACCATGTTCTCTACCACTCTCAATTAGAACATGATGGTTAGATTTATCTCCCATATCCATATTTTCACCTATGTTCTCATATGTGGAAACCCATTGATTAGTTAATTTGGGTAACTATTACATTTCATAATTTTGTTTTCAATGATATGTTTTGGTAGTCCTCTTTACGATGTGGGTTTCTATTAAATAAAATTTCAATTAGTAAACCATTTATAACCCTAATGAATTTTGAGGGAAAAGTTCATTTTAAGGGGTGTAGAATGTAACACCCCGTGATTTTATGAGAAGTATTTTTTTTTAATTTTGTTGATGTATTGTGTTGTATGCTAAACCCAAATTATCTTGCTCTATACGCAACACCGCATTAGCTTGCAGTATACATAACACTATTCATGGATCATGTTACACAAAATTTCATTATCGTTTGATAGAAGATATTCTACGCAACATTGAGTGTATATATATATATGTATATATATTCAATTTATAAATTAAATATGATTGGATTCAATTATACACAACAACAATGTAATATTGAACTACACACAACCCAGACTTGGATTGCTTTTCACACAATCGCGACCTTCCACGATAGCGTGTGTTGTACGCAATACCAAGTTTCACTAAACAACGATATGTTATTAAAATATTATATAAACTAGCCATTATGAATAGTAATACTGTCACGACCCCCTCCCCACAAAGTGTACCCCTCCTGGGCCAGCAATGTGAGAAGGGAGATAATGACCCCCGAGTCCCTCCTCTAGTAGGCCCCGGGTTGGCGACTAGCACCGAGGGTATAATACACACACAAATGGGAGGCATTACCCTTAAGAGAACACATGCATAAGATATAGATAGAATAGAATCCAACAAACTCCAACTCATAACTGAAATATAAAAGAAACCCAAGTACATATATGAAATGTCATGCAAAAGCACTACAACTAAAAAGGAAAACTAAAAGTACCCAAAAGAAAGTAAAACGGCAGCGACCACAAGCCCGAACAGCTCCTCCTCCAACCGCAAGCTAGTAGTAACCAGCATGATCTCCAACCTGCTCCAAGTGACCTGAAAAACAGTTTATATATACATAGGGTGAGTATAACAGTATACTCAGTAGGATCCTCCCCATGCCTCTCATGTAAAAGTAAAGAAAGCATGCTAAAGCCCAGTGAACAACAAGTGAAACTAACTCGTTACCTAAACAGGTATACTAAGTTCCCTACCTCACCATGGCTACTCTCACCAAGTAACGCATACAGGAATATAGCATATAGTAAAGAATATCAAGGGTAACCCGCTACTACTTCCCCACTGGTTTTCCGCTTCTCCCCAACGACATACTTCATGTGCATCTCTCTCCAAAGGCTTGCCCGCAGACACCTGGGATAAGCTCCACACCGTCCTCACAACCAAAAGTTACCAGGTAGTTTCCGAGAGCCACCACAGCTCGCATAACGTGTATCATACGTCGGGTATAATACCTCAAGCCATTACAGCCCATACTCCGAGTAAGGATCCTCAAGCCATTATAGCTTATACACGTTACACCTATAGTAGTCCACAAGATACTATATCCAGAATATATGTGTGTGAAATAACCACAAGCCATTACAACCCTCTACACACATATATGGGTAAAATTAACCATTGTGCCTACCAGCACAAAGATCTACTAAGAGAAGAGAGCGGGGCCAAAGGGGGTAGTTAGCCATTCAACCTCCCATCAGAATGTTGGGGAAAACACCCCCCCCCCAGGGCTCAGAATCCCCGGGGTGTTGGTTGCCCTTACCGACAGGGTGGAGTAGCGTATAGAAACACAAAAGTACAGAATATATATAACTCAAAACCACACTATGGTCATTACCTAGTCATAGGCACAACTGCAGCTAACGTCTCTTAGACTCCAGGCTGCTACTTCTATGACTAGGCATCCTATAAGAACACAACCATTTGAAGAGCTTTATTAGATTACTCGATTCTCATTTTATCAGTTCCATTGTACGTTAATTAATTCTTTAAACATTAATTAACCATGAAAAATTTACCACATTAAACTAAATTGGCATCACATTAAAAAAATGCTTCTTTTTAGGATTCACATCACTATTAAATTCATGTTTCTCCATCCCCGTGGATTATCACCATATAAACAAACTTTCATTTCAGAATTACTTTTCTATAATCTCAGGCATTCTAGGAAAACATCCTATGCTACTAAACACAAAGGGGCTCAACACGGTGAGTAGATATACTACCCGTCGAGTCTTTGCTGCCTATAGCAAGAGCATAGACCCATCCTCCATCGAGAGGCTAAACACGGAAAGCATGTGGCATACCCCGCATGTCTTCGCCTCCTTCAGAAAGATGGTAAGCAATACCAGCTGCCTTGAGCAGTGGGGAAAAGTAAATCAGATAAACAACCAAACCAAACCACCAACATCAAACCATCACATTCATCTCATATCATCATCCATGGTGTCCTCCCCGACACCCACATCCATAAACCGATGCATCTCACCACACTAGGCGTCATCCGCCACAACCACAAGTCCCCATACCTCCACATATCACAACAGCCATGCAGGCTCACATCAAATCACAAGCAGCAGGAAATCAAAGATCACAAAATGGGCTCTAGGCCCTTTAACAAGGAATTCAGCCTTCATACAAAATGAGCACTCAGAGCTCCAAACCACAAGGCATTCATCCTTACAAGCAAGCGGGTAACTCAGAACCCTTTAGAATTTATCGAACTAATAGTTCTTTAATCCATCTTGAATTAACAGATTCATTAACATGCCAATTATTTAACAAACAATTCCGGATTTACATTCTTTATCATTTTCCATCATGAATGAGCAACTAATTAAAGAAAATCATAGATATCACTCTATCTCGGAAAACATGAGGCAAACCGTTATCACGGTACAAAGCAACAACATGCGATCAACCAATTCATTTAATCCGGTTCAAGTATTTAATTAGGTCAATTTCATTGTGATCCAAAGGACTAAATCATGCTAATTCTACGATTGCACATACACAATTAGAGAAGCCATGAATCCCCTACCTCGAAGAGTTCTTGACGTCCTTTATCCACACAATGGGCCACAATCCTTCTCTCGCGACAACTGCATCCACCCGAGGATGCCACAGTAAGTCCCAACCAACCAAACCCCATTAGAACCATGGGGATTACATGGTAATTTGGAGAGGAGAACAAGAGAAGGTGATCCCTGAAGGAACGATGATAAAACATACCTTATATCGATGATTGATCGATACAGCTCGGTTGTACCCAAAACAGAGCAGAACCAATCCTAGGAGTAAAGACTGATTGTGAAACTCCTATGGAATGGATTGAAAGGTTCTAGCATCTTGAAGATGAGAACCAGGAGGAAGAACAATGAAGAATGATATCTCGTTCCTTTTCAAAAAATTTAGAGAGGCGACGGTTTAAGATCCGATTTATTCTCCATTAAAAACGGATCGCATTAACCCACGCGGTTTGACCAAGTAAAAGCATCCCGACCATAGGAATAATTAATGTTGAATTTATGGCCTTTGAATCGGTCTTAAAGTCCTTAAAATAAGGTTTTAAAAGTATTTTACGTCAAAGAAAACATCAAATTCACGAATCTGGAAACACTGTTCACATACTCAAAATTTGGCAAAGTATGGAATCGGTAGATCTCATGAAGTTTGGAAACATTGCTCATTCGTGAATTTTGGCAAAGTATGGAATTGGTAGCTCTTAGGATTCTAGAAACACTGTTCAAGTCTACCGATAGAAGTCCACCGATAGAACCTCACCGATAGAAACATTGTTCAAGTCTACCGATAGAAGTCCACCGATAAAACCTCACTGATAGAAACACTGTTCATGTATACCGATAGAAGTCCACTGATAGAACCTCACCGATAGAAACACTGTTCAAGTCTACCGATAGAAGTCCACCGATAGAACCTCACTGATAGAAACACTGTTCAAGTATACCGATAGAAGTCCACCGATAGTACCTCACCGATAGAAACACTGTTCAAGTCTACCAATAGAAGTCCACCGATAGAACCTCACCGATAGAAACACTGTTCACTGAACCTCACCGATACTGTTCATAAAACTGGAAACACAGTTCCCAGAACTAGAAATTTGGCAAAGTGTTAGCCGAGCTACATCTAGACTGCAGCTACAAGTATACCGACCTATCAGTACACTGCGGCTACCGGTAAACCCAGCTAAGGGTAGGATGCGGCTACCGGTAGACCGAGCTACTGGTAAGAGGCGGCTACCGGTAGGCAGCAGCTACCGGTAGACCGAGCTACGGGTAAGCGGCAGCTACAGGTAGGCAGCAGCTACCGGTAGACTGAGCTACTTGTAAGCGGCAGCTACCGGTAGGCAGCAGCTACCGGTAGACCGAGCTACCGGTAGGCAGCAGATACCGGTAGACCGAGCTACCGGTAGGCAGCGGCTGGGGGATAAGTCACCATGACTTCCCGGAACACCTCCAACACCACATTTTCACAAAGTAATGGACCAGGGAGGTCCAGACCATTACATTAGATACCTCTCAAAACATTCTTGTCCTCGAGAATTAAATACAAACTCAGAGGAACAGAGGGGTCCGAACAACCACCCCATAAGATACCTCTCATGGTAAAACCACCATGAGTTGTTCGAAATCTGGAACAAAACTACGACATCCGAGAATATGGGAACAAACAATCCATATCCAAACAATTCAATCATAACATCACACAAAAAAAGGTACATAAATAAAACATGAAAGGTCTAACCATAAAGGAAACATCATTACATGAAAAGAGTTAAACATTTAACAACTCTGGGTACTGATCACATATCTATGACTCACGCTCCCAGGTACTCTTCTTGTTTGATCAGAATATGATTTCTGACGATCCTGTGTTGTCTTCATCCTCTCACGAATCACCTGAACCATATCTGTTGTATTCTGCACTAGTTCTGGTCCAAGAATTGCTGACTCTCCGACCCCAGTCCAGAACAACGGAGAACGGCATGGCCGGCCATACAAGGCTTCAAACGGCGCCATACCGATGGTAGAGTGGAAACTATTATTGTAAGCGAACTCTATCAAGGGTAAGTGCTTCGTCCATGAACCTCCAAAATCAATAACACAAGAGAGCAACATGTCTTCAGGAGTCTGGATGGTTCGCTCTGTCTGACCATCCATTTGAGGATGAAAAGCAGTGCTAAGGCACAGTTGAGAGCCGAAGGCATGCTGGAGACCTCTCCACACCCTGGAGGTAAAACGAGGATCTCGATCAGAAATGATCGTCCTAGGTACTCCATGGAGTCTCACAACCTCCTCTATATACTGCCTCGACAAAACATCCACTGAGCTCGACTCCTTTATCACTATGAAGTGGGATGATTTTGTTAAATGATCCAATACCACCCATATAGCATCATTTCCTCCTAGAGCTCGAGGTAAACCTGTAACAAAGTCCATTGAGATGTCCTCCCACTTCCACTGAGGAATCTCTAAGTGCTGGAGAAGACCACCAGGAACACGGTGTTCGGCCTTCACCTTCTGGCAGACTAAACATCAATACACATATTCTGCAACTGTACGCTTCAGCCCAAGCCACCAAAACTGACTCCTCAAGGATCGGTACATCTTCGTCACACCAGGATGTACCGCCAAGGGTGAACTATGGAACTCTTTGAGAACCGTCTCGCGCAACGCCAAGGGAACAAAAAGCCTGCCATGATACAACACTCGGTGTTGTTCATCATCCGACCAACCATCAGGGGCCCCACCACTTACAACTCTGTCTCTCCAAACTTCCACCTCTAGGTCACCCAACTGAGACTCTTCCACCTTCTGCATCAGGGATGACTGCACCGTCATCTGGAAAAGACAACCTCTACCCCCAACTTCTCCCATATCAAGATGTAAAGCTGATAGCTCTTCCATCACTCTCCAAGAATCACCAGATTCACACACAACATCATTACGTATCTTTTGGATTTGTGCGTCAGTAACAACATTCCCTTTTCCAGGTGTATATGATATTTCAAAGTCGTATTCCTGCATGAACTCCATCCACTGACGCTGCCTCAAGTTCAAGTCACGTTGGGAGAAAACATAACTCAAACTCTTATGATCGGTGAAAACCACAAAGTGCTCACCAATGAGGTAATGTCTCCACAACTTTAGAGAAAACACCACGGCTGCCAACTCAAGATCATGGGTGACATAGTTGCATTCATGGGAACGCAACTGCCGAGACCCATAAGAAACAACTGACCTCTGCTGCATGAGAACACAGCCTAGCCCCAGATGTGAAGCATCACAGAAAACATCAAACTGGACTCCCTCCGCTGGAAGACAAAGGACTGGAGAACTTACCAACTTCTCCTTTAGATACTCAAAAGGTGTCTGACACTGATCAGTCCATATGAACGCTTGATCCTTCCTGGTCAAAGCTGTCAGAGGAGTCACAAATCGGGCGAAATTAGATACAAAACTCCTATAATAGCCTGCGAGACCAAGGAAACTTCTCACCTCTGACACGGTCTTGGGGGCTGGCCAAGACACCACTACTTCTATCTTCGAAGGATCCATAGCTACTCCCTGTTGGGACACAACATGTCCCAAGAAACGAACTTCTCGAGCCCAGAACACACACTTGGACAACTTCCCAAACAACTGATGTTGGCGAAGAACTCCCAAAACGGCTCGTAGATGCTCTGCATGCTCCTCTTCAGATGTGGAGTACACAAGGATGTCGTCGATGAAAACCACAACAAACTTGTCCAAGAATTCACGGAACACAGCATTCATCAACCCCATGAAAACAGCTGGAGCATTCGTCATGCCGAATGGCATTACAACAAACTCATAATGCCCATGACGACAGTAGAAAGCAGTCTTCAGGATATCCTCATCCTTTATGCGCATCTTATGATATCCTGACTGCAATTATATCTTTGAGAACCAACTTGCACCCTTTAGTATATCAAATAGGTCATCAATCCGCGGGGGAGGATAGCAGTTCTTTATTGTCACTTTGTTTAACCTATGATAATCGATGCACAACCGCAAACTGCCATCAGCCTTTTTCACAAACAAAACTGGTGCACCCCACGGTGACACATTTGGCCGAACAAAACCACACTGCAACAGACCATCGAGCTGAATACGTAGCTCTCGTAACTCAGAAGGGTCCATCCTATACGAAGACATAGAGATAGGAGACGCTCCTGGCTGTAGCTCGATCGCAAACTCGATCTCTCGTCGAGGGGGTAAGGATACAAACTCTTCTGGAAAGACGTCAGGGTACTCCTCTACGATCCTAGGAAATGCCAACTATTGAACCTCTGAAGAACTCAGCGTCATCCCAGCCATCATGAATGATAAGGATGGAACTCGTCTATGACTTATCCAAGGATATCTCTCACCAAAAAACACCACTTTCTCTCCATCTTCATCAAAGAAAATGACCTTCTTCCTGTAGCAATCCACAACAGCCTGCACCGAATACAACCAATCCATGCCAAGTATGACATCATATGGTTGTATTCACAAACATAGGAAATCTCCACAAGAGCGGTGTTTCCCCAACACTAGCTCACAGTCTCTACATACTTCAAACAAGTCAGCTCGACCTCCAACTGGCGTAGTCAACGCCAAGGGCACTGGAAGCCTCTGTACCTCAAGTCCCAAAGCATGGAAAAGGGAAGGTGATATGAAGGAGTGTGTTGCTACTGAATCAAACAAGGCATACACAAAGGTAGAAAACAATAAAAGGGTACCTCGAACGACATCTGGCTCGCCTGGGGCTGGTAATGCTAGAGCATGAAGCTGACCACGACCTCCTCCACGACCTCTCTGACCCTGATGACGGCCACCACCACGGCCGCGCTCTGCTCTCTGAGGATGGGGAGCATCATGGGGCTGTCCTCTGCCTGCTCCATCTACCCTTTGGTGATCTAAAACTGCTGCAACCTACTGCTGCTGCCTCGGCTGGAACTGCCTCAATGGAGGAACCAGGAGTGGAGCGCCCGGTGCACGATGACTGCTCTGAAAAGTCGGGCACTCCCGCTGCTGATGACCACGACCACCACAAGAAAAACAAGTGCCTGATCCCTTGGCATAGGTCTAAGAGTTTTTGCCTCCAGAGAAACGAGATGGGAAGGGCTGGGACCTACCCCCAGGTGAACAGAAATTCTTCTGTCCTGAAAACCGGGAACCCCGGACCACAGCTCTGCTTCGTGAGGAATCATGACGATTCCCATCTCGTGACGATCCAGTCCTGGAAAAAGTCCTCTCAACAACCTCTGTCCTCACCATCACCTCCAGATATGTCTTCTGCATAAATGGGGTGACTTGGAACTGGATCTCTGGACGCAAAGCCTCCTCAAAATGCCTCGACCTGGCCTCATCATCTAGTAACAGGTCTAATGAATATCGTAGAAGGTTCCTGAAATGGATTCCAAACTCTCGAACACTGGATCTCCCCTGTTGAAGGGTGAGAAGCTCCTGGCGACTGGACACCTTCACAGTCGACAAAAGAAACTCGACTCTAAACCTGTCTCGAAACTCCTCCCATGAGATTGCTGAATCCTCACGATCACTAAGGAAGAAGAACCACCACTGCCTCACTGCTCCACGCAGCATCGTCAAAACCAAGGACACCCAGTGTTCCTTTCGAGCACGAATCAAACAGAAGCCTATCTCGATCTCCTCCAACCAGTCTTCTGTGACTGCATCTGAAACGGATCCCTCGTACTTCTGTAGACTCTGGCACTGGAACTCTCGAAGTGTCTTCCTCCAAGTGTCATCGTCGTCAACCTCTACTCGGCAGTGATCTTATGGAACAGACTGATGGGCATCTTCTGCGCAAACATGACGAGGACGTAGACTTGGAGCCATACCTGCAAAATAACAACTATTAGAGCTCCTAAGCCTAGAATATGGAAGACTCAACATTAATTAATTAAGTGTTTGTTTTATTTATTTTAGGTTACCTATCCCAAGGTCTACCCATTCAAACACAAGCGCAAAGAATAATGATGCATGATCCTTTCCTAGGTCTCTACCCTGCAACCGGTATCACTTTGTTTAGTAGCCATCGTAAGCATAAAGGTCCGTGCAACAGATCATAGGGGGCCCTAAACGCCTATGTCTCTGCCGGTCTCTAGTGTTTACCCCACTTTCTAAACATGAATGAAACTGTTGCCCTACCATCCCATGCATCCTCACCTGTTCCTAATTCCAAACTCCATCATATCCCTCAACCAGACCTTTGATACCACTCTGTCACAACCCCCTCCCCACAAAGTGTACCCCTCCTGGGCTGGCAATGTGAGAACGGAGATAATGACCCCCGAGTCCCGCCTCTAGTAGGCCCCGAGTTGGCGACTAGCACCGAGGGTATAATACACACACAAATGGGAGGCATTACCCTCTAAGAGAACACATGCAAAAGAGATAGATAGAATAGACTCCAACCAACTCCAACTCATAACTGAAATATAAAAGAAACCCATGTACATAAATGAAATGTCATGCAAAAGTACTACAACTGAAAGGGAAAACTAAAAGTACCCAAAAGAAAGTAAAACGGCAGCGACCACAAGCCCGAACAGCTCCTCCTCCAACCGCAAGCTAGTAGTAACCAGATTGATCTCCAACCTGCTCCAAGTGATCTGAAAAACATTTTATATATACATAGGGTGAGTATAACAGTATACTCAGTAGGATCCTCCCCAAGCCTCTCGTGCAAAAGTAAAGAAATCATGCTAAAGCCCAGTGAACAACAAGTGAAACTAACTCGTTACCTAAACTGGTATACTAAGTTCCCAACCTCACCATGGCTACTCTCACCAAGTAACACATACAAGAATATAGCATATAGTAAAGAATATCAAGGGTACCCCGCTACTACTTCCCCACTATTTTGCCGCTTCGCCCCAACGACATATGTCATGTGCATCTCTCTCCAAAGGCTTGCCCGCAGACCCCTGTGCTAAGCTCCACAACGTCCTCACAACCAAAAGTAACCAGGTAGTTTCCGAGAGCCACCACAGCTCACATAACGTGTATCATACGTCAGGTATAATACCTCATCCCATTACAGCCCATACTCAGAGTAAGGATACTCAAGCCATTATAGCCTATACACGTTACACCTATAGTAGTCCATAGGATACTATATCCAGAATATATGTGTGTGAAATAACCACAAGCCATTACAGCCCCCCTACACACATATATGGGTAAAACTAACCACTGTGCCTACCAGCACAAAGATCTACCAAGAGAAGAGAGCGGGGCCAAAGGGGGTAGTCAGCCATTCAACCTCCCATCAGAATGTTGGGGAAAACACCCCCCAGGGCTCAAAATCCCCGGGGTGTCGGTTGCCCTTACCGACAGGGTGGAGTAGCGTATAGAAACACAAAAGTACAGAATATATATAACTCAAAACAATACTATGGGAATTACCTAGTCATAGGCACAACTGTAGCTAACGTCTCTCAGACTCCAGGCTACTACTTCTAAGTCTAGTCATCCTATAAGTACACAACCATTTGAAGAGCTTTATTAGATTACTCTATTCTCATTTTATCAGTTCCACTGTACGTTAATTAATTATTTAAACATTAATTAACCATGAACAATTTACCACATTAAACTAAATTGGCATCACATTCAAAAACTGCTCCTTTTTAGGATTCACATCTCTATTAAATTCTAGTTTCTCCATCCCCGTGGATTATCACCATTTAAACAAACTTTCATTTCAGAATTACTTTTCCATAATCTCAGGCATTCTAGAAAAAAATCCTATGCTACTAAACACAAAGGGGCTCCACACGGCGAGTAGATATACTACCCGTCGAGTCTTTGCCGCCTATAGCAAGATCATAGACTCATCCTCCATCGAGAGGCTAAACACGGAATGCACGTGGCATACCCCGCGTGTCTTCGCCTCCTTCGGAAAGAGGGTAAGCAATACCAGCTGACTTGAGCAGTGGGGAATAGTAAAGTAGATAAACAACCAAACCAAACCACCAACATCAAACCATCACATTCATCTCATTCCATCATCCTTGGTGTCCTCCCCGACACCCACATGCATTAACCGATGCATCTCGCCACACTAGGCGTCATCCTCCACAACCACAAGTCCCCATACCTCCACATATCACAACAGCCATCCAGGCTCACATCAAATCACAAGCAGCAGGAAATCAAAGATCACAAAATGGGCTCTCGGCCATTTAACAAGGCATTCAGCCTTCATACAAAATGAGCACTTAGAGCTCCAAACCACAAGGCATTCAGCCTTACAAGCAAGAGGGTAACTCAGAACCCTTTTGAATTTATCGAACTAATAGTTCATTAATCCATATTGAATTAACAAATTCATTAACATTCCAATTATTTAAAAAATAATTACGGCATTACATTCTTTATCAATTTCCATCATGAACGAGCAACTAATTAAAGAAAATCATAGATATCACTCTATCTAGGAAAACATGAAGCAAACCGTTATCACGGTACAAAGCAACAACATGCGATCAACCAATTCTTTTAATCCGGTTCAAGTATTTAATTAGGTCAATTTCATTGTGATCCAAAGGACTAAATCAAGCTAATTCTACAATTGCACATACACAATTAGAGAATCCATGAATCCCCTACCTTGAAGAGTTCTTGACGTCCTTTATCCACACAATGGGGAACAATCCTTCTCTCGTGACAACTGCATCCACCCAAGGATGCCACAGTAAGTCCCAACCAACCAAACCCCATTAGAACCATGGAGATTACATGGTAATATAGAAGGGGGAACAAGAGAAGGTGATCCCTGATGGAACGATGATAAAACATACCTTATATCGAAGATTGATCGACACGGCTCGGTTGCATCCAAAACAGAGCAGAACCAATCCTAGGAGTAAAGATTGATTGTGCAACTACTACGGAAAGGATTGAAAGGTTCTAGCATCTTGCAGATGAGAACCAGGAGGAAGAACAATGAAGAATGATATCTCGTCCCTTTTAAAAAAATTAGAGAGGCGACGGTTTAAGATCCGATTTATTCTCCATTAAAAACGGATCGCATTAACCCACGCGGTTTGACCAAGTAAAAACACCCTGGCCTTAGGAAAAATTAATATTGAATTTATGGCCTTTGAATCGGTCTTAAAGTCCATAAAATAAGGTTTTAAAAGTATTTTACGTCAACGAAAACGTCAAATTCACGAAGCTGGAAACACTGTTCACATACTCAAAATTTTGCAAAGTATGGAATCGGTAGCTCTCATGAAGTCTGGAAACATTGTTCATTCGTGAAATTTGGAAAAGTATTGAATTGTTAGCTCTTAGTATTCTGTAAACACTGTTCAAGTCTACCGATAGAAGTCCACCGATAGAACCTCACCGATAGAAACACTGTTCAAGTCTACCGATAGAAGTCCACCGATTGAACCTCACCGATAGAAACACTGTTCAAGTCTACCGATAGAAGTCCACCGATAGAACCTCACCGATAGAAACACTGTTCAAGTCTACCGATAGAAGTCCACCGATAGAACCTCACCGATAGAAACATTGTTCACTGAACCTCACCGATATTGTTCATAAAACTGGAAACACTATTCCCAGAACTATAAATTTGGCAAAGTGTTAGCCGAGCTACTGCTAGACTGCGGCTACCAGTATACCGAGCTATCAGTATGCCGCGGCTACCGGTAAACCCATCTACCGGTAGGATGAGGCTACCGGTAGCCCGAGCTACTGGTAAGCGGCGGCTAGTGGTAGGCAGCAGCTACCGGTAGACGGAGCTACTGGTAAGCGGCAGCTACCGGTAGGCAGCAGCTACCGGTAGACCGAGCTACGGGTAAGCGGCGGCTACCGGTAGGCTGCAGCTACCGGTAGGCCGAGCTACCGGTTGGAAGCAGCTACCAGTAGACCGAGCTACAGGTAGGCAGCAGCTACCGGTAGACCGAGCTACAGGTAGGCAGCGGCTGGGGGATAAGTCACCTTGACTTCCCGGAACACCTCCAACACCACATTTTCACAAAGTAATGGACCAGGGAGGTCCGGGCCATTACAAATACCCACTTTTTTTAAAATTTATAAATTTTATCATTAAAAATGGAATTCATTTTTGGATTTGGAATATCGAAATTAGCCTACGGTGAAATTTTGGTATTTTTCTGAAAACTTTCAAATTTTGATGAATAGGTAAAACACTGAGTCACTATTTAAAAACCGACTTTTTATTTAAATAATTATTTATTTTATTTAAAATTTTTTAGGGTCAAAATTGATACATAATACCTATATAAGTTCAATGTAATTCCTTGGTGTCATTTTATAATAATTTTAGATATATAAATATTTTATTGAACTTTTCACCGTGTTTTACCCACATCCTAAGAGAGTATGAAAATTTACATAAAACATAATTTCACCACTTCTGTGAGTGGAATTTGGAAAATCAGAGAGACATGGTTAATATCAAGGAGTAAAATGTGGTTCAATAAGATAAAAATAATTATTGGTGAATAGTAACTTTTTACTTTTATTTACCACAATTAAAAGTAAATAGGCTAATTAAGGGTAGAAATGATATTATTATTACCCTAACACCTGTCCTAATTCCATTGGATAAGTTTAATTTGACCCAAAAAAACTAATGAATAAATGTTGACCATTTAGGTTCACTTGGATTAGATTAAGACATTAATTATTATTTTATTTAAAGAAGAGTTAAAAGAGTTAAAATCAAAGTTTAATAACTATAACATTTGTAATATACGGTTATACATAATATAAGTTCGACTATAAATATTAAATAGAAAGATAATAATATTTCATACATAATGGTATTTTATTTATAATTTTTAGAAAATAAATAATGTACTTTCATTATGACACATTGATGATGCAGTAATTACCTTATTAATGAAATATTAACATAATTGATTTTATAAATAACAAAATAAATTTAATTTGAGAGTTTTTATGAATTAAACTAATTTTATTGGTTAATATGACATGTTATTATTGAATCAATTAACTTTTTTCGAACTAATCATGCTGTTATGATTTTCACAAAAAACAATTATCAAATTGTGTCAAAATTGACAAAAAATAGTGTTTTAAAAAAATATTATATTATTAATGGTTATTTTATTTCTAAAAATCTATGGTTCGTAAAAATGACATTGATAAGGTTATCTATATTAATAATGAACCACTTGGGGTTCGTCTGGCTTGTAATAGTATGTTTATTAACCATATAGTGTAAGAAAACAAGAAGACACGGTAAAAATTAAATTATTTAACTTAGAGTTAAATCTCAATGATAACGTTATAATAGTAACCTAAACATGTCTAAAACCAATCGGTTGAGTGTTTTTAGACCCATCCCCACATTATCATCTAAATAAATCAATTTGGAGCTATTATAAACCTAATATGACTTTATTATAAAATAATATTTTATGTTTTTTCTAAACTACCCCTCTCCTCCCTTATAAAAGGGCACCTCCTCCCTCTTCTCCTTACAGAATTTAGAGATTTAAAGCTCTACAAACCCCTTCCCATTTACCTTCCCAACTTCCCAAGAAACATTATAGATGTAATGGTCTCCTAAAAATACCAACTCTACTGCCTTAAGAGGAATCTTAAAAGAGGTGCGTCGAAGAAGAGGTAATCTCTTCTACTGATTCTTTCAAGTTTCATTCTTCTTCACCTTATTCTTATTTATAAATTTCATTAATATGTAATAACATATGTATCAAAAATATACTAATATGTTATTATAAATATGAAACAACCCCATTTCACCTTCTATCCATCCTATGGAAAACGAAATCACTGCTCGTCCGTACGTATGGAATATCGTCTCCACACTGTGGTGTAATCTGGTTTTCCACCACCACCTTACTTGGATGGGTATAAAGGTGTAAATAATAACTATATATCTTTATTATAACATAATACTGATTATAATATATTATTTCATCCACTCAAATTAAATTCAATAATTATGGGAATGATATCATCGCTCGTTCGTAGGTACGAATTACCGTATCCACGAACGCAATGAGATTCATTTTCCATGATTAATCATTCAAGTATAATTATAAAGTATATATATATAATGGATAATAATGAATGATATTACAGAATAATTATACTGTATTTATGTACATATATGCATCATTTACTTAATTTCATTCAATTCAATAAGGAAACGAAAACAGCGTTCATGTGTACGTACGACATACAATCTCCATGAATGGTGTATTTAATTACATTTATTGATCTATCATATATATTTATATAATTAACATATATTATATATAAATAATTTTTCAAACTCTGTAATTTAGTAAATCAGGATATAATTAATAATATCATGAACAACAAGTCGAAACACGTACGATAAACGAAACGATTTTACCCCAAAGGCTGCTTTAACATTGAATTTACAAAAGAAAGTTTAATATAAAATAATAGGTGAACCATATATGATGTCATTAAAATGAATATGATTCTTTAATAAGTCAATGACATTATTTAAATCATTACACATGAGGTTCAGATACATATGAAGCATATCAAACATAAGGTAAGGGATAACTTTTCCAATCTCGTTTTTATCAGAGAATGTTTATTTGTAAGTATTTATGAGGGTTATATCTATCATCCATGTCCCTGTTTTCTAAAAATGGTTTCATGTATGTTTAAAGTCTTTTTTACCAATTTTTTAATTTTTCCACATTTTATGGAAGGAATATTTTTTCTGTTTACCATACAAGGAACATTTTTATTTTTCTGACAAAAGTACGAAGAGAATGTTTTTTAAACTTATTCGGCATGAACAGATTTTTACAGTTTCAGAACGCCTTATTTTCAAGATGATTAATCTACAAGATTTCATGACAATATTCAAAAAAATCCTTTTCTTTTAAAATTGAATGGAAATTGGTGAAAAGAAAATTATTTTTAAGAAGAAAGGATATTTTCCTTAAGAATTCATTTTATGTGTATTATCCAAACCATTCTCCATATAAGATGAAATTATTTCATATGTGTTTGTTTCATGTATAATGTCTCTATTATTTACATGGTTTCAATTTTCTTATGATGAAATGATATCCATTTGTTTTATATGGATTATGTTATTATGGGATGATGTTTATGAAATCCATTTTATTCTATGTGTTATGATGAATGATTTATGTTTATGTTGTGGCACTCGTAAAAATTATTTTATTATGAGATGGGTGGGACCAATATATCCATCCAATGCATTGGGTAAATATTTATATCTCATGAGATAGACAAGGCTGGAATGGTAAGTTAATCTAGTTTAGTGTTACAGGACTGGAACGAGGAGTGAACTCGGTTCAGAAAGGGACTTTGTCCACCAAGATAGTCTTGGAAGCAATGCCTTGGCTACTATGGAAATAATATACTATGAATAATGGTTTTCCACAATAACATGTTTTATTCTCATTAAATGATATCAATATTTATTTTCCTTTGTGATATATTCCTTACGTACTTCCACGATTTATGTCTTTACTCAAGATTTTGATGTTTAGATTTTATGTTCAAGTTTTTGCATTCAAATGATTATGGATTGTTTTATGTTCTCTATGTTTACCTTTACAGAGCATTTGAGCTCACCCTTTTTGTATGTTTTCTTCTCCCTAGGATTTAAAGAAATGTTTTAGGAAAGAAAACAAAATGGAAGATCTTTATGGGAGATGTTGAAGATATTTCACTATGATTATAAGATTATATTCTGAGTTTCCAAAGACACTAAATTATTAAGGTCCTTGTGTGTCTGTTTTTGTTATGTATTAAGTATTCCGCAAAAGTAACGTAATTTCCATGTACGTCAGGCTACGAGTATCTACAGTTGGTATCAGAGGAATGGTTTAGCTAACATTTGGAAACTAGGATGCCAAAACAATAGTGAGATCCCTAGAAATATTTCGAAGGTATGTCTAGTGATGTCTCTAAGGTTTAGTATAACTATAGCTTACAGTCCTAGAGTTATGTTGAAAATCATTAATAACCTAGGGTGATCCTATGGTATCATGGATTAAAGAATGTGTGATAAGTTAGACATCCCATAAGTGACTTTTAATGATTATGTGGTTTCTTCGTTATTTAAATTGTTTCCTACATTATGGTTTCTTGTTTTAGTCAATGGGGGAAATGAGAAGGAATGAAGTTAATGTTGATTCTGATGGAAAAATTTGTGACTGTGATCAACAAAATCATGTAATTCCTAGAGAGAAAGATATTGTGATTATGCCGAATCAGTCATCATTATATATGATTAACAAGGTGAACTTTGGTGGTTTTCCTAAGTCGTCAAATAAGTGGAAGGTGAACTTTTATACATGTTCTCATGAAGAGGAACATAGAGGAAGGAAGGTGAAGCTTCCGACGTATCAAGAAAAAGGGAAGAAAGACCTTGAGAAATACCTCAAATGGAGGGGAATATATTATCTGTGTGGAGAAAATGGTCATAGGGTGGCAGACTATTAAGGAGTTCAATGACTTATTTGTAGAGAACATGGGTATTACCCAAATCAATGCCCTGACCTAAGAGGTTACTTCTAAATCAATGGAGGAATTATTCCATAACAACCATTGAAGAGGATGGATTGAAGTGTTTATGTATTGGTATTCAAGAATAATGTTGTTGAAGTACTTTTATGCTATATTGGAATATTTTTTTATTAGTCTATTGTGGTTTTCAATAATTTTATTGTACTGGTGACCATGAAAAGTGACAAAAATATTTTTGGAAAGTAGATGATATTGCATAATGAAGGGATAAGGAGAAAATTAAAATTTTCATAGTATTCATGAGCTCATGAATTATATAAGAACACAGTGATATCATTGTTTGAGTATATAGAATTTTTCTGATTTTGGTATGTTGCAAGAGTTAACTTTTTACAGCATTCATGTTTTCAATAAGGTTCAATGGGTATTCATTTTTCAAAAGAATACATGATAATGGTATTCATATGTTTGGAATGTGACCAACAAGATATATTGTATGATATACGGGGGATAAATGATTGTATTCACATGCTTGTTATATGACCATTCTGGTAATTGTTTTATTTTTTACTATGCGATTAGACAGAAGTATTTTGGATAAGCCTTATGATTGGAATGGATTATATTGGACATAAGTCAGTATTGATTAATGCAATAACTTTTTGATATTATTTTTGGAATTTTATTATAATGTAATTTTAGAAAAAGGGGCAACCTGTAGGATGGGCGACAACCCATCACGTCAGACAAGGCTGTGGGAATCGAACCCACAACTGAAGTGCGACATGACTTTATCGCCTACCACAGGCCTACAGGAAGTCCCTGGTTAGTATAAAGAAGTTTTATTTTATTAAGAGGTATTATAGATGTAGTATAAGGGAATTTTTGGAATCATATACGATTAACCTCACCATAGATGGACTTATGTATATTTGATAAATTTTTATTACCTTTTGTTTGAGACAGATGGAATGACCCATCATTCTATCTCAAGATCTACTAACAATTCTGGAAAAACAAATTCAACTTCATTTCTTTAAGAGATGAAGTGGTAATTGTTCAAGGCTCAAAAAATTGTGATATTGTACCAAAATCAAGTAAGTATTTCTTCTAATTCAATATTTTCAACATTAGGGAAAGGATATTAGAAACCAAAAATGTTTTCATAGTGCTCTTATATATAATGAATCATTCGGTACCTTAGATCATCATAAAGTTTTGGCTTTGTGATTGATTGAATTTTTCACAACCATGTTCTCTACCACTCTCAATCAGAACATGATGGTTAGGTTTCACTTCCATATTTTTATTTTCACATATATTCTCATATGTGTAAACCCAGTGATTAGTTAATATTGTTAACCATTACGTTAAATAATTTAGTTTTCAAAGATATGTTCTGGTAGTCATTTATACAATGTGGGTTTCTATTAAAGAATCTTTCAAGTAGTAAACCATTTATAACCCCGACGAATTTGGAGGGCGAAATTCATTTTAAGGGGGATAGAATGTAACACCCCTAGATTTTATGAGAAGTATTATTTTTAATTTAGTTGATATATTGTGTATTATGCTACACCACGATTATCTTTCTCTATACGCAACATCGTATTAGCTGGCAGTATACACAACACTATTCATGGATCATGTTATAGAAAATTTCATGTTCGTTTGATAGAAGTTATTCTACGCAACATTGAGTGTATATATATATCTATATATATTCAATGTATAAATGAAATATGACTGGATTATATTATACAAAAAAACTAAGGAATCATTCACTACACACAACCCTGACTTGGCTTTCTTTACACGCAATCGCGGACTTCCATGATAGCGTGTGTTTTACGCAATACCGAGTTTCACTAAACGACAATATGTGATTAAAATATTATATAAAGTATACATTATGAATAGTGATACCCACTTTTTGAAAATTTATAAATTTTATCTTTCAAAATAGACTTCATTTTTGGATTTGGAATATCGAAATTAGCCTAGGGTGATATTTTGGTATTTTTCTGAAAACATTCAATTTTTGATGAATAGTGAAAACACTAGGTTACTATTTAAAAACTGACTTTTTATTTAAATAATTATTGATTTAATTTAAATTTAATTAGGGACAAAATTGAAATATAATACCTATATAAGATCAATGTAATTCATTCAAGTCATTTTATAATAATTTTAGATATATAAAAATTTTATTGAACTTTTCACCGTCTTTTACCCACCTCCTAGGAGAATTTGAAAATTTACATAAAACATAATTTTACCGCTTCTGTGAGTGGAATTTTGAAAATACGAGAGACACATTTGATATCAAGGAGTAAAAAGTGGTTCAATAAGATAAAAATAATTTTTGGTGAATAGTAACTTTTTACTTTTATTTACCACGGTTAAAAGTAAATAGGGTAATTAAGGGTAAAAATGATATTATTATTACCCTAACACATGTCCTAATTCAATTGGATAAGTTTAATTCAACCAAAAACAACATTATTAATAAATTTTGACCATTTAGGTTCACTTGGATTAGATTAGAACATTAATTATTATTTTATTTTATGAAGAGTTAATAGAGTTAAAATCAAAGTTTAATAACTAATTTTTTTTAATATAGAGTTATACTTAAAATAAATTAGACTATAAATATTCATTAGAAATATAAATATATTTCCTACATAATGGTATTTTATTTATAATTTTTTTACATTAAATAATGTAATTTATTAATGACACATTGATGATGTAGTAATTACCTTATTAACAAAAAATTAACATAATTGATATTATAGATAAGAAAATAAAATTAATTTTAGAGTTTTTATGAATTACACTAATTTTATAGGTTAATATGACATGTTAGTATTGAATCAATTAATTTTTTTCGAACTAATCATGCTGTTATGATTTTCACAAAAATCAATTATCAAATTGTGTCAAAATTGACAAAAAACAGTGTTTAAAACTAATATTATATTAGTAATTGTTATTTTATTCCTAAAAATATAAGTATAGGAAACATGACTTAGATAAAGTTATATATATTAATAATGAACCACTTGGGGTTTTTTTGGCTGGTTATAGTATGTTTATTAACCATATAGTGTAAGAAAACAAGAAGACACGGTAAAAGTTAAATTATTTAAATTGGAGTTAAATCTAAATGATAATGATATAATATTGACCTAAACCTGTCTAAAACGCATTGGTTGAGAGTATTTCTAACCCTCCCCACATTAGCTTCTAAATAAATCAATTTGAAGCTATTATAAACCGAATATGACTTTATTATAAAATAATATTTTAAGTATTTTTTAAAGTGCCCGTATCCTCCCTTATAAAAGGGCACCTCACCCCTCTTCTTTTTACACAATTTGAGCTCTCAATTTCGTCAAATCCCTGCCCATTTACCTTATAAACATACCTAGAAACATTATAGAGGTAATGGTCTCCTCAAAATACCAACTCTAGTGCCTTAAGTGGAAGCTTAAAAGAGGTGCGTCAAAGAAGATGTAATCTCTTCTACCGATTCTTTCATGTTTCATTCTTCTTCACATTATTTTTTTTATTTCATTATAATGTAATAACATCTGTATAAATAATATAATTATATGTTATTATAAATATGAAACAACCTCATTTCACCTTCTATACATCCTACGAAAAATGAAATCACCGCGTGTGCATACGTATGGAATACTGTCTCCACGCCGTGGTGCAATATGTTTTTCCACCACCACCTTAATTGGATGGTTATAAAGGTGTAATAAATAACTATATATAGTTATTATAACATAATACTGATTCTGAGATATTATTTCACCCACTCCAATTCAATTCAATAATTATGGGAACGATATCATCGCTCGTTCGTACGTACGGATTACCGTCTCCAAGAACGCAATGAGATTCATTTTCCGTGATTAACCATTCATGTATAATTATAAAGTATATATATAATAAATAATCATGAATTATATTATATAATTCTTATACTATATTTATGTACATATATTTTTTATTTACTTAATTCCATTCAATTCAATAAGGAAACGAATATAGCGTTCATGTGTACGTATGACCTACCGTCTCCATGAATGGTGTATTTCATTCCAATTATCGATCTATCATATACATTTATATGATTAATATATATTATATATAAATAATGTTTTACATTCTGGAATTATGTAAATCATGATATAATTAATAATATCAATAACAACAAGTCGAAACACGTATGATAAATGAAACAATTTTAGCAAAAATGTTGCCTTAACATTGAATTTATAAAATAAAGGATAATATAAACTCATAAGTGAACCATATATGATGTCATTACAATGAATATGATTCTATAATAAGTAAATGGAATTATTGAAATCATTACACAGGAGGTTTGGATACATACGAAACATATCAGACATAAGGTAAGTGATAACTTTTCCAATCTCGTTTTTATCCGAGATTTTTAATTCCTAAGTATTTACGGGGGTTATATTTATCATCGATGTCCCTATTTTATAAAAATGTTTTCATGTATTTTTAAATTCATTTTTACCCATTTTTTAATTCTACCACATGTTATGGAAGGAATCTTTTTTTTGTTTACCACACAAGGAAATTTTTGAATTTTCCGACCAAAGTACGAGGAGAATGTTTTTTTAACTTATACAGCATGAATGGATTTTTACGGTTTCATAACGCCTTATTTTCAAGAAGCTTAATATACATGATTTCATGAATATTCTCAAAAATATCTTTTTCTTTTAAAATTTCATGGAATTTTGTGAAAAGAAAATGATTTTGAAGAAGAAAGGATATTTTCCTCAAGAATTTATTTCATGTGTTTTATCAAAACCATTTTCCATATAAGATGAAATTATTTCATATGTGTTTGTTTCCAGTATAATGTCTCTATTATTTATATAGTTTCACTTTTCTTATGAGGAAATGATATCCATTTTTTTATATAGATTATGTTATGATGGGATGATGTTTATGAACCCATTTTATTCTATGGGTTATAATGAATGATTTATGTTTATGTTTAGGCACACGTAAGAATGATTTCATTATGAGATGGGTGGGACCTATATTTCCATCAAATGCATTGGGTAATGATTTATATCTCATGAGATAGACATTGCTGGAATGGTAAGTTAATCCAATCAGTGTTATAGGTCTAGAACGAGGAGTGAACTCGGTTTAGAAATGGACTTTGTCCAATAAGATGGTCTTGACATCAATGACTTGGCTACTATGGAAATTTTATAATGTTATTAATGGTTTTCCATAATTAAATGTTTTATTCCCTTGCAATGTTATCATTATTTATGTTCCTTTGTGATATATGCCTTACATACTTCCAAGATTTATGTCTTTGCTCATGATTTTGATGTTTAGATTTTATGTTCAAGTTTTTGCATTCAAATGATTATGGATTGTTTTATGTTCTCTAAGTTTACCCTTACTGAGCATTTTAGATCACCATTTTTCGTATGTTTTCTTTTCCCTAGGATTTAAAGAACGGTTTTAGGTAAGAAAAGAAAAGGTGAATATCTTTATGGAAGATGTTGAAGATCTTTCACCACGATTAGAATATTATATTCCGAGTTTCCAAAGACACTAAACTATTATGATCTTGGTGTGTATATATTTGTTTTGTATTAATTATTCCACAAAATTAATGTAATGTCCTTGTACGTCAGGATACGAGTCTCTACAGTGTTATCCATGAAAAATCAGAAGCCTGTATTTCGACTTTTACATGATTTCTTAAATCATCCTTAGAGACATATGTTCTGAGTGACTTATGCGGGGGATGTCAGATTTCAGTTGGATCTAAAGGCTTATATAATTTAATGAGGATTACAAAATTGACTAATGAAAATGAATATGTGATGACTGTTGTGTGTGCAAGGAAAATGTATAATGCAGGTTCAGAACCTAGCTGAGGGTTGATACATATACTTGGGTATATAGTTACATTGTACTACTTAATTTTTTTATGCATACATTCCCACTATTTAAAATATATATTGTTTATATGGATTTAGGGTAGACAACGGTTGTGCTGACCTACTAAGTTTAATATCTCACACCCTACTCGGGCCTCCATTACACTAGGGTACCCGAGTAGAATCTATTTGTTTGCAGTATTGTGTTGTTTTCATATACTTTGCAGATTGGATTAGAGGATCGAGCGAATGATCAGGATGCTCGAGAAGATCTCTCTCAAGTCCCGAGTCATAGATTATTTATTACATAATTGATATGTAAATAATGATTTATTTTTAGATCTTTCATAGTTGTACCATCATAACATGAATTAATTGTTAACATTATCATTGGCCATTTTATTTTATACAAGATTTATAGAGTTATATATTCCGCTTCATTATCATAATTAAAATTTCTTCCATTATTTTATGATATTCTATAATATTTTTACTTAGATAAGAGGGTATTTTCCCCACATTGACTATCCTTATACCCTCACTTCTATTTGGAATCCTCTGGAATTCTGGGAATGTGCTAGAGGTCTTGTGGAAAACGGTCCAGCCATCGGTTCAGGGGTGAGCCGGGTCCGGATGTTAAAATGTCATGATATTAGATTTTAGGTATGACCATCAATATGATCTTAACTCTATTTTCTTATTGATATTTAGTTTTTCAGGTTATCTTTTTTATTAAGTGTTAAAGGGAGCACACTCAAGAGTTTGTTAATGTTCGGACCTATTCCCATAATTGGGGAATGTTTCACAAGGTTCACCAACATTTTGGTATAATGAACATGATAAATTAGTGTAATGTAATTCTATCTACACACCATATAATCTCCACCAACTAGTAAGTACGAAATATAGGGTTTTAATTATTTTTCCTATAACTGAAATATATTCACCAGGATCCACCAATTAGCCAGTGATGCTGATATTGCTGAGAAAAGTAAGGGTAAAATCCTAATTTTTATCTAAATTCCATGTTTTATTTCTTATTAATACTCCTATAACCATATATCAACCAATTAAAATTTGGGGGACCTATTTGGATTCAAATTTATCTTTTAAATAAATTCCTTAAAATATCAAATTACTGATCAAATCCATGTTCCACTTTTAGTGAGTATAACATTGTTTGGCTTATATCTCTCTTCTACTCTTATTTCTAATTATTGATCATACATGAAGATAATGGGGATTATTTTTATATAGGATTGTAATTGTGAATTTTGGTTCTATGGATCTCATTCTTTCTTCTTTATGCCTTCTCTCTCTCCCTCTTTTTGGCATGTGGATCCCTTCTGGTAGTTGGAATTTCATATGTTTTGAGGTAAGTGGTTACCAGAAATGAATTTTCTATTATAAAATTTCATGTTTAATAATATCAATTGGTTCCAAAAATGTTTTGAAAACATTATTAATAGATTTATATTACATATAACTATGATTTTTAAAGGAATGATTTGGGAAATATGGTTCTTGTATTAAAACATAATGAAATAGATTTACCCCTTGGTATAGTTTTTGGAAATATGGTTGTTTTATAAAAACATGAATAAATAGATTTCAATATTGGTTTTATTTATGTAAATATATTTAAACTAAAAATTTATACTATTTCAAAGGTTACATGATTCTCTAAATTTGAAAAAAATTAAATTTATTCAATTGTGAGAAATAGTAAACCATTTGTGATCGTTATTATAGAAGGGAACCACTTTTGGAAGTGAAATCATAACCCCATTGGAATTTTGTTCTATTGTAGTGTTTAAAATATGTAAAAAATATTATTTTAGGTTTTAAATAATCAATTTATTTTACTCTTATCCGGTAGTCCCATTTTTATAGGGTAATATACAAGCTAAATTTCTTTTGATCTCTAATTATTTCAGGGGATCCTTGTTAACTAAAACCTAATTTACACAAGGGAATATTTTCATGTAATCATTACATGGAATTTGTTTTAGGAATAATTCAAAAATTTTGTTATTATGAATATTCATTGAATACTATTTTGTTTCAAGAAATGTTTTATAAGATGGTTAAAAAGGATGGATTTTCTTATTTTTTATAATGTTGTGAAAAATTATAGTCCTGAATCATATTTATTTATTTAAGAATAATTAGTTTTTATTATAGATGATTTTCATTAAAAACATTTTGGTATCCTAATAGTATTTTTTTCACTCCCTCCATACACCTTTGGGTGTATGTACACCATGTTTCATTAGATGTAGTTAAAGGATAACAAAAAAGGGGTGGAAATGTGTTTCTTTATTTAATGTATGTGGGAGTCTGGTGGTGAATGCACATCACATGTAGATGGATTTTTTTTGTAAATTTGAACCTTATATTGTTTTATGGGTTAACTTTTAATTTTTCTTCATTTATGACACTTTTCTATAACTAACATTTATTGTCAAACCAAAAATCTCTTTATAACATACATGTTGTTTAAAGATATTTTTTGGATAAATTTATCTAAATGGGTTTTTTGTGGTGGATAGCTTCTTAGAATCACTATATGGGGATTAGTAACACCCTTTGGGTCATGTATGGGGTGGATTTTGTTCCTATCATGTTTTTTAATCTTGAATAGTTCAAGAGAAATTGGTATCAAAAGGATGGTTCATTTTTTTTTCAGTTCCAGTTTGTGTTGTTTTTATTATTTGATTATATTTTTCTACATCCTTGAGGGAAATTATTGAAGTTTTTATTTTAAAATTGTATTTATTTAGAGTAATATTGAATGAAATATAAACTAGATTTTAGTATGCAAATCATTTAATATATTTATGAAGTGTTGTTTTATTTCATTACCTCTCAATTTTTCTTTTGTATATTTTTATATATTTTTTGAAATAAATATGTTATTTATTTGGTGGAATTAAACAGAAATGGTGATTTTTGGTGCTAAAATTTATATCTTCCCTTATACGAGGAAAATATAAATTTAATATTAAATCCATGGAATATGTCTTTTTTAATTGGGATTCCATTTATAATATATTATTTATTTTATTTTTGAAAATGTTTTTTGAATTATAATTGTTAAATTGTTCGTAATTTTTTTGAATTATTTTTCAATGTGAAATTAATATATTTTCATGAATATTAATTATTTTAAGTGTAAAATAATGAAATTAATTTGTTATGTATTTTTAATCTTAGGAGTTTGGTATTTTTGTTTGAAATATTTATTGAATTTGAATAGAATTTTTATAGAATTTTTTTTAATTTTTATAATTTGTTTAAGTGTAGTGGAATGTTGGTCTAATAATGTTTAGTTTTGTACTATATTATTTTACACTTATGTGTCTTACTGTCATCACAATTTATTCTTCTACCAATAGGATTTCTTCAAATACATCTTTGGGACTTCTTCATTCCTATTCTACTTCCCACCCTACTACTACCTTGAATTTGAAGAAATTTTCAATTGAACTATCATGTGATATTTATTTTTCTATCATGATATTGATTCTTGATATAAAACCCCTTTTCCACTATCCTATATTTCTACTATCATTTATTTAATATGCTGAAATGGGATAACACTTATCACTACCCTTCCAATTCAATAAATTGGACTTCCAAGAATACTATTTTCTATCCATTACCACATGTAGAAAACATTAACGGCTTATCGTGTGCACTCTAGAGTATGACTGAGGTTATAGTAAATTGAGCATTAGTTTAGTTCTAGATTAGAAGAAAAGACATGTGAGAAAAGGTGAAGCTGAACGAAAGGTCTGGATTCCTAATTGAAGAAGTTTATATACTAAATTATGATCCAAGATATGTTGAGGATAGTATTCAGCATGAAAAAATTGCGACTCCAGTTGTGGATTCATTGATATTATCGTTATAGGTGGATAAATTTTTATTAATATGTTACACCCCGTTTAGTTTACAGTGTTTAATAATTTATATATTTCAATTAAATGATGATAACTGGGAGTTCTGTGTTTAAATAATATAAAGTGTTAATAATAATAATAATTCTATTATTATTATTATAGATTTAATTAAATTAATTTGATGTTAAAAGAGTTTTAATAGAATAATTAATGAGGAGTAATAGTTATGTGAAATGAAATGAGCAGTTTCAGATTTAATGAAAATGTGTTTAACTTAAAAAGATGTTTTAGAATTAATAAAGAATTGTTTTTAATTAATAGAGGTAATGGGTTTTATTTAAGGATGAATAATAATAATAATGAGATTATTATTATTATGGTTTTATGTTTGTAATAATAATAATTGTTTTTATTATGGGGGTATTATTTATTTAATTTGAGGTTGAAGTGAATTTAATTAAATTAGTTGTTTGGGGTTTATTTTAATTAACTCATAGTTGTGACAATCTAATTAAATGATGTGTAAATGAGTATTTGGGGTTTAATTTATTTAAATTCAAGTTCAATAGAAATTTGATTAATCGATGCAAAGAAAAGGGTTTTATAATTAATTCACGTGGATAGAATTAATTAAATAATGACGAGTTGGTGTTTTTAATAGAGTGAAATTGTATTGAGAGAATTTGAAAAAATAAAACGAAGTGGGGAATTTATTTAAATAAATTTTTTGAATGATTTTAATTATGTAATGTGTTAATGGGGTGTTGGTGGTTATCAATGAAGGGTAATATTAAAGACATGTAATTGAGTAGTTGGGTGTTATCCAAGAAGGGTAACATTAAATGGTTATATTAAATGAGTAATAAATGTGGATTTTGGTTTCATTTAATTAAATTCTAGGTAATGAGGAGTTTAATTAATTTAACTTACATGGAGGTTATATTTAATTAAATTCACAGTTAAATTTTTTTAAATGCACAATGGGACCATATTAAATGTGGATATCGAGATATGCATAGTTAGTCAAACTGTGATGGTCAGCTACGTGGTTACCCGATTTTTAATTTTTTTTATTAAATTTAAATAAATGAATTTTTTTTAATGATAATAATAAGAATGTTATTATTATTATTTTATTTAATTAATTAAATAAATGTTAAAAGAATTTGTGTTGATGAATAATGGGGGATTTCAAAATTAACTATGACACTTTTTTAAAGGTTAATTAATGAAGAACCATTATAATAAAATAGATTAAGAAGATTTATTGTTATTATATTATATATTTTATTTTAATAGGGTGTCAAATATTTGATAGAGATAAAATGAAGGAGGGGGACACTATAGGAGTAGTGACACACACTTGGCCCCACCCCCATATGAGGTGTGCTACACCCACAGGTTGGCTCCTCTTCACGTGTTTGGATCATCCCCATGTCTTCAGAAATCTTCTCCTCCTCATTAAGGTGATTCTATATGTGTATGTTTCATGATTCACATCGGCTGTTTGGCTCCTCCCTCATCTTGTTTTCATTTCGGAAACTCTAAGGCTCAGGATTAATTGGGTTTCTTTATTTCACGGTTCTAGGGTTTGGCAAGGGGATCCTCTAGACCCTTTGGTCCATATTCCGACTACCACTACCAAGTGCGAATAATTATGGATCAGTTTTTGTTCATCGTTGCCATATTCATGTAAGGGTTCAGACGTATTATTTGGTTTCACACCCTATTAATTGGATGCTTATAGTGTTTTGGTGTTGCAGTTAATATTTAGGTTGTGTGTTGGACCCCACCACACACATTATGGGTGCCGTTTAATGTTTGTTAGGTGTGATGATAAATTCTATATTCATGTGTGTTTTGGTGGAGGTGCATGTACCAAAGCAGATCCCAATCGAGTTATGAAGCTTTGAATCGGCTAAATTAATTGAGGTAAGTATCAATATATGTTTTAAATATTATAAATGCATTAATAAATAAATTACTACACTTATATTAGAAATTAAATCCATGCACTAATGTATATATATTGAATGCATGTTAATATGAATGTCATATGTTTAATGATCTGAAATGATAAATGTCACATGTAAATTGTGTGATAATTAATATCATGTTTTTGTAACAAAACCCTTAAATCAATGTGTGTTTTATTCAATAAAAAATGTATTGGTACATTTATATCACGTTTCTTGTGGTTTGAGTTTTCACCATATCATTCCATTTGTAGGGATATATGATGGTTTTATTCCACTAAATGAATATTTTATTATTGAATTAATCCTGGGATGATGAGGATCTCAAATAGTGTTAATTAATTATTGAATTAATTTAGGTATGATCAGAATGTTGAATCATGCTAATAAATTTTAATCAATTAAATAGGAATTGTGTGATATATTAATTATTGAGAGTTGGGGTTTAGAATAAGATAATTAATTATGGAAAATTAATTATGGGATGTTATTTATTTTTATGATTAATTAATTGATGGATTAATTAATTGTAATTTGTACATAGTAAATGGTTGCGTTAACTAATTGATTTAGTATATTTAACTAATATATTGGATTATTAAGTGAATAAAGATAATTGATTATTGAAATAATTATCATGTTTTCGGTTAAGGAATTGGGATATTTAAATGTTGATTTAATTATCTAGTTGAATTTCTTGTGGTTAAGAATAATTAATTGTTAATTAATTATAAACTATTGAGATGTTGAATGGTTAAAAAATTTTAGAATTATTTGACGAGAGATTTATGTTGCTAATTAGTTTTTTAATTAATTAATGAATTTGATTAATTAATTTATGAATAAATTAATTGATAGTTTTGGGGTATTAGACTTGTAATTCTAAACCAATTATAAATATATATGTATTATTGATAAACGGGTTGTGAAACAATGAATGATGCTCCAAAAAATAAAAGGGTCCTAGACATGGCATTCTGCACCCAAATTGCTTCTAAATATTTCTTTATGGGACAGAGATAGATGCTCCAAATACCCATGGGTTGTGAGATAAATATTGATGCTCCAAATACTCTTGATATTTGTAGAAAAGTCGTTCTATACCCATAAATTGAAATTAGACTATGGGTATGATTGGTCATACATGATTTAAAAATAATGGTTAATGAAGGACGATGTGATGTTACAATTCATGAATTGAATATGAGAAAGGGTTCATACTTGTTTATGAATTGAGTGAATAACTATTTTTAGTGGATGGATGCCATACTAAATCACTACATTTAGTCGATAAGTTCAGATTTGGTATTGGTTGGGAGAGTCACTATTTTTAGTGGATGGTCTCAGAGATTATGTATAAAACATTAAATTTAATATCTTATGACATGTTATCTAAGCCAAATCACTAGCATGGATTCGGTCTTTAGATTCATTACATAGATGGTCCTTAGACACATCTATTGTGAGTGAATTCTACAGGTGATGTTGGGTTTGGGCTGGATGTCAAGGATTATATAATTTTATTAGGATTGAATAATTGAAAAATTAAAATGATTGAGTGATGACTATTGTGTGTGAAATACAAATGTATAATACAGGTTCAGACACCCGTAGAGGGTAGAAGCCGGTACTAGGGTACATAGATACATTGTACTTCTTACTTGATTTGTTCATGATTTCCCACTATTTAAATTTTTTATTGATTTTATGGATTTTTGGTAGGCACTGGTGGTCCTGACCTACTGAGATTTATATCTCACACCCTAGCCGATCTACCATTTTGTAGTGGTAATCGAGTAGAATGTATTTGGTTGAAGGATTATGTTGTTTGCATATACTATGGAGATAGAAGAAGAGGACTGAGCAAAAGCCCATAATACACTATGAGATCTCTCTTAGGTCTCAAGAAATTGATTATTTATTTGTTTATTGATATGTAATGCATGATGAATTATTTATCAGTTTCGTAGTTGTACAACAATAACATTTATACATTGTATAACATTGGCATTGGCTATTTAAATGTATCTAGGATTTATAAAATTGTGTATTCTTCTTCTTTATAATTATTAAAATTACTTCTACTATTTGGTGATATTATCCACTATTTTTAGTCTGATAATTGGGTATAGTCTGCCCATTGAATATCCTTAGACCCTCTCTTCTAGTTTGTAGCCTCTAGTATACTAGGAGACGCGCTTGAGGTCCTGTCAGGACCGGTCTAGCCAAAAGTTAAGGGGTGATCCGAGTACGGATGTTAAAATATAATTCTATTAGTTTTTAGGAACAAAAATCTAGATAATTTTAACTCTATTTTCTTATTTATATATTGTTTTTCTAGTTATATTTTTCATTTAATGTTCTAGGGAGTTCACTCAAGCGTTGTGAATGTTTGGACCTAATCCCGTAATTGGGGAATGATACATTAGGTTCACCTACTATATGGTGTAATGGACATGATAAATTATTCTGAAGATATTCTATTAGCTCACCAGATACCAGCCCCCATCCAGTTAGTTAGAAATATAAGGTTTCATGAATTTTTTCTTGAACCTACATCAATTCACATGGATCCACCAATTAGCCAGTAATACTTATCATGTTGAGAAAAGTAAGGGGGAAATCATAATTTTTCTCCAAATTATTTGTTTTATTTTGTTAATACTTCCATAACCATATATCATACCAGTAGAATTTGGGGGATCTGTTTGGATTCCTTTTTGTCTTCTAAATAAAATCCATAATAGATCAGAGTACTGATCAAATCAATGTTCCTCTTTTTGTGACTGTAATTTTTTTTTGGAATAGATATCTCATATCCTCTTATTTATTATTATTTATAATACATGAAGATAATGGGGAGTATTATGAGGTATGTTTATAATTGTGAATTTTGGTTCTATAGATCTCATTATTTCTTCTTTATGCATTCTCTCTCTCTATCTCTCCATGGAATGTGGATCCCTTCTGGGAGTTGAAATTACATGTGTTTCGAGGTAGGTGGTTTCATGAAATGAATTTTTTCTTCAGAAATTTCATGTATAATAATTTAAATTGAAACCAAAAATTGTTTGAAGACATTATTTACATATTGATATTATAAATTACTATGAATTTTAATTTTAATAAATGATTTTGGAAATATATTTCTAGTATTAAAACAAAATGAAATAGATTTACCCCTTTGTATTATTTTTGGAAATATGGTTGTTTTATAAAAAAATGATGAAATAGATTTCAATATTGGTTTTATTTAAGTAAATATATTTAAATTCATAATTTCATCTATTTCAAAGGTTACGTTATTATCAACATGTGTAAAAAAATTAAATTTATTCAGTGGTGAGAAATAGTAATCCATATGTGATCATTATTGTGGAAGGTATCAACTATTGGATGTGAAATCATAACCCCATTATCTGGTTATTATAGTCTACTGTGTAAAATAGGTGCCAAATATTATAGTAGGTTGGAAATAATCTTTTTATTTCACTCTTATCCCCTAGTCATGTTTCTCTAGGGTAATATAAAAGCTAAATTTCCATTGATATGAAATTATTTGTTGGGATACTTATTAACTCATACCTAATTTACCCAGGGGAATATATTTATGTACATATTACCTGAATTGTTTTTTAGGAATACATAAATATATTATTTGTTATGAAGAATAATTTAAAACTATTTGTTTCTAGAAATGTTTTATAAGATGCTTAAAAAGGATGGATTTCCATATTTATTATAATGTTGGGAAAACATCATGTCATGGATCATTATTGTTTATTTTAGAATAGTCCATTTTTATTATAACTTCTTCGCATGAAACACATTTTGGTATCCAACTGGTCCTATTTTTTCACTCCCTCCAAACACCTTTGGGTGTTTGTACCTAATGTTTCATCTGATGTTAGTAAAGATAGGTGAAAAGGGGTGGAAATTTATTTCATCATTTACGGTATGTGGGAGTCTGGTGGTGAATACACATCACATGTAGATGAGTTGTTTCTGTACATGTTCCCTTGGATTGTTTTATGGGTTAGACCTTAATTTTACCTTATATATGTTGCTTTTCTATAACTAACATTTATCTTCAAACCAATATTATCTTTATAAATTTCATGTCGTTTTATGATGGTTTTAGGATAAATCGGTCTCAAAGGTGGTTCATGAGGAAAATTTTCTTACAACCACTCTATGGGGAATAGGAAAACCCTTCAGGTCATGATTGGGATTGGTTTAATTTCTTGAACGTTTTGTAATCATGAACGGTTCATGAGAACATGGTATTAATGAGATGTTTCATTAAGTTTCATTTCCAGTTTGTGATGTGGCTATTATTTGAGTATGTTTTTATAAATATATTATGGAAATTCAAATAGTTTTTTATTTTAATATAGGATTTATTTAGATTAATATTGAATAAAATATAAAATATATTACAATATGCAATTCATTTAATATCATTATGATGTTTTGATTTTTTTTCATTCCTTCTCAATTTTTCTTTTGGGTATTTGTACATATTTTTTGAAATAAATATATTATTTATTAGGTGGAATTAAATACAAATGTTTATTATGGGTGTTAAAATTTACTTCTTCCTTTATTCTAGGATAATATAATTTTAATATAAAATTCATGTAAAACATCATTTTGATGTGGGTTTCCATTCATAATATATGTATTTTTTTCCTTTTTTAATTTTTTTTGAATTATAATTGTTAAATTTTTGGTAAGGATAGAGTTTCTTTCAATGATAAATTAACTTCATATGATACATATTAATAATTATAACATAATAATATATAAATTAAATTGTGATTTTTATTTAATCTCAAGTGTTAGATATTTTTTATTGAAATTATTATTGAAATTGCATATAAAATTTTTGGAATTTTTTTTAATTTTTATAATTTCTTTGAGTGCAGTGGGAAGTAAGTCTGCTACAGTTTGGTTTTGTACTATTGTATTTTACCCTCCTGTGTCCTACTACCATCAAGATTTCTTCTTCTACCATTAGGATTTCTTCAAAACTACATGGTGACTTATTCATTCATATTCTACTTTCCACCCTACTACTACCATGAATTAGAGGATATTTTTAATTCCACAATCATGTGAAATTTCTTCCACTCTCATGCTATTTATTATAGCTGTACAACCCCTTTTACACCATCCTATATTTCTAATGTCATTATTTTATTTTGTTGTAATGGGATGACCATTATCACTACAATTCAAATGCAATAAATTTTTCCTCTATAAAATCCATTTCCCATCCACTATAACATATAGAAAATACTGAAGACTTATCATGATCTAACTCGATGATGACTAAGGCTATTGTAAATCGAGCATCGTTTTAGTTCTAGATTAGAGGAAAATCCACATGTGAATAGGTGAAGATGAAATTTTGGTTTTGAATCTTAATTGAAGTCATTTAAATAATGTAATATTTTCCAAGCTAGGTTGGGGATAGTATTAATGATGAAAATACTATGACTCTAGTTGTGGATTCATTTCTATTATCCTTAGAGGTAGATCAAATGGTGTGAATGTTTAAAACCCGTGTAGTTTACCCAGTTTAATAATTTATACATTTTAATTAAATGTTACTAAATGGTATTTTTTTGTTTAAATAATAGTAATTAATAATAATAATAATAATAATGCTATTATTATTATTATGGTGTTCATCAAAATATTTTTATTTTAAGTGTTTTAATCGAATAATTAATGAGGAGTAGGAATTATTTGAAATTATGTGAGAAGATTCATATTTAATGAAGATGTGTATAATTAAATAAGGAGTTTTAGAATTAATAAAGAATCATTCTTATTTAATAGAGGTGTTGGGTTTTATCTAAGGATGAATAATAATTATAATAATATTATTATTATTATTATTATTATGGTTTTATGGGTATAATAATTATTATTAATTATGTTTGATATTAATAATAGCAAAAATAAAAAAATATATTTTTTGGGTTTTTAAATTAAATCCAAGGAAAAGTGGGATTTAATTAATTTTTGTGAAATAGTGGATTTATTTAATTAGATTGAGTAAAACAGAATTTAATTACATGATTAGGAGTGTGGATTTTTTGGTTTTATCAATGAATCATTTTATTAGAAGATATTAATAATAATGTTTATTATTATGGGAGTTTCATTTATTTAATTCGAGGATCATATGAATTTAATTAAATGAGTGGTTGGGGTTTTTTTTAATTAAATTTAATTTGGGATAATTTAATTTAATGACATGTAAATTAGGATTTGGGGTTTTATTTAATTAAATTCAATATCAATAGAAATTTAGTTAATCACTGCGAATCAGAGGATTTTTTAATTCAGCCGTGTGGAGAGAATTAATTAAATAATGATGACTTGGTGTTTTTAAATTTGTTAAACTGTGTTGGGAAAATTCAATTAAATAAAATGATGTGTGAATTTAATGAATTAATTTTTTTTTGAATTAATTTAATTAATTAATGTGTTAATGGGGAGTTTTTGGTTATCAACGAAGAATAATATTAAAGACATGTAAATGAGGAGTTGGTGGTTATCGAAGAAGGGTAACATTTAATGGTAATATTAAATGAGTAATAAATGTGGAGCTGGGTTTAATTTAATTATATTCGAGTTAATGGGGAATTTAATTAATTGATGGGAATTGGAGGTTATATTTAATTAATTTGATGGTTAACTAGAATTGTAAATGCACATTGGGACCATTTTAAATGTGGATATCAGGCTACGCGTTTTCAGTCAAACTATTATGGTCAGCTGCACGATTATCTAGTTTTTAAAATGTTTTTTATTTAATATAAATATAATACTTTTTTTATTTAATAATAATAATTGTGTTATTTTTAATATTTTATTTATTTAATTATATAATTGTAACAAATATTTAATTGGCTGATTAATGGGGGATTTCAGAATTAATTATGAAACATATATTTAAAGGTCAATTAATGAAGAAACAATATATTAAATTAGAATAATAAATTGTATTATTATTATATTATATATATTAGTTTAATTAGGTGTTAACTAGTTGATTGAGAGAGAATGAAGGATGTGTGCAGTGTAAGAGTACTGACACACACCAGGATCCCACACCATATGAGGCATGCTACACACCCCATGTCTCCTCCTCTTCACGTGTTCTGATCCTCCTGATGTCTTCGCAAATTTTGTTTTTCTCGTTAAGATGATTCCGTATGGGTATACTTCATGATTTTCATCAGCTGTTTGTCTCCTCCCTCGCCCTGTTTTCTATTCTGAAACCCTATGGCTCGAGATTAATTGGGTTTCCCAGTTTCTCATTTCTAGGGTTATGCAAGGGGATCCTCTAGACCTGTTAGCCCGTATTGTGACTACCATTTCCAAGGGAGAATATTTTCAACTCAATTTTGGTTTGTAGATGCCATATTCACATAATGGTTTAAACCACTTATTTTGGTTTCACACCCTATGGATTGGATGCTTATAATGTCTTTTTATTGTAGTTAATATTTTGGGTGTGAGTTGGTCCCACCACACTATTTATAGGTACCGATTAATGGTTGGTAGGTGCGTCCATAATTTCTAGATTCATGTGCGTTTTTTTGAGGGGCATGTATGTGAGTGGATCACAGTTGAATTATGAAGATTTGGCTTTACCAAATTCAATGAGGCAGGGTCCCTTTCCATTTCCTAAATTTTATAAATACATTAATAAATCTATTACTACAATTTTTTTAGAAATAAAATCCATGTACGGATGTGTATATATTGAATGAATGTTTATGTGAATTTAGCATGTTTATTGATTTAAAATGATAAATTTCACATGTGATTTGCGTGATAATTAATATCTTTGTTTTTTTAATAAAACACCTCAATCGAGGTTTGTTGACATCAAAACAAAAAGTAATGGTAATTTTATATCATGTTTTCTTGTGGTTTGAGTTTTCCATATATAACTTTGTTAGTACTGATATATGACAGTTTGGTACCACAAAATGAATATTTTATTGTTGAATTAATCATGGGATGATGAGGTTATTAAATAGTGTTAATTAATTATTGAATTAATTAAGGTATTTTGACCTTGTTGTACCAAGTTAATTAATTTTTTTCAATTAAATAGAAATTATGTGATAAATTAATTATGGAGAGTTTAGATTTTGAATGAGATAATTAATTCTGGGAAATAAATAATGGGATATGATTTGTTTTGGAGATTTATTAATTGATGGATTAATTAATTGTAATGTTTAACTAGTTAATTATTTCGTTAACTAATAAATTTGGTATATTAAACTAATCCATTGGATTAGAAATAGAATAAGGATAATTGATTAATGAATTTATTATCATGTTTTTTGGTTAAAGAATTGTGATAATTAAATATTTAGTTAATTATCTAGTTGAATTGCTTGTGGTTAAGATTAATTAATTGTTAATTAATTAATAACTATTGATATGTTGAATAGTTAATTTATTATAGAATTAATTGAAGGGATATTTATGTTGTTATTTATATTTTGAATTAATTAATGAATTTGATTAATTCATTTATGAATTAATTAATGGATGATTTTGGGGTGTTATAAATATAATTCTACACCAATGCTAAATATATATGAATGATTGATAGTAGATTAGTGAGATAGGGAATGATGTTCCAAATAATCATGATGGTCAATACATTGAATTCAACAACCAGACTGTTGTAAATATTTTTTATAGGACATAGACTAACGCTCCCAATACCCCTGGCTTGTGAGACAAGGACGGAAGCTCCAAATACTCCCTATGGTGCTAGACATGATTTTCTACACCCATTAGTTGACATTGGATTGTGGGTACAATTGGTGGTTCATGATTTGAATTAAATGGTTAATGAAAGATGATGTGATGTTATGGTTCATTAATTGAATATGAGAAAGGGTTCTGACATGTTTAGGAATTGGGTTAATAACTATTCTTAGTGGACCTAACCTAGAATGAATCAGTATATATAGTGTACATGCTCATGTTTTTATATTGGTTGGGAGAATCAGAATTTTTAGTTGATGGGCTCGATGATAATATATGAATGTTTAAATTTAATATCTTATGATGTGTTATTCAATTTGAATCACAAGATTTGATTCAGTCTTTACTTTTATTGCTTAGATTTTCCTCAGAGACATCTTTTATGAGTGACTAGTATGGGGATGCATGGATTTGGATGGATCTCAAGGCATATATAATTTAACAAGGATTGAATAATTGATAAATGAAAATAAATGTCGGATGACTGCTGTGGGTGAAAGACAATTTTATAATGTCTGTTCAGACACCTGCTGAGTGTTGAAGTAGTTAAATGGGTTTATACAAACATTGTACTAATTACTTTATTTATGAATGATTGCAAACATTTTAAATTATATATTGATTATATGGATTTTGGGTAGACACTGGTGGTCCTAACATACTGATAATTATATCTCACGCCGTACTCGGGACGCCATTGTACTATGGTACTGAAGTAAATTCTATTTGGTTGTAGGATTGTGTTCTTTGCATATACTTTAGAGATAATAAGAGAGGTCCACGTGAAGGTTCGGGATGCTCGAGGAGATCTCTCTCAGGTCATGAGTCATATATTATTAATTTCTTTATTTATTTGTATCACATTATTTATTGTTTATCACTTTTATAGTTGTAAAATCATAACATTAATCCATTGTATAACACTGTTGTTGGCCATTTAATTTTATATAAGATTTAAAAAATTATGTATTCCACTACTTTATCATTAATAAAATTGGTTCCTCTATTTTAGGATATTATCCACTATTTTTACTCTGATAAGAGGGTACAGTCTCCCGACTAAATACCCTTAGACCCCCGCTTCTAGTTTAAAGCCTATGGTATACTGGGAGACGTTCTTGAGGTCTTGTAGCGACCGGTATAACCACCTGTTTAGGTGTGTGCGGTAGAAGGATGTGAAAATATCATATGATTAGTTTTTAGTTTCAACCATAAACATGTTTTTATCTTTATTTTCTTATTGATATTTATTTTTTAGGTTATTTTTATTAATTGAGTGCTCATGGGAGTGCACTCTTGAGTTCGTGAAAGTTAGGACCTAATCCCTTAATTGGATAATGATACATGAGTTTCACCAACTATTTGGGGTGATGAAAATGATTAATTAGTCTAATATAATTTTCTATGCTAATTGCATACCATCCACCATATAGTTAATTAGAAATATAGTGTTTCATGAATATTTCCTAAAACAAACATCTATTCACAAGGTTCCACCAATTTTCCAGTAATGATGATCTGGCTCGGAAAAGTAAGAGGTGAATCATAATTTTTCTCCAATTTCCATGTTTTATTTCTTATTTATATTATCCTAAACAGATATCAAACCATTATAATTTTGGGGATCTACTTGTCTAGTTTTTATCTTCTAAATTAAATACATAAAATATTGATGTTCTCATCAAATCCATATTTCACTTTTAGTGATTACAGCTCTGTTTTGGTATAGATCCGTCTTCTCCTATTATTTCATATAATTGATAATACTTGAAGATAATGGGGGTTATTAAGATATAGTTTTAAAATTTTGAATTTTGGTTCTATAGATCTCATTCTTTCTTTTTTAATCCATCCCTCTCTCTCTCTATTGCTTGTGGATCCCTTCTGGTAGTTGAAATTTCATGTGTTTTGAGGTATGTGGTTACATGAAATGAATGCATTCTTTAAAAATGTCCTGTTTAATAATTTAATTTAAATTCAAAACTGGTTTGAAAAACATACTTATAAATTTTTATAATTAATAACGTAGAATTTTTTTAATTGAATGATTTGAGAAATATATTGCTTGTATGAAAATATAATGAAATAGATTTACCTATTGGTATTGTTTTTGGAAATATGGTTGTTTCATAAAAATATGATGAAATAGATTTCACTATTGGTTTTATTTATGGAAATATATTTAAAATCATAATTTATAGTATTTCAATTGTTATGTTATTATTTATATATGAAAAAAAAATTCATTAGTTGAGAGACATAGAAAACCATATGGGATCATTATTGAGGAAGGGATCCACCCTTGGAAGTAAAATCATAACCCCATCAGCTCATTGTTCTACTGTTGTGTGTAAACTAGGTGCCAAATATTACTGTTGTTTAGAAATACACTCTTTATTCTACTCTTATTCCATAGTCACACTTTTCTAGGATAATATACAAGCCAAATTCCATTTGATCTCAAATTATTTGAGGTGATCCTCATTAATGCAATCCTTATTTAAATAGTTGAATATTTTAATGTACCTATTCCTTTGAATGTTTTTAAGAATATTTTAATATATTATTGTTTATGAAGATTCATTGAAAACTTGTTTTTTAACTAGAAATGTTTTGTAAGATTCATAAAAAGGTTAGATTTCAATATTTATTATAATGTTATGAAAACTGTAAGTCATGAATCATATTTATTTATTTAAGAATAATAGAGTTTTATTATAAATGATTCTTATGAAACACATTTTCGTATATTAAATGTCTTGTTTTTCTCACTCCCTTTGTGAACCTTTGGGTGTGCGTACACCATGTTTCATATAATATAGGTAAAGGATAGTGAAAAGGGGTGGTAATGTGTTTGTTAATTATCTTTGTGTGGGTGTCTAGTGGTGAATACACATCACATGTGGATGGGTTGTTATTTTACAAGTACACCTTGGATTAGTTTATGTGTTGGCCCTTATTTTTTTCTATTTTATGTTGCTTTTCTATAAAAGACATTTATTGTCAAACAAATATTATCTTTATCAATTTCATGTTGTTTATGATCATTTTTGGATAAATTTTTATCGAAAGTTTTCCATTAGGGATATCTTCTTAAACCACTCTATTGGGATTAGGAACACCCTTCCGGTCATGTTTGGGATGTATTTCGTTCCTAGAACATTTTCTAAACTTGAACAGTTCATGAAAAATTGGTATAAAAGTGATGGCTCATTAGTTTTCATTTCCAGTTTGGGATGTGTATATTTTTTGAGTATGTTTTTCAAAATTTATTAAGAAAATTATTGAGGTTTTAATTTTTAAATTGAATTTAATTAGATTAATATCGAATAAAATAAAAACTAGATTTCGTTATAGAATTCATTTAATATCTATATGAAGATTTGTTTTTTTTCATTTCTTCTGAATTATTCTTTTGGGTATGTTTATATATTTTTTGAAATAAATCTGTTATTAATTTTGAGGAATTAAATATAAATGTTGTTTTTTTGTATTGAAATTTAATTCTTCCCTTATATTAAGACAATATAATTTTAATATTAAATTCACGGAATGCATATTTTGGAATTGGGTTCCATTTATAATATATGTATTTTTTTCTTTAAGAAAATGTTTTTTCAAATATAATTGTTAAATTCTTTGTACGATTTGAATTTGTATCTCAATGTTAAATTAATTTCATTTTATACATATTAGTCATTTTTTGTAAAGAATATAGAAATTATATTGTGATGTATTTCTAATCTAAAGAGTTGGTTATTTTTGTTTGAAATTTTTATTGAATTTGAATATCATTTTTTTAATTTTATTTACATTTTTATAATTATTTTGAGTGCAGGGGGAAGTTATTATTCAACCTTTTGGTTTTGTAGTATTTTATTTTACCCTCATGTGTCCTACTACCATCATATTTTCTTTGTCTACCATTTGGATTTCTTTAACAACTACCAGGAGACTTCTTCATTGATATTCTATATCCCACCCTACTGCTACCATGAATGGGAGGAAATTTCTAATACCACTAACATGTGAAATTTCTTCCGCTATCATGGTATTTCATCGAGTTGTACGACTACTTTCCACAATTTTATATTTTTACTATCATTATTTTATTATGTTGTAATGGGATAACCCTTATACCTACTATTCAAATGAAATAAATTCTGCCTCCATGAAAACCATTATACATCCCCTAATATATGTATAAAAAATTGAATACATATAATGAGCACTCTCACTGATGAAAGAGGATATAGTGAATAGAGCTTCTGTTTAGTTCTAAATTATAGGAAAATCCACATGAGAATAGGTGAAGAAAAAATAAAGGATCGTAATCCTAATTGATTTAGTTTATCTAATGGTAAATGATCCAAGATAGGTTGAGGATGGTATAAAGGATGAAAAAATAATGAATTTAGTAGTGGATTCATATCTATTATAGTAAGAGGTGGATTAAATGGTATGAAGAAGTTTCGAGATGGAAATATTTCTACAAGGGTTTATGGAATCAAAGAAACTGGATTTTAGTGATTTATTATGAAGATAAAGTTGAATTTGATCTCTAAAAATGACTGATGGAACCCAATATTCGTTTTTGAAGGAAATTCTCTCAAAAAATTGGATCAAGTCCATTTGATATATGAAGATAAGTTGGTATAGGAATGATCATATGAAGTTGGAAATGTTGATTTCAAAATATAAGATCTGAAACTAGATGTATTGTCACAATAAAAACCTATTTGAATTATGTATTTTCTAGGGATAGTTGAAGAAAATAAATATCTAGGTGATTTAATGAAATCTCGATTCGGGTTTTAATATTTTAGTTATGTTCTTGTTTTTGTTTATTTTCATTGATTTTGATTTGCGAAAGAAAAGGGGACCTCAATCACCTTGAATGTTATTACCATCATTTTTATAGTATTTGTCAACACATAACAGTAGAAATATATCAATTATGTTTGGTAATGATAATATTACTAACATGAGGGTTATGAAACATTTGAGTGAATAAGACGATCAAATATACAATTTTATTGAGGAAGAAGTAAAATATATAAAGTTTTTTGGGAATGGTCATAAGATTTCATTCACATGTTGATTATTTATTTATGATTATTCATGATACAAAAATGTAATTTTCAATTATGAATGATTCTATATAAATTTCTACATCCAAAATATTTATCTTATAAAAGAGATAGAATGTGGTCATGTTACATTCTATTTCAAAGGTTCTCCTCGAATCACATACAGGTAATCAAGAAAGATGACTAACCACACATGTTTATTGATTTATTGTAGGGAAAGTAAAGTTGTTTGAAATGGTTTATAAGAAATTGAAAAATTGAAAAAAAAAAACAAATTTTTATAGGTTTTGGATCATTAGGGGATGGGAGAATGATCATAAGATAATTTTGGAATGAATTTTTGGGGAAAAAACATGATACTATATTCCCTTCCATTCATTATTTCATTTCCAATGTAATAAAAATTAAATTTATGTATCTATTAATAAAATATTAATGGATCTTGTATAAAATTTTTGTTTTTAGGGATATCAACATTGTAATGAATTTCATTTCTATCTTCATTCTCGAATCATTTTGAAACTATTCCATTAGTTCCCTTTATGTTCAAAAGAATTTACTGAGAAAGAATGTGTATTTAAACTAATTATAAAACAATATATCAAGTGAATATATAAAAATTAGGGTTCATATCTCACATCTTTCCTCTAAGGAGTTATAAATTGAAGAATTTTTAGATTCAAATTTTTTACTTCATGATAGAGACATTATGAAAAAAATATAAGGGTGGGATGATAAAAATTAATTATTTTAATGAAAGAAGAGTTATTTTTTAGTCAATAAATGTTTTCCCAACCAGTATGATTGATTTTATTAGTACTATAAATTATTCACCATATTATCAATTGTTTCATCAATATATTCACACTGTGGACTTATTCGTAATGTTAACTATCTCTATTTTCTTTATATTTTTATTTTTAAGATTCATGTAGTACACAATGATTTTTACCCTTCAGTATGCGTTTGAAATTATATTCATTACTATTAGAGATTTATTTGGAATTTATAAATAACAAAACATGGTCCATTAATAATGTGGCATCAAGTTATCTGGCTATGTTAATAGTGAAATGGCTACATGTGAGTATAATTAGAAAGCCAACATATAAATATTTTTTACATTTTTTTGAAATCATATAAAAAAATCTACTCAAAAAGTATTATTCTTATTTTTCAGTATTACTATGAGATAATTTTTCTATTTTTATGGATATGTTGGTATTAATCCTATCTTATGTGAACAAGATAATCTTATGATAGGATATATAATTATTTCCTTGAAATCCAGATAAATATAATTGTTTTGAAAAATAAAAATAAAGAAAAAATTGAATAATTGTAGAGGGTTCAAGATATCTTTTTCTACATATAATTTTTGAATTTTTGGGTGATAAACATATCAAAATAGAGTTATAATTATATTATAGATTTAAAAAACAATCATGCCTGAGGTTTTCACAATAAACTAGAAACTATTAAAAAAGAATATCTAATCTCCATGATATTTTATTTTAACTATATTCTTAGTAATGATTCTTATCACTTAATTTGAAACTTTTATAGGATAGTATAGAAACATAAAATAAGAGGGTTGAGTGAGGAATAATTGAAACTAATTGTGGTTTATTTTTGTTAGATGACAAAATTAAGTATTGGTAACAAAAATTATAATAATAACTTTTTTGATTCATGGGATTGGGTTTTTAATTATTCTACTGTGAAATTTTATCCCAAGAGAATTTCCAAAAATATTAAGAATTAAAAAAAGGTTAGTTCATGAATAGGGTGAAATGATCCATGATACTTGGGAAATTTTTAGGGTGATCATTAATTTTATTACTAATCCTAGGTTTTCATCACATATTTTAAAGGAATCCTTTTACAGTGGACCTACCCCTTACAACCAAACTATTTTTTATTAGTATTTTGGTGTGTATTTCTCATATAAAAATAATAAAGATCTAAAATATATTTTCAATAAAAATTTATGAAAATATGTACATATATAGTCACAAATAATTACTATATTTACAAAATAAGGAAATATTAGTGATCATACCACTAGAATTTCTTAAGAAAAATTATGTTGGGAGTATTTTCAACATTGTGGTATGTTTTTACACTCTGTTTTATTTTCTCCAAATTTTTTAATTTTCTACCAAACTTGTTGAAGACGTTAAAATTTCTAGTTTTGTTTCATACCACAATCAAAATATAACCCATTTATAATAATTAAAAACAATTTTATATGAATCATCCCAACTAGTCTCGAAATAAGAAGGGTGTGTTTAGACCACCTTCTCCTCTGAGTTCCTCACAACATTTATAGAATAAAATAAAAAATTGATAAATCATCAAAACATCAAGGTAAAATTGATAGATTGATGAAACAATGATTCCTATAATGGATTCTTATGATTTTAGGAATAAATCTGATTTGAAATCATAAAAATCATAGTTAAAAATGACATAAATAACACTCAAATGGTAATCCGTTGAATGGAAATAGAGTTAAAAGGTTGAGAAAAAAAATTACCAGGATAAAAAGATGTTATATCGAAGGATAATTTCATAGATGTGGTTATAATAAGTGTTTTCAATACTCAATAATTTTATAATTGAACCTTGGGAAGCACAAACATTAACCCTGGGTGAATTAAGATGTCAAAAACTACGTAAAACTAAATATTTAAATTATTAAAAAAACATATAAATTGAAGAACATCTCAGTGTTCCACTTACAAAAGAAGGCGTAAAATATTTGAAATATAATAAAAAATTAATGTGGAGGCTATAATAAGAAATATCTGAAATTCCCTTTGTTTTAATGCACTCTTCACCCCCCATAATTTTCCCCAAAATATGGAAACCCAAAAAATTAATAAAAATGAACTAATTCAATATATTTAGACTTTAACTATGTTCAATGTGAAAATTCCTTTTATCCAATCAGTTTTTTTTTCAATTTTCTTAATAGCCAAGATATCTCCAAAATATTTTGTCAAAGAAGAAAATGTTAAATGATTTTCAACTAATTTCATCACTGAAGATGGTTTTTCTATCATTTAAATGAAAATACCACCAAAAAATAAAGAACATGGATAATATTTCATTCCATAATCTTAAGGAAATAACTAATAACCAAATTGTATATCTGATATTTGTACTAGTATTAACATTCTCTCATTCTCAGTATTTCAACTATTTATACTGGATGAGTATCAAATCACCATTATTGTTCTATAATTAGATGATAGATATTTGAAACATCCTATAGGGGGTGATGAATTTATTGTTCAATTATGTATGTTTTTTTTCAGTTGAATTTTTTATTTCAGACAAAGAGTTTGACATAGGGGTTCACATAATTATATGTTGTACTTTATTAGACACTAGTGTATCTATTATCAATGTGGCATAGGGTATATTTATTTTCAAATATAGAGAGTTGGAAGAAGAAATTAATGTGTTTATAATGATAAGGAGTCTAATTTTGGTATAAACTATTCAAGAGTGGAGTTAGTATAATGTAAGAGCCTATTTTATTATTTATAAGAGTTTGAAATAAAATCCCTTGATAATGAAATTCATTTGGAATATAAAAACAATGATTTGAAATTTTTTTATTATACACAAAAAGGAAAATAGGGAAACATTTTAGTTTTTTATATTTATTATTTTCTTATTATGAAGTGTGGTGTTGAGGATTAATTTTCTACATCTGGAATAAAATATTTTTTAGGAGATCGTAATGCTTATTTCCCTTATAAAAACAATGTTAAATATTTTTTTAAGGTTAAGGGAGAGTTGTTACAAAAATATGATTATTTATTCTTGAATATAATTCTAGAATGTAATATAGAACCTCATGGAAGTGAAGTGTCCACTATAGAAACCTATGATGAAAATTTTAAAACTATTTCTAAAATTCAAAACTTTTCCAGTTTTTAAACTCTTTTTAAAAATAACATTAAATACCATGGACCGTAGTAGACTATGATTCATCCTTCTGGTGAACAAGAATCTAGTATATATATTAAATCACTATTTACAATTCTAAAATATTGAATTTTAGGTGGAAATTCATTATTTTCAGTTTTTATTTATTTTATTAATAATGATAAGCAAGAAAAAAATTGGGTGTTTTGGATGATTTAAAAACATCATTATGTTACATGATAATTGACATTAATTTGATTATCCATTCATTATGTATTCATAGGATTCCGGTGGAATTGGGTGACAAAACGATGGTTTAGTGTGAAAGAATATTTAATACAAACCTGAAAGTGGTCATGAGAGAAGTGTCTATCAACCAATTAATTTTTTTCACCATATATCAGTATTTTTATAGTTCTTAGTTTCATCAATTCCATGTAGTCTCAATGAAAAGAATATACACTATTGTTACCAAGTAAAATTATGAGCAAATTTATGTTAAGAAGGAAACAAAATATACATACTATTTTTACTAATTAAATATTAACATAGAAACTATAAATTGTCATTTTATATTTCCATTATTAGACCAAATACTTGAGAGGATTTTTGGGGTTGAGTTATTTTTATCAAAATGGTTATTTTGATTAAAACCTAATTTTATAGCACAAATATTCAGGAAAAACCACTTTAACATTCCCGTAGGGCACATTTAACTACCATAGATTCCTTTTTTATCATGTGTGGTTCCACAAACACCTTTCAAAGATTCGTTATGGATTTATTTTCAGACATGATTTATAGGATCATTGATGATTTTATACATGATATTTCCATTATTATGAGCATTTTTAAAAGTATTGGTATAATATATAACTACTTTGGGAGAGATATTTGGAAAAAAATATTATTTTCAACTGAGAGAAATTAAAATTTATTGTAATATAAAAAATTCTATTTGGATAGAAAATGTATTAGAGGTTAGTTGATGTTAAAAATTCCAAAATATAAGTTATTTATAAATTTCACCCTCCTGAAAATTTAAAGTGTGTCAAAAAAATTAGGTTATGAACATATTAATTAGAGGTTTATAAATAATTAAAAAAATTAAAAGTAAATTGTGTAAAATATTTTTTAGTGATACAACCATATTATTTGATGAGAAGTGTTTGTAATATTTTAGTTTTCTTAAAGATGAACTCACTTCATCACCCATCATCACTGCACCTGATTAAAAATTTCCTTTTGAAAATATGTGTTATTCTAGTGATGTGGATATTGAATTTGTTTTAGGTGAAAGGAAAATAGATGATTATCTATGGTGTATTATGCTATTTGGATGGATGATGATACTCGAAAAAACTATATGAATACTGAAAAGTTTTTTTGGATGATGTGTTTTCTCAAGAAAATTTTATGCAGTACCTATTAGGTTTTAATTTTATAGTCTTTAAATACCACATGTCCATGAAGTATTTGTCATCTAATAAATGAGAGAATCATATTGTCGTTAGGTGAATTATTTTCATACTAGAGTTTGATTTGGAAATTATATATAAAAGGGTCTAATAATGTTATTAAATATTATTTTTCTACCTATTCTAGTACTCGATTGGAATATCCAAGGGAGGTAAATTCTAACTTTACTACTAAAAACATACTCATTGTTTAAGTGAAAAAACATTATTGTCATGTACATGTTTCCAATTTCCTTTCAGCAAGAGTTATTCCCTAGGATTCCATACATAATCAAAGTACAAAAGATCATTTATGAACTTATGTATTATCTATGGGTAGATCATTTTCTCCTTATGAGGTTTGACGAAGAGATTCATATGAGGTGTATGTTATAGGAGATATATTTCTCTTTTCATAAATTTTTCAGTCCTCCTATTTGAGAGGTCATCATAGAAGATAAAATAGAACAAAAAATTTCCATCAAGCTAGATTTAACTAGACTAATTTTTGTAGAGATTCTATGTTTTTAGTTTTGGGTTGTGTTATGTTTTATAATATAGGAAATGCAGGAAAAAGTACATGTTTCCTCAGAAAATAATTTTGGAAGATGGTATTTTTTATGCATGGGGGCTGAATTCTATACGATTATTTCTATCTTCACATGCGAATGAGTAAATTTTAGTAATTGTTAACTATATCATAAATTAGGTTGAGGATGTAGAACATCCAGACAATAAATATAATATTTACCTTAAATTTAATAAAAATATCTTCTTTGAATTTGGAATTCCAAGAGCAGTCATAATTGAAAATAGAACTCATTTAAAAATATTAAGTTTTAATCATTGATTTATATGTATGGGTTTTCCAATAAAACAGGATCTAAATACCGTACACCATCAAGTGGATAGTTTGAAATTTCAAAAACTGTGCTTATGCAGATCCTAGAGAAAACATTCACCAATTCAAGGAATAAGTGGTCCTTAAAACATGATGAAGCATTATGTTCATATAGAATTACATTATAAATCTCAATTGGTATGTATCCATAATTATTTTTATTTGAGAAATTATTTTATTTAACTATGGCTTTGGAAAAAAAAGTCATACTATGATGTTAAGTCTTTGAAATTTTATTTTTAGACTAATGGAGAGAGAATACTACATGAGATGACTGAGTTAGATGAGATTAAGAGAAATTCATATGATAATTCTAGGATATAAAAAGGGAGGGATAAATCTTTTAATGAATCCATCACACATAACACATGTTTTATAGTTGAGGAAAATGTATTGATTTTCAATTATAGACATAAAACCTATTGTTTAAAAGATTAAATCCAAATGGTGTTGATCATTCACTATCCTAAGGGTCCTTTTCAATGGTTCTGTTGAGGTAGTAAGACATGAAAATATTTCAATTTTGGTTTATTATCAAAGTATTAAAAACTATAATTAAGTGAATTAAAGTGGAATAATACCATTTATTTAAAATTTTTAATTTTCATGAATGTCTAACCGAAGACTATAAATTCAGTATTTTATGGGAGTCTACCAATGGTCATTATTATTGTTTTTTTGTTATTTTTGTGAAAAACAAAAATTTGGTGTGATCTTTACGTTATACTTAATTAAATCATTTTTAATTTTTTGTCTTCCTCTATTTTTCTTAATGAAGGATGCTGGTGCGGTAAAGATAGAAGAGCGGTGTCCTAATTTGGACATGTAAATCGATATTATCTGATGAAACATTCATAAAACATTACCTCTGGTTTCATCCTCTTTTAATCTAAATTGTTGAATTATAAAAAATATCAATTTAGATTTTATGTACTAAATGTTTAATAAAAACAATTTATTTAACTCAATGTTAATATGGAAGAGGTTTTTCTAAATGAAATCAAAAAAGAATGGTTCTTAAATGATTGGCGTTTTATTTTTAATTTTTTGATTTTTTGTCAACATATATTTATTGAGGTGTCTGTTATTTCATGTTGTTTTTAGCTAAATATGGAGCTTCAATTTTTTTATATCTTCCAGTATTTTGAATTAATTATGGGTGAGATTACTATAGTTATTTTTTGAACTTTTAATGATCTATTTTAAAATGAGGATTAATTCTTGATTTTATATATTCGATTTTAAATCAGTTAAAGAAACTGAAGATTATTCTTAAAAAATTGTGTTGATTTTCTTACTCACAATAATGAATGATAGTAATCTTGTTTCTTTGAGTTGTGTTGAATTTCTTCTTATTATATCTATTATGAAAATGAAATTATAACTTGATATGTGTTTTGAAATTTATGTAAAGCATGTTTGTTGAAATTTTTTGTTAACCAATCCATAAAAATGAAATGTTAAACATAAAATATATTTTTATATTTATTTTCTATTTGTTTTTTCCACTTTATAGTTCAATATTGGAGGTATTGTTAGATTTTTAGTTTGTGGTAGGGATCATATTTTATTTTATACAATAATTAAATACATTATACATCAAATATGAATATTTTTTATCAATTTATTCATCCCTTGATTTTTTTATTATATATTATAACTAAGAATTATAATCATATTTTTTTAACGTATGTACTATTTTTTTACTTTTACTGAATGAATTTGAATGAGTTATGAAGCTAAAATCCTAATTTATATGGATCCTCTATTCCATCATTTTTTCATTCTTCTATTTTTTATTCTATAAGCTATATGATGGGTTATTTATTCAAATTTTTAACATTTATATTTTCCCATCCAAACAATGATTCCAATTTTTATGTTTTCTAATTTGGTATGTGTGTTCTATTAGGGGTAAAGAGAAGAATTTTTTATTCAATTCAATGTGATTCATGTTTAAACCCTTTCAAAAAATTTATATATCAATCATTTTGATAAAACTAAAACTAAATCTTGATCAATACCCATATTTTTTTAGATTAATCAATTTTTATTGTTGAATGATACTATAAGAAATAATAGTTTAGTAAAATTAATCTTAGTGGTACTTAACTTTTTCAATTGTTATTCTTTTTTCAATGAATTTGTTAAAATTGATTTTGTGAGGATAAGAACAGTTTTAAGTGTAGGGTAGTTTGAAATGGATATTATGTGAGATTGTTTTGTAACATATATTTGGGAAATTTAATGGGATTTTTAATTCAAAATGTTCTTTAATTATACTTATATTTAATATCAGATAAACTAGAGTAAAATATAATTTTCATTGAATATTTTATGACATTGTGAAATTTTTGGGTTTTTGGCCAAATTACTCTTTTGATAAATAATACATATTTATTTTGAAAAAATAAATAAATTAATTTGGTGAATTTAAATAGAAAACTATATTTTTGTGTGTTAGACATTATGTCTTCCATTATTGTATGATAATATAATTTTTATAAAAAATTCATGAAATATAACTCTATGAATTTTTTTTTGTTTTTTAATATGTAAAATTGGTATTTATTTTGGAAAAATCATTCTCAATTTTAATTTTAATTTTTTTTGTATTGTTAGGTTCTTTTTCATTCAAAGTAAAATATATTTTATTTGATTTGTATTGAGAATTTTATGTGATAATAATAGAAATTATATTGGAGTGAATTTTTAATCTTTGAATCTAGGTATTTTCAATTGATATTTTGTTTAAATATTAATTTGAATTTATGAATATTTTTTATTTTTGAAATTTTTTGTAGTGTAGTGAGAATTCTACCATTTGGTCTGCTACCACTGTTATATACCATATAACGTTCAGCTACCATTAAGATTTCTTCTTCTATCGTCTAGTTTTCTTCCTCTACTTTTAGGCTTGCTTCCACTATCACCAAGGACATGGTGCTTTTAGATTCTGTTGAGATATAGATCAGAGGATAAACCCTATGATACCTAGTGAATCCAATCATGAGGTCTGAAAGGTGTACTAAAATAGGTTAATGAATGGAATACAATCTGATCCAGAGCAAGGATTGTCTTAAGGATGAATATGATGTAACTCTAGTGTTTGAATCACAAAAGTTCTCATTATATGTAGCAGAACTAGGATGATGATGTTACAATTAGGTGATTTTTTTGAAGGGATTATAGATTCAGGGAAATCAAATTTCAGAAATTTAACGAGATGATCAAGTTTATTTTGTTTTCTAAATATGATGGATGGATCCTGAGATTAGCTGGAGAAGGTGATTTCCTCAACATATTGAATTGAGTCCAATGAAGATCTGAATACTAGATAAGTTGAGAAATGTCATATTTAGTTGGGGTTAAACAATTTAAATTATGTGAACCTAATCTGGATGTTTGATCACCATCTTACCATGGTTGAAGGAAGGCATGACCATGGTTGATTAATGAAATTGATTGGCTGGGTGTTTTGTAAAAACTCATGATTTGTGTTTGAAGATTTGATTTACCTATTGGTTATGGTTTAATGTCATAGGAATTGATTTAAATTAGAGATCGGATCCTCAGTCACCTTGGATGCATTAACATTCAATTCATATAAAAGTGTACACCAAATGATTATAGAAATCCTCAGTGAATTTTTATTAAGACTTAATTAATATTGTGTGGTTTATGGAATAATCGAGTGAAGCCAATGATAAATGTACAAATTTTCTCAAGGATGAAGTCCAATGCAAATTGGTCTTCTGCTAATCGTTAGATGAGTTCATTCATGTTTTTATTCTTACCTATTGGTTGTTCTTAACGTATTGTATGGATGTTCAAGAAGGAATAAGTAGGGAGGCATGCCTAAATCTATAATATTTGGCTTCTGAAATAGAGTGCACATGGGCTTGTTACAATCTATTTTGAAGGTTCTCACTACTACATATATGGGATAAGTACAAAGCACAGATAAATATTCACACTATGGATGCACCAACATTTATCATCATTATGTAGAAAGCACTGATAAAAGGGGTATATTTATCAGCGCTAGTGAAATGCACTGACAAATCGTCTTTTTATCAACGATATTTTTAGCACTGATAAAACATTTTTTAAATTATTGTTATTTTATATAAAATTATTATATATATATTCAAAAATAATATTTATCTGTACACATTGAATAAAAAATGCATGGTTATAATTAATATTTTTAATAATTCAAATATATATAAAATAAATTCCATTAAATAAAAAATATATTTATTTTATTTATATATTTATAATTATTTGTAAATACTTTATAAATATATTTATTTATAATTATATACAACAAATTTTTAAATATGTATATTTATAATTATAATTAAAAATATACATATATATACATATATATTTAAATAAAAATATGTTTCCAACGAATTTAGTCAATTGTGTGAATATAATTGATGTTCATATGTTATGTATTCGCCATAATACTAATTTATACATTACACCCTCATTACTATTCATGTTTTCCATATATTTGATGACTAGTTTTTTATGAGATCGAACCTATAATTGGTGTATATGATTCAGTATTTTTCTCGTGAAGCAATTATGTTCTCATAAATACTTATAATCCAAATAAATATATTTAATAAATAATTATATTTATTATCTATAAAATTATAAATACATTGTTATATATAATTACTTTTTAAAATATAATTATAATTATAATTATATATAACTATTTATATATATTAAAATAATTGTAAAATTACAATATTTTTTTTAAAATTATAAATATATTTATTATATTTATAAATATATATAAATACATTTTAAATATATTTATTTATAATTAAAATTATATTTATTTATTTATTTTTTATCATTCTTTAAATGCTAAATATTTTTATTATATTTATTATTATTTATACACATTTTATAAATTTAGAATTAACACATTGATTATAAATTTTTAAATATACATATTAATATATTAATATATATATTTTTTGAAAAGAATATATTAATATACATATATAAACATATATATATCTATATATGTATAAATATATTTATAATAATTATTATAAATATATATATATATATATGATTAGAAAATTATAATATATATATTTTAGTAATTATAATTTTATAAATATATATACATATAGAAATATATTTATAAATTCATAAAAATATATACACATATATTCCAATATTTTTAATTATAATTATTACTAATAAAAATATATATAATTGTAAAAATATAATAAATATATTTATTATATTTATAATTTTAAATATAAATATTTATTTATTTATTTTTACCCAATATATATATATATATATATATTTCAGAACTTATGAGTCTAAAATAAATATATTAATTATATAAAGTCATAAATATAAATAGATATATATGTATAAATACATATGAATTGAAAATAAATAGATTAATTATATATAATTTTTTATAATTTCATATTTATTAAAATAAATTTATATTTATATTTAAGAAATTTATTATTAAATAATTTATATATTTTTATAACTAATATATTTATTATATTTCTAATTATAATTATAAATAAATGAATATATTTATAATCATAATTATAAATATATTTTTATATTTTTATAACTATAATCATAATTATAAATATATATATATATATATATATATTTATAATCATCTATATATATAAATAATTATAAAAGTGAATTATATATATTAAATATATATATTTTTAATAATTTCCTAATTATTTAACTCAATATATATTTTTTATTTAAATAAATATAAAATTATTTAAAAGATATTAATTACATATATTTATAAATATAATAAATATATTTATTATAAATTTTTAATAACAAATAAATTTATATTTATGAAATATTTTAATATAAATAATTATTTATTTATTTATAGTTATTATAATAAATAATTATATATTTATTTACTATACTTATAATTATATATATATATATATAATTTATTATCATTATATTTTTATCAACTCTTTTTGAGCACTGCAAAATTATTTCTTTATGAGCGCTAAAATTTTAGAGCTGATAAAGTCATGGTTTATCAGTGCTTTTTCTTTTTGCACTGATAAAAAGTTTAACCGGTTTTATAAATAAACCTTAACATTCTCCTCCTCCTATCGCATAACATATTCTGTCATGGAAGAAGAACACAGCCATTGTTGTCTTTTCCTCCTCCCCCTATTCTGCCTCCTCCTCCTCCACCCCGATTCCTTCCTTCCCCACCGAGAAGCCCTCCACCTTCTCCTCTAATGCTACCTCAAGCCACCATAAAACCCACTATTGTCACCGTGAAACCCTCATCTTTGTCCGCTACAGCCGAATCCTACCACCGCAAATCCCTCCTCCACCCCCGCAAAGCCCTCCTCTGCCGTGTAGCTCTCCTCCCCATAGCCCACCTCTACCACTGAACCCCAAATCTATTGTGAAGCCATATTCCTCTACGAACCCACCTCAAGTACAAATCAAACTCTTCATGTGCTTCCATTGTGTGTATTCTCTTAATGTTATATGTATTTTTCGGTTCAATAAGTATAAGGTATGCTATTCGATGCTTCTGGCCCAATGGAAGTTTAGTGGTATAAGAATAGTTTTGTTTGTAAGGTGATTTTGAGAATAGTGGCCATGTTTGGCTGGAAATCAAGTCAGAGAATACAACCCATCCATTTTTAGTTATGTTTTTTCAGTGTAGCTTCACATGTTTTTCCTGTTCTGTTTACATATGGGTATGGTTTATTATTTCTAATTGTATTCATATAGTGATACATGTGTATTTTTATATATTTATTCAATTATTGTGGAATGTATTGTTTGTTTTTATCGAAAATTATTGACATATTTATGTTTTATGTTGGTTATTAGGATGTTTCGATTATAGATTATCAATTTTCTCAAAGTGAAAAATCATTCCCAACATATTAAACAAATACACTAAGTAATTAACACCATCCATAGTGAATTGATGTACACTCTTGGGTTAGTAGTTAACTATTATATATATATTGAGAGAGTGTCATTATATATTCACCCACATCTCATCATACAATCACCCATAACCTTCATATTTCATGTTCACATTGAGTGACTAGATTATAGATATAATTATAGACATGGATAAAAAACAAGATTATTTATCATTCAAAGGAATTTCTCCATCTAGTAATAAACATTCACCCACTATTACAGCAACCCCAAACCCTGAAAAATATTATCTATATGATTTGGAGTAGTAGAATAATGAAAAATAGGACAATAAGAAATCTGAAACTGATAGTGTGTGGAAATAAAGACTAATGGAGAAGAGGAAGAATTGATATATTAAGAAAACATGGGAAACAATTATTGAAGTATTGATGAAACTATTCGTGGAGGCTTATCCTGACCACTTAATGCCCCATGTAGAACATGATCATGTACTTGATCCACTTACTGATTAGGTTTGAGATGAATTTCATATTGAGGAGAAATAAATACTAAGATACTTAGATCAAGTCCTATAACTCAATTGCCCCGATCCCATATCTATGTATTTATGTTTTTGGGGAACCAAGAAGCGAGAAACTCAGTCCATGACAGAAGCACCTCTATGGTGTTGATCTCAACTCGATGCCCAACCCAATCATTGGTAAAAATGCGTTTTTTATTATTGATTCAATACTATGGTACAAAAAATCTGAATGTAGTCTTCCATCTTCTAGGTTTATAAGGTCATGATTAAGGATTTGAAAATCTATATGGTTCCCCTCCCTAATGAATCATCCTATAACATAGATCCTTGCTTATGCTAGTTCATGGAGATGATTAATCCCACACACCAGCTAATTCCCTAGTTATGGTGTCATAATCAATTCATCAGCAAACAAACCCAAATCCATATATGGGAAGCCTCTATGATACAAGGTATGACAAAACACTAATCCTAATGATATTTGAGAGTAGTAATGGACTCATTCAAACATTGTAGAATTTGTTTTGAATTTCCAGTTATTACTAGAGGGTCCACCAGGTTTCATCCTAATTGGATATGAAAAAAAGGCCTTAAAAATAATGTTGTATGATTATTTTTCATAGATGTTCTCGAGAGATCCTTCGAATATTTTAATGAGATATTGATGAAAATTCCAATATTAACCATAAATGATTTGGATAATTAGTATGGCTTATATCGTAATGTATTATGAGTCACGATTTGAATAGTTCTAGTCCATGATGGTCATGTGGTTTCTTATGGGTCCATATAGTTAATGAAACATAATAGAAACTTCCCAAATCCATTACTAGATTTGAAAATAGTGGTTCTATCCCTGATCTATTATTGGTATTATCTTTAGGGTGAGATATTTTTGGAATACACTAAAAAGATATGACATTGACTTAATGTATAACCTCATGAATGGGAACATTTTTTATAATGTACTACATTGTAAGGATCAATCATAGGTAGTATATATTTCAAGCCTCAAGTGTAAGATTGTTTCCAACATTTAAGATATGTGACATTATTTTCCAAATTATTATGGCCAAGTTACACTTATATCACTATCTATCATGTGTTCAGGTTTTAATTGTATTTTGAGAATAAACTATAGTATTCATACTATATATTATTTAGAGACATGATACACCTTTTATAGATTTATATTTTATAAAATTATGGTTTCTTATTCATGTATCCTTTATGAAGTGCCTCTTTTGGGATTTATATAAGTGTGAAAATTCATAATTTCTTGTTTTAAAATGAGTATAGTGTTATTAAATGTTTATTAAAAAATAATATCTGTTCGACATAAGATTTTTGTGTTTTAAATAGATTTAAAATTATTTAAACACTTTGGATGGACTTAGGTTGGTTTCCCAGTGTTTTTCCACCCACTCGACTGACATTCATAATGGGATGTGAATGTTTTGAAATCATATTTATGGTTGTTTTCATTTTGAAATGTTTTTTTATTTTAAAGATGATTTTTTGTAAATGTTTTTCTTTTTAATGGGATTTCAATTGTGATTGTAAAAATAATTTTCAATGTAATTTGGTTTTAACTTACAAGGGGATGAGTCCTTGGAAAAGAAATTCATTAATAATAAAAATTAATATGATGACTTCCACTAATTTGAAAGGCCCTTTTGTGTATTTTTTTGTTTAAAATAAATATCAATGAATCAAATATGATGGATATGAATATAGAATGGATGGGGTCCCATAGTTTGATAAAATTGTATGAAGATGGAGTAAAAAGGATTATCATGTTTTCAAAATATCATGCATATGACCCTTATCAAATATTTTATTCAAGTTTGCATTGTTGTTATTAAAGGAATGTTATTTCAGAGGATTTGGAAGACCACTTGATCTGTCATAGAATAGAAAGAAGTTATAAATTTTGGAATAAACATGAGGAAAATGAAAATGTATATAGTGGATGGGATAACATTAGGTTTTATGGATCATTTGATATGATTACAATTGTAGAACATGATGAATACTATATCAAGGACATGATTACACATGTGAATGATGAGGAAGAACTTATTGATGAAATGAAACTGACGATTAAAGACAAACATTGTGATTGACCAAAGTTGTTTGATTAGTTAATGATTTGTTAAAAGGTGTTGTTGTATGTTCATTGCACTAAATATAAAACATTGTCTACCATACTGATGTTTTATAATTTGAAATAATGAAATATACAAATTTATGCCAGTTTTATATATTTACTTGCTCACTTGAATGACATGATCCCAGAAGATAATGAGATCCTGAGCTAAATATATGCTTCCAAATGAATGCTACACATCATGGGTATGATCTCTAAAAGAATACACACCATCATGAAGGACTATATACTATTTCTCATAGACCAAAAATAAGATATAGAATTCCCAAAGTTTGGTGCTTCCCGATACAAGAAAGATTAATCAGGTTCTATGAATGTTGTATGGTACATTCTGATCAATCCAAGGTTTAGGAGCCCATATGAAAGTGTGTAGAACCCATGGAAATTGTTGTGGCACATAGATAAAGGAATGAAATATGATAAACTACATCACCAAGAATACTCTCCTCATTGGAAGAGAATTGATCATGAGTATCCTGAATTTGGAAAACATGTGAAAAACCTTCTTATGGTAATATCTCCAGATGGAGTGAATTCTTTTGGTTTTAAATGCATCACTTACTATACATTTATGGTTATGTTGTTAAATTATAACGTTCCACTATTGTTATGCATGAAATGAAAATATAGCATGTTATCTATTCTTATATTAGGATCAAAACAACCAGGTAATGATATTGATGCTTATTTGGCCCCTTTGATCAGGGATTTTAAATTATTTTGGGAATTTGGTGTTACATTGTGTGATGCATATAGAACTGAATATTTCGCATTGTGTTCCATGTTGCATGGGATGATAAATTATTTTTAGGATTATGGGAATTTTTTTGCATATAACATTAAATGAACTCAAGGTTGTCCCGTTTACGAACAAGGTACATAGTCAATTAGGGTGAAAATAAATCAAAAACAATGTTTCCAAGAAAATGAAATCTTTTACCCTGATGACATACATACCAATCATGGATGACATTATTTGATGTTTTTATAATTAATATTATGGATCGGAAGCAATCCCATATATAGGTTTTGCATAACAGTTTTGAGGTTTCCCCATATGTTGAAACCCAAAATTAAATTTTTAGGTATTGAAATCCATTAAGGGATGTAATATGGATATTAAATCAACATAATCAACTATTTAAATTATAGTTTCAGGAATATATTTTTATGGAGTTAGATGAATATCCAGATTCAATTTTAGAATGACTTCGATGTCTATCCATATGACCAAGTGTGCATGTATTATCTTATAATGGATATGTAATTAATATTAATATGTTTTATACAAATGTGAATGATGAAGACAATACCATGAAAAATAGTGGAGTTACACTCACAGATGAAGCAATTCATGTTTTTAGTATTAATGAAATAAATCCAATTTACGTGAATATCTCATACATTAGCATCTTCAAACAAATATGGGAGTTGGATTATAACACATTCCATGTGATGATTTTTCAATATAAGTGGGTTGATAATAGAATTTCTATTAAAATAGATGAATTTTGATTTTTTAAAGATGATTTTAGTAAGGAAGGGTACAAATGAAAACTGTTTGTAATGGAATCACAAGTATTACAAGTAATTTGTGTTCCAGATCCCCCTAACCAAAAGTGGTAAATTGTTCAGTTATCGACCAAAACAACTTAAGGGTCAGATAAAAATTCAACTGAGGATGAAACTTTCATTGGGACATCACAATAATTTCAAAGCGTTACCAATATAAATGTAGTTTTTATGATAGATTTGACAACAATGAATGGATTTGGATCATCGATAGAGTGGTAAAATCCCATCATCATTTTAAAAAGAAAAAGGGATTTCAATAATCAGGTTACATTTTTTTGTATTATATATCGTGTTAACCCATTTTATTATTTGTTATCTGTTGCCTTTATATACTCTAAAATAAATGTTAAACAACTTATGTAGATAATGATTTTCACACGTTATGGTGCTCCCAATCCTGAGGAAAAATATGTCTCTCAATCTACTGTTGCATGAAATGTTGAGGAATGACCTTCTTCACTTTTCAGTACTCTCATTGATGAGGAGAAATAGGTTTCCCAACCTACTAATGCACCCAGTTTAGATGTACAATGACTATCTATACATGATGATACTACAACTCTTGATAAACATATTGAAGATGTTTATTCCAAGGAAATGGTAGGAAATGAAGGACTGACATCACAAAAAAAAGGAGAACTATAGTTTTATGGTGTTAGCCAAAATGTTTATGGCGAATATCAATGTAATCAAATTTAAGGTCATATGGAATGGACGGGCCATCATGAAATCCCCAACAAGGCCATTTTCAGTAGTTATATTGGAATCATCACTTAGAAATGCATGTTAATTAATGCATATTCATGGAACCAAGTTGTTCCCAAGCATAAGACAATGGTGTGACAAGAGATTATGATAACATTATGATATCATTTATTTTTTTTAATATGAAATAAAATAATAAAACATAGACTTATTCATCATTATCTATTTTGGAGTTCATTTACTACTGATTAATCCCACAATAAATATGTATTAATGCTTGCTGAAAGGATTCATAGATAATTTCCCAAAACCCAATCAAGACATCATTTTAACGATGTTGAATGGGAAAAAATAATCACCCACCCCTTATCTATGCACATATGATAACCTAAGAAGTGTGGGATACATTTACTAGCTATTGTAAAGATTTTAGTTTTCAGGTAAATCGTGGCTTCTAATACTTTGTTTTAAGATATGTGAATTGATCACATTGATTGTCAATTTTTTATTTAGGTAACTGAAACTGTGTGCTGGAAATATAGAATGAGTTGCAAACCATTTTACCCCTATAATAAATCAAGAACGGGGTATGCTTCACTTAATGAAAAAAGAATAGTAATTATTTTAAATCTACTATAATACTTTAATGTGACATAAAAAACACCATAATTATGTTCCTATATTTATATGTATATTGATGTCTCCAAATTCATAGACATTTCTATCCCATATCGTTTGACATATTGGGATCCATGTGTAAATAAAGACAAGATACTTATAGATGAAAACAAAAATACATTATGGGAAATATGTGTAATTATTATAAAATTTAAATTTGTTTTTATTTAAATCTCTGTTAAATAACAATTATCAATTATTTTCATATATTATAAATATTTTATAGTCACAAGAATTAGCAACACCTATACCAGATGAACATATAGTGTATGTGGTCGTGATGAATCCAGAACTATATGTCCACATCATAGGTTCATGATTTGGGGTGAAAACTTGAACATATTTTGAGTATAAAACAAGAGGAGGATCAAAGTGAATTAACAAAATAGGTGAGAGAAAGAATAAATAACCTTGAAGAAGAATTACAATATCAAAGAGATATTATGGAAGCATTAATGAGGGAGAGACAAAGAGAGGAAGAAACTCGAGAGCATCCACCACATTGAGAACCAGCCCCACCCCAACAGCTATGAGGCTAGCCATTACCCTTAAATAGATGTATTAGTCGAGTTAATAAATGTTTCTATGAAATTTTAATCAGATAAAGATATATACCTTTCCTGTAATGATTTTCTACAGGGTGATAAGGACTGTGTTTTATATCAATCAACACCCACCAAACATCTTCTAGTGAGGGCTACATTGTTCTATATTCAAAATGATATAATACACAGAATACCACTTCTAGTAGATCATGTGTGATTGTTGACCATAATAGACAATGAGTTGAGCACTGAGAAACTTATTCCAATTCATGAGGAAAATACTCATATGCTTGAAAAATCTATTTGAACATTAATTCCATGACAATCACATCTTTTAAAAAACATTCTGACATGAAGGAATTCATTTCAAATTAGTTTTCAAGTTAAACTATTATTAATTAATGAAAAAATGTCTGACCATTTGAATTTTATTATTAATGGACCGAGATAAAGGAATGAAATGAAAAACTTCCTCAAAACCGGTGAAATGATCAACTAACCGATCAAAAAGATCTACTGAAGGCACCATTACCCCACCCATTCTATATACACATTTACGATCACTGATGGATCAGGTGGATACAACGATAAAAGATGTACTCAACCACATATTTTTATTGGAATAAAATATGTATGAAGAGAAAGATCAAGAATTCATTAGTGTCTAGAGAGCAATCCGAGTCATATACTTTGATTGGCTAAGTGACTACGTTTTAAATGTATACATGAGGTATGTTTTCATGATTTGGTTTTCCAAAAGGTGATATAATATGTTAATTATGACTAAATACATTTCATATTTTTGGTAGCTGAATATATCAAAACAAATTGAATATATTTTTCCCTGAAATAAAATTTTTACATGCTAGTACTCCCATATATTATATATAAAAACTGAAAATAGATTCAAAAAAATGATCATATAGTGGCAGGTCTAGTCAAATAATTTGAAAGAAAATATTCAGATGAAAGAACCTATTAAATACCAATAATACAGTGGATAAACTACACAATTTAATCATATCAAATATATTTTCATTTATTTTATTAATTAATTTTTTTTTGTTTTTAGAAAGTATTGGATGCTCTATACAAGATATTTGGATTCTCCAATGATTTATTTATTGAATTCGATACATGGATATCAATCAAACTATCCACACATGATGGTGTTTGTAAATTTTTAATACAATACATCAAACATTTTAGAACTAAAAATCAAGTTATATAATAGATATTATATTTTAAATTAGATTTCGTTATGATTGGGTGGTGCATTGATATCATGAAAAATGTAGATTGAGGCCAGGGGCTAGACATGAGGATGAAGCAGAGTTATGTGACTTGATTAGTATGATGTTATATATAATAATATTTCACTATACATACATATATAAAAACAAATTACTTATTCTCCTCAATGTTTTTCAGTGTCCGAAACAATCCAATGTAAACGATTATGATTGTTATCATTGTAAATTCATAAGAGATGTCATATTATATGAACAAACCAGCATCCCTGAAGAGGTATTTTCAAATATTTTTACTATTTAATTATAAATATCTATTAATCTTTTATATATTTATATTTTTCCAGTACTACTAGGACTGTCAAAATTCTCATTACCATAAGAAGATATAGCTATTCTCAGAAAAGAATGGATAACATACCTCATTGAAGAAAGTACACAAAAAACATGATTATTTTACTTACATAGAAGTAGTGTCTTGTTTCATATTTTTGTTTAATTTAATTAATTTTAGTATTACTCACATGAGAATTGTTTTCTTTTACATGTGGATTCATTTTTTCGATTCAGGGTGTTTCATTTGAAGATGCTCGTACTCATGAGAGATTATACATTAAGGCTTCAACATAGAATTCAATGAGAATATAAAGTTTTTTTGATATAATATGTTTTTAATCATAATATTATATGTTCTCTACTTCATTAAAATACTCTAAATTTTTTTTATTACTCATGTAGACAATTTCATTCACATACGTATTCTCTCTCTAAACTATGTTTCCTAAAAATTGTTGGAATTTATCTGTTTCCTTCAAAGGTAGTAGAGGGAACATAAAAGAAACTGATAAATGTTGAAAATGAAGTGTTTCCATTTCTAAAAAAATGAAAATAAAAATCACGATAATGCATGATGTGTCCGGTATAAATCAAAGTCTATATTTTTATGTAATTAATTAATTTTTTCATTGTTTTATCAACTATTTGTTTGTTCATTTCCTTATCATTTTTATCTAATACTTATTTAGTTTTTTATGCTCATGTTATACTTATATGGTCATTGAAATCTCCCTTATTTACACTTATTGAGAAAATATGATCACCCTTTATTATGTATCATATCCTTAGGTTATTAAGAATGGTTTTAGATAAAATATGTCTAAAAAGATTCTAGTAAATAATAACTTAATGAGAGACCCTTCTGAACTAAATCTTTATGATTCCGATTTTTCAAAAGAATTAGACCGAAACTAATCATACATGGATCATTATTTTATATAAGAAATATTAATATAAAAATATGTGATATATATGTGTGAAATTTATGGTTCAATATTGTGTGTATCAAAGCAACTAACATACTCAAAAATGCGAAAAATGAACAAGTGAACAGTATCCCTCTAAGTGTATATTTTTATTTAAAATTGGCTTTAAATTTAGTGAAAATAATATGTGAAAAAGTTAATCTTGTTAAAATGAATTCTTATAGTTTTTATACATTAGGAAAATGATACATGAGTCATTTTTGATGTGTATGAATCAACCCCACCTCAAACTGACGCACAATGTGACTGGTATGACTAAAAGTGTATGTTATCAGTTTAAAATTGGAATTTTATTTCAAAGTGTGTCACTCAATGTAATGAAATTAACCACACTCTGTTTGTATTATTAATTTTTTTATAGAGATTCATAATTCATTTTCAATGTGTATGATGTAGTCTCACGTCAAACCGAAGCCTGATGAGATTAGTATGAATAAAGTCATTTGTATTTTTTTTATATTTTAATAAATTGATCTATAAGTCATTTTTGATATGTAGGAATCAGTTTCACCTCAACAAGATGCACGGTGGTGTTAGTATAACTCAAAGTGTTTCATTTTATTAAAATTGACAATAATTTCAGTAAAAACAACAAGCAACATATTGGAAACAGGGAAAACGAATTTAGATTGTGATTATACCTTATTAATATGATCTATGCGTCATTTTGATGTTTATGATTCTGAAATACCTTAATATGACAAAATATGTTTCTGATATAACTCAGAGTGTCTCTTTTTATTTAAAGTTGACATTAATTTATGGAAAAACAAAAAGTGTCATATTGAAAACTATGAAAATTTGTAACTCCCCGACCCCAGTTACCCAGAGTAGGTGCATTATTACATAACATTGGCATGATCACAAGAAAGATCAAATCTCGAATGAAATATTAGTTTAGTAGCCTTGGAAACAATAGATATATTCATAATGTTTTACATTACATCATAAAGTGAAAAACTACTACAACAACATAGTGCCTCCATCGTCCACACTATTATCCCCTCATAATATCCGTACACGTCATTCATAATTTACTTCTTCACATCCTTGGAAAAATAAAACATAGAAAATGGGTGAGCTCAAATGCCCAGTAAGGATAACAATATAGCGGAAAAATTCATAAATAACAATAAACATTTAAGGCAATGTATAACTAAAAAAAGCATTTTAAACTTGATCTTCAACATAGTATGGTAAAAATAAAATGAAATAATGTCATTTAATTATTCACATAGATATTCTACTAATCGAATAATCACATTCAATATCAATAACCACTTTCATAATGATGGAATGCATAATGCCAGACTATCATAACCTAATAGCCAAGACCTCGTGCCAAGACTACAAATAATATTTTTCCAAGGCCTTGTTCCAAGACACTATTTTGTTTCATGAGACCTATTGATGCATTGAGGAGCTATAGTGGGCTCCACCCGTTACATATTAAGTCTAATGAATTCCCATAGGAAAAGGTATAAACATAACATAAACATTCGTAATAAAACTAGCATACGAAATGTAAATTCTTCATCCATAAACCATGAATGGTATAAAAATAACACATCCACAGTCAAACAGATAACAAAACCTTCAATACAATATAGAAGTTTTGTATCATAATAAATCAACTTCAAATAAGTGTAAAATCCATCAAAGGATGTTGACATAGATGAATTCAATAATCATTTTAGAGAAATATCTCTTTCTATTTTGAAATCATTTAAGAGTTATATATTTATAAAATAAAACATTTTATTTTAAAATATTTTTATAAGCTTGTAAGGGAAGCTTTGACGATTTTATAACGGTGGAAAATAGCCACACCCACCGTATAAGTTAAAAAAACTTTCTTACCTTAATTCTGTCGAAAAGGTTAAAAAGAACCTTGTTTGGAAAACGACAGAAATATTCCTTTATAAACCTCTTATAAAATGTCAAACAAGGGTATAAATGACTTTAACCCATATTCTTGTAAATATTAAAAATGTTTTGAAATACATTTTTAAGAAACATGGATGTGGATGATAAAGAAATCCTAGTAGATTATTACGTATAAACATCCTCGGAAAATGAAGAGATTGTGAAATAACCCTTACCTTTTACTATTCCTTGGTTGTGGTAGGTTAACCTCCTATATGATGGTGAAATTATTGTTATTAAATTATACAAGAATCATATATATTAATATGATATCATATATGATCTTTTAACATTGATTTGTTAATAATATCTTAGTATTATCGTTGTTTCAGGTGTTATCTTACTCATTTTCTTTTATATGTTTTGTTATGTAAGCCCTTTTTGTCATCAATAGGTTGTATATTATTCATATCCAGAATGATATCAAGTCTTTAAACATTATTTTTAATTCATCAAATGATAATTACACTTGAATGGATACGATGGAGAATGAATCTCATCGCGTTCGTGGAGACGGTATTCCGTACGTACGCATAAGCGACAATATCATTATTTAAATACTAAAATAATATTTAATTGGATGGTATATCATATATAAAGAATCATTATAATGTTATATTTATTATTTACATAAATTACACTTCATTATTATACCCATCCAAATATTAATTTATTGAATAACAATTACACCACGACGTGGAGACGGTAAGTTGTACGTACAGACGTATGGTGACATGTTATTCAAAGGATGGATAGAATACTGAAATATGGTTGTAAAATGTTTATAATAACATCTAAGTATATATAATATACTGGAGTTATTATTTTATAATGGTAATAACAAAGAATGAAGATGTGGAAGAAGAAAGGAACTTGGAAAAGGGTGGTGAAATCATTACCTCTTCTTCGGGTTCTTCTTTTTGATTTGATCAAAAGGGCTCTTAGGATGGCTTTATGACTAAATGATGGCCTCTAGGATGAAGTGAGGGAAGTTTAGAGAGTATTTGGGCAGAGGTTGTCCCAGCCAAAAGGCTTTTAATGTGTGAGTTAATTACAAGGGAGAGTGCCCTTTTATAAGAGGGGTTAAGGTCACCTTTGGAAGAGCTAGAAATATTATTTTATAATAAATTCATATTCGGTTTCTAATAACTCCAAAGAGGATTATTTAAAGTTTAAGATGGAGATAGGTCGAAAACCACTCAAACAATATAATTTAGACAGGTTTGGGTTAGTATATTAACCTTATCATTAAGTATTAACTCTTAGTTATTTAGTTTCACTTTTAAAATGTCTCTTTGTATTTTTATATTATATGGTTAATAAACATACTATATACATTCAAGAGACCCCCAAGTGGTCCATTAATGATACAAATATTATGATAAATGTCTCTTGGCCGATCCTGAGATATTTAGGAATTTAATATCAATTAATAATATAATCTTTGTTTTAAAAAACTCTTTTATGTCAATTTTGACACTATTCAATAATTGATTTTTGTAAAAATCATAACAGAGTGATTACTTCAGAAAAAGTAAAAAACATAAATCCTAATATGTCATATTATCCTATAAAATTAGTTTAATTCATTAAAAGTCTAAAATTATATTTATTTGGGTATTTATAATATTAGTTATTTTAATTTTTCACTATTGTGGTAATTAATGCATCATCATTGTGTCATAAATAAATTAAATTATTTAATATATAAAAATTATAAGTAAAATATAATTATTTAGGAAATCTTATCGGACTTCTAATTAATATTTACAATCGAATTTATCTTATTCATAACCCTATATTAAAAATGTTTTAGTAAATAAAGTTTGATTTTAACACTTTTAACTCTTTTTGGAATTAAATAATAATAAATGTCCTAATCTAATCCAAGTGGACCTAAATTATGATATTTTATTCATAAGGTTGATTTTGGTCGAGATAAACCTGTCCAATAGAATTATGACACTGTTAGGGTAATATTAATATAATTTTTACCCTTAATTACCCTATTTACTTTTAACCGTGGTAAATAAAAGTAAAAAGTTACTATTCACCAAAAATTATTTTCATCTCATTGAACAAAATTTTACTCCATGATATTAACCATGTCTCTCGGATTTTTGAAATTCCAATCACAGAATTGGTAAAATTATGTTTTATGAAAAATTCATTTTTTTAACTACCACTTTGTAGTTTCACTATTCATCAAAAATTGATGTTTTTCAGAACAATGCCAAAATTTCACCCTAAGATATAATTGATATTACGAATTCAAAAATGATGTCTATTTTTAAAAATTCCAAACATAAAAGTTGCATTAATTAATTTTATAATTAATTCCTGCTGTCACAACAAATAGCATGTTTTTAAGAAACAATATATATCAAAAGATTGACAATTGTTTATGTCCAATTTCCAAGTGAAATTAATTATAATGAACACCATTTGATAAAATGGTAAAAATATATTCTAATTATACTTTATAACCACTAGATAATATAATTTATCACTATAAATTATTTTGATTAAAAAAGTTGTTTTTTAGTATTTTTCACTATTCATAATAATTGGAAGTTCTCAGAAAAATACCAAAAATTAAACTTAGGATAATTTCGATATTCCGAATCCAAAAATGAAGTCAATTTTGAATTATAAAGTATATATAATTTCAAAAAGTAGGTATTACTATTCATAATGGCTAGTTTGATTGGTTGTGGTGTGTAAGAACTCGATGTTGCGTACAATACACGCTATCACATTATTCAAAGAGAAGTGTACTGTAGAAGCTTGGGGTGTTACATTCTCCCCTCCTTAAAATAATTTTTTTCTTGAAATTTCTAGAATACTACCGCATGAATATACTCGGGTGGTTCTTCATCATAAGTTCCTCGGGTTCCCACGTTTCCTCTTCCATCTTATGGTTTCTCCACAAAACTTTTACCAGACGCGACGTCTGATTTCTCAGCACTTGTTCTCTTATATCAAGAATCGTGACGGGCTCTTCACAATAAGACAGATCAGGTTCTAGTTCTAATTCCTCATAGGTGAGTACATGTGTTGGGTCAGTCATGTATTTCCTCAACAGAGATATGTGGAACACATCGTGAACATTGGAGAGACTTGGCGGCATTGGCAATCAGTAAGCTACAGACCCAATTCGTTCTAAAATTTCGAAAGCTCCGATGTACCTGGGACTCAATTTACCTTCTTACCAAAATGTATGACTCCCTTCCCTGGAGATACCTTCAGGAAAACATGATAACCGACTTGAAATTCCAAATCCTTCCTTCGATTATCGGAATAGCTCTTCTGCCTACTTTGAGCTGCTTTGATGTGATTTTGGATTACCTTTACCTTTTCCATTGTTTCCTCCACCAGTTCTGGACCAACAAGTTTTCTTTCACCAACGTCATCCCAACAGGTTGGTGTGCAACATCTCTTTCCATATAATGCTTCATATGGTGCCATATGAATACTCGAATGGAAGCTATTGTTATAGGAAAATTCTACCAGAGGTAAATATTGATCCCACATACCCTGAAAGGCAAGTGAGCAGGATCTCAACATGTCTTCTAAGGTTTGAATAGTTCGTTCAGATTGACCATCTGTTTGAGGGTGGTAGGAAGTGCTCAAATGATGTTCAGTATCCAAGGATTTCTGAATACTTTATTTCAGAATCATAAAGTAAAATGGGGATCACGATCAGAAACAATCAATAGGGGTACTCCATTAAGTCTCACAACTTCAATAATATATATTTTTGCTAGATGTTCCAGTGGTATATCTTTTCTTATAGCAAGAAAATGTGCTGACTTGGTAAGACGATCAATAATGACCCATATTGCATCGTTCCTTCTAGGAGTCTTTGGTAGCCCCATGAAAACGTCCATCATAATATTGTCCCATTTACACTTCGGTATGGGAAGACGTTTCATGACTCCTCCAGGCTGTTGCATTCCATCTTTCACTTGTTCATAAACAATACATCTTGACACAAAATCAGCAATCTCCCTCTTCATGTTGTCCCACCAAAAATGTTCTTTTAAATCTCTATACATTTTGGTGCTCCCAGGGTGTATAGAGAAATTGGAACTATGAGAATCACCCAACAATTCCCTTTTTAGATCAGGTATATCGGGAACACAAATCCTCTTCCCGAATTTCAAAATTCCTTCTTCATACACAATGTCTCTCAATCTCCCATCATTCACAGCTTTATTCTTCTTTTTAAATTCTTCATCATCGGTCTGAGAACTCTTAATCCTTTCTAGTAAAGATGGTTTGGCAACCATTTGAAAAATCATTGATGTTTCGCCTTCCCTGGTTATTCCCATGTCCATCTTCACTAGATCCATGAAAATTGGATCCCTTTCAATTCTCATATTGTTCAAAACTACACGATCTTTTCTGCTCAAAGAATCTGCCACCTTGTTTTCTTTCCCTGGGTGGTAGTGTATCATACAATCATAATCCTCATGTAATTCAAGCCATCTCCATTGCCTCATGTTGAGTTATTTTTGGGAGAAAATATACTTCAAACACTTGTGATCAGTATAAATCTCACATTTTTCACCATAGAGGTAGTGCCTACATATCTTCAAAGCAAAGATCACAGCTGCTAACTCAAGATCATGAGTAGGATAGTTTTTCTCATGAATTTTCAACTATCGTGATGCATAGGCAATAACCCTATCATTCTGCATAAGGACACAACCAAGTCCTTTCTTCGATGCATCACTATAAATAACAAACCCATCATTTCCTTATGGTATAGTCAATATAGAAGAATTGAATAATCTTCTCTTCAGTTCTTCGAAACATTCTTCACACTCTTTTTTCCAAACAAATTTGACCCTTTTACGTGTGAGCTTCGTTAATGGGATTGCCAATCGGGCAAAATTCTAGATGAAATGTCGATAATAACCTTCCAAACCAATAAAACTACGTACCTCAGTTATACTCATAGGTGCTAGCCATTCTTGGATTGCCTTGGTCATAGAAGGATCAACAGAGATTCCATCTTTAGAGACAATATGGCCATGAAAAGAAATCTCATGGAGCCAGAATTCACACTTTCTAAACTTCCCATCTAATTCATGTCTTTTTAGAGTCTTCAGGATAATGCGTAAGTTACTTTGATGATCCTAGTATCTTTTAGAGTATACCAAGATATCATCAATAAATAACACCACAAATTCATCGAGATATTCTATGAAAATTCTATTCATCAGATCCATGAATATAGAGGGTGCATTAGTCAATCCAAAAGGCATTATAGTAAACTCGTAATACCTATACCTGGTTCGAAATGTTGTCTTCAGAATGTCTTCCTTCTTTACACACAACTGATGGTATCCAGCTCGAAGGTCAATCTTTGAAAAGTATTGAGCTCCATGTAGTTGGTCAAATAAATCATCAATGCGAGGCAGGGGATACTTGTTCTTTATTGTTAGGGAATTTATCTCCCTATAGTCGATACATAACCTCATAGATCCATATTTCTTATTAACAAAAATAATAGGGGCTCCCCATGGAGAAACACTAGGGAGAATAAATCCCTTATTACTCAATTCCTCTAGTTGTTTCTTTAGTTCAACTAATTCTTCAGTGGCCATTCTATAAGGGGTATTCGATATAGGACTTGATCCAGGAATTAAATCAATGGAAAAATCAACTTCTCATTCTGGAGGATGTCTAGGTAAATCTTCCGGAAACACATCTACATATTCTTTCACAACAGGTACATCCTCTATTTGAAAATTCTTTTCCTCACCCACAGTCATTACATTCTCTTCCTCCCCAATAATTGAATTTAGTTGAGCTACTGGGGGTGGATATAGATAATAATTAGGTGGTGACGATTCTGCTCTATAGATAAGGTGTTCCTTATCGTCATCATCAAAAATCGTAACCTCCTTCTTCTTAAAATAAATCTTCGCATCATAATCCGAAATCCAATCCATACTGAGGATTATATCAAACTCAATCATAGGTATGACAATGAGATCAGCGGATAAAGAACATTTATGTACTCTAATGGGGAATGATTCACAAAACATTGTTGCAATGATACTTCCCTTAGGAGTTTTAACTGACAACTCCCTTGTTAAATCAAATTGTAAATATCTAATTTTCCATGAAAACAGGGAATATATGAAACAATGTGATGATCCAGAATCAAATAATGCGTTTTATAAACTTGATGAAACCATTAATTTACCTACCACCACGTCTTTCAGAGCTTCTACCTCAGCAGTAGTGATAGCATAAGGTTGGCCTTGATCCCTTGGCCTTTTCTGAGGTAAGTTCCCCTGACGCTTAGGACATTAATTTTCATAATGTCCCATCTCCCTACAATTGTAGCACTGAAAATTGGTATCTTCCTTCTTCCCATTACATTCACGAGCTTGGTGGCCTTTTTCACCACACTTGTAATAGACACCCATTCCCTTCAAGCAAGTACCAGGGTGTTTCTTCCCACATTTACCACATGATGGACATTCAGCCTTTCCCTTCATCCCCTTATTTCCATTCCCAGATTGATCAGTAGATCTATTCTTCTCTTTCATTGATTTAAAGTCATAAGACTTAGAGAATTCCTTTTCTGTTTTGATAACACGCGAGACAATGTCTTCGTACGACGAGAAGGATTAAGAGACTAATGCTCGACGGAGAAATGGTTTTAACCAATAAAAGAAACGATCAATAATACTTCTTGGTTTACGTATATAATCTCCACCATACCTTGCTAACCTTGTAATGTTAGCCTCATACTTTGTGACATTCTCATCCTCCATTTGTCTCAGACTCAAAAATTGCCTTTCTATATCTGCTCGATGGTCACGAGGGAAGAATTTTTCTAAAAACAGATCTTTGAACTCCCTCCATTCCATATTTGATACTTCATCATCTTTCTTCGTGTTTGAATCATTGACCACCATTGATTAGCATCTCCAGTGAGGCGGTAAACATCCATGATAACGTTTTCCCTTTGACTACTCTCCAAAGCCTGAAATATTTTCTCTAGGGAACTTATCCCTTACTCAGCTACTAATGGATTTGTACTCCCATTGAAATTTGGTGGTTGCTACCTCACGAAGCGATCTAACATTGATCCTCCACGCTGCGGATCAGGGTTCTCCATACGGGTAAGGTTATTATTAATAACCTGAGTGAGTTGTCCCAGTATGGTGATTAGATGATCGGCACCAGTTGCATCACCAGCTCCACTATAATTATCTTGAGCAGGAGGGAAATCCCTACATGTTGTGAACGCATGGATATGATTTCCATTTCTTCCACTAGGAACCATTTCTAAACAATGGCATAAACTAGATCAGTTTATAAATCAAAATACATAATCCCATACTTATAAAACACTTAACATAAATTGAACTATGTATGGATATAATCCATAATCATAAAAATGATTTCTTTGAGGATGTATATACTCATAAACCCTTCATAATGATTTGTAAAGAAAATGAGAGTTATCCTAAGCGTATCCCCTGGGAGTGTCGTAACCAAGAGTGCAACAATGCCCGTTGTCGTGCACCAGTTCTCGTTCGAGTCTAGATCAATGCGGTGTCTTCGGGTTTTACCCCTAGGTATATCTGTGCCAGAGCCACCTCTACCTGCTCGTATCTAGTCAGGGATGTATTTCTCGGAAAACTAACAAAATCTCTATGATCCCAAAATTCTATGAAGTTCTTCCATACTAATCCTTAAAGTCCATCTTAGGTCTACGTGCTCTAATCAGAGTTTATCTAAATCTATCTTCCACAGTTTGTACTAAACATCCTCTAATACCAACTGTAACGCCCCGACCCCAGTTACCCAGAGTCGGTGCATTATTACATAACATTGTCATGATCACAAGAAAGATAAAATCTCGAAAGACCGATTAGTTTAGTATCCTTTGAAACACTTGATATATTCATAAAGTTTTACATTACATCATAAAGTGAAAAACTACTACAACAACATATTGTCTCCATAATACACACTATTATCCCCTCATAATATCCCTGCAGGTCATTCATAATTTACTTCTTCACATCCTGGGAAAAATAAAACATAGAAAAGGGGTGAGCTCAAATTCCCAGTAAGGATAACAATATAGCGGAAACATTTATAAATAAGAATAAACATTTAAGGCAATGTATAACTAAAACAAAAGCCTTTTAAACTTGAACTTAATCATATTATGGAAAAAATAAAATGAAATAATGCAATTTACTTATTCACATGGATATTCTACTAATCGAATAATCACATTCAATATCAATAACCACTTTCATAATGATGGAATGCATAATGCCAGACTATCAGAACCACATAGACAATGACTCGTGCCAAGACTACAGATATGATTTTTCCAAGGCCTTGTGCCAAGACACTAGTTTGTCTCATGAGACCTACCGATGCATCGAGGAGATATATCGGGCTCCACCCATCAAATATTAAGTCCAATTCATTCCCATATGAAAATGTTTAAACATAACATTAACATTTGTATTAAAACTAGCATACTAAATGTAAATACTTAATCCATAAACCATTAATGGTATTAAAATAACACATCCACAGTCAAACATATAAAAAAACCTTCAATACAATATAGAAGTTTTGTATCATAATAAATCAACTTCAAATAAGCGTAAAATCCATCAAAGGATGTTGACATAGATGAAATCAAAACTCTTTTTAGAGAAATATCTCTTTCTATTTTGAAATCATTTAAGAGTTATATATTTATAAAATAAAACATTTTCTTTGAAAATATTCTTATAAGATTGTGAGGGAATCTTCGACGATTTTATAATGGCGGAAAATAGCCGCACCCGCCGTATAAGATAAAAAAACATTCTTACCATAATTCTGTCGAAAAGGTTAAAAAGCACCTTGTTTGGAAAACAACGGAAAGCTTTTTTTATAAACCTCTTATAAAAAGTCCCACAAGGGTATAAATGACTTTAACCCATATTATTTTAAATAGTAAAAATGTTTTCATATACATTTTTAAGAAACATGGATGTGGATGATAACAAAATCCTAGTAGATTATTATGTATAAACAATCTCGGATAATGAAGAGATTGTGAAATAACCATTACCTTGTACTTTTCTATGGTTTGTGTAGGTTAACCTCCTGTATGATGGTGAAATAATTGTTATTAAATTATACAATAATCATATATATTAATATGATATCTAATATGATCTTTTAACATTGATTTGTTAATAATATCTTAGTATTATCGTTGTTTCGGGTGTTATCTTACTTGTTTTCTTTTATATGTTTTGTTATGTAAGCCGTGTTTGTCATGGATAGGTTGTATATTATTCATATCCTGAATTATATCAAGTCCTTAAAATTTTTTTTAAATCATCAAATGATAATTATACTTGAATGGATACGATGGAGAATGAATCTCATCGCGTTCGTGGAGACGGTAGTCCGTACGTACGCTCGAGAGACAATATAATTTTTTGATATTAAAATAATATTTAAATGGATGTAATATCACATATAAATAATTATTATCATGTTATATTTATTATTTACATGAATTAAACATCATTATTATATCTATCCAAATAATAATTTATTGACTAACAATTACACCACGACGTGGAGACGGTAAGTCGTACGTACGCACGTATGGTGGCATGTTATTCACAGGATGGATAAAATACTGAAATATGGTTGTAAAATGATTATAATAACATAAAAGTATATATAATATACTGGAGTTATTATTTTATAATGGTAATAACAAATAAAGAAGAAGTGGAAGAATAAAGGAACTTGGAAAAGGGTGGTGAAATCATTTCCTCTTCTTCAGGTTCATCCTTTTAATTTCATCAAAAGGTCTCCAAGGATGGATTTATAACTAAAATAATGCCTCTATGATGAATAGAGGGAAGTTGAGAGAGTATTGGGGCAGAGTTTGGCCGAGACAAAAGGCTTTGAAGGTGTGAGTTAATGAGACGGGAGAGTGCCCTTTTATAAGAGGGGTGATGGGCACCTTTGGAAAAGCTAGAAATATTATTTTATAATAAATTCATATTCGGTTACTAATGGCTCCAAAGTGGATTATTTAAAGATTAAGGTAGGGATTGGTCTAAAAACACTCAACTAATAGAATTTAGACATGTTTGGGTTTACTATATTAACCTTATCATTAAGTATTAACTCTTAGTTAATTAGTTTCACTTTTACAATGTCTCCTTGTATTTTTATATTATATGGTTAATAATATTACTATATACATCTGAGAAACCCCAAGTGGTCCATTAATGATACAAATATAATTATATAAGTCTCTTGGCCGAACCTTATATTTTTAGGAATTTAATATCAATTAATAATATAATATTAGTTCTAAAAAAATCTTTTATGTCAATTTTGACACTATTCAATAATTGATTTTTGTAAAAATCATAACAGAATGATTACTTCTAAAAGAGACAATTAAATCAATCCTAATATGTCATATTATCCTATAAAATTAATGTAATTCATTAAAAGTCTCAAATTATATTTATTTGGGTATTTATAATATCAATTATTTTAATTTGTCACTTTTATGGTAATTACTGCATCATTATTGTGTCATAAATAAATTAAATTATTTAATATCTAAAAATTATAAATAAAATATAATTATGTAGGAAATTATTTTATATTTCTAATGAATATTTACAATCGAATTTATCTTATGTATAACCCTATATTAAAAATGTTTTAGTAAATAAACATTGATTTTAACACTTTTTACTCTTCTTTGAATAAAATAAGAATAAATGTCCTAATCTAATCCAAGTGGACCTAAATTATAATATTTTATTCCTAAGGTTTTTTTTGGTCGATATACACTTTTCCAATATAATTAGGTCATGTTATAGGGTAATATTAATATCATTGTTACCCTTAATTACCCTATTTACTTTAACCGTGGTAAATAAAAGTAAAAAGTTACTATTCACCAAAAATCCTTTTCATCTCATTGAACCAAATTTTACTCCTTGATATTAACCATTTCTCTCGGATTTTTAAAATTCCAATCACAGAAGCGGTAAAATTGTGTTTTATGAAAAATTCAGATTTTTAACTACCACTTAGTAGTTTCACTATTCATAAAAAATTGATGTTTTTCAGAACAGTGCCAAAATTTCATCCTAAGCTATAATTGATATTCCGAATTCAAAAATGATTTCTATTTTAAAAGATTCCAAACATAAATTTTGCATTAATTAATTTTATAATTAATTCCCGCTGTCACAACAAAACGCATGTTTTTAAGATACAATATATATGAAAACATTGACAATTATTTATGTCCAATTTCAAAGTGAAATTAATTATAATGAACACCATTGGATAAAATGGTAAAAATATATTCTAAATATACTTTAAAACCACTAAATAATATAATTTATCACTATAAATTATTTTTATTAAAAAAGTTGTTTTTAAGTATTTTTCACTATTCATAAAAATTGGAAGTTCTCAAAAAATACCAAAAATTAAACTTAGGATAATTTCAATATTCTGAATCCAAAAATGAAGTCCATTTTGAAATATAAAATATATATAATTTCAAAAACTAGGTATTACTATTCATAACGGCTAGTTTGATTGGTTGTGGTGTGTTAGAACTCGATGTTGCGTACAACACACAATATCTCATTATTCAAAGAGAAGTGTACCGTAGAAGCTTGGGGTGTTACAAAATTCATTCATAATATTTTTATACTTTAGGAAAAATAACCACAAGTAATTTTTGACATATATGAGTCACCTCCCCTCAATATGATGTATGGTGTGATTGGTATGACTAAAAGTTTCGGTTATCAGTTTAAAATTTACATTTTATTTCCAGAAATATCACTCACTAAAAACCAAGAACATGCACGTTGATTTTATTGATAATTTAAGAAAGATATTCATAAGTCATTTGTGACTAGTGAAAAGAATTCTCACATCAATCCAACCAATGATGTCACTGGTATGACTCGTAATGCGTGTTTTCAGTTTGAAATTACATTTTAGTAAAAAACAAAACAACCTTACTGAAAACAAATTAAACACATTCAGATTGTTTTGATATTTTAGAAAAAAGATATATTATTCATTTTTTGAGGTGTAAGAATCATAAAGAAATCCATATGATGCATGGTGTGGATGGTATAACTCAATGTGTTTCATTTTATTTAAAATTGATATTAATTTAAGTAAAAACAAAAAGCTACATAATGAAAACTGAACAGACGCATTTAGATAGTTTTGATATTTTAGGAAAACAATCATTTAGTCGATTTTGATGTCTAAGAATCACTCACACCTCGATATGATGCATGATGTTGATATTATCACTCAAAGTGTATCTTTTTATTAAAAATTGGCATTAATTTAATTAAAAACACCACGTGAAAAAAATTGAGAAAACACATTCTAATTGTTTTGATAATTTATAAATATTATCCATGAGTCAGTTATAACAATTAGGTTTCAACGGTCCCGCAATACGATGTATGGTGTGGCCGTTATAACTCAAAGTGTTCCTTTTTATATAAAATTGAAATTAATTTAAGTAAAAACAAAAAGTGACATACTGAAAATTGAGAAAACACATTCAGATTGTTTTTAAACATTAGTAAAACAATTCATGAGACTTTTGTGACATGTAGAAGTCAACCATACATCAATCAGATAAATGTTGTGACCGGTTTGAATAAAAGTGTTCGATGGCATTTTAAAATTGATATTTTAGTTCAAAATGTGACATTCACCGACTACCAAAAAAACGCACTCTGCTTGTATTGATAATTTAGTACAATGAATCATATTTAATTTGAGATGTTTATGAAGTAGTATCATTTCAAACTGATGCACTATGTGGCCAATATGACTCATAATGTGGGTTTCTAGTTTGAAATTATATTTTAGTAAAAACCCATCTTAGATACTGAAAATCGAGCAAACACATTTGGATTATTTTGATACTTTAGAAAAATTATCCACCGATAATTTGGGATAGGTTTGAATTGACCACACCTCAATCTGACACATGGTGTGAACATTTTATCTCCAAATGTGTCATTATATCAAATTAATATTAATTTTAGTAAAAGAACAAGTGACATACTCAAAACCAAGCTACCACATTTAGATTGTTTTGATATTTTTGGAAAACAATCCACAACTCCTTTATAATGTGTAGTAATCAACCCCACCTCAATAGGATGAATGGTGTGATTATTATATCTCAAAATGTGTCATTTTATTAAATACTTACATTTTATTAATGTATTCTTTCATATTAATGTTAAATTTATTTGGTTATATTATTTCTAACTTGTTATTTGTCTCTTTATATAGGAAGAATCTTTTTCTCTTATTGAGAAGATTTTTTTGGAAACTAATACCATGGGAAGACATTTTTTAGAGGGGATGACATGCATCAAGTGATGAAATATTAATGTTTTAGAATATTTGTTGGATAATTTTAAATGTAATTATACGAATTTTTTTGAAATGTAAATAGTAGTGTTTTATTTGTATATACTAGGGGTGGAAATTTTTGTATTCATGATGTCAATTAAATGTATATATAATTGTTTAAAAATAAATAATTGTTTGAAATTAAAGGTTTTATATATATAGCATTTGAAATTGAAGGTTTTTCTTTGCGGTGTGCTATTATATTAATAAAAATTTGTAGGAGACTAGGAATTTATCAACACAAAAAATAGCATTGTTAAAGGTTTCTTTTATTTGAATTAATATACTGTTGATAATGGGGTCCCTTATCTATGTTTTTAGCATGGATAAAGTAACCCCTTTATCTATTTTTTAGTATAGATAAATGGGATCACTCCTTTATCATCGCTTTGAATAAAAGTTCTTTTTTAGCATTGTTAAATTATGATCTGTGCACAATTAAAGGGAATATGTTTAGTGGTGTCTTCTTGAATCACAAACAAGTAACATAGTGTTGGGATTAATTTTGTGTATCATTAGTATTTGATGCCCATTAATTGTCAATTATGTTCAATACTAATATGTATCTCCAATGTTAATGGAGATTGGATTATGTGATGATGTTAAGAGAATTTTTATCGATTCGTAGAATTGGATTCCACACTTGGATAATTCTCTATGTTGTTTAAATAAGAATATTGTTGAACTAGTATTAATTCAAAGAACTTGTTTCAATGTTTACACATTGTTTACATCATGGAATATGGGTGAGATATCATCTATTTGTGGAGGATTGAACAATTATTTGGAATTTATATCCCAAAAAATAATAATAAAACAAAGATGTTTGATGAAAATGGAAGAAAGAGAGTGTGGAAGGGATTGGAGTTCTACGGTGATCATGCATGGGGTTGGAGTTCTAATAATGAAGGTTTACATGCACTTCTATTGAATTTAACACTTGTTTTTAACCATGTATTTTAATTTGGCATACTTTTAAATAAATCGGTTATCCCAATAAGCCATACGGTCAGTCTCAACCCTAGGTAAATGCGGAAAATTAGCTTCACGGTGCCTAAGGGTGGCTAGCCAGGCCATCCCATAAATAGTAGGGTAGTGTATAGGCTCGTTGGAGCATACATGGGGTGAGCCCGTGCATAGATTGGGCCGAAGGCTACATGGAAGGTGGGAAGAGAGCATGCCCACAGAAGCCGGTATAGGGCGGTACCATGGAGGGGGATTGAGTAATCTGAGCGATTGTTGGAGTGGATCGATATTTAAATCAGGGCTAAGGAATATATAAATTTGAATATGGGGTATGTTTGGTGAAATCCTTACCATCCATCATATCTTGTGCCTCTCTCGACCATCCGATCACCCACGAAAATTTTTTAGTATTCTGGATGCGTTCATTTCCATCCATCTGATCTGACATCTCACCATTTTTAATGAGGACTATCGATATCTCATGACATCTATATTAACTAGAGTCATCATCTTCCTCCCTCCACTGCAGAACACCGCCACTACCCCTCATTAAAGAAGAATACTGATCTCCATGGATGATCTCTCGGTATCAAAGGAGGATCATTTTTACATCGTGAGGTCTAAAGGATCGAACTGAGAACATTCATGCAATCTATATCGTGAATGAATTAGGATATATAGAAGAAGAAGTCTCGACCGATGAAAACTACGTTGTGAGTAGACATGGATTATTTGAGCATAGATATAAAATAAAGACCTCATTAAATCATGAATTCATTCACATGATCATTTTACCCAAAAGAAGAAGGCTTCTCACAAAGGAAACACACCGTGATTCACATCATACCTTTTACATGTGTTTGAAGATCCTAAAAAACAAATATCTCAGATGAATCAAAGAAAATTTTTATATTGTTTTCCTTGTGAATATTTTATCAAGGTGCATGCTATCATCCTCTCCTATAGAAATAGGAACATCGAGCTTATTGAAGGTTGATTCCATCAACCATCCAAGAGATTTATTTCTAAAAACAAAGAATCTATGAGCTCATGTTTCGTGACAGACAAGCAGATCCCGTAGGCCTTGGGAAAGTGAAAAGTACCCTTGAAGCGTATCTTGAAGAGGGGAGTCATGTGATCCATCTGGATCCATGAAGAATATACACACCCTATTTGTAATGGATAACCATGAACACATGATTGGTTTAGAAAAACCAACATTGTACTTCGTGAAGGAGAACCCCGTAGCTACACAACCGGTGAAAGCTCACCCTTGATGTACTTTACGATGACATAAGACAATTAAGCTCATGGATTGTAAAATTGTGAATGTGCTCCTATTTTCCCATTAAGATTCTTAACTATTTGTAGGAGGTTTTTTAGAAGAATAATAATAGTTTATGGTAATGGATTTTGTGTACATTAATTGAAAAGATGCAATCATGAACATGATTTAAAGACTACTGAGTGGGAAAGAACAAGATGAACAGTGGACATCACACTTTAGGGGTTGCACAAGAAATGGAGTTGGTGATTCTTTGAGAATTATAACATCAATGTGATCTATATGTACATATAAAGAAAATAGATGAAGTTTATATCATATTAAGGTTATCTAGTATTACATGTATTCACTCCTGCATGCACATGCATCCGTAAAGTAGGAGGAGTCTGTTCAAAGAGTTCATGCATTCTGACTTGCATATGTGAATATAATAATAACATTGAATAATATATAAAATATTATTTATTAAGGAATAAGAGGAAGGGGACTGGTAAACTGAATAATGACAATTATTTAGGGAAGTTTGATTCTGATGATTCCTAGGTGAGCTGATTCCCATTGTTTGAATAATTTCACAAGTTCTTGAGATTCTATCAAAACAGAAGAAGAAGTTTTGGTACAATAGGGTTTTCACTAAAGAAGAAGAGAGAATAAGAAGTGATTTTATTTCCTACTTCATTGCTGGTAACCTATTTAAGAGGTATGAATAAGATCAAATAAGAACCTACCTTATCCATGATGTAGAAGACCGTCTTCAATGGAAGTTGATAGATTGAAGAAGGAATGTGAAGAGAAGATGATTGTGATTCAAGATAAAAAATTCATTATCTTTATGAATATCTAAAATTGTAATCATAGTTAGTAAATATTGTGAAGACACAAATTGAAGCATAACAAAAGAAGAATACAATTTCTATTGGAAATCAATGTTCATTGTAGGATTCTATTGTTGAATGACCACCAACATGTGATAAGAAGATCATGGATTTACTCAATGATCTGTCACAAGAATATGAGAAAGAAAATGTACCACCACACAACCTTGAACTCATGTTTCTAAATATATTTCCACAAATAGTGCTGGTTGGAAGAAAAAATATAATCAATTATGTATTAAGAAAGGTGATAAAATACATACCACCATGTATAGGGTGTGTAAGGGGAATAATTTAGAATATGGTCCCCCAGAAAGAGCACAACACATCATAAAAAAGACACATCAACCTTATATTTAAGATATCAAGAAATAATGATTTTTGATTCAAAGTTGGCGTTGATAAAAATTTGGGCCTTGTGCATTAAATTGTTGGAAAAATCCATAAAAATTAGAAATCAAAAAGGAGTCCCATATCAAGAGAGAGAAATAAATAGAAGAAGGAGAAACATCCATATTTCCATATGCATATGTATACTAACATTGTTTGGGATTATTGCTAGAATCTATGATGTATGCAATGGAATTAGTCCCAAAACTGGTACATTCTTATCTTAACATGTATCAAATGTTTATAAAAATAGGAGGTAACAAAATTTGGCCATGAAAGAAGAAGAATCCTTGGAATGTAATTAGGAAAAATCTGTAAAAACAATTTCTCCCAAAAAGATTCCAAGAAGGAAAGGTGAGACAGGCTTGGGTTCTAAATCCAAAAATATGAAGGATGGTGCATCCAAAAGAACTACCAAGATGAAATACACTCATAAGAATCAATGTTAAAGATCAAAACATTATGCCTCAATTCCTAAATAAATATTTATTATCTGGAGAAAATAATTGGAAGGAATGTGGAAAATTGAAGATGAAAAAGATAAGGCTATTAAAAAAATAAAAGAGAAGACTTCACATGGAGATAAAAAGTTATATATGTGAGGTGAAACATCAGTGGTCACACTTTTATAAATTTAATTTCATTTATTCTAGTAAAAGAAGAATTTTTTAAGAAGATGAAATTATTACTAAGAGATACTAGTGCTTTGAAATATTGTGAATAATGAAATCTCATGCATAGAGAAATAGAATAAATTATAATATCCAAAAAACCACATTTAGAATTGAGGATCCAATGTTCAATTGTGAACAGTAGAGAAAATATAGAATCTTGGTTGAGAAAACCATCTCAACCTTCATGTTTCCATTGATGAAGTAAGGAGGATCCTCCTTATTCTCATACATATTTATGTATTGTATTTGTTGTTATAATGAAGGTAATTTATAGTGAATAATGTTCTTAAGAGGATAACTCGAGAAACAGTAATGATGTGTTCCCCTTTAGGGGGAGACATATGAGGAAGCTTCTAGAATTATTATTTTATTTGATATAAAAATCAATTCATATGGAAATTTCATGAAGATCACATAATTGGAAAATGTTAGTCATTTATTAATCTCTAATAATCAGTTATATTAAGTAAATATCATCTTAAAATGGGGGAGTAACTAAATCCACTAGTGAAAGAAGAAGAGTGTAAGGTCCCCAAGGTTCTTAATTCTTCCAATTCCACTTGAATGTTTTTGATACATTTGTTTAAGTGAGTGCAATAGTATCATGTTGTTTTTCTTAAAATGATTTCATATCACATTCAATATATTCAATTTGGAATGAAAGTGAAATACCCATGAAGAGTAGTATATGAGTAAGGTATCAATATTAATGGGTAATTGAACACTTTTTTGTGTAAATAAAATCCTCTTGTTCTCAACACCAATAATTGATCATGTATACTTAGTGTGAAATGATAGATGACACATTTCTCAAGTATGTACCGATACCCTCTCTTCAATGAACAATGTATTTCCTTTCAATAAGGGGTAGAGAATGTGATATGATAGTTTGAAAAGTCAAAGGGGGGAGAAATAAATGCATTGGGGAGAGATAATATTCACATATTGACAATGAATCTTTCATTTGATAGAGAAAATTCCACATTTCCAACAAATACAATGGGGGAGATTGTTGGGAACACTTTTGGGTATGATTTTTATTTTTTTCAATGATTTTAAATGATGATAAATATGAAGATGTAGATCCGATGTTAATGGAGATTTGATGAAGTGATTATTCCTGTAGAATTGTTATTGATTTAGAGAATCAGATTCCGTACACGGTAAACTCCCCATGTTGTTTAAATCAGATGATTATTGCAATGGTCTTATGTTTAAATAACCTATGTCAAAGGTGAAACATTTATTACAACAATGAACATGGGTAAAACATCATCCATTTGAGGATTATTGAAGTGTTATTTGGAATTTAAATTCTAAAAAGAATAAAAAGACAAATATTTGTGAAGATTACGGGAGAAAGAGAGTGTAGAAGATCAAGGTGTTGAAAGGATGTATTGATTGGGGTTGGAGTTATATGCATGAAGGGGGCCATGCACTTTTATGGAATTATACAATTTTATTTTAAATAAGTATTTTAATTTTTATTAATTTAAAATAAATGGGCCAGAAAAAAATGCTAGATGACGAGCCTCAACCCTAGTTACATGCGGGGCACAAGGTTAACCACACCCAGGGGATGACAACCTGGCCAGCCCGCAAGCATTAGTGCCATGTGTAGGACCATTGGAGCTCATGGGGGTGAGCCCATGTATAGGATGGGGCGAAGGCTACAAGGATGGTGGGAATAGACAAAACCCACAGAATCTGGTAAGGTGTGGTATTGGGGGGGGGATTGATTTGAGCTGTAGTTTGAGAAAATTGATATTTAAACCATAATTATTCCATGTCTTTGTTGTGATGTGGGTTGGGCTATGTGAAATCCTGGTTTCCCATCTTGTACCCCACATCACTTGACTGTCCAATCAATAATGAATTTTTTTATGATTTTAGATGTGTTCATGGCCATTGATCTCATACGGAATCACACCATTTTGAATGAGTATTTTCAATCTCTCGTGGAATCTGTATTTTCCAGAGTCGTTATCATACTCCCACCAATACAAAACGATGATTCTTCCTCTCATCAGATAAAAGGGAAGATCACCATGTCCTATATCTATCTATCATAGGAGGTTCATTTTGACATCATTAGGTCTATTGGATTGAACCAAGACCATTCATCATATATACCTCTTTCATGAAAGAAAATATATTGAATAAGAAGTGTCGACTGAAGAAACCGAAGTTGAGAGGGAACATGGAAAATTCAATCATGTACATAAACTGAAGATTGCGTGAAATCATGAATTCATTCATGTGGTCAATTTATCCAAAAATAGAATTATGCTAATAAAGGAAATACCCCCTAATTCACGACATTCATTTACATGGGTTTGAAGATCTTAAAAACCAAATATCACAGTTGATTCCATGAAAAGATTTAAGTTTCATATCTTGGGGAGATTTTAACATGGTTCATGCTCTGATAATCACCTTTAAAAGAGGAAAACCGAGCATGTTGAAGGTTTCTATCATCTACTAATCGAGAACTCCCATTATAAAAACAGAGCATCTATGAGATCCAATTTTGAAAAGGACAATAATATATTTCATGCCATCAACTAGTGAAAAAAAATCTTGAGGCATATCATTAAGAGGGGCGGATCGTTTGCCATCTGGATCCCCAAGAAGATATGCACCCACTGTATGATGGAGAACCATGGACATATGACTGGTTTAGAAAAACCCTCATCAAGATTTCTAATAGAGATCCTATAGGTACGAAACTGGGGCAAGCTCACCATATTTGTACATTGTGAAGACACAAAACCATGATTCTGACATCTTGAAAAAAGGTGAATGTGCTCCTATTTACATGTTAAGAAACTATTCTATTTATAGGTGGGTTTTCTTTTTAGAAGAATAAGAACACTGAGGCATGTGACTTTGTGTGCACACATTCAACAATTGAATGCATAAGCATATTTTAAAGACACCTAAGTGTGCATGAACTAAGTGAACTATTGACTTCACCTATTCATGTTTTCATTAAAAATGGAATTTTTTATTCTTGTGCATTGCTACATCAAAGTGATTAATGTTCATTGAAATATAAGAGAATAAGTGGAAAATGTATTTAGTTTATTTAGCATCACATGAATTCACTCTAGATTGAACGTTAATACATAAATAAGGAGGAGTACCTTCGAATAGTTCATACATTCTCACATTCATATGTTAAAATAAGAAGAAAATTGAAGAATATATATAATATTAACTGTTAATATTGTGTGTTTTGAAAAATAAATAAATAGAGTTCCCAAATAATGTTTGAAAATTTTTCTAGGGAGTCTGATTCTGATGATTCCTAGAGGAGTTTATCCCCATCGATTGAATAAACATATAGGTGATTGTGATTATAGTAAAATAGAAGAATAAGTTTTCGTGTAGCCGAATTTTCAAAAAAGATTAAGAGAGAAGAAGAATTGAGTTTCTTGACTAATTCTTTTCAAGTTACCAAGTGAAGAGTACTAAATAAGATCAAACTAGAACCTAACTTACTTAAGATGAAGAAGACTGTCTTTAAAGGAACTATAAAGAACCTCTAAGAATCTACAAGTTTGACATGGTCATCTCATCTTCAGGGAAGTATAATTGTTTCATTCCCACCTCTAATGTGTAGGGACTCACATTTGATTAAATATTGTTTTCCAATCCAACCAACAATTACCTATTACTAAATTAGAGTAGAGAATTCATGTAATGGTCATACCTATACATGGAATGGATGTAGCATAACATATTGAGTGGTAAACCTCGTAAAAATATCATGTGTCATTTTTATTGCTTTAATATTATTTCATGTGATAGGGAATATAAAATAAGATAATAAAGATCAAAATATGTCAAGAGGAATATGGATAAGAAGATATAATTGGTTTAATAGGTTTCAAACATTAATTAATTCCCCAAACAATGCTAGGTATATCCCAAACTATCCATTTCAAATTGAAATATAAATGACGACACATGTTTTGTTATTAAGTTGATTCCATGTTAATTCAGTGCACAACAGATGTTACCAATATGGAAGAGTTGGAAAATAATTTTAGAGAGTATCATTATTAGAGGTGGAAGGGGGGATAATCATTTGATAGTTTTGGATACAATTTTCTATAAATTACTGATATCTTCAAACCAAAGAAAGAATTAAATGATTTTGGGAAGTGTATTTTTTACAATCAAAATCACAAATGAGAATATATCTTCTTACAATCATTCTTTCATTTCCATTTAAATAAAAATTTAGTTTGGGTATATAATATTGAAATATAAATACTTCTTGGAAAAACTTGTTGTTCAAAAAATGAATATTTCACGGAATTTATTTTTTCTATTCATTGTCAATTCATTTAAAAGGTGGGTCATTGGTTCCATTTAAGTTCAAAAAAATCATTGAGAATGACTAGATCTTTAAAATAACATTGGAAGAATATATCATCATAATATAGAAAACAATTGGGGTCTATCTCTAAAATCATTTCTCTTATGATTCAATAATTTTGGAGTTTTTTTACTCCAATCTACTACTTATTAAGAAAAATAATTGGAAAAATTATCATTGTTGTATGATCCAAATCAATAATTTTAACTAGTGTTGAGTTATATTTACTTTTTCATCCAATTTATGTTTCCCTATGCTTTATATTTTATTTTCTTAGTCTTACAAATTTCTACCCATATCATCAAGTTGATTATCCATACATTCATTCTATTTCCTTATTCATATTTTAGATATCTATATTTTCTTCGTTTTTTATTTTTCTCTCATGGCCTAAAATATCATTTATAACCATCCATCTAGGTTTAAAACCCTATTAATCACTTTTCTAGTGTATGTATGAATAATTAATGAAAGAACATAGTCCTTTTATAATGATTCATTAGTTTTCATCTTGGGATGTCTTGCTATACCTGCGATTAGATTGTTGGGAAATAAGGTATAGGTTGTGAGAATGTTCCTATCTATCCCTCATCATGATTAGCATCAAGTTACCATGGAAGTTTGGGAAATAATATTTTTGATAAATATTGTGATTAAATTACAGTTTATTTTTTCCATGTCACTCTACGATTCATGTTTTGTTTCGTTATCTCATGATGAAATTGATTTCAGGTCTAATGGTCTTTTGTCTCTTTGTACAGTGTTATGCATCACTTTCACCCAAAAATACTTGTAATGAATCCTGTAGAGGTTTATATTCATGAACCTTGATTTGGTATCCTTGTATTTAACTACAATCCCATCAAATTAATTGTGAACACGGTATGTGATCTAGACTAAGGGGAAACACCTTCCCCTACTCAAGCTAAAGAGGAGGAACCTATAAGGGAGGAGGATATGAATCAAGCCGATGATTTTATTCATCAAAAAGCATAATATTTATAGTTTACAATGATCCTTATAAGTTAGAATATTAATTTTTTAGATAACTATAAACTCTTTGAATTTTGGGAGACCCCATATTCTATCTTGGTGAGGTGTGCAATCTGAAAACATTAACGCCCGATAAAAAGTTCATGAGATTAATAAATTTTAGTAAAGAAGTATGGGGTATTTGAGTGGAAATACTTCAAGTAATCATTAATAAATTAATTAAAACATTATTATATGATCATGGTGAAATACATGTAGATACACAACCTTGAAAAGGTGAATAAAAAGGTGATTGAATACACGAATTGATTCTCCAATATCACTCTATTTTCACATGTTATTGTTTTAAATAACAATATAAAGGCTCAAAGGATTCATATGGACCTTTGAAAATTTATCTGAAAAGAATTTATCATGATAATTATTTCTGAATATTTCAAGGTTGTGGATAGGGCGTTAATGTTGGAGAATGACATGGTATGCAAGTTTGGGATGACCAGAGTTTTCCTACCTCTAGTGGTATCTTAAGTGGTTTTTATAAGGGGAAGTGGAATAAAAGATACATTTATAGAGAAATCATTGGTTAGGAATCATGGATTTCTCACTCTACACCATTATATGAAGTTAGTGATATGAATTATAACTATTTTGGAATTATGGGACACCTGAAGCATTATTTCCCTTCAACGGTTAGAATCCACAACTCATGATGACTCTGTGTTCACTTATAGTGGTTATATTAGGATTCATCATATCCATTATGTATTATAGGATCATAAACACTTATACGTTCTATATTTTACACATATTATTCACCAACAATAGGTTTCTATCCATAATCCACTAGAATGAATAAGTTCCTGGCAGTATAAGAGTCTCTAATTGATGATAATGATTGTCCAATGACCATGAGAGGTATAATTTATATTTCTTCATAGTGAATACTTTATTTGATATTTATTTCTCATACTCTTTAATTTCAACACAATTTTTGGATATTTTAAAGCCTCTAGTGGAACACATGTTGTTTATTACAGAGATGGAGACTCTCATAAAAATTCAGAAGGTGTTAGGTTTCTGATGGACATCATTCACTTTCTTTGTGTTATATGATGAGCTAGTTTGGGATTTCATTATTCAAAACTGGGATAACACTATCTATACTCAACTTCATTTTTATGAATATTTATATTTTGAACATTATCTCCCCTTGACTATTCTATATCCCTCATGATAGACATTAAGTCTTCATTAAACTTCATTGAGACATTTCAAAAAGTTTGTGTTGTTAACTACTCTGAAACCTAAAGAAACACTTGACCTCAACACCTAGACATACTACCCAAACCAGAATAATATTATATAGTTTATTTTGATGATTTGGTCTCAAATTTCAGTTTCTTACTAATTAAAAAATATCATGTCATGTCTTATAGATCTCATTAGCATTAAGATTGCAAAAATAGTTATAAAACTCATGATCTAAAACTAATAGTTATTATTTATTCCCTTAATATTTTCAATCACAATATTTTCAATGATATTTTGATATTTGTATATGAAAAAAAATTTTATGGTTTTATATTTTCTCAAAAATATTTAAAACACTAATAGAGACATTAGGAAAAATATCAATAGTTGTTAATATTTGATATTTTTAACACTAAGAATGGGTAATGTGGCTGCTAGTGATCTTAGATAATAGTTTTCATCCCAGTTAGTGAAATATGTGAATGATTCATTTATCTTATGGGACTCTTTTCATGGATTCACATCAGAAACAAGGAAGAAGAGTATAGTAATGTTCTAGGAAGCATCTAATTCACATCCTCTTTCTTGATATTATCTTCCCAATGGTGTAGTAGGAGAATGAGTTCTTGAATATCAGTAACTTGTTATATGGTTGGGAGACCATCAATGTAGAGTCTATCTCTTAGGAATACATTATTGTCATCTATAATGAGTATGTACTTCCACTACATGTGACAAAAGTTGTGATGGTCGTTTTTCATTTTTTCATATTGGGCGATTAACCATTGAATAAACGAGATATTTTGTGAGATAAATCATTGGTTTTAGTTTCTTGGTATGAATGAAGACAAATACTAGAGGATATCATGATTATACACTATCATATAGATTACAGAGGAGCACAAAAAACGTTTTATATTTCATCATCCTATAACCAGTCCCTCATGAAAATGGAATTAGATATCAATGAATTTCATTATTGGATTTCCTTGGACATGATGGGTAAGAAATCCTTTTGTGTAGTTATTCAATAGTTTACCAAGATTTCCACTTCATATTGATTTTTGAAACCACCATTTCTGATGTACATGAGAAGGTTATATGTACATGAGATCAAAAGGTTTCATGGGACTGAAACAACCATTATCTCAAATAGAGATCCTAGTTTTACCTCTCAATTTTGGAAGGGATTGAATGAGGATATGAGATATCTGTAAAGTTAATCACAATATATCAAACTCAAATTTATGGATAAATATAATAAGTAATTAAAATTAAATAAGATATGATCCATAATTATGTGTTAGAATTTATAGGTTCTTATGATTTCAATTTAGAAATGTATTATTTTTCCTAGAATAATTACTATTATTCATCCATCATGATGACACATTTTAATTATTATATGAATAATAGTATAGCTCAAAATTTTTTTGGTTAGAGGTGGCTGAATATTCCTTGATTGGACCCATCTTGGTTTATGAAACAATGATAAATACCCATATGATTCTAATTTTTTTGGTGATATATAAAATATGATAACAATATTATGTATATCATCATCATAATAAATTTTAGTTTTTAGTTGTTGACCGGTAATTCGTGAATTTATCACCTCATTTTGGTCATCAATGAATTGGAAATCAAGGGATGTTTTCTCCTATACATGTGAGTCTTTTGAGGTTATTGAATAGCTTTTAAATGTGGTATATTTTGTGTGTTTACCACTATAGTTCTCTTTAATCCAAATTAATTTATATGAGAATGAACTCATGATTTAACAACCTGACCCATCTCATGTGTTCGATTGGAATGACCTCTAATTCGAACCAGGTGTGTTGGTGATTGAGAAACCATTTTGAATTTTTGAATCACAAGTATGTTACTACATGGGAAGTCTATATTATTGGATGGAGTTATATGGAAACATGGTTAATATAATCATGAGACATTAGAGTGAGAGTCATAAATTAGGAATCAATGGACTCATCTTTTTAGGGACTATCATTCCTTATCATAGCTTTTGGGGGACATAAATCAATATGCTCCGGATAATTCTCACATCCATTTTTTTATAATTATAATCATATTTTTGTTGTTTTTATACCTTTTACAATTAAAATATATATTTTTATGAAGATATTTTTAGTTTTGGAGTCGTTGGGGTAGGATTCTTAAGAGATGTTGTATGTTTGGACCTTATCTCACAACAGGAAAAGTTAAAGGTGGTCCACCAACTAGTTGATGAGGGACACTAGACAGTCAGTAGACTGATCTAGTCCTAACAAAGATAACAGAAGTCCACCAGCTGGCCGTTGACAAGCTAACATCTAGAATATAGTGAAAATTTGTTTGTTTACATTCATCCCACCACCATCGACTATCCGATGGGATTCAATGGTCAGCATGTGATGCCTATATGGCCAATAAAATTAAGGTGAATATCATAAATATACCTGTAATGTGCAATTTTATTTATTTTTACTCCATTTTTGACCTTGTGTTGACCCATATTAGGAGATCTATTTGGATAGATTTTGGTTTTCCAAAATGAAAACTTAGTGGATTGAAGTTCCCAGCGAATCCATGATACGCATTCGGTGAATCTAACCTTGTTTGTTTCAAAGATCTATCTTTTACTATTATTTCTTATTGTTTATCTTTATTGGGTTTCATGAGACATACATGGATTTGGGTTTCTAATTTAGAATTTTTTTATTGTGATCTCTCTATTTCTTCTTTAAACCTCATATCTATGTGTTCTATGGTTCCATTTTGATGGTTGAAATTCCAAGTGTTTTTAGGTTGGTAGATTCATGAAATGGATTTATTATACAAACGTTTAATGATTTCTAATTACAACTGGTTACTAAAATGGATTGAAATAATTTTTATGGATTTATCATTAAATATTTTCGAAGTGTTTTTAAAAAAAAATCATTTGAATCTTTGTTTTTATAAAAATGTGATGAAATAGATCCCACTTTTATTTTTTTGGTAATATAGTTGTTTTTTATATAATATGAAATAAATTTCAATTTTATTATTATTTATAATTATAATTTATTCCATGGAATTATTTATATGGTATTAAAAGTAGTGTGATTATCTATATTTGAAAATACATTTTATTGATTTTATTTAAAAATATTGAGAGCAATGTGTGGTAATTATTGTTCTAGGGAGCCACTCTTGGGAGTATACTATTTATCCTTAGGACCATTGTTCATAGGTAATGTGTACACTAGGTGGGAAAATATTTTTTTAATATAGGAGAACTTTAAAGAGTCTAATATTACCATCTATGATCATTATTTTATGGTAATGTATTCAATAAGTACCATTTTTTTCACTGAAATAATGAGATCATTCCTTACGCAGAACTAATTTACACAAAAGTAAATTTTCAGGTCGATATTCTCTAGATTATTTATTTGTAATTCTTTAATGAACTGATTATTATGAAAATTAATTGAACACTAGTAATCTATAAATGTCTCATATGTAGATTAAAAATAGTTTATTTCCATGATTATTATGAAATTGAAAAAATGTATCACATGATACATTTTTTATTATTTTAGAATAATAAGTTTATATTATAAAGACATCTGATGAATCACATGGTGGGATCCTACTAGTCTTGTATTTCTTAATAAATTTCATACACATTTTAGTGTATATTAAACTTATTTAATTTGATGTAGTTAAATTCAAGGCACAATAGGGTGGTGGTGGTATTTTTTGTTAGTAGGGTGTGGGAGTGTAGTGTTCCCTTCATGTCATAGGGATATGGGTTGTTTCAGTAATTGTATTCCATGGTTTGGTTTTTTGTTTGAAACCTATTTTGTCATTATTTATGTCTCTATTCTACTTTTGACTTTTATTTGTATATTTTCATTCTCTTTATAAATATTATTTAATTTTATGTTCCTTTCTAGAGAAATTGTTCTCAATGATAGTTCTTCATTATCAGGTACATGTCTCTAGAACATGGGGACTAAGAATATTATTAAAGACATGTTATGGTTGGATAAGGTTCTATTATATTTATTTAGTCAATGTTGGTTCATTACCGAATAGTTGTGGGATAACATAATTTTTTTCAACAGAAAATTATCTCAAAGCGAAAGATAATCCCCACCAAATTAGATTATAAGCTAACGGTGAAACCAATTTTGAGATTTTTCTAGGAAAAACATCACAAATTATTTTTTAATATTATTAAAGGTGGTACCTCCTCATTTCAGTTGATTAATGTGATTATAGTGGATCCTATGGTCTCTAGTGATAAAGGATCATTCCAAGTATAAGATACTCAATTTGAGTAGTTACTGTTATTCATTGTGTTCCCTTTTTAATTTCATTATTCACACTATGTGAGTTATGAAATGAGATATATCACTCTAACATGTAACTATGAATCATTTAGAAATAAATCACAAAAAGGAAAAATATAATAATATTCTCCGATTTACCCTAGCCCAGTGAACCTACACCATGAGTGGGGTAGTCACAATTGGTATAAGTGAAGTCCATGTTTCATTAAATGATATAAAAGTTTAACATTAAATTTAAAGAATATATTTTAACATAGTTAGTTTTTGAGTTTTTATCTCTATTTCAAAAGTGAATATGGGTTTGTGTAACATTGAAAAATATATTCAGTATAGTTGGGGTTGTGATATGAAGTTTATATCTATCATGGAAAATATTAATTTGAAATTGAAAAAAGATTTTCCACAATCAATGGAATAAAATAAAATTTTTGGAAGGATATAATTCTACCCAACATATATTTATTGGTTACATATGGTCTAAAAATTAAGTATAACAGTAGTACGCCTATCTTATGTGGACCATTTATGACTTGGGATGAAAGAATTAATTTGGAGTCTGATTAGAGTGGATGAAAATCCATCATATCCTCAAATAAAAAAAATGTGTTTTTAAAGGTTAGAGTGATCAAAATTGTAAAATGAATTTTCAATATTTTGAAAAATATATATGAAGGAAATCTAAAATAAAAAAAATAATAAATCTTTATTTTATATATTGATGTATAATGATATTAGAATTATTAAATTTAAATCTATTAATGAATTATTTACAAGGGTCAGTGAGGTGGTGATAACCAGTAAGTGATTTATTGAGACTCTTAATGAATAAATGAAAATTGAGATGATAATATTTATCTTAGTTAATACAATTCATATCAATGTATCAAATATAAAGTATCATGGTCATGATAAATTTAATTTGGATGTATTTCAAAAAATCATTGTAGTATATGAGATTATAATGGATTGAACACTAAATTAGGAGAGTTTAGATGTGATTGAATTATCATTTTTAGAATAGTGAAATGATCTCAAATAAAATTTCAGAAATTGATTAAGTTGAATATGTATGTTTAGATTCATATGAAGATTTTAATGTAAATCACGACAAGATCACGTCACTCATCTCAAGTGGTGTTTGAAGAGGAAAATGTAAATTTTATAACATGATATATTTTAGGTGTTTTAGTTGTTGGTTTATAGTGAATTTCACTAAAATTTGACCAATGGTGGGAGAATATGAATTTAAAGAGGAATAATTACCCACTCAAGATGAATCAATGAATAATTCCTAGAAAATTAGAATATATATGTGGTTATCCATCAGAAAAAGAATGAACATTTATTTTCCCAAAAAGATGAGGTAATTATCCATTAAAGAGGGAAGATCATGTGATATAATCAAGGGGTACTGTTCATCATGTGTCTTTTGTGATAGAAAAATATTTATAATAATGTTTATTAACATGTCAAAAAATGGAAATGAACCAATGATAGAGGATGTGGTTTCATAAAATAGTGGTGAATAGTAACATTATTCTAAAATAGTGTCAATTTAGATGAAGGAATCTAGGAGGAGACTATATAAGGATTAAATTTCAGAGTGAATATAATATAATGAATACTGAATCTAAGAAGGCTTAATTGGATTTTTTTGAATAGGTAAGTCATGTAGTTGGGTAAATTATGAATATTGAGGATGTAAATGGCGTACTCAATATGGAGTAGAAGTAATTTTAGTTGGAGAATGTGAATATTCATGTGTAAGAGAAAGAACTTGAGTCTATCAGGGTTTATTTTTTGGTGACATAAAATTAAATAAATTTTTTTGATGTGATTATTATAATTTAATGAATGAAGTTAAAGATTATTCGTACAAATATGTGTGTGTTTTGGTTGGAGAATGAAATTAATATTTTTATGGTCATCATATATCTTAACCAATGATATGTAAAATTCAGGGAATGTTTATAAGAAATTTCAAATCCCAAGAGAATATAAGAAAAGTGAAGAGAAGAAAAAAAGAATACTCTTTAAAATATATTTTCCTCTGGAAAGTCTAAAGATAAATGGAAATAAAATAATTTTTTAAAAATATAAAAATCAAGAGAAATTATTATAATAAAATGGACCATGTTTATATTATCTTCTTGAATAGTTTTATCAACTAGAGGTCAAGAAGTCTTTCAAAATGTTGAATTTCCAAATAGTACTACAATATGATACACTAGAAATTTAAGAAGAAGATTGAACATTTATGGTAACTGTTTTTTATATGAGTGACATGGGAATATGATGAAATAATACTACTTTATAGTGATAAAAGTTTAGCGTATAATGAGTATTGGAAGTCACACATGTTTGAGAGATAAACCCTACAAACAAGGTCAACCATAATGTCATCCCACCAAATAGTGTGTTGTAAAAGAATCATTTTTATGACTTGAATGAAGTGTACAAGATATGTGATGAAAATAAACATAACAATAATTAAATTTATAATTATTTTATTTGTTTTAAATGTTTAATTATAGTGCCCTAGTGGATTTATATTTTATGAAAAGATAATGAAATAAGTAAAGAAGAATATTCTTAATAAGAAGAACAAGAAACATGTTTAGATGATTTTGGAGATTATTTAAACAAAATAAATTCCAAAAATATATATACTCCAGAATAATTCTAAAAAATTATTCTAATGGAGAAGATATATTATGAATATTGAAGATGAAATTGACCCATTTTTGGAAAATAATGTAAATGTTATGAAAAATATTATGTAATGAGTATCAAGAAAAACTATTCTTTGGAACATCAATTTTCTAAATTAAAATAGAATATGAGTTAGACATATCTGAAATGGAAGTTGAGGAAAAAATTGGGAAATGAAAGTGGTTATCAGAATAAGGTAGAGTTCAATATCAATCCATTATTGTTAAATATGAAATATTTTCCTTTTCTCATCAATGTATAATGTATAATTTTATAGTCTATATATCCCATATTCCATATATTTATATTTTATAAATTGGAGGAGGAAAACATAAATATATTTATGTCTCTTTAATTATATATTTAGTAAGGGGGATGACATCAATATATAGAGAAAATCAAATAATGTATGTATCAGCTAATAAGGTATAGATTTTTCTTTAAGGGGGATGTATTTAGAGATTTTTTTTTAAAATTGGTATGTTGTGAAGTCAATAGGGTTTTTAACCATTATAACATGTATGATGAGTATGTATATTGGAATATTTTTACATAGGTTCAAAGGGATATATTCTTCTTAATTGGAAGAATTATTTTTGTTCAATAATATATATTGATGTTTTGTAGATCGATGTGAAAATTTAGATATAAGTCACTATAATGGATACCAATGTATTATTATTTTATATTATTGATATCTAAACCAAGTTCTATCAAGTATGATTATATTCATTTAATGATAATGTGGTGCTATTAATGAAAGGGAGAGAGAAAAAGATGCAAAGTGGCTCCTCGGGCGACCCAGTGAGCGATCATCGGGAAAACCCAAATACCCACAAAATCTATGATAACTAGTTCTCTCCTCATTATATCTAGATAGTTATGGTGTCCTTAGATCCTAAATGGGAATGTTATTTTGAAAGAATCATTCAAGAAATGTTGTGGAAAAAAATATTTGTTAGGATATCCGAAATCATGGAGCACATGACAAATATAAATGATTTTCTTTCATTAAATCTCTTAAAGGTTCGAATTTGCATAATATATCATCAATTAGTACTCCATTCTACAAAAAGAACAATGATGGGGGTTTCTTAGTCAGTGATGATCTGAAATCCTTATAATAGAAAGCCCAAATTTTTATGTTTTGGATTATGGGGAACATTTCTTATTTTAAAGGGGATAATCCCTGGCCATCTCTTGATCTAAAACCTAAGATTGCACATTGTTGGGGAATTTAAAACTTGAAAATCTTTCTAATAAGTAGGGATAATTTTCAAGTACTATTGAACTCTCTTGATGCCTTAGATTAGGTATAGAAGTTAGAGATCATTCAACATAATCCAAAATTTCATTTCATATCTGAATGGGATTATACTTTTAATTGTACACTCATATGAACAATATCGCACAAATTTGGGTTCATTGTCATTGAATTAATGGGTAAATTTGTCACCCAATGATCTTAAATTACATATCCTATTGTATTGGAGTCCCTCTTAAGATAGATCTGCAAAATTAAATGGTGAAATATGTCTCTATGAAAGATTTATGGTCGAGGTGAATTGGAATCAAAACTACCACATGTTATTAGCATCAATGAGAAAGAATATTGAGAAGAAGATATGACTGAATATGAACACAAGCCGTTATTTTTCAAATTATGCATGATTATTGGTCATCGTATCTTGAACTATCGAGTGGTGAAAAAAAAGTCACTAAACATAATGAAAAAGAATGGATAGAAGTCATGGGGCACAAAAAATACAATGGTTTTATATTAGATAAAATAGAACCTTCAAAAAAGAAAAATGAAGTATGTGTAAAAAATCCAATAACTCGAATCCCATAAGGGATGAATTTCGAAAATCCTAGGATGAATTGCTTAAAGAATAGGACAATGAAACTAAAGAAAAATTCATTGTTATAGAAATTGAAAAACTTATCATGGATATACTAAAGATGATTCAACATGAATTACATATAGGGGAACCTGGGAACTGTAATGATTCATATAGTAGAGCTACACAAATTGATAGTATTGTAGGTCTTTAATCTCATTATGATGTTTTAGTTGGTAGTCCAACCACTACTTCTGATGGAGATAAACCAATACAACCGCCATCCTGAAATAGATTTATCTCTGATCAGCTTATATGAAATGATACCAATGAAAAGTATGGGGATAAAACATCACCAATTAATGTAGTGATAATCCATGCTACGAAGACTATTCATAACTCACCCATTGAAGATGATATTTCTACTTAACCTAGAACAGATTCAATAGAGATCCAAGGACACAATAACTTGCCTTACAATAGTATCTTCATGCCATCACATACTTATTCATGGAAGAAAACGCACGATCCAATTGAAGATTCTATAATCGTCAAAATAGGCACAATGGATTGGAAAAGGGACTCAAACCAGATAGACTATACTTCTGGATAGATAATTTTTGAATAGAACGTCCCTCTTGAAGACATTCAAAGGCCTCCTTAAACATAAAAAACTCATATTGTAGTTGGTAGTGGAAACATAAAAGGAAAAAATATAATAATACTGATTATATAACTAATGATAAAAGAAAACACAATGTTGTAGGAGATGAATTCAATCATAAATTTAATGGGGAAGAATCAAACAATCATGTAGTGGAAAAATCAGGTAAACAAGATAACATTATTTCACTTAACATTCCCATGAAATAGGATAAGGACGCACCCAAGAACAAGGATAATATTATTTTACCTCCCAGGAAATTCAGAAGGAACAGAAACTCTTGATTTAATATGAAATAGGGGCCCTACCCCGAACATAGGTTAAAATGAATATTATTTATTAGAACTATCATGGTATTGGTAACTATTACACCATTTCAAATTAAAAAATACATTTATTCATGCATAATTTTTTCCTATATATGAGCCTTAAATTAACTATTCTTACTATTTTAATGGTTTAGATAAATTTAACTACTCTTTTTTGGGGATATAGATAACAATAGTTTTGTGGATTCTCTTGGGATCATTTCCCACTCTTCATTACACATTGTGCATGTTTTTAATATTGACACCCAAGCTCTCACTTATGATCTAATTTTTCAAAACATACATATCTTTTGAACCATTATTTATGAAAACAATAGATACTAATATATCTGTTCTCTATGAAAAATAAATCTTTTTTAAATTACTATATACAAGATCCTTGGATCATTCTAGGGACTTGAAGGTTAATCTTGGAACTAGTGAAAAATGGGTCCTTCTAACTTGACCATTTCATATAAGGAATTTAAATCTCATGTTGAAGAAAATAATCTCTTTGAGATAAATCATCTAGGATCCAAAAATACTCAATGTCATAGACATCATAACATGGTTTACATTATTATAAAGGCCTTTTCTAATGATCCTAAATCTGAAATTTATCTTTTCACTATGATAATCTCTTTTCTCACCTTAAAATACAATCTAAGAAATCATACCATAAAAATTAATTTTCTCAAAGACGGTGATATAAACTCTAAATTCTATAATTTTCTGCAAAGAACTAGGAAAGCTTGTAGACCCATTACCTTACTAAATAATGGGGATATCTTCATTGATAATGGGTAAGGATTGGTTAATCATTTTTTCTCGAATTCTTGAAATATCTTTAATGGTCCTGATCTTAAAAAAATACATAATGATGGGCATAATTCCATGTATAGTGGGATATAGTTAAAATAATCTCCTCACTATAATTCCAAATAATCACTAGATAAACGAAGCAGTCTTGAGCTTAAAAAAATTTCCCATGATCCTGAAGGTTTCACTAATTCTTTTTTTTTCAACAATATTGGGATACTTTCCAATATGATATTTGTAAACTGATTAAATTCTTTTTCCTAATGGGTAGATTTTTTCGGGGATTAATCCCATATTCTTCTCTTGTATTCTTTGAGTTTATAATGCATTGTAAATTTATATCTTTAAACAAATTGTAATCATTAACAATATTTATAAAATCATCACTAAATTTATATCTAATAGAAATGATCCTATTACTATAGAAATCATCTCTTGGATCAAATGGGGCATCCTTAATGGAAGAAACATCAAAGACTGCATCTGTGTTTCCTTGGAAATTACAAACTTGTTAAAAAAGTCTATTAGAAGAGGAAACATTGCCATATATCGTGACATTAAGAATGATTTTGACTCCATGGATAGGAATTTTATTTCCAATATCCTCAAGAAGTTTGGATTTAGTGAATTTTTTGTTAACATAATGAAAAATATTTTTGGTTCTCCTCACATAACTGTTTTGGATCATGGTGTTCCAAAGGGAAATTTCAATTTCTAAAATGGTGTTAGGTAAGGGACCCTCCCTCTACAATCCTTTTTGTTATTGCTGATGACTACCTTAGAAAATTGATAATAAATTTGGTTACCCATGGAAAAATTAATCCTATCATTGCCTCTAGAAACATGATTTTTCTCTTTCACCTCATGTAATTAGATGATATAATTTTAATTCATCAAGAGGACAAAAGGAAGATCCAAATTCTCAAAGGTTCTCTATATCACTATGAATATGTGTATGGGAAATCCATAAACTGGACCAAATATTCCATCTTCTTTAGAAACATGCTTCATATAAGTTGAAAGAATAGTTTCATAAATAACATTAGTATAAAAGACGGATCACTTCCCTTTATGTACCATGGATTTAATATCTTCTATAGAATGCCCAAAATAACCTACTTCTCCAATATTTTCGATCAAATTAATAAGCAACTATCTACTTGAAATGAAAAATCCCTATTGACGGTAAGCCAATGTTGTCTGGTCAAATATTGCACTATTTCTAAAATGGTTTACTCTATGATGGTTTATAAATAAAATACTGATGTAATAAAAATCCTTTAAAGTATAATAATTATTTATGGGGGGTAAAAGAAATATTGAGGAAAAAAATTTCATTATTCCTTCGAATAACTGTAGTAGACTCCTTGATAATTGTGGCCTAGGTTTTAAAAACATTTGCCTCTTTAATGATTTCTGGCATGATAAACATATGTGGAACCGTAAAAACAATAATTCTACACCCATGAACATCCTTAGAGGTAGATTTTTAACATGAAAAGAAAGGGTAAGATGTTGCACAATGAATATTCTATCTGGCCTTCCATCAAGAACACCTTTTTCTAAAATGATGTCTTAATCTAGGTGTATTATTAATAAAGAATATTCTTTGATGTTTTGGTTGGATAACAGGAATGGTTGATCCATTTTCTATATGACTAATTCCATGAACGTATATACTGATATTAATATATCCATTAATGTCTTCTTTCACATTTCAGATATGTATTTTCTTAGTAAGATCAAGACTATTATTACCAACTACCCTTTTTTCAGAACTGATGATTTTTTTTGGACTGGGAACCGACTAATAATGGTGTTCTAAAATCTAAACTTCACTACAATCATAATTTTCATAATTCAATATAATATTTTATTGTTTAAAAATATTTAACCAGAAATATGTTAAACCCTCCATATTCACTTTGTTCTAGAGAATAACCTACAGTAGAGTACCAACTAATTGATGTCATCAACTATTTGGTATTTAACATTGTTATTAATGTTGTACGGCTAATCCACAGAGAAAGGATTATGAACACCTTTTATTACCTTATGTTACAACTTCTACTTTATAGGAATACATATTTATCATTTTTGATCATAGGTAGACACGTTTGGACTCCATTCAGATGCATCTTCCTATATGAATATCTATGGATGTGTCTCCTAAAATCGAACAACTTTTTATCTCTACTGTTACCAAACTGATTCACGTCATCTAGTATAAGAAAAATTATATCATTCACAACAATAATACATTAAATAATCATGCATATCTTGTGAGGATATTCATTTATATCAGGGATGGTGAAATGATGCATAAATGTTAATTCCACAACTCTATAAAGGATTATATAGTTCTTCATCAAATAAGAATCTAAATAATATTAATCTAGATGAATTGTATGTTGGAAATATTATGGGAACCCCATCTCCATGGTTGGATAAAAATAAATGTGATGGTGCCTCAAAAGAAAACACAGTCTCCTCTAGCTATGGATTAGTGTGAGGAAATAAAAATTGGTATATTTTAGTATTCATTAATGGTTAGTGTGGTCTTGTCTCCTCCTTAAAAGATGACAATTTCAGCTTTATTATTGACTTATCTCTCATCTAGAAAAAATGTTGGATAACATATGGATCGAAAGAATGTCTACTACCAACATAGAATCCATTAGACATGGGGTGGATAACCTGGCATGGTACCTCGTATCTAGATTGATGGAATGCCTCCAAAAACTAATGTAGATCAATAATATAGGCAACCATGCTTTCCATGAAGCGAATATGGTTGTATATGTTATCGAAAATGAAGGATTTACAAGTGATATGGTGTGGATGGATGACCTCCTAGAAGATATCCTCCATCTTCACGAAAGAGATTGTAATAAATTTCACTCTTTAATACATTTTTAATCTTGTTTTTAAATCATGTGTTTTCTTGTGATTTCAATACATAAATTATCATTAAAATCGTGTATTACATGGTGTTTTATTTCATGTGATGTTAATTAAATGGTTCTGTAGTTTATAATGGTGTTTGGATGAAGTGTGGATGTGTTTTTTGTAGTTTTGAAGACTTTTTGAGTTGATCCTAATTGGGTATAAAATTTTGAGGACTTGTTTAAAACATAATGGCCATCCTTAAAAAACACCATAAAATTGAGAAAGGGAAAATATCATCCCTATATATGTAAGGTAAATTTTCATGAATAAGAAAGGGTTATTTTTCAACTATATAAATTCTACCTAAGAGATAATTGAAATATGTTCACATTATTATGATGACACATAAAGGTAGTCAAATAATTTCCTATTGTAACCCCCTATGATTTTAGAATAAATATTCTTTTCAATAATACTCTTTTCCATAACTTTTTTAATATGAAACAAAAATCTAAAATCATAAAAAGCATAATAGATGTAAATTAGTATGAATGATATAATAAGAATAAAACATCTCGTAAATAAAATTTCAGTGATGAATTAATTTTTTTTTACATTTATAAGATAATAAAAAAATATGATTTCTGTCTAAAAATGATTTCTTTAAAGAGAAAAGTTTTAAGCGTTGTGTACATGGTCATAATAAATTATAGTAAAAAATTTTGAAATATGATTATGATATTATTTATTGTATAAAATAATATAATTTGATTAAATTTATTTATAATTGATTTGAAATAATATTAATAAAAATTAATGTTTCATTGTTTCTTCATCTATAAAATCGTGGCTTCATTATTTTTTGTATTAAAATGTTGAAGACATATTAATTAATTTTTTAATTTTAATATAATAAAATGAAGTTAACATTTAATTTATCATGTCCACATAAATTTGATGTAAATTTTTCTCTTTGAGAAATAATTGTTTTTTGGGTGAATAGTGAAAATACTTATTTTACAATTTTTATCTCATTTTTGACAATATCATTATATAAGAATGAATTGAAAAGTTGTGAATTTTGTTATAGAACAAATTAATAATTAATAATAAATAAAATTCATTTAAAAATTCAATATCGAAAATATAAATCAATATCAGGAATTTTTTGAAATCTAAGTAATTTTTTTATTCCAAGAGAATTATTTTTGTGTTATTAAATTTAATCAGGAATTGATATTTTTCTTTTAGGATTTTGTTTATTTATAATGTAAAAAAGTATAATTTAATTAAACATATTCTGATTAATTCCTTGGTAATTTATTATTTATTTTGGTGTAGAATAAAATTTATTCTTTAAAGGATCATTTTTTCTAAAAATTGTATTTTATTTCATTTTGTGAACTTATACTAAAATAATTCTTTTTTACACTTCTAGATATAAAAAATTATAAAATTTGTTTCATATTATTGTATTTTGATATCCAAATTATATAATAATTACAATTTCATTTTTAATGCATACTGAATATTTACAAAGGTAAAAAATTTATTACGATGGTAATTCTTAGAAGGGTTAATAGGTGGGGTGGGGTTGCATTTAAACTAAGAGTTAAGGATTAAAATATGATGTAAATATTTATAAATAGGAATAGATGATTTTATTTTCACAATTTTATATCCAATATTGTAAAATATCCTAAAATCTAAAAACATTCCCTCTGAATGAAATTAATTATATTTAATCATTATTAATATTTACAATAGTTTTATTTCCATCACATATAAATGGAAACCTATCTCCTAACTCCCCCAAAAATTTGAGAAACCAAGATCATCATCTTCCTACCAAAATTACATCACTTATTTGAACCGTATATTTTATATATCCTGGTCTCACCAAAATACCAACCATATAAGGATTAAGGTTCATTCTAAGGGAAGATATATGAGGAGGACGTTTATGTCTTAACTGAATTCTTTGAAATTTATTTCTTTTTAAACGTCTTTCAAAAAATTTATAACCATACTAATATAATGAAATGATTGTAAATCCCGGAACCCACACTTCAATATTTAGTACTAAAACATGATGTTTAATTTTATTTATAAATGTTATTAGTAAAATACATAGTGCATTATATAATTGGGGACCTTTTCAGGTCTAGGTTTTCGAAGATTAGAAAAACTATATATTAAACTAATTTTTACAAAAAAATAATTACAAAATAACGAATTAGATTCATCTACCTTAACTCCTTAAATATCCATCTATCATATATGTAATCCTATGGAAAATATTTCTAAGACATGGGATGAGAACAAAAAAAAGTAACCAAAATAAAAAATAATTAAGAAATCCTTAATCCAAATATAGTTACAATACTTTTTCCTTTGAACATAATCATAATAAAATTAATTATAAAAAATAGCGATTCCAATAAAATTATTGAAATTATTAATAAAACATATTGTTAACATAGGCAATTTCATACTTAATATTATAACTATCATATCTACTATATGATTTGTTACCCTCACAGCAGCCTTACAATGTAACCCTCACGAAAAAATTAAGATGTAACACTCAAATATACCATATCATTTAACCATCATAGTTACACATGGAGTAACCATTTGAACTAACTTCGACATAAACATTCCCAATGCATTTGAGGGAGATGTACGCCCCACCTTTCATCATCAATAATTGTGAAGAACTATAACATAATCATAAAATTTGAATACTTACATAAAAACATTTATTTTGAATTTTATAAAACTTGAAATTTATAAAAGAGGTTTTTAAGAAAAATCACATTCAAATATCATATATTTGAAGTGAAAATTGATGAAAATAATGAAATATGTGTGTACACAATAAATATACATAAGAAAATCTAAAAATTCATTACAAAAATAAATTTAGTTCCACATAATCAATAAAGTATAAGGTTAACTCAAAGAAAGGAAATTGGATAAATAATTACCTTAATAATATCTCAAAATCAAAGTGAAAATTAATATAAAAAAAGGAATATATGTTTACACTATAAATTATCCGAAGAAATATAATATAATAATAATTAATTAAAAAATTAATCTTGGTACCACATAAATAATGAATGATAAGGTCAAACCAAAGAATAGATACTGGGTTAAGAATTCCCTAAAAAATATCATATAATTGAAGTTATAATTAATGGAACAAAATTAAAATCTGAATAAAATGTAAATACAAATAATAAAACATAATATAAAGAAATTAATTTCAAAAATAATCTTGGTCCCCCATAATAAATGAAGTATAATGTTAACCCAAATAATATAAATTTGGTAAAAAATTTCATGAAAAACATTATACAATTGAATTGAGAACTAATAAAAAGAAATGAATATTTGTGTATATTATAATACCACATAATACAGTATAATTAAAAAAAATTACACAAATAATTACAGAAATAATATTTGTAATAAATAATTTATGAAGTAGAAGGTTGAACTAAACAATGGAAATTGGGTTATGAATCCTCTTACATATGGTTCTTCTAACTTAAAATGTGTTTAAAGCTCTTGTATAATGGATAAAAATGATATTAATATTTTATAGGAACATATTTATTTTTTCAAATCCATATATGGTCATTTTATAACAACATTCCACACATTTATTAACAATATTCTGATATATCCATTGTTACAAGTGTCTTTTTATATGGTTTCCATGGTCTGATCGTAATGGATTTTCTTTTCAAATGGAATAGAAACTTAATAAGTATAATAAAATTGTATTTATATGTTTCTATAATATTCAATGATAACCTAAATCATATTTTTAGATATGATGATGAATCATTAGATAAAAAAATAATGATATTTGTTTAGATAGTTTTGGATGTTCTTCAAAAATCACAAACTAGTTTCATTATATAATTTTATATTAAGTATATATGTTAATTATAGATTATATAAAAGGTTATATAATAATCTATACAGTATGTTTCAACTCCTAAAAGGGTTTTATGACCAGCCGTGAAGGAGTTAATTGAAATTGAAAGCACATCGTCCTTAATGTTGGTAAATCAACACCACATAGAGGATGTTTTTTATTTCTTGAATATGAGGGAGAAGAAAAGATTTATGATGATTATTTTTTTTCACAAATATGATTGAATTTCATTATATATATTATACTATAGTTTTCATGCTTCTAGGATTAGAGAAGGTGAACAATGATTTAGAAAGGAAAAATAAATGAAAAGTAAATAAAAGAAAATGAAAGAGGGTTCTTACCTCTTTAATTCTCCTCCTTGAGAACCTCCTTAACGCCATTTTAGGCCTTTTTTCGAGACCATAATTCCATGGACTTGGGAAATAGGCTTGGGGAGAGTATTGGGTAGAATTTCATAAATTCTCAAATCTTTAGAGGTGTGAGGGGAAGAGGGGTGAGGGGTTGTATTTATTGTTGTGGAGAGGAGGGGTTTTCAATTATTTTAATAATTATTTTATTATTTTTCTCATGATAATAAATATAGTTTCTTATTGTGACTAGATATAATAATTAGTGCATGTGATTTTAGAAAAAGGTTTTTCACTGCATATGAAAATATTTTATGACTCAATAATTCATGTATTCATCTTATTTCATAAATTATCATACCTCACTATCCATAAAAAATCATGTATTTTAGAAAAATCAAAATATTCAAACAAATTGTTTTTGACAATTATAATTAAAAAATGAGCTCTATTTTTGGAAAATTCTTTTTTGATATGATAAAATAAAATTTTAATTAAAATCATAAATTATTTTAAAAATACCAACTGTAAAACAATATTTAATTTTAATATAATTTGAAAAATAAATTAAGTGCTCTTGAAATTGTATTATAATCACATGAAAATAATATATAAATTTATGAATACTTTTTATGAATGTAATTTTTTTATAATTAAATATTTAATACTTATAAACAAACCAAAACATAATTAATAATGTTAAATATATTTATTTATGTATACTATGATATAATTATATCACAGTGTAACTTATAAGATGGAAAAATATTATTTTCACTTTCATTGGTTATGTAAATATTCATTTTGATGGTTTAGTATTCATAAGGGTCATATTACAATTTGTATGGGTAATGTTACTATTAACTAAAAATTAAGTTGATCAATTGAGACACTAAATATATTACCGATCACAACTATGTGTGGTTGTTTTTCAAAACTAATTTCACAGAAGTATAAAAATTTTGTTTAACGACTATGCTATAAATGTCACATTATTGTATTTAGTTGTACATTAAACATGATGGGGAATTTTTCACCTTGGTAAAATATATGGATGTTTCATTCTCCCCCTTAAATGAATTTCTCCCTCATAATTCGTTCATTTTACATTCAATTTAAAATTTACATAGTGATAATTAAGAAAAAATATTTTATTTTGTGTACATAATTAACTAGATGATAAAAAGGCAATATAATCACTAAAATTTTTCATAAAAATGACAACGTCTAATATCCTACTTTTTGTAGGCCTGTTCTCCAATACCAACAGTATATCCTTGAACCCACACTTCTGTATTCATTATTACAACATGATGTGAGGTATTTCTATAAAATATAACCTTAAAATACATTGTAAATTATAAAATCGAGGTTCTTTTATGGCCTAGGTTTTGGATTATTAGAGAAACCATTCATTAAATCAATGTTTACAAAAATAATTACAAAATAACTTTTTGGATTGATCTACATTAGCACCTTTACTGTCCATTGAAGGTCTAAGGAATCCTATGAATTCCATTTTCAAAACATGGGATGAGAACAAAATATCATTAGGCGAAATAAAAATATATGCAAAAATCATTATTCTACAAAAACTTATAAAACATTTTCCCTTGAACATAAATATAAAAACATTACCTATGAAAACAAGGGATTATAATAAAACCATCGTAATTAAAAATCAAAAATAATTGGAAACTTGGTACATTACTTATATTATATTGTAATCATCCTGGCTACCATATGATTTTTAACCCTCATAACTACCTTATAATATAACCCTCACAACTAACTTACAATGTAACCAACACATCAAACATATAATGTAATCATCATAATTACACTTGAAGTAACCATACAAGAGACCACCAACTTAAACATACTCCATTCATTTGAGGTAGATACATGACTCACCCATCGTAAAAAACAATGCCTATGAACTAGGACACAATTAAAAAACAAGAATACTTGCATAAAATCATTTATTTTAAATTTGGTAAAATTAGAAATTTTAAAAGTGGTTTTTAAAGAAAATACCGTTAAAAATATCATATAATTGAAGAGATATTTGATAAAAATAATGTAATATTAATAAACTCTATAAATCCAGATTATAAAATATAAAAATACAATTAAAAAAACACACATAATATTATGTAATCAATAAAGTTGATTCTTAACCCAAATAATGGAAATTTGGTTAATAATAATCTTAAAAATATCATTTAATTGATGTGATAATTAATTAAACTAATAGAATATTTGTATAAACTATAAATACACAAAAAAAAACCATAATTCATTACACAAATAAACTTGGAACCACATATTTAATGAAGTATAATGTTAGCCTAAAGAATGTAAATTGGGTTAATAATTTCCTTAAAAATTTCATATAATTGAATTTAGAATTGATATAATGAAAATACTATATTTATACAAAATAAATCCGCATAATAAAACATAATATCAAAAAAATTCATTACACAAATAATCTTGGTAGTACATAATTAATGAACAAGAAGGCCGGTTCAATGAATGGAAATTGAGTTATGAATTCCCTTGCAAATGTCTTATAATAAAATTGAGAATTAATCGAACAAAATGAATATGTGTATACACTATAAATATACTTAATAAAAAATAATATGAAAAAATTAATTTGAAAAAAAACTTGGTACCACATAATTTGTGTATTAGAAGATTAACCCAATGAATGGAAACTGGGTTAAGAATTACGTTGCATCGGGTTCATATAAGGTCAAATGTGTCTAAACCTCCTTTATAATGGTTGAAATAGTGTTATTAATACTTTGGAGATACATATTACTTTTTATAAAACCTCATATGATAATTTTATAATATCATTCAACCCATTTATTAATAATATATTGTTATTTCAATTGTTTCAGGTGCATTCTTTACAAGGTTTCCATGGACGGATCATAATGGATTTTCTTTTCGAATGAAAGAGAAGATACATAAGTGGAATGAAATGATATTAATATGATTCTAAAATATTAAATGATACAATAATTTTTTTTTCTGATATGATGATGAATGATTATATAAAACCTTAATGATATTTGTTTAGATCATTTTGGCGGTTCTTCAATAATCACAAAGTAGTTTCATTATACAATTTATTATCACGTATATATTTTAATTTTAGAACATTTAATTTGTTATATCGTAAAAAATAAATTATGTTTCAACCATTAATATTTTTTTATTACCATCTATGATGGTGGAAATGGAAATATAAAAAATATAATCCATGATGTCGGTAAATCGACACATCATGAATAATGTTTTGATTTTTTGAATAAGAGGTAGAGAAGAAGAATTATATTGATGAATTTTTTCATAAAATGATAAATTTACAGTATATATAATTTAATAGGTTTTTCATGCCTTTTGTAAAAGGGGAGGTTAAGAGAGTGTTAGAAATGATATATAATTGAAAAGGAAATGAATGAAAATGAAAGAGGATTCTTACATCTTGATTTCTTTTCTTTGAGAACCTATTTATGGCCTTTGGATTTGGACTTTTTCTGATACCAAACGTACTATGACTAAGGGATGAGTATTTTTAAGAGTATTGAGTATTATTTAGACAATTATCTAGACTTTAGAGGTGTGATTAGAAGATGGGGTGAGGGGTGGTATTTATAGTTGAGGAGAGGATGGTTTTCAGTTCTTTTAATCATTATATTATTATTTTTCTTAGGACTAGATATAGTGATGGTTATTGGGTCTAAATATAGTAATTAGTGCATGTGAGTTGACACCAAGGTTATTTACCTCAACAGAACATCATCCATGACATAATAATTCATGTATATTGCTTATTTTGTAAATTAGCGTACTTCACTATTCAAACAAATTCATGTATTTTATACAAATACCCAAAATTCACCTTAACAATTTTTAAACATGTATAATTAATAATTGAACTCCATTTCTTGATAATAATTTTCATAATTTGATAAATTTTAATTTTAATTAAAATCATAATTTATTCAAAAAATACATGTTTTAAAACTATAACAGATTTTATAACAGTTTGTAAAATTAATTAAGGTCTCAAAAAATTATCTTATAATCATAAGATAATAAAATATTAATTTATGAATAAATTTTATGAAAATTTATTTCATATTAAATTATTAAATTAATCACAAAATTATAATTATATATATATGACTTATAAAAATACCAACACTTATTTAATAATTTGTAATATATTTATTAACATATAATATGATATAATTATATCATATTGTCACTTATAAGATGAATAAAATTTATTTATACATTCATTATTGAGGTTACAATTCATTTTTAGGGTTTAATATTCATTAAAATCATATTACTATTAACAAGGGTAATGTTACTATTCACAAAAAATGAGTTGATCTTATTAGACTCTAAAAATCATACTCATCGTAACCATGAATATTTGTTTTCCAAAAATTAAATTCACAGAATTTGAAAAATTATGTTTATCTAATCAGATATAAAGGTAACATAATAATATATAGTTATTCATTTAAGCATGACGTGGCATTGAATTTCCATTTAAAATATCAAGATGTTACAATGTCTGTCTTTAATATTCATAAATTTTCTTATTTGTTTATAAAAACTACTTTATACCTCCTCTACATCCTTGGTAAAGTGGAAGCATCACTCATGCGTATGTTCTGAATACCACCTCTATGAAGCGATGTATTTGGTATGTGTGAAATTAATTAAATATGTATTTAATGTTTTTTATTTTTCATCATAGTCTCATGTTGTCCGTTATGGAAAATGTATCTCGTGCGTACGTTTGAACTACTACCTCCACGAATGAAACATTTTGTTTTCCATTACCGTATAAAATTTATTCTCATAATTATGGATAAAATAAATAAATAAAATATTTTTTATATGATTAATATTCATATGGTTGGTATTATTATGATAGAATATAATATTCGTACTCTTTTAACTATTATAAACTGTTCTTATTTGACTCAGTTTTACCACATACAGGAAAATTATTATATTTTTTATTACTTGAATGATCATGTAAGGTCATGTGTTGGTAATATTATATAATAATAAGTAATTTTTGATTGCATCATAATTATATGGTGGGATTATTAAAAATAACATTTACCATAAAATTCATTACTTTTATTAATACAATTATCACAAAAAGGGATATTTTTATACATTCCATGTGAACCGCGAATATATATTCCTTAAAGTAATTATGGAACTATATAACTATGTAAAACTAATGTTATAAAGTTTACGTATCATTTTAGAGATGATGAAACCTTGATAAAGGTTCATGAACTGGAACCATAGAATAAAAACATTCTTAAAAATTAATAGTTAACATAAAATTATTTATTTTAAAAAAGAATTACTATTATGTGGGAAATAATAAATTATACAAGAATGATATACCTTAAGATAAATATGAATATAGATTTTTTTACAGATTTATAGTAAGAGTAATTTTATTATCAAGGATGTAATAATGTGTTTAACCCAGCATATGCCTAAGTTAGTGACATTTTTAACATATTTTATGTTAATTGGAATATATCTTTTCTACATTAACAATTTTTCTCAAGATATCTATGCTATGACCTATGATTATTTATGTTTTAGATGAAATTGTACTATTTTGATTTAAAATTTTCCACATCATTTCTTCATTGATGTATTCATTTTTCAAATGTAATAAATTTGTAATGGTTTCACTATCTCAAATTCCTATAATTGGGATATGCTCTATAATCACCACATTATTTATTTTTTGTATTATATATACTACCCTTTAATATAACTTATTATAATATTAAAGATACTTATTTTTATTTACAAATCCATATAAGGATTTATCTTTCATTAGGTTTTAATTCAAATGTTACCAATGTTCGAAGGGTTTATGTTACAATATCTATTTTTTATGAGGATTGTTTATTTTACATGATCTAATCTTGGAAATTGTATGTTATTTATCTCTTAAACCCCATATATTTTATTTTCCTCGTGTTATCACAGGGGGTTTAAGGTAATATTTTCTTATATATCCAATTTTGAACAAAAAATATGAAAGAATATTTTAAATAAAGTCATCCTTTTTTCTATTTTTTTGTATACAATTTTTATCATCTAAATACTTGTTCTTAAAAAATGTTTTATGGAATTTATTATATAATTAAAAATAATATTTTATGTTTTTAAAATATATTTGACATTGTTAATTAATTTATAATGGAATATTCTTTTTAATTTCTAAAAGGTTCATTTTATACTTTCTTTACAAAAGCGTAAAAAGCATTTTTTAAGATTTCAGAGTATGAAATGATTTTATCTAAATTTTTTCATTTTTTTCATTTTTAAAATCCATCTATAATATTCCATGATATAACAATGAAAATTATATTACCATTTTTAGGGATTTTTTTGTTTTTAATGATTCAAAAAGAAAAGAATAGTTATTATTATTCTTCAACACATCTTTCAAATTCTTCTATGAAAACATTTTTCATTTATGTCAACATCCTTCAATTATTTTCATTACTCACATAGGATATAATATTATGATACTCTATAATTCATTTCACCAAATGTAATATGATGATTACATTTTATCTACGATTTATGAAAGTCAATTTTTTCTCATGGGTAAACTAAACTATCATAGAATGATGAGTTCCCTTATGTTTTAGGGAAAATATATGAGTTTATTATTATGTGATGGGTAGGTCGAATATAGGATTCCAATAAATTATGTAATGTTTTATATCTCATGAATTAAAAATTGTATGAAAGAGTTTATTCCAAGACCAAGGGGTGCATATGTGAAATTCCCAAACCCAATAGGGAACAGTAGTGATTATCCCCTGACCAAGAGTATTTATGGTTGATTATAAAAAGATCACTACAAAAAAAACATGGTTTAGCGGTGGTTTTGTGGCGGCGGTTTACAAAACCGCCGCTAAAACTTTTTCGGTGAAGGTTTCGCGGCGGTTTTTAATAAACGGCCGCGAAACCCGAATTATTTTACACAGACGCCGACCCTTTCCCCCTTCCCCTTCGCGATCCCTAACCCTCGCGACTCCGCACCCCCCGCGCTGTCGGCGACTCCCCACCCCCCGCGCTGCCGGCGACTCCTCACCCCCGTGCTCTCCGGCGAAACCCGCACCCCTCGGCGCCCCCTCGACCACCGGCGACCCCCTTGACCACCGAGGATTCCCGCGCCCCCCGCGCCCCCTGCGCCCCCCATGCCCTCCGGCAACCCCGGCACCCCCCACGCCCCCGCGGCCTTCGGCGACCCTTGCACCTGATTTGTGAGGTAATCTAATGACCTTATTTGTTTACATATTAGTGAATCGGGATGGGGAATTGATATCATGATTATATGGTTCCTAGTCGGGGGGAATTGATTTTTATTTATAGTTGTTGAATAATGGGGACTTGTATCTAAACACTAATACCACTAATTGAATGTAATCTTCTCTTTCCTGGGAATTTGCCTCTCTATGTAACTTTAGTGGAATCTTGTATTGTGGATCATGGAGTGCGCTAAGACTGTACACATTCTTGTCCTACTATACTAGTATAATATGGTGCTTGATATGTGGGGGTGTTTCTACCTACACGCCTAGTTGGATGACATTGTGAGATGTCCCTAGAACAATGGCCCCATCACTAATCGACAATTCATAATGATCAGAATTTAGTAAAAAATATAGATATATTTTTGTTTTATCGTAAAAAAAACAAAGATATACCATGGTATTATGGGATTATATATATATATATATACAGACAAATATCGCGATTTAAAATCAATGTACACAATCATATGTGATAAAATTACCAATTTTTTGTGTAACCAATGTCTCAGTATACTAAGTGAAGAAGCATGATGTCCATTTCTGGATGAATGGACATAATAGCTAGAACACAAACAGTTTGATCCCTAGACAAAATGCAACAATCAAGACTAGTTGACCAAATTCTGTTAAATTCTAAATAAAACATCACCAGGTTAATAAATATTAACACCCTCTTTAGGTTCAACCACCTCGGATAACATTATATAACATCCCAACCCATTAGACCCCAAAGCTAGTGGATAATTGGTCCACCGCAACTCAAAAAACACCTATATAGGCATGAGGCTAGAAACATGAACCAAAAATAATAATTACGATTGTAATATTTTTAAAAATAAATCATTATGCACACACCAATCCATATCTATTAAAAATGGTAGAGTTATAATATGTGAAGACACTGACCATTGTAGTAAAATTAAGGTATTTAATAATTTTTAGTTTGAAAAAAATATTATGGTAGTATAATATAAATATTAATGTAAATATATTCATTCCCAACATGAAATGTTTTCTAAAAATAATAGAAACTATATACGAAAAAATAGAATCAATCATGAAGCACAATATCCAAGTGTCATCCACTGTACACAATTAAAGTCACAAAATAATCTCTAAACACCACCAAATCTACCATAGTTTTATCTGACATTTTTATAATACATGAACATTTTTTACAATAACAATGAAAGGATGATTAGTAACATACCCATTATGACATCTAGAAAATTGAATTTGGATAAATAAAAGACATTATATAAGAATTCAGAACTGCATAGAGAAATAATGAAATGGTACCCAATAATAAATATATATGTAATATGATGAATCCCATAATAGAATGACTGGGAATCTGTATCTATCCTACCAACTCAGGATGATGATTATTTTTATATCTTTAAAGATACATCGTTGATGACTAGTACCTCACTATTATATCCAAATAATTCATGAGGATGGATCTTACGTTTCCACTTCCCCACATGCCGGTGGAGAGTAAACATAAAGGAAAGAGGACCCATTATTGAGTGTGATGGTGGTGAATATATAGTACCTACACCATAGTGTGATAGGGAGCACTCTCTCCAAGGATTGGGGACCCATGCCCTAGGGTGATTTGAGTGTACTGCTTCTCTATTTATATAATATGACTTGAAGTACCATTCTATATTGCACCAGGGTGTTGGTCCTATATCCATAAATATTGTATCCCCTTTCACACTAGGGTGTAGGTTCACAATAAACATTATGTAGAAATATATTATGTAATCCCTATAACCCTAGGAAGAGGGCCCTCCATCATTCAGGATGGTTCTCCCCAGGAACATGTTATGTGGATCCACCATACACATTATGCCGAAAAAAGGAGGTAATACACTATTACACAATATATAGATTCCTCAATCCACGGTTGTTATGATCCATAAGATTATAGAAAATTAATGAGGTGTTAGTCCTCCTCAATAATTCCCTGAACAAATTAGCATGATACTGGGCATTGATGATATTTCATTAGAGAAGTTGTGAATCCATTATTTTGGACTAGTATTTGAGATAGATATAACCTTTCTCTCCTTTTCGGTTTTCATTGAAGAACATATCTCTTTATTGTTGGGTTAGTTTTTCGTCAAACTTTAGGCTCAGATGCCTAATATTAACATGTATTCTATTCCTCCTATATCGGGTTTGGATGCGGAAGGTTGGGTATATATGTGCTCAAACCTAATTGAGTTATTCCCACACATGTCATTTATATATAGATAATGTACAAATTAGTTGTGTATTATGTTGGGAAAAGGGATAATTGGGTTAATTTGACCTTACATGGTGGTCGGTGATTATAGATCAATAGTCGATCTCTCTATAATTCATTTGCTTCATATTATTGTCAGGATATGTAATATTTCCCTATTAGGTGTATATTTTTTCCATTTTTTTCACATTACCTATTGTACTATTATTTATTCTCTAAAGTAAATAACATGATAGAATGTAAATATTTAGTTTATTTTCTCTTATTTTTATTATTATGAACGTATTCATATATATGGTTGGGTGCATGCCTACATGTACATTATGAAGAGGCCTACCATTATAATTATTCATTATCGTCACTTATCTTTAAAAAATGGCCTATGGTGGAAAGAATTGGGTTTTGATGGCCTAGTCTTCCACCGTGAGGAGGTCATTACTGCACCGAGTCTCAAAAAACCATAATTGGAAATAAAAACACATGGGTCATCAAAATAATGAAATATCTAAAAAATTATTTCAATTATGAAAAATATACATGCCACCTTATCAACAACTACATGACCTAAATATTTCAAAATACCAACATATATTCCTATGATGTAGACATTGTTTTGGGGAGAGGCAGATAGATAGAGAAGGGAAAGGGGAATAAATTATATGGTTAGGAAGAAGTATATGTAACCAACACATCAAAAGGGTGATGCTAATGTCAAATAGGACATAATTTGATTATAAACTACTTGCATCAACCTTGGATAAATTCCTCTACAACATCATTCATGGTCGTGGTTGGGGTCAAACATGTTGTATTATTTCCATTATGTATGACTACATTTGATGTTACCTTTACATTGTTCTTCATTTATTTTTGGATTTTTTGGTTAGATTTTGGAGATTATTTACATTGGATCATTGTATAAATCATCTGATCTGATAATTATTTTTCCCAAAACTGATATGAGATGTCCCAACATTATTATCTCATGCTGTAACATGTCATTGGGTTAGAGGTACATCACCATTTATAATTTTTAAATAGTTTTAATTAAAATTATATTAAGTTAAGTTAATTTGTTGATTGACTTGGTTCAACTTCATAGGTAATTTTTGTGGGATAAAGGTTGGAGTTCACCACAAACAATACATAAGTGGTTGGTTATTATATAGGTGTGATGAGGTGGGCTGGTGAATTTTAGGAAATTATTCCTTGTTGGTTTTAATTGAAAAAAATTATAATTTTTATAATAAAATTATATAATCAACTATAAATTGTATATAATTATGTATTTGGTGTTGTGCCTTGAGATAGGTACTAAAGATATGATTTCAGATTTAAAAAATCATAGACAAGAGTTATAGGGTTGTTCTTAAAAAGTGAAAAATAGAATTTATGTGAGTAGTCCTTCTGCATTTCCCATGTGTTTATGAATTTGATGTATGTATGTGTTTTACATTCTCACCACTATAGTGATCAAAACCTTTTAAAAAATTTAATTTTTTTATTAAAATAAAATTATTATAAATGAGATTAATAATGTTTCAATATCTAAGACAACCCTTGAATAAAAAACTGGTTCTTTATATGTCGATGGTTGAAGACATTATTATAAATGTCTGACTTGTAATACTCAAACCTAGAGAGGTGACACTTCGATGAATAAAGTGAACATAATGGCCCTCTTTATAGTTGGTTGTGTATGAAACCATTGAGAAACATCATTCCTCTTGGAGGACATCTAAGGTCAAGCCTAAACAATCACATAATGTCTCAGGTTTAAAATTCATTATGATCAGTTTCGATCACACATCAATGGGGTGTTGTTTGCGGCAACATAAATGTGTGATCGATGGTGTTATGATAAGTGTGTAGCCCAATATTCTTATTGCTCCTTAATGAGGTGTTGACGCTGTCTCCTATGGACCAGACTTGTTCTGTTGGTCTGAAGTGGTAAATGTGATCAATGAATCATCTTTATTATATTATGCATACTTTATGATCAATGGTTCATCTTTATTATATTATGTTTCTGTAATCTTACACTATCGTATATTTTTGTGTAGGCACATTGTGATATACATGGATAAAAGCTGGATCACATTACCGAGGAACACACCTCAATATGTTAAGGGTTTGAATGAGTTTTTAGATATTTCAATTTCTAATCGATCTGTTGAAGGGAGAATAATATGTCCATGTCCTAAATGTAAATTTAGAACATGTTTGAACAGAGATGAAGTTTATAAACATTTAATACTGAAGCAATTCCCTGATCAATATTTGTGTTGGATTTGGCATGGAGAATCAAACAATACAGAAAGATTGAGGACTGATGATAATCCACAGAATGAGGTCCCTAGTTTGTCGCCAATGGAAAATGAAATGAAAAACCTCATAAATGATGCATTCGACACTGCAAGACACCACTATGAGCATCAAAACATATCAGAACAACCAGAAGATGATGCTACAAATTACAACGTGACAAGTGATGTTTTTGAGACTGTAACACAAGCAGATCAAGATTGTAACATATCATTGGATCCTCCTCTTGATTCTGTGGATCCAAATGTAAGGGAAAACCTCAGTGAGGAAAATGTGTTTCATGATTTAGTTGACGAAGGAAATTAAGAGTTGTATAGTGGGTGTTTGAAATATTCAAAACTTTCATTTCTGCTGAAGTTGTACCATATAAAATGTATTTGTGGAATTACAAATAAGGCAATTTCTATGTTATTGGAATTGATTCGTTATGCATTTACTGAAGAAAAAATCCCATAATCGTTTTATGATATGAAAAAAGTTGTAAACACGCTTGGTCTGAATTATACAAAAATACATGTGTGTCCCCATGATTGTATGCTTTACTGGGGAGAGGATTCAAGTAGACAGAATTGTAAGAAATGTTCTTCTTCTAGATGGCAGTCAAAGGGTAATGTTGGAAGTATGACTGAACATAATTTCATGGAGAAGAACAAAAGGAACACACCTGCAAAAGTTTTGCGTTACTTTCCTTTGAAGCCTCGATTGCAAAGATTATTCATGTCATCAAAAACAGCCGAACACATGAAGTGGCATGCTGTAGATAATAACAATGATGGGTTAATGAGACATCCACGAGATTCCCAATCATGGAAGACATTTGATTCATTACATCCAGATTTCTTAGCTGATCCTAGGAATGTTCGATTGGGATTGGCTGCTGATGGATTCAACCCATTTGGGACTTTGAGTACGAGTTATAGCATTTGGCCAGTTGTTTTGATCCCTTATAATTTGCCTCTGTAGATGTGTATGCAACAAACATCGTTTATCATTTCGATGATTATTCCTGGAAAAAAAATGCCTAGAAATGATATTGATGTATACCTGCAGCCTTTGATTGAAGAATTGTAGGAGTTATGGAGCAACGGTGTTGAGACATTTGATGTTTCTTCTAAAACAATGTTCAAAATTCATGCTGCTTTAATGTGGACCATTAGTGACTTCCCTGGGCTTGGGAATTTATCTGGTTGGAACACTTATACGGGTTTGTCTTGTCCCATTTGTAACTTTGATTTTGAGCCCAAATGGCTACCTCACAGTAGAAAATGGTGCTTCTTGTGCCATCGAATATTTCTTGATGCATCACATAGATTTCGGCTGAACAAATAAAAATATAATGGTTCCATTGATCGTAGACCACCTCCAAAGTTGTTAACCGGTTCTGAAATATTGAAACAGCTTGAAAATGTTAAAATATAATTTTGGAAGGTTCATCATTTGAATGATAGTGGAAAACGAGTGCGAAGTGCATCGTCATGTGAAATCAGAATGCAACAATGGAAGAAAAAAAGTATATTCTTCAAACTTCCATATTGGGAATTTAATTCTTTGCGCCAAAATCTTGATGTGATGCATATTGAGAAGAATTTATGTGATAATTTTATTTTCACATTACTTAATGAGTATGTAAAGTCGAAGGATCATATCAATGCTCGCAAAGACTTACAAGTAATGAACATAAAACGTGATCTCTGGCCAGATGAGAATGAAAAGTATGCTCCGGCCATTTTTTCAATGAAAATTAGGGATAAAGATACGTTCCTTCAAATTTTAAAGAATGTGAAGGTATCTGATGGGTATTCGAGTAACATCTTGAGGTGTGTTGGCTTGAATAATCGTAAGTTATATGGATTGAAAAGTCAAGATTCACATATTTTGTTACAACAGTTACTACCATTGGCATTGCGTACATTGTTACCTGAAAAAGTTACTATTGTTGTACTCCAATTCTGCACATTTTACAAGAAATTATGTGAGAAATCTCTACATCCATTTTAGCTTGACAACCTACAGGAGAGGTTTTTATTGACCCTTTGTGCAATGGAGATTATCTTTCCTCCATCGTTTTTTACTGTCATGATGCATTTAACTGTGCATTTGGTTGATGAAGCTAAATTAGGAGGCCACGTTCATTATTGATGGATATATCCAATTGAGAGGTATTTTATTTATATGATTCCTGTTAATTAAACAATTTTTGGAATTTAAATAAATTCATAATATTATTATTATTTTTTCACAGATATCTTGGGCATTTGAAAGCATACGTGAGAAATAAAGCTCAACCAGAAGGATCTATTGCTGAAGGCTATTTGGCCGAGGAGTGTCTCACCTTTTGTTCCAGATATATGGATGATATTGAGACAAGATTTAATCGAGTTGGACATGTTGAAAACACATCAAATCATTCTCAAATGCATCGGAAATCAAAAATATTTCCTGCTATTGGTCGATCAGTTGGGAGGACCTCATACGCGACACTAACAGAATTGGAATTATTACAGGCAAATAGATATGTGCTGCTGAATAGTGAAATTGCAGATCCATTTATTGAAGAGTTGATGATATAAACAAAGAGACGAATGAGAGGCTGAACATGAAATGAAAAAGATATAACGAAAGTTGTGAATAAAGAGATGGTAGAATGGTTTGCAGGACGTGTATGTTTATAAATATTGCAATAAATACGAATATTAGTTTGACACATACAATTTGAAAATCTATTAATTTTTTTTAGATCATGAATACTGATACTCGAGCAGACTTGTCAGAAGATTTGAAGTTTCTTGCTAGAGGTCCTATAAAACAGGTTAGAAAGTTCGGCGCTTATAATGTGAATGGTTTTAGATTTTGTACAGTCGATTGAGAAGTGGGTTTGAAAACACAGAATAGTGTTATATTTAAATTTTCTGAAGTGGAATACTATGGAAAGTTGCATGATATTATTGAATTAAACTACCACGGGAATTTTTCTGTTGTTTTATTCAAATGCAAATGGGTCGATATTATCAGAGGTGTTAAAAGAGATTCCTTGCAATTTACTTCTGTAAACTTCTCTCGCTTGATGGATTTTGGTGATCGTGAACTACATGCTCCATATATCTTAGCATCGCAGGCAAAAATGGTATATTATGTGAATGATGTTGTGTATGAAGGGTGGAGTGTAGTTACTCACATAATACAAAGAGATTTTTATGATATGGGTGATGAAGTAGAAGATTTGACCTCTGCAATTGAATTTCATCAACAACAGGAAGCAGAATTATTTGTCCATCATGATATTGAAAATATTAGTCTAGCAAGGATGAATGAAGTGGATGAAGCAATGGAGCAGGAAACCGACATGATTGAAGGGGAAAATGATTGTATGTACAATTATTTATTCATTCAGCAACCACTTGTTTCATTTCTATAGTCATTCATTATCATTGTAATATATTTTTTGTTAGTACTGGGCATCTATTATCATTTTTAATTTTTTTTATGCATAAATTTTTTGAAATATATATTCTGAACTTAATTTTATTTGATTAAATGATAGGAATGCCAAGGAAGAAGTGGTACACCATTTCTTCTACTTCTGCGACAGATGACGATCCGTCTGTCCCCACGACATCTGAGCCAGCAGCTGCCTACATCCCTGCATCATCTCCCCCTGCACCATCTCTGACACCATCAGTGGATGCCTCATTAGAGGATGTGTCATCGCCTCCCCCTACAGGAGCCTCAGCAGTGGGGCAGCGACACGCCCCTTCCAGTTCATCACGGACATTCTGGAGGGTCACAGTCATAGGTACAAATTTTAATTAAATAAATTTATTGCATTTTGTTTATAATAATTGTTTTCTCATTTCAGATGAAAACAATGAAACCGTGGAAAACTCCTAAAAAGATCTGATGTTTGGAACATGCATGGCGGGAAGATAGTGGTGCCATTTGATTATTATGGGGTCCCGACGGATGACGCCGTAGGTTTACTTGGTCAGATTATAGGCCAGCTGGCAGCGGAGCCCATTTCCCTGCCTATTTCATATGATGATTGGAGGCATATGCCTCCAAACTGGAAAAATGAAGTTTATGATTCTCAGATAAAGGTAATTTTATTACTTTATGGTTTAATTGAATGTCATGTTACTAATATATTCAAAATGAATTTCTGTATACAGATGTTCTTCCACTTTACCGTTGCTGATGTGATAGCATGGAAGTGGACATTGAAAAATCTTGGAAAAAAATTGAAAGATTTCAAATGGATGTTGTGGTGTGATGTCAACGATACTTCGTTGACCTTGAAGCAGATGTATGAGAAGCTACCCAGTGGGGTACCGAAAGAACAGTGGAAGGTTTTTGTCAATAGACATCGTGATGAGAAGCGGATGGTATTGAAATATATATTATTATATTATCCACATTTTACATTTATACATGTACATGAAGAATATATAGACATTGAATGCAATACTGTTAAATTGAATTTTATTTATTTCAGGATCTCTCAAGACAGAATGCTTCAAACCAGGCAAATCAGGTCATCCCGCACACTGCGGGTTCAAAAAGCTTTTCAAGAAGCCGAATGTCATTGGTAATCTTTTAATTAGTTTAAATATTTATAAGATAATATTATCTATTTAACATATTTAATTGTTGATTTATCTTTGTTTAATGCATTCACAGATTTTAGGGCATGATGCATCCCGAACAGAACTGTGGATGGATGTTCATAAAAAAACAGATGGAAGTTTTTTTAATGAACCTGCCAGAGAAGTTGGGGTATGAAGTCAATTATTTATTACAATAACATATTATCAGTTTTTACTGTGTTAATATATATTGATATTTTATTTATAGGTAAAAATTAAAGAAATATGGGATGCCAATCCTGGGAAATCCTACTCAGTCTCCTAGGATGACCCGGTTGGTAAAGTCCTTGGGAAGGAGCATCCTGGTAGAGTGTGCGGGATGGGCTTGGGACCTGTAACATCTGAGGTCTTTCACATGCCATCAGGGATTTCAGCTACATCTACTCCTAATTATAGTCATTTCATACCTGAAGATTCTCAGAGGGAGATGTCTTCTCTACGAAACCCAGTTCACCAGCAGGGGGATCAGATATCTGCTTTGCAGAAAGAGTTTCTTGAAATACATCGGTATATGAGCAGATATGCCCCCGGTGGTAGTGCATCAGGTAGTGGTGAGCTGGTAAATCACAAACAAAATCAAAATAATTTAGTTTTCAAACTGTTATTGTTTTTAAGTTTTATTATAAATATGCAACAATATTTAATTTTCAATATAATGTTCTTACAGGTGGTAGCAGGTGGTGGAGATGAATGTGGAGAGGGTGACGATGTAGCATCAGATGATGAGTAGTGGTATTGTTGATGTGTTGAACAATTATGATAACGGTTAGTTTGTATATGTAACATTTATGGCACATAGTTTCCACAAAACTTTTCCATATATGTAACTCATATTAATACCATTTCTACTATATAGCAGCATTCGGGTAGCCTCATTGTGTAAGCTCGATTCATAAATGGATTGGGTGTTCTGACACGCTGGTCAGGTTGGTTTCAACTTTTATGAAAAATGTTATGGAGTTTGTGAGTGTGAATCAGATAAGTGTCACATGTGAGATTAAGGTGAATCTAACCTAGTTCTCTTATGAGCAGTTGGTCTATCTCTTCTTTTCATGACTAAGGCACTCCTAATTTGGGGAACATCGTGTCAGATATAGTAAACATGTCTTTATAGGTAGTAGAAGTGATGGAAGTGTCTTAGAGGTGATGGAAGTGTCTCTAATCTTCTGATAATATTTATACTCTCTTAGTGTACTCTTGCTTAGCAACGATCATGTCCCCTATCTTTACGTCATCCTCGATGCACTAAGAGAGCATCAGTTATATGGTGGGTTGAAAATGTCTTCTGAGAAAGATTGCATGACTAGTTTCAGTTAGGCTGATTGTAATTTGACTGTTTCTTTATAGTAAGGTCCCTATTATGGCCTCAGAAGTATTTAGGATTTCCCAATTAGAGGAAAAATTCCAATATTATCATTGGAAATATTTGGTTATTCTTTATAGGAAATTAAAATGGTGGAGAATACTATAGTTCATAATATTCTTTTAATGTTAAAACCTATGGTGGGGAGAACCATCAGTTGGATGCTTAAAGGGATGACGATGTGATCATTTATCTAGTTGAACGGGCCTAGGTAAGCACCAAAAATATCATGTTTGGGTGGTATGAAAGGTGCACACAGTTTGTCTAAAACTGTGCGAACCTGTAGTAGAAAACCATGCGGCTGGAGTAGGTGAGATGAAGTGCCCCACACGGGCTGCACACAGTCATCCAAACTGTGTTCCTAGCTCACATGGTTAGTGCCACTTAGGCATTATTATCACACAATTCATTACACATTTGTCACATGGTTAGGGTAAACTATGTGGGGAAACCATGTGAGGTAGGATTCCTAAGTAGTGGGAGTCTCACGGTTGGTGTACGGTTTGGAAATTCATATAGCCAAACCATGTGAACTATTCTTAAGTGTGAAATTACCATTTTTCCATAAATATGTTAAATGTTTTAACTCCCTTTCTTTCCTCCTCCTTCTTCTCTATAATTCACAGCTCCCTCCTCTATGGGTTTCTCCACCTCCCTCCATTAGGATTTGATGGTTCTCCTTCACCCATCATCAGATTTTATCACCATCGATCCCTAATTTATCAAGGTACAATATCTTTTCCCCTATTTTCAGGGTGGATGTATGTTTCTTAGATTTATTCCCTTAGGAATTTTAGTTATTTTATTTATTCATGTACTAATGTGTATCATGCTACCTTCTATATGTATACTATTTTTTAGTTTTTTATCTTCATCTGGACATGAATTCATGGTTGTAAATTGTCATTGGACCTTTATATTTAGTTTATATTATTCATCCAATTCTTTGTCTTTCATTTATTGTTGATTTAATTATTGTATGTTGTTTCTCTATTTATTATACCGCTATCCTACACTTCCAAGAAGGGGTTCGAGATCCCCATGAAACCAAGGTGATCTCTATATTCTGGTTTGATTTATTTTTCAGGGCAGTGGTGTAGTAGAACCAATATTTTTTCCAGTTCAGCATTTAGCGGTGGTTTTATCCGCCGCTAATTATATTACATTTATATTTAGCGTCGGTTTTTACCGCCACAAAATAGGTGCATCAAACGGCATAATTTTTCGGCGGTTAAAACCGCCGCGATTAAAAAAGTGTGGCATACCCATAAACCCGCCGCTAAATGGAGAGATACCACCGGGAAATGAGGCATCTACGACACATTTTTTAAACCGCCGCGAAATAGAAAAAACCGCCGCTAAAAGATTGTCGACGCCAAGTTTAGCAGCAGTTTTTGTAAATCGCCGCCAACCCATTTAGCGGCGGTTTAAATTGCCGCTAAATGGGAAAAAACCGCCGCTAAGGGCTGCTTTTTTTGTAGTGGATCAAGAGGGTACATATGAGGTTTTCTTATTACCATGATTATACAAGGGATGTCTATGAATATACATATGTGGTTTTTAAATGAATAACATGGGATTAATGTCATAGTGGAAATCTTTTCCATATAATTTCTATACTTATTATTATACCCATTTTTTATGAACTAAACTTATGGATTATGCCTTTAATATTCTATCATGGGTCATGGTTGATTACTAAAAATTAAAAAATCATAGAAATAAAATATTTTATTATGAAACAGCCTTATTACATGACAATTATTTAATGGTCTATGACATATTGAGTATTTTTACATTATTATCATGTTATCATATATATATAATCATTATATTCTCACTTATGATCTTTAATTGATAATTACTATGTTTATACTTAAATTTCATTAAAGATAACCTTTATTTTGTCCATATTTCACTATGTAATAAGGAATGATATTATGTTATTTATTTTTTGAAGTTTCTCATGCACCGAGAATTTTTTCGGAGCCGTTTGAAGAAATATTATATAAAAATATGTTGTTGTTAAAACTGAACAAATACACATTTAATGGGAAAGTAATGGGTTTTTATGCAAAGAGTTTTTTTATAATTATATAAAACTCAAAAATTAAAAAGGTCTTAGTGATATATGTTCTTTAAAATATTTTTGTGACATTGTAATTATAAAATATTGTGTTTTTTTTGGTTATGTCCGTATCAAATACTTTATTTAATGAATAATGATATTTTCTCTAGATCTGGGTCTGGCGGTCTATGGCATCCCACCTTAATACGTAATATTTTTTTGAGGTATATAGTGTTACAAAAGGGTACCATACATAGAATAATATATTTTATTTTAGTAAAATTGAAACTAATTTTAAAAGTGATAATTATGAATATTGAGGAGAATTTGTATGAGTAAAAATAAATGACTTGAATTCGTTATTACATTGATTGAATATCATGAGACAAAATCATTTCTCAACAATTTAGAGAATTAGGGATGCTATGTTAAGATGATTATCATGATATGAAGCAATAAATGAATAAATGAATTGTTATAGTTGACTATATGATTCGTTATTTAGTCATTCCATGTTATGAAGTCTATTCCATGAAAATAAATTTAGTTTGGTATGTTTGTTGGAGTCACTATATGATGTAAATCCTTGTATGTTATCATAAATTTTAAGTTAATATGGAAAAATACATTCAATTTGTTGAGGTTTGTCACACTATATAGAATGAAGTATTTGGGGAATAAAGTGACATAACATAGTGACTAAGATAGTTTTAATTATTGAAGAAGTTGGAGAAGTTGGAGAATAATTTGAGAGTAGTTGAGAAGTTTCTTGTTTATCTTTCAAATATAAAATAGTAATTATTTTTGGAGAAAATGTTTCTTCTATATGAAATTATATTTAACTAGGATATTTTATTGATTAAATATTGAATAAAAATAAATAGATAATAATTATATTTATTATTCAAGAGAAAGAGTGTTTATAAAATAAATATCATTGATTAAGAAGAGGAAGATAAAGGGTTCCCACATGTATTATGTGTAATAATCTCACCAATTTCATGTGTTGATTAATATGGATTTAAAACATATTATTCAAAATTCATAAGATTTACCACACTATATTATTTTTTAGAGCTAATCAAACCCTAGGTGGAGGATAATATATATCTCATTAGAGTAAAATTTAACAGTGAAACTCGAAGGGAGAGTTTTCATGAGGTAATATTTTGAATATGGTTTAACATGTATAATGTATATAACATGATCACTTGTATATAACATAGTGATTCACGTGGATTTTACTATATTTGGTGATTCCAAATCAATCCAAGGATTTGATAAAAACTTTGAGTTGTAAACCTTGTATATAGAGTGATTCTTTTGTTTCGTTTTAGGATGTGGCTGAGTTGAGATGTGAGATATGTCACTATATCAATTGGAATAGGTTGAAATCAAATGGAATCATTAAAATGAAAAAATAATAATTCTATTCACTAATCCACCATCCCTTAGTGAACCTACTCTATTCCTAGGGTCCTCGTATTATTTTATGAGATTAAAAAAACATATAAAGTGTAATTAAACATTGTGATAGTGGTAATGAAATTATTTTTATGAAAAAACTCATGTATAATAATGTGCTCAATACTGGGAAGGATTATCACTATGGGGTAAATGAAAAGTGTTAATATAATCAAAATTATTGATATTAATAATTATATTTATATGAGTTCTTAATAAAAAAACATGTTTTTGAAATTATGACTTAGTTATATTTGATAATGGATAGTGATTAGAATATCATAATATGATGTAGTGAGACTGTTACCAAAACATACTATAGTGTAATTTGTTTCCTGTGAAACATGTCAAAAGAGAATGGCGGTATATAAAATGTTTAAATTGAAATTATATCTACTTGGACACTATAAATAAGTGAATCTAATTTATGTGGGTTGATGAGAAATAAATTAACTCATGGAAATCCTTAACTTGATAAACTAATTAATGATTCCCCCACTACCCATTAAATCTATAGAAACTCCTTTATATGTATTTTATAAAATTCTAGTTCGATCATAATGTATAAAGTTTATTTTTTCCATGTTTTTGAAATCAAATCATATGGACCCTTTAAAAAACTACCATATTTTATAAAATAAATACAATGATGGGTAAACATTTAAATTAAAATTTTAAACTAAGGGATACTAAGAAAAATAATATTTTTCGTATTGAGATACATATAATGAAAATCCCATTTTCATCAACACTTTAAAGGGAAAAATAATTATTTAAACTCTTAAATAAATACCCCAAACCAAAACCCCTTTTCATATATTACTTTCAATCTATCCATAATGGGACACAATTCAATGTATGCCAAATCACACATAAATGGATGCCATAAAAGTCATAAGGAGCAACAATAAAATCACAAGGAAAACCATATGATTTCAATCTCATTTGGGAAAGAGGGAACACATCAATATATTCATAATATAAGGACTAAGAAACTCAAATGATTAATACACTGAAATGATGTCATAAAATACCATAAATATCATGAAGCATCACTATAGGCGCTAACAAGATAGAAAAAGACATGAACATTCGGACCTACATTCGTTAGGTTAACAATCACATGTCTATCAACCAGATCAATCTATCCAGTATCCTTAGACACCACCCCACTATATAGGTGTGATTTAAAACTAAGGGGTTCCAGTGTGTAAATATAAACTATCCTCAAATTATCATTCAACTACCCACTTAGTACTACCGTGTTCCTCATGAAATAAATAAACATGGTGGGATACATTCCATATAATATCATCTCAATAAAATAACAAATCCCAAAGGGATCACATAACAAATAACATCCTTCCCACATTACATTTCCCCTTAAAAATATCCTTAAACCATAAAAATGTCCTGAATTAGAAAAAAAAAATCTCACATGGATATACATAAACAACCACAACCTACAAAAATGGGTCAAAAGAAAGGAATACTAAATCAGCCAATCAAACAACACTTCACAATGTTTGAACTGATCCTTTCAGTTATAACTTATAATATTTATAAATATGAATAACCATTTTCAATCCAATATTGTCATGTTCCAAGTCACCTTGGACACTTTTAAACATATATAGCTCAATAAATGAATAAATACCCCTAATATCAATGTGCATAGTTGCACAACATTTTGTGAATACATAAAAAGAAGGTACCCATATATATATATATTCATATGTGTATATGTATAGAAGTAAAATTTAGATGTTAAGAGTATTTTGAAATTAAACCAAAATCAAATGAAAAACAGAATCGATGACAAAGAAGGAAGAATATCCTTGAAGAAATATCCACTTCATTTCATAAAAGGTGAAACACCAAATTTTTATAAAAAAAATCGCTTTAAAATTAACAGAACCCATTGGTTTTAATAGAATATAGGCCAGAAATATATATTTAAAATATCCAAATCCATTTACCAAATAAAAACTAGCACTTAATCCCACAAAAGGCATGAAAATGAGATATATGAAATGATATTAAATCATATTGAATGCCTGTAAAAACTATAAATGTTTTCCACGACAATTAAAATCAATTGAAACCAATTTTAAAATAAATTAATTTTTTTAAAATAGAAAAACAATAATTTTGCTATTATTTTTCATGTGGACCAGGTACACGATAAGTGCTAAGAAGCATACCAAACCAAAATTATTTCAAACAAACTATGGAATATAATAGGATATAAAATTAATAAAAACTAATTTAAAAACATATAAGAAATTTATAAAATGTAATACAATGGGTTCCATAGAAACACCTGCCTCAAAATGTGAGTCTGAAATATGAAATGGTTTAAAACACATTATGTTCAACAAAAACTATTGAAACACATAAGAAGACCACCCAATAGTCCCAATGAATACCCTATAATGAAATAAGTTACCCAAAATCATGTCAATGCAATAAACTACGGTTCTTCTAAATGAATAAGGAAATAAAAAGATGGATTCTTTTAGATGTAATATATGGGAATGTATAGGCCATACATATGTGATTCAAACTTGAATCTGGAGTAAATCTAGTGGAATTGGTGAGGGGATAGGTGGCCAAGAGGGGGAAGCATGTGTGAAAGGGAGGGCGGAGGATGATCTGGTCACTTAATAATGGAGAGGAGGGGGGATAAATGTTGGAAAAAATAAAAGTCCAAAAATAAAATCTAAATTTTAACACCTCATAAAAGACAAATGGTTTAGTTTCATGGTTTACCGAACCATGTGAAAACCATGAAGACTCAATTGGATAATCATAATAATCATGCATGGTTACTCCTAGGCATGTCACATGGTTGAGCCAACTATACTCAAAACTTGATAATTGAATATGTCAAGGACAAACCCCTTCCCATGTGATCAATGTACGATTACTACTAAACATGTACAGGCCATGAAAAACCCCAAATCAGTGGATTTTTTTTTTAAATCATCCTAAAATTATTGGAAACTCAAAATTGATCAATATTAATTATTTAATCAATAAATAATATTGTGAAAACAATGGTGTCACAAATACCCCACGATACCAATTTCTACCATTAGAAATTCAATGTTTCAAGTAAATGTCAAAAGAGGAAATGGATTATATGTAAAATTCCAAGAAACAAATCATCATGTTATTGTTCTTCCTCAAATAAAATGAAACAGTACCTTGAATCAAAGAAGCACACAAAATAAATGGATTTGGTCATTGGTCCCCCTACTATTTATAATTGAATTTTAATTTTGAATCAACAAGAAACATATTACCCAGAACTATAATAATTCCACCAAGAAAAAACATTATTGAAATCTCCAAAGATAATTCAAAAACATCAAAAACTTGTGAAAATGATAAGAAGTTGGTTCAAATCCATATAGAGAGCAGCAATCCAAGAAAAATACAAAAGGGTATCTAAACCCATGTAACCCAAACTCATGGTGTCAAAAAATGAGTACAAGAACATGAGACTTACCTTGTTATCTAATGATAGGGATCTACCCTTGGGGTCACAACTGTCATATTGGGGAGGGGGGGTTAAATCTAACAACTAGAGATACATTCCCATGATATATTTAACTAAAAACAAAACCTGATAGAATCCATAACCCTAATGCTATTTAAATAAACCCCAATTATATTTTCATTCCCCTAGGTACTTCTTATGTCCATAGAAACTAGAAAAACCCAACCCATGATTTACACTAAGCAAAGGGATACAAAAAATAGGCAAGAAAGAATGAAAAATTACAATGGGAAACAACAACTTGGGAAAACAAATAAGATCCCAAAAAAATTGTAGTCATATAATTCCTAAATAAAAAACAACAAAAAAATCAGTCATCATAAATCCGAAATCGGTTTCAACTCAACCATCAAACCTCAAATGAAAACTCACACATGGGAATCTAGGAAATACTAGTCTTACCATTAAAAAGAAGCTAATTGGTATAATCTACTAGCCATTAAAAAATAAAATAGGGCTACTAAATCAAAATCACCTTAGATAATCATCGAGTGCAATACTCCGAAAAAAATGACACATTCCACTCTTTTAAGAGCCTTATTAGTGTTAAAAAATGGAAATAAACCTAAATCAAGCACTCTACTTTTATAATAATGATTTCTAGGTGGTATGGGGCCCACATAAAACATCATGATACATAGAACACTATGTGGTCATGTACTCAAAACACCCTATCCAATCCAATACACACAAGATAAAAAACACATGTTTGGATACAATAAGTGTGGTTTTACCAAATATGAATTTTGAAAACCAATTAAAAAGTAATAATTTGGTTCATCCTCAATTAAAAACCAAATAAAATCCATTTTAAAAATTCAAACACCAATCCAATACATTAATTGATTAATTTTAAAATGATTCCATAAATGATTTCAAAATATACATAATTGTTTAAATACTAAAATACCATGCTGGTCTTTAAAAAGGAAACACAAACAGTCCATTTGAAATAGTTTGCAAATTACTAACCATATAAAAATACACACACAAGAGGAAAAATAATATTTTGATAAAATGAGATTCCCTTAAAATTGGAAACCTATATTTAAAAAAATCATATGTATTTTATGAAATAACCAACCACACAAGATACATTTTATAAATTTAAAAATAAAATAAAATATTCAATTTTTTAGGAAACAATGTTTATAATAAACACCAGCTACAATTCCTTATATCATAATAATTTTTTTTTGAAATCCATTTTTTCACCCACAAAGAAGAATTTAACCTCACATGAATAATATAATATAGAAAAAATAACAAAATTCACAAATAATGAAATCCTAAGATGCCATCACATCATAAGACCAACCATGATCCCTATCCCATTTCACTTACACGCATTAGGAAATTCAATGGTCATTTGGTATAAATAAAAAGTCTACCCGGATGTAGAACCATACCCACCTTAGTCACATGGTTTAAAACCACACAACAATCATCAAATTCTTACAAAAGTGTTTCTATAAAAATTTGTTTTCTGTTAAATGGTTATATGGAAAATCAAGGCTCTATGAGATAAATTTCATAAGAACCTCTCGTCGCACCTCCCTCCAGAGTCCCAACAACCTTATTTCTAAGCTACCAACACAAAAAATGACATAGGTAATTTCAAAGGATTAAGATCATATTGAAATGAATAGTGAAAAACTCTGCAATAATTTTTTAATTAACAGGTGTAAGTCATACCTCTGATGAATTCATGAACAGGCCCACCACATACCTAAGGGTGTTCCCTATCCCCACGGGCTCCCAAATAATGTCTGGGCATCCCAAGAACGTACTTGGAATGATTCCACCCAATAAATGGAGTGTTATATTATTAAATTAATATAATATAAATATGACCTTCAAATGTTTCAATAATGGAAATGAAAACAGGTAAAAATAAGAAAACCAATAACTTGATATGAAAAATAATAATGGAGTAAATAATAATATAACATTTAAAACCTCCCTCACCATATGAAAACAATTTCCAATATAGAAAATATTCCAGCCTTATATGGTTTTATATAACTGACTAGAAAATATTTCATCCCAATATCTATAGAAGGAAATAAAAGGCTTATGAAGAACATCAAAAAACAAATAATGGGACACATTTTGAAAATTACATGATATGTAAATTAAAGTCCAGCTAAATGATGTAATGTGAACCAAAAGTTGAATTCAATAAGATAAATAATGTCCCCAATAATTAAACATACTCAAGAGTATATTGATAATGTAAATGGTGCATGAAAATAATATATTAATATGTGTGATCACATACACAGTATGTAGGAAACCACTAACAACCGTATTTATGATTATCACATAGCAAAGAAATTTAAAAATTGATAGTTTGAACATAACAAATAAATTATGCTTTTTCGCATGGTTTATAAAATCAAATCGCATAAAATATTCCAAAAAATAAACCTTTTTATAAATAATACAATGATTGTTAGTCATTTAACAAAAACCATTAAACATATTATAAAAACGAAGTTTTCCAAATTTTAAATACATATAAAAAAATTCCATTTTCCTAAAAAACTGTAGGAAAAAATTTTTCATGAAAATCCTAAATAAATATTCAAAACCATTCCCATTTTTGAAATTTTACATTCCAACCATTAATAAAATAGATCATTTTAAATTAATCCAAAACACACATAAGGGGATTCCATATATATTATAATTATAAATAATACAATCAAAAGGAAAACAATAAAATGTCAAAGCTCATTCATAAAAGAATAGACATGTAAACACATATATAATATAACAAGTAATAAACCTACATGCTCAATATAAAATAAATAAGGTATTACATACAAAACATACCATGCAGAAACACCATATAGACTAATGAGACAACACAAGGAACACATAAGTATACCTACTATAGGATGGTTAACAATTGCATGTATGTCATCCAAACCACTCTATCTAGTATTCTAAGTGACCAACACAGTAGCCATGTTTGATATAAAATAGGTTCTCAAATATCCATTTTTAAATCTAATAGATCCTAGAAAAATACTAGTACTTCAATCATTGTAACAATGAAGTTCTCATTTAATAACTCAAGGAGGTGGGATACTTTACAAATTTATTTCATCTCATGTCAAAAAAAATCATTATTGGATTACATCGCAATCATATCCTTCCCAGATCACATTCCTACTTAACATGATACCAAAATCATGAATAAATAATGAATAAAATACAAACATCTACCATATGGATATACATAATCATCATCAAAAAAACTCCAAGGGGGTCAACACGAGAACAACAAATTCATCAACCGGAAAACCCTTCTTATTGATCCAACCATTATATTCACTTGTCATTAATAATATTTATAAATTTTAAAACCCATTTAAAATCTAATATTGTTATATCTCAAGTCCCATTGGACACATATAAAAATAAAACACTCAATTTATATATATGAATACCTCTTTCTCAAATGTACAAATTCACACAACGTTGTGTAAATATGTAGAAAAGTGATACTCATATATATATATATATTCATCTATATATGTGTATATATGTTTAATTTAAAAGTTGAGATTATTTGGAAACTAAATAAAAATTCTAGGGAAACATAATTGTAACGCTCCGACCCTAGTTACCCAGAGTCGGTGCATTATTACATAACATTGGCATGATCACAAGAAAGATCAAATCTTGAAAGACCGATTGGTTTAGTAGACTTGGAAACACTAGATATATTCATAAGTTTTACATTACATCATAAAGTGAAAAACTACTACAACAACATAATTTCTCCATATTCCACCCTATTATCCCCTCATAATATCGCTGCAGGTCATTCATAACTTACTTCTTCACATCCTGGGAAAAATAAAACATAGAAAAGGGGTGAGCTCAAATGCCCAGTAAGGATAACAAAATAGCGGAACATTCAAAAATAAGCATAAACATTTAAGGCAATGCATTACTAAAACAAAAGCCTTTTAAACATGAACTTCAACATAGTATGGCAAAATTAAAATGAAATAATTCCATTTACTTATTCACATGGATATTCTAATAATCTATTTATCACATGAAATATCAATAACCACTTTCATAATGTTGGAATGCATAATGCTGAACTTTAATTTCTTTGTCAAGGCCTCGTCCCAAGACCTAGGGGATAACTGTAACCGGAACCCAACCCGGAGTGCCTCTAATAACCGGACACCAACCCGGAGTGCCTCTAATAACCGGAAACCAACTCGGAGTTCCTCTAATAACCAGAGACCAAACCGGAGTTCCTCTAATAACCGGAGACCAAACCGGAGCACTTACTTTTACCGGTCCCCAACCCGGAACATACTTTTCTAACACATTCATCTGAATGAAAGGTTGAAATATAACATAAACATTCGGATTACAAAAAACATATGAAATGTCAATAATTTAAACAAAAACCATGAGTGACATAAGAATAACTTATCCACAGTCAAAAATATCACAAAACCTTCTATAAAATATGGATGTTTTGTATCATAATAAATCAACTTCAAAAAAGCTTAAAATCCATCAAAGGATGTTGACATAGATGAAATCAAGACTATTTTAGAAAAATATCTCTTTCTATTTTGAAATAAAACATTTTTTTGAAAATATTTTTATTATCTTGTAAGGGAATTTTCGATGATTTTATAACGGCGTAAAATATCCGCACCCACCGTATAAGTTAAAAAAACATTCTTACCTTAATTTTGACGAAAAGGTTAAAAAGCACATTGTTTGGAAAACGATGGAAAGATTCCTTTATAAACCTCTTATAAAAAGTCAAACAAGGGTATAAATGACTTTAACCCATATTCTAGTAAATAGTAAAACTGTTTTAAAATTCATTTTTAAGAAACATGGATGTGGATGATAAAGAGATCCCAGTAGATTATTATGTATAAACAACCTCGGATAATGAAGAGATTGCGAAATAACCCTTACCAATTTGGTAACTTATGAAACATACAATCCCATGAAAGAGGTATCATACAATTAATATGTAAATACACATAAATTAAAGTGTATTACACAAAGAATATAATTATGGGCAGTACATACACCACACAAAAGGTAATGGTGGAAATATGGCATGAATCACACAGGAATAAGGAGTGAGATGAAAACCCATTACCTTGTACTTTTCCTTGGTTGGGGTAGGTTAACCTTCTGTATAATGGTGAAATAATTGTTATTATATTATACAAGAATCATATACATTAATATGATATCATATATGATCTTTTAATATTAATTTGATAATAATATCTTAGTATTATCGTTGTTTCGCGTGTTAACTTACTTGTTTTCATTTATATGTTTTGTTACATAAGCCATGTTCGTAATGGATAGGTTGTATATTATTCATATCCATAATGATATCATGTCTTTAAATATCATTTTTAAATCATCAAATGATAATTATACTTTAATGGATACGATGTAGAATGAATCTCATCGCGTTCGTGGAGACGGTAGTCCGTACGTACGCACGAGCGACAATATCATTATTTTGATATTAAAATAATATATAAATGGTTGTTATATCATATATACAGAATCATTAACATGTTATATTTATTATTTAAATGAGTTACATATCATTATTATACCCATCCAAATAATAATATATTGAATAACAATTACACCACGATGTGGAGACGGTAAGCCGTACGTACGCACGTATGGTGACATGTTATTCAATGGGTGGATAGAATACTGAATATGGTTGTACCATATTTACAATAACATCACAGTATATATATTATACTGGAGTTATTATTTTAGAATGGTAATAACAAAGGAGGAAGAAGTGGAAGAAGAAAGGAACTTGGAAAAGGGTGGTGAAATCATTACCTCTTCTTCAGGTTCTTCCTTTTGATTTGATCAAAAGGGATCCATAGGTTGGCTTTCTGATCAAACTAAGGCCTCTAGGTTGTAGTGAGGGAAGTTGGGAGAGTATTTGGGCAGAGTTTTTCAGAACAAAAAGGTTTTGAAGGTGTGAATAAATGAGAAGGAGGAGTGCCCTTTTATAAGAGGGGTTAGGGGAACCTTTGGAAAAGCTAGAAATATTAGTTTATAATAAATTCATATTCGGTTTCTAATGGCTCCAAAGTTGATTATTTAAATGTTAAGGTTGGGATGGGTCGATAACAACTCAACCAATAGAATTTAGACAGGTTTGGTTACTTATATTAACCTTATCTTTAGGTATTATCTCTAAGTTAATTAGTTTCACTTTTACAATGTCTCTATGTATTTTCATATAATATGGTAAATAAACTTACTATATACATCCAAGCGACCCCCAAGTGGTCCATTAATGATGAACCTATAATTATATAAGTCTCTTGGCCGAAACAAAGATTTTCAGGAATTTAATATCAATTAATAATATAATATTTGTTTTAAGAACTTTTTTTATGTCAATTTTGACACTATTCAATAGTTGATTTTTGTGAAACTCATAACAGATTGATTACTTCGAAAAAAGTCACTTAAATCAATCCTAATATATCATATTATCCTAAAAAATTATTTTAATTCATTAAAAGTTTCATATTATATTTATTTGGGTATTTATAATATCAATTATTTTAATTTTTCACTATTATAATAATTAATTCATCATCATTGTGTCATAAATAAATTAAATTATTTAATGTCTAAAAATTATAAATAAAATATAATTATGTAGGAAATATTTTTATCTTTCTAATTAATATATATAATCTAAAATCCAACATATATAACCCTATGTAAAAATTATTTTGCTAAAAGATATATGCTTGTGTCATTTTTGTATTCATTTTAACTTAATTAAAATAAAGTGTCCCTATCACCTACAAGTGGCTCCATGGGGTCCCAAAATCGACCCAAATATTTCTATGGTCGAACAGGTATCAACCAATAATGCTAGGATACATTTTAGGGTAATTTATTATTATTATAATATTATTTTTTTATCCCTTATTTACTGGATTTACCCTTAACCGTGGTAAATAAAATATTTACCGCAGTAATTATTCAAAATGTATAAAAATAAAAGTTATCTATTTAAAAATTTGAAAACCCTGATTCTAAATATGGAATCCATTTTTCTAAATTCAAAACACAGAAGTGGCAGAAATTAATTTAAAATTAAATCCCGCTGTCAAAACAAAAAGCGTGTTTTTAAGAGATAATAACCATCAAAAGATTGACACTTGTTTATGTTCAGTTTAATTATAAAATTATGTCCAATGACCAAAATTATATTAAATGGTAAAAATATATTCTAAATATACTTTAAAACCACTAAAAATCCTAATTTATCACTATTAATTATTTTGATCAAAAAAGTTGTTTTTAATTAAAATTTAGTAATTTTCACTATTCATCAAAATATGAAAGTTATCCGAAAAGTACCAAAATTTCACCTTAGTCTAAATTATATATTTTGAATCCAAAAATTAAGTCTATTTTGAAATATAAAATATATATAATTTCAAAAAGTAGGTATTACTATTCATAACAGCTAGTTTGATTGGTTGTGGTGTGTGTTAGAACTCGAAGTTGTGTACAACACACGCTACTATATTATTAAAAGGAATGTGTACCGTGGAAGCTTGTGATGTTTCATTTTAAATTTTTTTGATGTCCCCATTTAGTAAAAAAGTTTAAAATATTGTATTTAAAAAGTGTTCACTATTAAAAGTTGGTAAAAGTGCAATACTGAAAATGAATTGTTTCATATATTATGTCTAAGAAACTCATAATATGGATTCTAAAATTATAAGGATTATATAAAGTTTAAAATTTAGTTAATACTATTCATAACCTCTTCTGAACGGCTTGTTTGGTAAGTCATGGTGTGCTTGAACTCGGTGTTGCGTGTAGTGCAAGTTATTGTATTATTTTGAAGAAATAACACACTATGAAATCTTGGGGTGTTACATTCTCCCCTCCTTCAATAAATTGCATCCTTGCAATTTGAAATTGTTTTTCGAAAATAAAAGGTTGAAAATAAAAATATCTTTGTGGGAAAACCCACATCGAAAATTTGGTTACTAAAATTTAGTCTTAATATGAGGAAAAGAGAAATGAAAGGGTCACCGCCAAATTATGATCTCGATTAGGAGAACATTGGTGGTAATTAGAGACATATAATTGGAGGAAAAACATAAATATTTATAGGTAGTGATTGAGGTAATCAATCACAAACAAGTTTACATTTGAGGTCCTTAAATTCATCAATCTACGATGATTTAAAATACCATCGATTCAACAAAACATAAGGTATTAGGATAACACATTTTTGACGTTTCAAAATATCTTAGTTGATATCCCACATCGAAAAATGAATTAATGAGGCCTCTATTTAAAATAAAGAGTGGAAAGTATGAAGATTACCGAAAATAACACATACTAGGGTTCTATGTAGGAAAATATGGATATGGAAGAGAAATATAACCATCAATTATCTGATGGAGAGTGGTAGAGAACTTGGAAATGAAAAGGCCAACAATCCCAAAGCCATAAATTAGTGATGATTTAAGGTACCATCTAGGGAAAAATTCTTGTTCTAAGTTTTGTTTCTTAATGTTGAGGAATTTATTTATGAGATTGGCTAAGATCATAAGAAGATATACTTACATTATAATTAGAGTTTTATCCATTAATAAATTTCTACCACAAACTCATCTTTCACTCCTAAAAAAAATTCTATTTATACTATTCGTACAGGGTTCCAAAATAAACTAATTTATAATTCATCTACCAGATATTTTTTAAAGAAAACTACATTATTTAATCCAGGACATCTCATGGTCCAGTGGTAGGTGATACACCCTTGTCACCCTACGGTTGCTGGTTCAAGTCTTGCGGCCTTGCCGGTCGCGACGGGTTGCCGCCCGACCTCGGGGTTGTCCTTTTATGGAAATCAAAAATTAATCTCAAACTAGAATTTATCCAAAATACTTCTGTCCAAACTCACAGTCCAATATTTATAAGGAAGGTAAACTTAATGTATATCCTTTTTACCCCGTAATAGCAAATGAATACCTACATCATGTATTCTTTTAAAAAACTGATACATCCTGAATTACCATAATACTTATTGATTACATTCATGCTCCCTTATTCCATATTGAATGTTGGATATACTTCATCAATCAAAAAATGTTTTAAACCCAAATAATGATGGAATATACAAATCGTTAATCAGCTTCAAGGCAGTCAAGAATATCCAATATAATTTATCCAAATCAATCATGTATTATTCTAAAATCACTACCTCGGTATCAGAACCATATAATGTTTTATCTTTCTCTCAACCATATATTTTCCATAAATGTAACCTGCTATTGAGTCACTTTTCTTTGTTCCACACAATCTCAGGTCCTTAATGAAATAGTATAGCAGTACAATCCTTATATACTCCATAATTATTATAACAAGTACATTATTGATACAACACTCAAATGAAATAATCAACATAAGAACTCTAATAATTCCTCTTCATTTGTGGAAGTATCATAACTTGATTATTATCCAATAGCATCATTTCCGGCATAGTCTGATGACTGGGACATAGGTTCACGTAGTTTCCAAACTCCTTGCAAATGAAGCATTGTACATTTGAAACCATTTTCTTACCCTTGCAGTCACGTACTTTGTGCCCTTTTCCTCCACACTTATAACAAACTCCCATTCCTTTCAGACAAGTTCTAGGGTGTTTCTTCCCATAGTTATCACATATGGGAAAATTCTTATTTTCCCTCTTCCCTTTATCCATCGTTCTCTCCTCCATCCTTTTCTTCCCTTGCTTCCCTTCAAAGCCATATGACTCAGTAAAATCATTACTTATCTTATCAACACATGATATTATTTCTTCATATGATGATAATACATGGGAGACTATTTCTCTTATAAATTCTGGGTTAAGACCATGAAATATATGATCCTTCTTTCTCATTGGATCATGTGCATTGATGGAGTTCTCATTCCTTCTACTGGGTGCCATTTATAAACAAGGGAATATACTAGATTAGTTTATGAATAACAATACCTAATCTCAAACTTGTAAGACACATAACATAAATTAAATAGTTTATAGATATAATCCATAATCATAAAAATTTCTCCTTTGAGGAAGTAAATCCACATAAACCCTTCACAATGGTTTGTAAAGAAAATGAGAATTATCCTAAGCATATCCCCCGGGAGTGTCGTAACCAAGAGTGCTGCAAGGCCCGTTGACATGCACTAGTTCCCGTTCGAGTCTAGCTCAAAGCGGTGTTTTCGGGTTTTACCCCTAGGTACATCTGTGCCATAGCTGCCTCTACCTGCTCGTATCCAGACACGGATGTATTGCTCAGAAAACTCACAAAATCTCTACAATACCAAAATTCTAGGATGTTCTTTTATACTAATCCTCAAAGTCCATCTTAAATCTATGTGCTCTAATCAGAGTTTATCTAAATCTAGCTTCCAAGGTTTTTACTAAACTTCCTCTGATACCAACTGTAACGCCCCGACCCTAGTTACCCAGAGTCGGTGCATTATTACATAACATTAGCATGATCACAAGAAAGATCAAATCTCGAAAGACCGATTGGTTTAGTAGCCTTGGAAACACTATATATATTCATAAGTTTTACATTACACCATAAAGTGAAAAACTACTACAACAACATAATCTCTCCATAGTCCACACTATTATCCCCTCATAATATCCATGTAGGTCATTCATAACTTACTTCTTCACATCCTGGGAAAAATAAAACATAGAAAAGGGGTGAGCTCAAATTCCCAGTAAGGATAACAATATAGCGGAACATTCAAAAATAAGCATAAACCTTTATGGAAATGAATTACTAAAACAAAAGCCTTCTAAACTTGAACTTCAACATAGTATAGAAAAAGGAAAATGAAATAATGCCATTTACTTATTCACATGGATATTCTACTAATCGAATAATCACATTCAATATCAATAACCACCTTCATAATGTTGGAATGCATAATGATGAACTTTAATTTCTTTGTCAAGGCCTCGTCCCAAGTCCTAGGGGCTAACTATAACCAGAACGCAACCCTGAGTGCCTCTAATAACCAGACACCAACCCGGAGTGCCTCTAATAACCAGACACCAACCCGGAGTTCCTCTAATAACCGGAGACCCAACCGGAGTTCCTCTAATAACCGGAGACCAAACCGAAGGGCTTACTTTTACCGGTCCCCAACCCGGAACATACTTGTCTAACACATTCATCTGAATGAAAGGTTGAAATATAACATAAACATTCGGATTACAAATAACTTATGAAATGTCAATACTTTAAACAAAAACCATGAGTGACATAAGAATAACTTATCCACTGTCAAAAATATCACAAAACCTTCAATAAAATATGGATGTTTTGTATCATAATAAATCAACTTCAAATAAGCTTAAAATCCATCAAAGGATGTTGACATAGATGAAATCAAGACTATTTTAGAAAAATATCTCATTATATTTTGAAATAAAACATTTTTTTGAAAATATTTTTATTATATTGTAAGGGATGCTTCGACGATTTTATAACGGCGGAAAATAGCTGCACCCGCCGTATAAGTTAAAAAAACATTCTTACCTTAATTTTGTCGGAAAGGTTAAAAAGCACCTTGTTTGGAAAACAACGGAAAGAGTCCTTTATAAACCTCTTATAAAAAGTCAAACAAGGGTATAAATGACTTTAACCCATATTCTAGTAAATAGTAAAAATGTTTTTAAATTCATTTTTAAGAAACATGGATGTGGATGATAAAGAGATCCCAATGGATTATTATGTATAAACAACATCAGATAATGAAGAGATTGCGAAATAACCCTTATTAATTTGGTAACTTATGAAACATACAATCCCATGAAAGAGGTATCATACAATGAATATTTAAATACACATAAATTAAAGTGTATTACTCAAAGAATATAATTATGGTCAGTACATACACCACACAAAAGGTAATGGTGGCAATATGGCATGAATCTTACGGGAATAAGGAGTGAGATGAAAACCCCTTACCTTGTACTTTTCCTTGGTTGGGGTAGGTTAACCTCCTGTATAATGGTGAAATAATTGTTATTAAATTATACATGAATCATATACATTAATATGATATCATATATGATCTTTTAATATTGGTTTGATAATAATATCTCAGTATTATCGTTGTTTCGGGTGTTAACTTACTTGTTTTATTTTATATATTTTGTTATGTAAGACATGTTTGTAATGGATAGGTTGTATATTATTTATATGAATAATGATATCAAGTCCTTAAACATCATTTTTAAATCATAAAATGATAACTATACTTGAATGGATACGATGGAGAATGAATCTCATCGCGTTCGTGGAGACGGTAGTCCGTACGTACGCACGAGCGACAATATCGTTATTTTGATATTAAAATAATATATAAATGGTTGTTATATCATATATAAAGAATCATTAACATGTTATATGTATTATTTAAATGAGTTACATATCATTATTATACCCATCCAAATAATAATATATTGAATAACAATTACACCACGACGTGGAGACGGTAAACCGTACGTACACACGTATGGTGACATGTTATTCAAAGGGTGGATAGAATACTGAATATGGTTGTACCATATTTATAATAACATCACAGTATATATATGATACTGTAGTTATTATTTTATAATGGTAATAACAAAGGAAGAGGAAGTGGAAGAAGAAAGTAACTTGGAAAAGGGTGGTGAAATCATTACCTCTTCTTCGGGTTCTTCCTTTTGATTTGATCAAAAGGGCTCCTTAGGTTGGCTTTATGATCAAAATAAGGCCTCTAGGTTGTATTGAGGGAAGTTGGGAGTGTATTTGGGTAGAGTTTTTTCGAACCAAAAGGTTTTTAAGGTGTGAAGAAATGAGAAGGAGGAGTGCCCTTTTATAAGAGGGGTGAGGGGAACCTTTGGAAAATCTAGAAATATTAGTTTATAATAAATTCATATTCGGTTTATAATGGCTCCAAAGTTGATTATTTAAATGTTAAGGTGGGTATGGGTCGAAAAAAACTCAACAAATAGAATTTAGACAGGTTTGGGTACTTATATTAACCTTATCTTTAAGTATTAACTCTAAGTTAATTAGTTTAACTTTTACAATGTCTCTTTGTATTTTTATATAATATGGTTAATAAACTTACTATATACATCCAAGAGACCCCCAAGTGGTCCATTAATGATGAAACTATCATGATATAACTCACTTTGCAGAACCTTAGATTTTAAGGAATTTAATATCAATTAATAATATAATATTATTTTTAAGAACTCTTTTATGTAAATTTTGACACTATTCAGTAGTTGATTTTTGTGAAACTCATAACAGATTTATTACTTCAAACAAACTAACATAAATAAATCCTAATATATCATATTATTATATAAAATTGGTTTAATTCATTAAAAGTTTAATATTATATTTATTTGGGTATTTATAATATCAATTATTTTAATTTTTCACTATTATAGTAATTAATTAATCATTATTGTGTCATAAATAAATTAAATTATTTAATGTCTAAAAATTATAAATAAGATATCATTATGTAGGAAATATTTTTATCTTTCTAATTAATATTTATAATCTAAAATCAAACATATATAACCCTATGTAAAAATTGTTTTTCTAAAAGTTATATGCTTGTGTCATTTTTGTATTCATTTTAACATAATTAAAATAAAGTGTCCCTATCACCTACAAGTGGCACATTGGGGTCCCAAAATCGACCCAAAGATACCTATGGTCGAACATGTATCAACCAATAAGGCTAGGACACGTTTTAGGGTAATTTAGTATTATTATAATATTATTTTTTTAACCCTTATTTACCGGATTTACCCTTAACCATTTTAAATAAAATATTTACTGCAGTAATTATTCAAAATGACTAAAAATAAAAGTTACCTATTTATACAATTTTAACATCCTTATTCCAAATATGGAATCCATTTTTCTAAATTAAAAACACAGAAGTGGCATAAATTAATTTAAAATTAATTCCCTCTGTCAAAACAAAAAGCGTGTTTTTAAGAGATAATAACTATCAAAAAATTGACACTTGTTTATGTTCGGTTTAATTGTAAAATTATGTCCAATGACCAAAATTATATTAAATGGTAAAAATATATTATAAATATACTTTAAAACCACTCAAATTCATAATTTATCACTATTAATTATTTTGATTAAAAAAGTTGTTTTTAATTAAAATTTAGTAATTTTCACTATTCATCAAAATATGAAAGTTATCTGAAAAGTACCAAAATTTCACCTTAGGCTAAATTAGATATTCCGAATCCAAAAATTATGTCCATTTTGAAATATAAAATATATATATTTTAAAAAATTATGTATTACTATTCATAACGGCTAGTTTGATTGGTCGTGGTGTCTGTTAGAACTCGAAGTTGCGTACAACACACGCTACTGTATTATTCAAAGGAAATCATACCTTGGAAGCTTGGGATGTTTCATTTTAAATTTTTTTGATTTCCCCATTTATTCAAAAAGTTTATAATACTGTATATAAAAAGGGTTCACTATTAAAAGTTGGTAAAAGTGCAATACTGAAAATGAATTGTTTTTTACATTATGTATAAGAAACTCATAATATGGATTCTAAAATTATAAGGATTATATAAAGTTTAAAATTTAGTTAATACTATTCATAACCTCTTTTGAACGACTTGTTTGGTATGTCATGGTGTTCTTGAACTCGGTGTTGCGTGTAGTGAAAGTTATTGTATTATTTTGAAGAAATAACACACTATGAAATCTTGGGGTGTTACAATAATCAATTCCAATCAAAACAAAAAAAAATTCATTTAAATATCCACATTATTTCATAAAAGGAGAAGCTAGCAATTTTTTTATAAAAAATTCCATTTAAAATTAATCCCAACTTTGAAAAAATACCATCTGTAAATATATTATTCATACATCTATATCCCTATAGAAAATCACAACATGAATTTAATTAGAACATAGTTTCATGAAAATAATTTAAAACATATATAAAACTAATCAAAACCAACAGGTTTCTCATACCTCTTCTAATCCATTGAAATAATTTTATAATAAATGAAATATATGTAAATATAGACCAGAAAAATTTTAAAATTAATTTGAATGTGACAATGGCCCATTACAAGTGTTAATTACCAATGAAAAACTACTTGAAGGATAACATTCCATATAATAGGACTCAAATTAATTTAATTAAATTTGAAATCAATAATAAAATATATAAAATGTAATGCAAGGGGTTCAAGTGTTATTCATCCAGTGGTATAAAATAGAGTTACATAAAAAAAATTATATACAATATGGTTTATTGCTATGATATAAATATCATTGAAAATAATCTTACGTTGAATAAATTAGGTGAATATGTTTTTGATCAATTATGGGTAGTTATCATGAAAAATTAAGATAATGTCAATGAAAAATAAAATAATAATGGATCCACACAAGTTAATAATTATTATGATAGGTTTAATGATGATGTTAATATCATTAAATATATAATATGATGGTTTTAGAATCTACCAAATCTTATTGGACTTGAAAAAACTGTTTGATTTCTAAATTCACTTATAAAATTTAGATAAAACTCGAGGATTGAAAAAAATTGCTTTTGTTTCATTGAATGAACTATAATTAGTTTCTAAAGATGTTAAAAATGAATAGTGGATATGTTCTATGCATGGGTATTTATATACAATTCAAATGAAAAATACTTGGTGTCTTACCTCTAAATGTGTAGGGAAGTGTTTCATAGCCATTAAGTGGATATTCAAAAACTAGTTTATGGATAAATGTGGGATTTCATGAAACCATGACATGTAGGATTGAAAACTGATGTGTCTATTTTTCAGTGCACTTTAAAACACTAGTTTTTATTTTATTTTATTGTATTATTAATATCAACATGCGTATTTATTTTTGTAACTACAAAATGATGTGAATTTTTTGTTTAATTGCCACAATATTAATGTTAAATTGAATTATGTATTTTAAAATTTTGTTTTTGATATTTTTAAAATAACTTAAAATTGATAATTTCATTTGGTTTTTACTTTCACATTTTACTCATTTTTATAAAATAATAAAAAAATTTCCATTTTTTTCTTCTTTTAATTTATTTATTATTTTGAGTAATTTTCTTTGATTTCTTTGGTATTTATTTTTAAAATTTAATTCATAAATTAAATTATTTCATCAATTATATTTGTTAATAAATTAATATAATTTAATTTTTTTATTCAAAATAAATATTTTTAATATGTTAATTATTTATTTTCTTTATTATTTATTTTTTTAAAATTTTAATTAATTAATGTAAAGTGAATTTCGAGTTTTTGTTTTAATTAAATAATTATTATAATGATATTTTTTATCATTTTAAATTAATTGTTAACAAATTATAATATGTATCAATTTCTTTGTTGAATAAAATTAATTAATATAATTTTGTAGTTATCAATTTTAAAATCTGATTTTTGATTTTAATTTTATATAATATTATATTTTTATCATTTGATATTTTTTAGGTGTTGCATCTTTAATCGCCCTAAAACACCCACCACCATCCATCTCCCCATTTTACCCAAATTTGAAACTCTTCACCTCACCCACCATTATCTCCCAATGATGACTTATTATTCAATCACAATCACCCGCTACCCAATGTCACCTAGAAACCCACCACCAAAATCATACTCATCAGTTCACTTTTTCTCATCTCATAGCATTGGTATAACCCAACGATGACTCTTTATCTTCTCACCACCAAAATTCATCGGCACTATAATTACCATCACCCCTCCACCCTCTATTGTTGACTTACCATTAACATCCTCTCTACCCATACTTGGCATCCACTCCCGTCTAGCACCGTTATCCTCCGTAGCACCTCCACACCCACTATCCACCCCCCAAAAAAATTGGCACAAAATAAAATGACCATGAATCTCAAATACCATATCTGAACCAGCATAGAAGATAATGATGTTTGAAATTTCAGAATGTTAAAACAACATAACCCCAAATCCACAAAAATTAATTCCATACACCCATACCACAAACAGAAGAGATACATGACTTACGACCATTAAACCACCACTCTATATATGAAAATGTTGATCCACCTTCAGCTGTTAGAATTGGAAGGCCACACCTAGGCCGATGCCACTCCTCCTAAATTAATTCTAAAGTTTCTCTATTGTCACTAGTCATCACTAGCTGATCCCCTACCGCCATTCGCACATCAAGGATTGATGCTCTAGAAGCTCACTAGATTCCCCTCCTCCCCTACTCCTGTCTATATACCACACCATCAAACGAGCATTGACCAACCCCCCCCCCCTCCACCTCCTCCGATGCGAGTCGAACCCGCCCAACTCCCTTCCTCTCATTAATCGCGAGCCACAACTATCCCATTTTTTCTTCTATTTTATTTTTATTTAATTAAATTTCAAAAATTATATAATAATTATTATAAAATAAATAATAAAATAATTATACTATTTTATATAACAATCATAATAAACAAACGTATACATAAATATTATTAGGTAATTATACTAGTAAATTTTAATAAATAAATATAATTGTTATATATACATATATTAGTAATAATAAAAATCTATAATAATAATTTAACAAATATATATAAATACTATTAATATTATTATTATGTTTATGTTAATTTATATTTTTTATAAGTAATTTTGTATTCATAATAAAAATATATTTTTATATTTAACTAATTTGTTATAATTTTCTGATGAGTTTTTCTTTCCATTGTTTAGCATATGGGGATTTGGAACATGGGAAGTGATTATGGAAAAGAAATCATGGTGAAATTGTGTGTGGGGGGGATATAAGTTGTTGCATGATCATGGTTTCACTCATTAGAAGTTCATAGAATGTTGGTGATCATTGCATCATAGAAATCAACATGGAATGAAACTACCTATTAGGAGCTATTTTTTTGAGTTTTATTTTTTCAAATAAGAGGTGTTAAACCTCCTCTCCCCTTTAAAGAACTTTCTCGAACATTGGAACCAACATCAACTATAGGGTGAGAACCCTTTCTATATTCTTTCTTCTTCATATTCTTAATTTTTTTTATTTTCATTTATATTATATAATTTCCGTCATTCTCTATTTGTTTTGTGATTATAATTTTAAGGTTTTTTTGTTATTAATATTTTTTTTTCTGTGATCTCTAATCTCCTGTCATGGAGATAAAATTAATAGGACATGATTTAGGAAGTGAAACCATATTCTTCCTTGAGATATGATATTCAAGGATATAATTTCTTCTTCTTCACCATAATTGATTGAGACTATGATTTAGGGAGAGCGAGAGTACACCCTTTCATATGAGTATTCTTTTACATTCTAAACTCATTCCTTTTATATTACGTTATAATTTTATCAAAATATGAAAATGAGTTGGGTTGTGGGATTTAATGACCTTAGTATTAGTATTCTAGCTTGTGGGACTTCTTGGATAGAGGGAGTCTATTGACTGATTTAGTTTTCGATTTGAATTAATTCTAGAGTACTAAGGAAAATCAATGTTCTTGTGGTCATAGATTATGTGAGAGAGTGGAGCGATCCGAGCTATCACTAAAGAATTAAGTAGAAAATATTATTGATGGTTTCCATCATAAGGACTATAAATGGTAGATGATGGTGGATCAACCTAGATCTGGATTTTTTCTTCTTGACCATCTTCTGTGTATTTATGCCTTTTTATTTCTTTCATTGTTTCTTTTTTTCCTCTATTTTTATTATTTATTTCTCAATGCTTAATCTCCCCCATATGTTATTTTAATGAAATTTTTTTTTCATTCTTTAGCTGTTTTCAATATATATATTACTAATATTTTTTTCAAAAATACCACGTGGGAACTCAAAATAGATTCCTTTAGAGAGACACAAATGTAAGCCACAATGCTATATATTGGGTCTTCTAAATGTAACATTGACATTCCTCATAATAAGTAAGCCATCCAATTTTGGAATTATTTCATGGGAAGTGAAATTTTCCTTGGTGATGTTTTCCATTTTTATTTAAAAAAAATTAAAAATTACTCAAAAAACAATAAAAAATAACAAAAAATGGATATTTTAAATTCATTTTTTGAGGATATAATTGATTTTTATGATTTGAAAGAATATAATGAGAATGTTGAATTATTATAATCTTAATTATAAAACTGACCAAAAAGAGAGCTCTCAAATGCTACAAAGGTTGCGACTCATCAAATAAAATAGTAGTATATACAAAAGTGATATCAAATCAAAAAATTTAAAGAAGGGAAAGTACCCAAAAAATAATATTTTCTTGAAAAAAGTGGATCATGGACTTCATTTGAACTACCTACCCAACTCAAGGCGACCAATATAGAAAGGAATTACATGAACATGCCAATAACGTTGAGATTTGTAGAAAAATATTTAATAAAAAAATATAAGGAGAGATAATAAGTGGAAACTATCAATATTTGAGTCAAAAAAACCCTCTGACAAGATATTGAAAATTAAAGAGTTATATCTACAATCACATTTCAACTAATTGTAAGAGATATGAAAATCAAACATTGAAGATGTTGTGAATAATCTGGAAGAACATTTTATTTTCAACACATAATTGGATGATTTTTTATGTTCTAAATTTCCAAATTATTTTTCAATGATTCAAAATATGGATACAACAAAAGATTTCATTTCCTTTACAGTGAAAGAAACGGAAAATAAGATAATATGATTTGAAGAGAGGTTAGAGGATGTTGAATAACTCCTTCACACATCAAATTTTCTATAAGGATCACTATTCAACTAGGAGAAAAAACACACTGCAATACTTTAGGGAGTTTAATAATATATAAACGAATATATACATTTTAATTTATGTAGAATATATTGAATTTGAACTCTATTGTGTTTAACATATTACCATTATTGAGGATGAAACTCAATTTTTTGAATACTAAGAATGAAAAGAGTAATATGAGTTTCACATTATGTGGAACTACTGGAACTACCAATTTTAGATGAAAAGTCATGTTTGGTAGCTTTTATTGATAAAGAATTATTAAAGCTATACATTGGGTTAGAAGTGGGTGAATATACACTTTTAGTTCCTAGTGGAGGAGATGTTGTTCAAGTTAAACCAGAATACATGTATCATCCTACAATTCAAGACTCACATTATATACACACCAATCCTCAATATGGAGAAGAGTGGAATTACCCTAAAATAGTATTTTCCATCCACCACTCCATAAGAAATACTCCACTAATAATAAGAGGAACTTTATTAAAGTTAAAAAAGGGTACCCCACCAATGGAAAATCATTGAAGTTATGAAGAACTATATCTAGTGGTTTTTAATCATGAATCCACATACCACATATGACTGGAGTTGATCCACTTATTTTCCAATTTTGCAATGTCAAACTATATCAACCCCAATGGGATTATCCAAAGATTATCCTTTCTAATTGACCACTTTATTTTCATAATTCTTGATATTTTAATTTGTCTGGTTTTTCATTTTAGGGCAATAAACATGCAATTACAACATGTGGTAATCATTTTAGATTATGGGGATTAACACATTTAAATAATGTATAATACACCCTAATTCACTATTTCATTAAATTATTCTTGAACTTTACTTCTTGAAGAGATATGTACATTTCTTAATTTCTATAGGGACTTGAAATGAGTATCTAATGATGTTGCATAAAAAAACAAATGGATGATTCATTTGGATGAATTTTAATTAGAGATGATTTTACCCTTAGGAAATTACTACGTTTTATTATGACATTTTTTCAATATACTCATCCATATACATATTGTTTGGGAATATGATTGCGGGATTCCACCTAATTTCTTTTGAAAAGATTGAATTTGTATTCTTTTTATGTGTTAGCATTCTAAAATATAGTGAGATGAAAATTATAATGAGTTTATTTATTGAAAATTATTACACCATTTATTTTTATTTTCATTTGACTATTATGAAAAAATATTGATCATCTTGATTTTTTTAATAAAATTGATAAAAATGATTTGTTTGTATATAACATCTTAATGCATTAACTAGTAAATTAAATTGGTCTTTATATGCTGGTAGTCTCTAGTGGTTTTTCATTTGAATATGTTTATTATTTTTTACTTATTATTCTTGTGTGGTGAATACAATTTTGATCATTAATTTATCCCCTTTATAAATATTTTCATGCTAAATTTCCTATTTGTTTTGAACAGAACTCTCTTCCACCTTGAGATTCCACATTGGGGGAAATGTGGAGTTTTTATTGTGGGTGATAAGTGAATTTCATAGGCATTAAATACCCCATCATTTTTTTCAAAAATAGTTAATTTTGTTTAAAAAATATAAATAACTAATATTTTTTGAAATTATTTCACAACATAATGGATTTTTTTGCTTCCATATTAACATTAGTTATTTTCTTCCTAGAGGATATTAACCTTATTTTTGTTAAGGGATGCACTAATTCTAAAATTTTCAGAGATGTATGATTACTAAGTCATGTTTCTTAAATATTTTGTGGATTTTCAATTTAGAAAATGAGTAAGAGTGTGAGAAAGGATAACATTATTGTTGAATAATGATCATAAAATTAGGAAATATAATATTGTAAGTAGAATGTAAGAGAGGAATAGATTTAAGTAATAAAGAAATTATGGGGACAACTCAAATGGTAATGTTATATGTCCTTTGAAAGTAGAGTGAAATGTGGAAATGATGTGCCTGAGTGAATATATTAGACTCTTTACACAATGTTTGTAGGCCCTGTATACAATTCAATAACTACATATGCATAGTTCATTGCTTATACATGGATGGGTAAAATTCAAAAATAAATACAGAGAAAAAAATAAAGTGGATTATAGTCAAGAATGAGTTCATTAAGGCCTGAGGAATATTTTTTATACTTTAAGAAGTGAAAAATTGACTTTAAAAAGAACATTTCAGTTGTATCAATAAAGTGCTAAAAACAAAAACAAAATGATATTTCGAACCTAGGAGAAAATGAAAAATAATGTTGCCTTATGTTAAGGTTATATTTCAATTTTATATTTCTTTTCATCACTCAATGAATAAGATCTTGAACTGGAATTGATATATGTCACGACCCGTCCTCGGGGCCCGTGACGTGACAACCCCAAGCCCGCCTTCCATAGGCCAGGGGCTGGCGACTAACACCAAGGCGTAAATCCCGGTAAAAAGGGAAGGCATTTCCTTTGTAAAGTAAACCATCACACAGAGTAAAAGCAGAAGAAGTAAACACTAAGTAAAAACTGAGTACAACAGTAAGTGTGGAAAATAAAAAAGGGGCCGAAAATACAAGCCCAACTGTAATGTACAACTCGAAAGGGAAAATAGCAACTGAAAAGTAAAGCTGCTACGCCGAGCTGTCCACTGGAAATCCCACCTGAAGGGTGGGTACAGATAGCTCCTCCGCTCCTCGGGTCCCGCCGTCCTCTCCGAGTAAGTCCCGCCCAGTGGTCCACCTCCGGGTACCGCCTCGTCGTCACGTCCACCTATGGGTACCGTCTCGTCGTGAGGTCCTCCTCCGGGTACCATCTCGTCGTATAGTCCACCTCCAGGTATCGTCCAGTCCTCGAACACTCGGCCTCTGTCAGCACTGCCTGTCGTCTGCAACCAACACAACGAGGTGCGGGCATAGCCCGTGCAGGGGTGAGTATAACGATACTCAGTAGGGACCCCGAGACCCTCAAGGTCTCACTAAACCAACAAGGATAACCACAAAGAATATCTCAATAGATAACCTCTACTTAGGTATATGCCCATACATATACCTAAGTTATCAAGTAACCCATCTCAATCATGAGGAAACACAAGGATTGTGAAATCAACGGATAACCACTACCCGGGTATATGCCCATACATATACCTATGTAGGTAAGTGACCCATCTCAATCATGAGGTAAACACAAGGTCAAAAGTCTCAGCTCAAACCAGGATTTTCATTATCGAAACCGTAACTTCTGAAGAGCTCCGTCTCTGGAGTGTACAGTGGTCCTGTCATGACTTCAAGGTACTGCTCACTAACCTAAGACTGCTGAATTACTCCTCCTGTCGAGTACCGCGGGTCAGCCACCCAGACACAGTAGTGCTTCCCGCCGAGGTATGTCACCCAAACACAGTAGTGCACACCCCCTAGTAGCCTGTTGAGGTAATCTCCGGACGAGTACCGTGGGTCTGCACTGTCACACAGTTAGTGCTCCGTCCTCCATGGGTCTGCACCTCAGAAAGTAGTGCTCCGTCCACTGGGCAGGTCGACTCACTCCAAGTCGAGTCGGTAAAGCAGTCGTCAGGTCTCAGCCAATTACACGGTCTCCGTACTCCGCACACTCGTCACTGGGAGGGTCCGCTCCACGAGCTACAGGTCGATACTCCAAGTATCTCAAAGTACCACGAAGAAGTATCTCAAAGGACCGCCTCTTCATAGAGGTCTCAACACAACAGACGGCGCGTCAATCGGACGCCCGATCTGTGAGTTATTAGCCTTTTCATCCTAGGGGCCAGGTTGGTTTCGTGAGCGAACCAAACCCGTACGTATCTCAACTGTACCCCGAACTCCCATAGGGTATACTCATAGGGTCCTTTTCTCAACGATATCACCAACGCCGCTGACAGTTCGTCAAAGAGACGTTCTGTCAGAAAGATATCAACTTTTCCGTTCCAGGGGCCCGGTTGGATTTCGGTGCGATCCAACCTGGCCACTATCCATCTGCATCCAAAAATCGGGCGGAGGATGACAAAAGTTCTGTATCGTCATCAGGAACTCGACGCAATAGACGACGCGTCAATCGGACGCCCGGTCTGAGAGTTATTGGCTTTTTCGTTCAGGGGCCCTATTGGTTTTTAAGGAAAAACCAACCCGACCGTACTCCACCTACGTCCAAACCTCGGGCAGAGTATTCCAAAAGATCCGTCTCACTTAGAGGAATTCAAAGAAACAGACGGCGCGTCAATCGGACGCCCGGTCTGTTAGTTATTGGCATTTCCGTCTCACACCCACCCTGGGAAACTTCCCAGGAGGTCACCCATCCTGATCACTACTCTAGGCCAAGCACGTTTAACTATGATGTTTTAACCACGTATGCTTCCGAAAAAAAAGGTGCACCTTGAGTATAGTATACCGAAACGACCGTCTCGATCCAAGGATCGTGTTGCCGCTGACGGCGAGTCGTTTGGAGGCCCGTAGGCCAAGATACAGACATTTGACCGAAAGTGTTCCGAAACTGGGGGTCTGGGCCGGGGCCGACCCGGCCCGACCCCCCTTGGGTCGTCCGAACCGGGTCGACCCGCCCCGGGCGGCGACCAGGCCTGACGACCCGGCCCGGCTCGGAAAACTCGGCCCGGCACGGCGGCGCGGTCCGGCGCGGTCCGGCGCAGCGGCGCGGTCCGGCGCGGCGGCGCGGTCAAGCACAGCAGCGCGGCCAGGGCACCGTTCGTGTGCCGCGCACGTGGGGCAAAGCCCCCGCCATTCCTCAGCTGGCGGCGCGGCAACCTGCCACGCCTAAAGAAAAACGCCTCCCCTCACGTGGGGGCCTGCCTTCGAGGATACGGGGGGCCGCCTGCCCCCCCCCCCCCCCCCTTTGTGAAACCGGCCCCCCTCATAATGGGGGGGCATTAAGGCTGGATGGGGGAAATTATTTCCCCCGGTTTTCTCCCTTCCGGCCGGCCCGACCTGGCCGGCCGGTTATTCCTCAACAGGACCGGGAAGGCCGGTCCCCCTTCCGGCATCCGACACCGGCGGCCCGGCTGGCCGCTGGTCTTCTCGTTCCGCCGCGGCCCGGAACCGGACGCGGCCTTCGTTGTCCGGCGCGGTGCGACGACACCGCGCCCCTCCACCGCGGCCCCGCTCTGGCCGCAGTGCCTTCAACTTTCTTCGACGCGGCGCGACGTTGTCGTGTCCTTGCATTATTTAACGACGTGGCGCGACGACGCCACACGTTTCTTGCTGCATGATCCTGTGCAGTGCGATGGCACCGCGCCACACCCTTTTCAATCCACAAAAAAATCAACATGAATAGGAGGAGGGTCGGCCGTGTTCATGCGGTCCGGCCCCCTCATGTTATTTGCTAACAATCGGCCTTTAATGATTGATAATCTTTCACAATCTTTTAAATTAAATAAAAAGATTTGGAATCAAGGCTCGACAAATATAAAAATTCAAGTTCGAATGAGAGATCCACATAACTTTAAAAAGTTAAAACCCCTACCTTGATTTAAGAGGTGATGAGATTCGGCATCGTGAAAAGAGATGTCGCGGAAGAAGATGTCGTCGGTATTGCGGCTATGGCGTCGCGGAAGACGGTTCCCAAGAACGTGGCCTTCTTTGTCGATGCCCGATTGTTCTTCGCGTTCATTGCCAAGAGGATGAAGAAACATCAAGACTTATAATCCTTCTTTCCAAAAGCACTCAAACAACACAACCCAACCAAAAGAAATAAGTTCTCCACTTATTTAATTAACTTCACATGGCTTTTGAAATTCAAGTGTTTGAAATTCAAAAGACTCACACAACTCACCACATTAAAATCAACCCATTTAAGACATAAGTTATAACTAAGTTAAAATCATTTAAGTGGGAGTTGAGGGGTTTTAGAGGATATGAAGAGGTGGGGTTCATGTGGGCCCCACCACCCACATAACCTCCCAAGGGAGGTTGGGTGGTTACGCAACTTCCACCATGAGCTAACACTTAGATTATGTTAATAAAAATTGTAGTGTAGTTATAAAATAAACTTCCACAATTTTTATTATCACCACTCTTGTAAATGCAACTCCGGTACAGGAGTTCCTAAGTAATTATCAGAATTGCGGTTCCATCGGTGCCCTCGGAATTCGATTCCGGGCACCGGTTCAAAAGATAGAAATTCCCGCTCACTCGTTCACTGAACGTACCCGAGCCAAACTTCGGAAATTAATTCCGGGCACACCGGGCCTCGGAATCAGGCGCCGTCAGAAACTGAGTTCTTGTAAAATTCCAAAGAAAATTAAGAAAAACATTTTCTTGAAATTTCCGGGTCTTTAAATTACTCCCACCTCAGGGCTTTACGTCCCCGTAAAGCTTCAACACAAACTAGGGTCACCAAAGCGGTACATAGCATGCATCTGAGCCTTCCGCTCCTATGTGCTCACCTGGAGGTTTCTGTACTGCCAAAGAAAGTGCACCCGAGGAATCGATTGTCCTCGTAGGATCTGCTCTTGTCGATCCTCGATCCCCACTGGAATCTCCATGAAAGACACCCCATCGCCATCGTCCAGCTCCTCATGGTCGATGGTATGCGAAGGGTCGAGCACGTATCTCCTCAGTTGAGATACATGGAAGTCGTCGTGCACTTGGTCCAACTGCGGTGAATGGGTCAAGCGGTAAACCACCCTGCCTACCTAGCTAAGGAACTAAGAAGGTCTGCTGAACCCCGGAGATAACTTTCCGCCTTGGCCACATATCCATAAACCTCGTCGAGGTGAGACCCGTATAAGGGCATGATCATCACCCTCGAACTCCAGAGGTCTCCATTTTCTGTTAGAACTGGAACTCGAAAGGCTGCTACCACGAGGGTAAGGTTGACCGACTCAAGAGTGATCGGTCGCACCCTCCTGTGCAAGATTTACCATGCGCTTCCTTGGGTTTCCTTTTCTGATGACCAAGGGAAACCCATCCCGACGTTTCCCTAAAACCGTGAATTTGAGTATGAATAGTTTTTGCCCTTTCCATACTCAAGCTAACGTCGTAAGGCCTCGACGCTGTCACCAAGAGATTCCAACCGGAACTCTCGCCTCGACGGTTTGACCACAACATTGGCGTAAGTGTGATTATCGAGTCTCCGAAGTTATCTCCAGATGTGAGGGTCAAGTCCACGGCTTACCGGAAACTCTAGGTCTGGAACAAGATTTGTGAAAGCGAGAAATGATTCACATCGACGTTCGTTACTAAAACAGCTAGTAGTGGACACAGACTGTCCCTTGAATCATTTATAGAGCCATTGGGTCGCACTCCTTGACCGCATGCAGCCGCACTCTTCCTCCGCCCTCCAGCTCCCTGAGCCTGACAGGAATAACTAAGGCGGGTGGTTGTACATTGTTAGGATGTACACCACCTCATGCTTCTCTCCTAGCTCTGCCTCCACGTCTGTTTCTTCGTAGACTCATCTCTATTTAAAGCGTCCTCTTCTTGAAACATTTAACACGTCTTAGTCTCTATGAATGGCACCGGTTCCCTGTTTCTTATTGCACTGTGCAGTCTTCATCCGCTCCTGGATGAACTGCACCTCCTTTAGTCTCACAAGAGCTGCTATTATTTCTTCTTTGGTAATAAGAGAAACCCGGTCTCATCCCCTGGATGAACCACATTCATTGCCTAATACAGTCAATCCTGACATGAATGATGCATTCATGCAATGGATGACGTCGTAAGGCCTCAACGTAACTACTAAGAGATCCAACTGTCACTTTCGCCTCCAAGGGTCGAGTCACACTGTCGGCATCAGTGTGCGGTCACTGGGTCTCCTCCAGTAGAAATCTCGAAGGTGAGGGTCAAGTCAACAGTTTAACTGGGACCACTCAGTATCAACCAAACAAAAGGACAGGAAAGAAAACATCTCAAAGATAAGTGTCTTTTTATTATTGCATCTCATTGTACAAGAGACGAATACAACAGAAAAATGGAACTAGAAGTACAAGGGACGTATCCACTAGTTCCTCTCCTGTCCACCTGTTTCCGGAGCTCTACTGCTTTGTCCACTGCTCGGCTGTTGCTCAATAACTTGTCGCTGCTTCTGTCTCGGTGGCTCCTCCAACACCCGTTGATCAACCGTACGAGGATTCGGACAGTCACGTGCCAGGTGACCCTTTCCGCCGCATGAGTAACATTGTCCGTTTCTGGCACGCCTGGCTCTGACCGCACCTCGGGTGCCCCGCACCAGTGGTACTAAAACCCAAGATTGTCTAACTGCTAGTCCGGTCCTCCTGGACCTCTGCATCATCTGTCTACTACCCACAGATGGCTCGACTACTGATCGAAAAGCATACGGCAAAGGCAGAAGCTCCTGTACAAGCTCGGGTGTAGAGATACTGGCACAAACTCCACCCTGAAGAAGGTCTCTAAGTCTTCCCATGCGAAGGTCATCCCGTCGCAAAACTGAAACATGTGGCTCCACCACCTACATGCTGCTGCCTGAAGGAGGCTGGCAGCAAAGAGCACCATGAAGTCTGCCGGCGTCCCCACTAGCCTGAAGACTCTCACCACAGCCTCCAGCCATACCTCAGCTGCCTGCGGGTCCGTCTCTCCCCGGAACCTAGGTGGCCTCTGGAGTTGGAACTCGTGCAGCGCGATCAAGCGTCATGCATTACCTACTGCTAGGGCTGGTGGCATCGGTGGCCCAACGGGTAGCAGTACCGCTGGTGCCTCCGTTGGTGCCTCAACTGGGATAGGGCCCTGTACTGAGGCCTCGTTGCTCGGCGGGCTGTCAGTACGTACCATTCTTGGGGCTCTAGCTAGTCGTCTATGAAAAGGCATTCTGAAAGAAACATCGTGACACGGTCAAACGTTTATACATGGCGAGCTGACCTGGTTTGAGCTGTTTTAAGGGAAAACTTTTTAAAACACACACGAAATCAGTGTTTTCGTGTACAAAGTCGGAAATTAGTTGTCAGGGTCCTGGTGTATGGATACGTCGGCCGCCCGCACCAACACTGGAATCCCTGAACTGAAATCCACACTCGGTACTCTTAACACTATTGCTTCACAGAAAGAAAAAATTCAGAGTCATAAGTTCTGCGGTAGAACCGAACTCCTTTGATACCAATTTGTCACGACCCGTCCTCGGGGCCCGTGCCGTGAGTACCCCAAGCCCGCCTTCCATAGGCCAGGGGCTGGCGACTAGCACCAAGGCGTAAATCCCGGTAAAAAGGGAAGGCATTACCTTTGTAATGTAAACAATCACACAGAGTAAAAGCGGAAGAAGTAAACACTAAGTAAAAACTGAGTACAACAGTAAGTGTGGAATGTAAAAAGGGGCCGGAAATACAAGCCCAACTATAAAGTACAACTCGAAAGGGAAAATAGAAACTGAAAAGTAAAGCTGCTACGCCGAGCTGTCCACTAGAAATCCCACCTGAAGGGTGGGTACAGATAGCTCCTCTGCTCCTCGGGTCCCGCCGTCCGCTCCGAGTATGTCCCGCCCAGTGGTCCACCTCCGGGTACCGCCTCGTAGTCACGTCCACCTATGGGTACCGTCTCGTCGTGAGGTCCTCCTCCAAGTACCATCTCGTCGTATAGTCCACCTCCAGGTACCGTCCAGTCCTCGAACACTCGGCCTCTGTCAGCACTGCCCGTCGTCTGCAACCAACACAACGAGGTGCGGGCATAGCCCGTGTAGGGGTGAGTATAACGATACTCAGTAGGGACCCCGAGACCCTCAATGTCTCACTAAACCAACAAGGATAACCACAAAGAAGATCTCAACAGATAACCTCTAATTAGGTATATCCCCATACATATACATAAGTTATCAAGTAACCCATCTCAATCATGAGGAAACACAAAGATTGTGAAATCAATAGATAACCACTACCCGGGTATATGCCCATACATATACCTAAGTTATCAAGTGACCCATCTCAATCATGAGGTAAACACAAGGTAAAAAGTCTCAGCTCAAACCATGATTTTCATTATCGAAACCATAACTGCTGAAGAGATCCGTCTCTAGAGTGTACAGTGGTCCTGTCACGACTCCGAGGTACTGCTCACTAACCTTAGACTGCTGAATTACTCCTCCTATCGAGTACCCCGGGTCAGCCACCCAGACACAGTAGTGCTTCCCGCCGAGGTATGTCACCCAAACAAAGTAGTGCACACACCCTAGTAGCCTGCTGAGGTACTCTCCGGACGAGTACCGTGGGTCTGCACTGTCACACAGGTAGTGCTCCGTCCGCCATGGGTCTGCACCTCAGAAAGTAGTGCTCCGTCCATTGGGCAAGTCGACTCACTCCAAGTCGAGTCGGTCAAGCAGTCGTCAGGTCTCATCCAGTTACACGGTCTCCGTACTCCGCACGCTCATCACTGGGAGGGTCCGCTCCACGAGCTACAGGTCGATACTCCATGTATCTCAAAGTCCCACTAAGAAGTATCTCAATATACCGCCTCGTCATAGGGGTCTCAACACAACAGACGGCGCGTCAATCAGACGCCCGGTCTGTGAGTTATTAGCCTTTTCGTCCCAGGGGCCCGATTGGTTTCGTGAGCGAACCAAACCCAGCCGTATCTCAACTGTACCCCGAACTCTCATAGGGTATACTCATAGGTACCGTTCCTCAACGAGATCACCAACGCCGCTGACGGTTCGTCATACAGACGTTCTGTCAGAAAGATATCAGCTTTTCCGTTCCAGGGGCCTCATTAAATTTCGGTGCGATCCAACCCGACCACTATCCATCTACATTCCAAACTCGAGCGGAGGATGAAAAAAGTTCTGTATCATCATCAGAAACTCAAATCAACAGAAGGCGCTTCAATCGGACGCCCGGTCTGAGAGTTATTGGTTTTTTCGTTCCAGGGGCCCTGTTGGTTTTTAATGCAAAACCAACCCGACCATACTCCACCTCCATCCAAACCTCGGGCAGAGTATACCAAAAGATCCGTCTCACTTAGAGGAATTAAACAAAATAGACGGCGCGTCAATCGGACGCCCGATCTGTTAGTTATTGGCCTTTCCGTCTCACACCCACCCTGAGAAACTTCCCAGGAGGTCAACCATCCTGATCACTACTCTAAGCCAAGCATGCTTAACTATGAAGTTTTAACCACGTAGGTTCCCGAAAATGAAGGTCCACCTTGAGGATAGTATACCGAAACGACCTTCTCGATCCAAGGATCGCGTTGCCGCTGACGGCGAGTCGTTTGGAGGCCCGTAGCCCAAGATACGGGCATTTGACCGAATGTGGTCTGAAACTGGGGGTCTGGGCCCGGGCCGACCCCCCCTGGGTCGGCCGAACCAGGTCGACCCGCCCCGGGCGGCAACCTGGCCTGACGACCCGGCCCGGCTCAGAAAACTCGGCCCGGCGCGGGGCGACACGGCGGCGCGGCTTGGGCGCCGTTTGTGTGCCGCGCACGGGGGGCAAAGCCCCCGCCTTTCCTCAGCTGGCGGCGCGGCAACCTGCCGCGCCTAAAGAAAAACGGCCCCCCTCACGTGGGGGCCTGCCTTCGAGAAAACGGGGGGCCACCTCCCCCCCCCTTTGTGAAACTGACCCCCCTCATAATGGGGGGGGCATTAAGGCGGGCCGGGGGAAATTATTTCCCCCGGTTTTCTCCCTTCCGGCCGGCCCGACCTGGCCGGCTGGTTCTTCCTCAACGGGACAGGCAAGGCCGGTCCCCCTTCCGGCTTCCGTCACCGGTGGCCCGGCTGGCCGCCGTTCTTCTCGTTCCACCGCGGCTCGGAACCGGCAGTGGCCTTCGTTGTCCGGCGCGGTGCGACGACACCGCGCCCCTCCACCGCGGCCCCGCTTCGGCCGTGGCGCCTTCAACTTTCTTCGACGCGGCGCGACGGCATCGCGTCCTTGCATTATTTAACGACGCGGCGCGACGGCACCGCATGTTTCTTACTGCATGATCATGCGCAGTGCGACGGCACCGCGCCACACCCGTTTCAATCCACAAAAAAATCAACATGAATAGGAGGAGGGTCGGCCGTGTTCGTGCGGTCCGGCCCCCTCGCGTTATTTGCTAACAATCGGCCTTTAATGAATGATAAACTTTCACAATCTTTTAAATTAAATAAAAAGATTTGGAATCAAGGCCCGACAAATATAAACCTTCAAGTTCGAAGGAGAGATCCGAATATCTTTAAAAAGTTAAAACCCCTACCTTGATTTAAGAGGTGACGAGATTCGGCGTCGTGAAAAGAGATGTCGGGGAAGAAGACGTCGTCGGTATTGCGGGTATGGCGTCGCGGAAGACGGTTCCCGAGAACGTGGCGTTCTTCGTCGATGTCCGATTGTTCTTCGCGTTCATTGGAAAGAGGATGAAGAAACTTCAAGACTTCTAAGCCTTCCTTCCAAAAGATCTCAAACAACATAACCCAACCAAAAGAATAAGTTCTCCACTTATTTAATTAACTTCACATGGCTTTTGAAATTCAAGTGTTTGAAATTCAAAAGACTCACACAACTCACCACATTAAAATCAACTCATTTAAGACATAAGTTATAAATAAGTTAAAATCATTTAAGTTGGAGTTGAGGGGTTTTAGAGGATATGAATAGGTGGGGTTCGTGTGGGCCCTACCACCCTCATAACCTCCCAAGGGAGGTTGGGTGGTTACCCAACTTCCACCATGAGCTAACACTTAGAGTAAGTTAATAAAAATTGTACTGTAGTTATAAAATAAACTTCCACAATTTTTATTATCAACACTCGTGTAAATGCAACTCCGGTACAGGAGTTCCTAAGTAATTACCGGCGCTGCGGTTCCATCGGTGCCCTCAGAATTCAATTCCAGGCACCGGTTCAAATGATAGAGATTCCCGCTCGCTCGTTCACTGAACGTACCCGAGCCAAACTTTGGAAATTAATTCCGGGCACACAAGGCCTCGGAATCAGGCGTCGTTAGAAACTGCGTTTTTGTAAAATTCCAAAGAAAATTAAGAAAAAAATTTCCTTGATATTTCCGGGTCTTTACAATATATGATAGTAGGTGACCTCATATAGTAAAAATGAAATCTTAGAAAATAAATGAGACTGTATTCCCTATATTTTATATAGGTGTTTGATGATATGTAGGTTCTTTCTTTAAATTACAAGAAAATTATAACTGTATTCTATTTCACTATATTTAACTATCCAAACATACTTCATTTTAGATCTTTTTATTAAAACATTGTGTCTTTGTTTAAAAATTACAAAACAATGCATTTTTTAGGGATAAAGTATTTAATTGTGAGAGTGTTTGATGTGGATGTTTTTCAATGAAATTTTCGACATAATATTTGTATTTTATAGTATTATTAGTATAAAAATAGTGTTTTCTAATAATTACCATCTACAATAAATTTATTATTTTACTGTAAAAACAATGAATTTTCGATCAAATATGTATTTTAATGGTTTTTAGTTATTTTATGAAAACATTAAAATTTAGTTTTTATTTTTCTTTTTACATTTATTGATATTCTTTAATTTTGATTAAATGATAATAATTTCACATTTTTATTCTTTTAAATATTTTATTTATTATGATATTAGTTTTTCTCCTAAATTCAGTTTTCATTTTTTTAAATTAATTACTTCAATTAAATTTTCTAATCATTTTATTTGTCAATTAATAAATATAATTTTGGTTTTTGGTATATTCAATATTTAAGATCTATTTTTTAAAAGATTTTGTTTTATTAATTATTAAATTAATTAATGGTTTAATTAATTAAAAATGTTCCCTCCATATTAACACACTGTAACCTGCTACCCACCATCACCCAACAAATAACCACTAACTCACACCCTCCATTACACTACCATTCATCACTCAACATGGGCTCCTCAACTATGACTCCTTCCCTTCACACCACAACACTTTTTCAACTCTAAACCCACTACCACACCTCCAAATGACATTATCGAACAACTACCAGCATCTTCTATACCCATCGTTGACATCCACTCAATGAAAATTCCAACATACTCTAAAACACCTCAGAACACACCTTCCATCACCAAACCATTCGAAGAAAAAAACACAGTGACAACAAATCTCAAACACCAAATCTAAAAAATCATAGTAGAGAATGATTTTTTAAATATTAGAAATAAATGAAAATGAACACCAAATCCCCATAAATTTATTCCATACCCATAGGCCACAAATAAAAGAGGAATGAAATTGAATAACTTTAACCCACTGCTCGAAATTTGAGAATTCGGAGACACCATATGGTATTAGAAAATGAAGGTTGCAGCTAGGTCGATGCCATTCCTATATAAGTCATGTCACTATTTCTATAATATCCCTAGTCTCCGCTAGATGAACCCATATCGCCATATTCCCATTGAGGACCTCCACTCCCAAATCCCACCTGACCCCCCTGATACTGATCTTGCATGAGTCGACCACTCCATCGAACCAATATCGGCCAAGACCCCTCTCCATCTCCCCTCCGTTGTAAGGTGAACCCACCTAGCCTTTGTTATCCACCTCTTTCATAATCTAGACTCCCCAATTTTCTTCTTATTTATTATTTTTTTTCAATTAAATATTGTAATTTATAAAAAAAAATAAAAAAAAAATTATTCATAAGAATAATAATAAATATACTAATATATATAGAATATTTAGTACTTATAATAATAAATTTGCATAAATAAATATAGTAGTTATATATATATAGATATTAGTAAAAATAAATAATTATAATAAAAATTTAACACAGACACACACACACACACACATATATATATATATTATCGATAAGTATATTATGAAATTGATAATTTTATTTTTTTATATGTATTTATTTTATTTATAATAATTATATATTTATCGATTTAATTATTTAGTTAGAATTTTACAATAGGGTTTGTTTTTTATTGTTTGGCATAGGGAAGATGGAACATGGGTTGTGTTGATGGAAAATAGATCATGGGTAAATTGTGAGGGGAGGTGAGGGTTTTTTTACTAGGATGGTTTCACTCATAGGATGTTCACTGAAGGTTGCTGATGCACACATCAGAGCACGCAATGTGGAATGTCTATTCCTATTAAGAAATGTTTTTATTTTTTTTTTGAATTAGAGGATATCTGACTCTTCCATTTTTTTGATGAAACCACCCACAAACAAGAACCATCTTAAAAGTATAGATAGTAACCCTTACACTCTTCTCTATTCTTTATTTTCTCCATTTTGTGTTTTTATTTATATTCTGAAAATACTATTATTATTTATTTTTTATTGTAATTGGGTTGTTTTTTAGTTCTTCATTTTTTTTTGGTTTTGTGATCTCAAATCTCTTGTAATGGAGATCTAAATCACAGGGCTAGATTTATGAAGTGAAATCAGATGCTTCCCTAATATTCGAGCTTCATTAAAATCATCACTTCTTCTTCACCTCAGTGGATTGAAACTGTGAATTAGGGTGAGAGAGAGCACCAATACACATAAATGAGATACTACTTTCCAGCCTCATTTATTTTCCCCATCCTTTCTCATATTCTTGAAATATGAAATTGTGTTGGGTTGTGTGATATGACGACCTCAATTGTCTATCTGGGATGGTGGGACTTCCAGGAAAGTGTAAGTATATTGCGTGGTTCAATTTTCAATTTGGAGGAACACTTATGTACTAAATAACTTCTATGTTATGTATTCACTACATATTTTTGATTGGTATCTGTTCCTAATTTTTAGTAATGCATTGAGTGTTAATGATTTTATATGGTTTTCTTCAGATGTTCTATAAAGGGTTGTTGATGGGGGATTAACTTAGATCTGACATTGTTCATTCTAGCCTTCTCTATGTATTTAGACTTTTTTCCTTCACAATATTTTGTTTCCAAACATGGCCTTTTTTTATTTTTAATATCTCCCATATGTGCTTTTCATCACATCTTCAGTTTTCATTCTTAGCTGTTTAAAAAAACATATTTTTTGAAATACCACACGAGAACAAAAAATTTCTTCCTTGAGAGAGACCCCAATGTTAGCAACTATGAAATATCTTGGTTGTTATAAATGGAACTTTGAAATTCCTCATGTCTAGGATGACATTAAAAAATATTACTCTCCAATTGAAGGAATCAATATTGACAAAACCTTGGATGATCATATACTGTGTGTTTTTAAAAAAAATCTAGTCTCTCAAAATTAGATAGATGATACAAAATCGATTAATTTAGTGAATCCTCATATATCATGTTCCTAGATGAATAAATTAAATTAATAGATATTTTTTAAAACATTTAATGGTTATATTATGATATCTTCAGTTTTGATTGTAATAAAAATAAAAGTTTCAATATCTTCTGATGAATGAAATTAAAGAAAAATTATTGATGTTTAGTGAACCTTTTTAAAAGTCTCAATGTTAAGTTGATAACATTGGTTTATTTGAACTTTAATTAGATGTTAAAATATATTAATAAAAAAACCTAATGAATGAATTCAAGTTAAGTAAAACAAAAGATAATGTGATTAGTGAATTAGAAAACAGCAGATCCAAATTCTCATTTGAATCCATAATCTCTCTATTTTTAGTAATCAAAGGAAACATGATAGAAGGTAGGCTTGATTGGAAATTTTATCTAGAAAAAAAACCTATAAATTCCTATAAAATTATAATTTATTTAAACATTATTAATAATAATAATATTTAGTCTCCCAAATCACAACAATCGCAATAAAGAAGAGAATCTCCTACTCAAATGTTTTCTCCGAACTCCCCCCATTAATTATTCAAAACTAAAATTAACAAGGATGTTATTGTAAAAACATAAAATTCTCAAATAAAAGGAAAACATATATTTTGAAAACATATCATAATTTTTTAATTTTACAAATAAACTAAAATAATAAAAATATAATTTAATAAGATAAACAGTCAAACCATATATAAAATAAATACTCAAATAAAAAAGAAAATTCTAATAATTTTCATTCCCAATTGAGATATATAATGAAATTATTATAGAAAATTTCTCTATCCATTTCTCATTTATTTTTTATCCATTTGATAAATAACTCCCTTTATATTTAATAGATTTGAGCTTAAAACTACTTTTTCTTCTTATGTTCTAATTATATCCCCTGTACCAAACAAAAAAATTCAAGAAAAACAACTCCCCATTTATATTGTTAGTAATATGTGATGTGAAAAAGAAATAAACAGTAGAAATATATAAATCATCTTTAATAAATTCACAATCTAAACTCAAAATTTGTCATTATATATTATAGAGACATTAAATAGTGAAATGGGATTTTTTACAAAAATCAAAACATAGAACCAAATTGAAAATTAATTCTTTATTTAGATTTTTTAAAATGAATTATTTGAGTCTATTTATCCTCATATCTTATTCTTCCAAATATTTTAAATACTTAAATTAATAAAACAATAATGATTTATTCTGCTTTTCCATATTCTGGTGTAGATATTTTGAAAATATTGTTGCTTAATTTATTTCCATCCATAAAGAAGAATTATTGTCTTTATGATCTCATATTTCATATCTTTCCTTTAACAAAAATTTCTATATTCATAATAATATTGATATGTTTTAAATAATTATCATTGAAATTATATAAATGAGTCTCTATTTCTACTTGTGGTTCAAGTATCTATTTTTGGGTCTTAATGGTCTATGAATCCATATTTATGACCTATTGCAAGATCACCCTTCAATATATCCAAGGAAATATGGATTTGATGTTCAACAAAATCTATAGATATAACTACATGAAGAATTGTTTTCCATTATTCTATTACTTAAAAAATCTTGCAATGTAATATCATTAGAAGTATTATCTTTGGAAGAATTTTTAAGTGCGTCTCTACCACCATTACTTCTAGTGTAACTTCCAGATGAAATTTTTCATCATATAATACGTTAAGGATATTGATATGATTAGAATATTGAGATTCATTATCTTTGTCAACGTCTACTCAATTTAATGTAGAAACATCAAAGTATTTTTTATTTTCACCTCCTGGAATCTCAAATAACTTTGACTGGAAACAATATTCTTCGATAAGAAAATTCATTGCATTTTTTACTTCATTAGAAAAATATAATTTTGTCTTCTCATTTCCATCATCTAAGGATCTTTTTGTTTCTAATGTACAAGAAGGCGATGAAGAAGTTTATAATGATTATAAAAAAGATTATCCTTGTAGAGGTGATTGTCTCAAGTGTATTTAAAATTATATTTTACATATTCTAGTGTGTAGTCTTTATCTAACATTTTCAAAATTTGTGGTGTAAGATATTTAAGAGAATATAAATCTCTAATTTCTTTTAATATTTTCTTTATTTTACCTAATTTATCTAGTGATCATTTTAATTAATTTTTTTGTTCATCATCATATTTCCTATATATAATCAATATTTAGCACCAGAGGTATAAAATCTAGAGACATATTATCATTAAATGAAAACATTTTATACTCATTTTCATTATTCTATTGAACTTCATCTTCTTCCGACAATACATTCATAATGAATAACAGTTTAATAAAATTCCTGGATGATTCATGGATTCAATAGTAGATAGTGTTCTATAGGAAAAGTGATACTCACACATTTGTAAAACATGTTAATTTAATTCAATAATGATACATTCATGGAATAATATGATGTATTAATCAATCATTCATGATAAACTCTCTTATGGTAAAGTTACCAAATGATCCCATTTTGTCTTCTAAAAATATATATAGTGAACCATAAATTAGGCTTTAAAATTTTAACATCATCGAGATAAATGATGATAAATAAATATCGGTGCACATGAATTTTTATAGAAAATGATGGTATAAATATATATATTATCATAAAATAATCATGATATTTTCACCATAAACTTGTGGTATTATTACTATTTTTAAAAATAAATTTATAATTTATTATAAACATGTTATTTTCATCCAAAAATGAATTTTCAGTATGTAAATCATAGATATATGAGAAATAACAGTAAATACACAATAAAAATAAAAAACCAGTCTATCATAATTTTTTCAAGATATAATAGATTTTCATTTAGCTATTAAAACATGATTTTCATTAATTGGAAATGGAATTATTTGTATTGTGACCTAATTAAGTCCATAAATAATAACAAGTAATTACTTTAGTTAGAAAATTTCCCAATTTACATATATTCAACTTACATGAATTCATTTTACATATAATCTGTATGAGAATAAATTTTTTCGCTTTAATAGATGAATACTTTTCCAACAAATTACCACCACTCTAGAATATCATGAAAAACGATGATCTAAAAAGAAAAAATTAATTCCCCTTATAATTTATCCTTCTGATAGATTTACCACCAATTTCTTAAGTTTTCTTTTTTAGTTTTATCTATTTATATATATTAAAAAATTTATTTAATCTAGAAATAAAGTTTGATAAAAACATATTTTGGCCTTATACTTTTTGACTTTCACTAAGGAACCTCCCTTAGATCTTTTGTTTTTTTAGTAGAAATAGACATAATTGTATGTTCATAAGTTAATTTGGAAATTTAATTTTATGATATTTACACATTACTTTTACATTTTTCCAACTTACATATAGGCATAACAAGATTTCCCTTCTTCTTAGTAACATAATCTTTAATTCAGCTGTATCTTTTAAAATTTGTTTGATATTTATCTACAATTCCCACAATATACTCTTTCAAATCATCATTATATTATCTAATTTCTTCTAAATGATTCTATTAAAACCCCTCCAATGAAAAATATTATACAAAATCTAAATATAGATAGTTAAGAGAAGGGATTGTGAACACTTATATAAATCAGTCTTCATTTCGAGGAACATTTGCATATAAATTTTGTATTTTCAACGTTTTAACCTTATCTTATTATGAGGTATCTGAAGTAGGGAGATCGTAACTTTTTCTCTATGTGTCTACGATATCAATACAATCGTTCATTCATTTTCTCAATGAAAATTTATTATATTCCTTCTCTTTCCATTTTAATCTCAGAAGTTTACTTCTAATAATCACCATTTTTTATGCTCATAGAAAATCATTTTAGATAAGTCTTATATTATATGTTTTTTATCACTTATATACCTTTTTGTTTTTTTAATCACAATGGAAAAAATGACATAAAAAATTCTTTTATTATTTGTACATATTTTCCTTCTTTAAATACTAGACAAATATCATCTGAATGGAATATAAAACTTCATTTGGTTATACAAAAATTTGAGGTTTTATCTTTGGATATAGATGAAATATAGAATAATTTATTTTTCCCCTTTCCACCCCATCATCACCCATTATCCAAGTCTAATATTGAATGATATTTCTAACTAAATCGCCCAAACTATAATTATTTTTACTCTCGATATCTTTAGTCAATATATGTTTAGACTCCCTCTATGTTGGTAGAATATCTAGGTTATTTTCAACTAGTTCGTAAAACAATAAATCTATTTCTAAAATACATTAAAATATATTAAAAAATTTCATGAATCAATAGTTTATTTGACCAAAAAAATCACTTGGTGAATAAATTAAAAAACTGATTATTTTTAATTCCCCAAGATTTTAATATAAATTCTTCTTTTAAATAAATATAATGAATTCGATAGATTCCTCCAAATGCAGCACTGAACTGAAATGATTTACAACATATTATATGGATATTGTTATGAAAATAATAATATTTTTATAACCTATAGTAAATAAAAATATATTAATCAATTTTAATCACTTACACATAAAGGAAAAATAATTATTATGATTTATTATATTAAGTGGTTTCATTCTCAATTAATTTTTAATGTTTTATAAATTTAAATAAATAATAATTTAATTATGATAATATATAATGTTTTAATGTGTTAATTAATATATTAAAATTTTATAAATCGTTAACTAGCATCAAATACCATTTAGAACACATAATATTTTTAAAATCCAATTTTCCACAAAGATGATTTTCTTTATTTTTTATATAAGAAATTAAAATATAAATCTATATACATTAGAATTTAAATTTAATAAAATGAAAATAAATTTTTAATTACTCATGTAAAAACCTGGTCTGGTAGAATTTCCATGAAATAATTTATTTTAAGGTGAATAGTGAGAAATTTAGTTATTATAAAAAAAACTATAGAATTTACTATAGTTTTAAAAAGTAATTATAAATTTAAATCCTAAAAGAAATATTGCTCAAAAATTTTCATTTGAAGCTAAATTGTTCATTTAAAAATAATATTTTGCATTTAAAAAACCAATGTTTGAATTTTTTTAAAATTAAGCAATTTATTTCCAATAAAAAATTATTTTCAGACGTTCCCTTTTAATTAGGTTTTTGATAAGTAAGATTAAGGTTTTAATTACTTTTAAAGGAAAATAAATATCCAACAGTTTATTATAAAATAATTATTGTTATTAAAATCAATAAAATATATAATTTCAATATAGATAATATTTTTAAACTTTGAAATAATGTTTTTCTAAAAATGATTTTTGAACATTATAAAAACAAATCATAAAAATAATTATTTACTCTCTTATATATATTTTTTTTTTGAAAATTGATTTTACATATGGAATCACTTGTTCTAATTTATTTAATAAATAACATTTTATTTTTTTGGTATCAAAATAAACTTACATAGAAAAAATATGTTACCGTGGTAAAAAAGGTAAATATGAAGAAAATAGGAAAAAAATATTTTAAAAAATATAATAACATTTATGTTTGAGGAATTATATGATGTACCATTTATTCCATTCCAATATATTATATTATTGGATCCACTTGACCTTTGAATATGTACATTACAATTTAGATTTAGAAAAATGACACACTTCTACATAAAAAATGGAGGCATGACCACCCCACTTTTCTTCACACCCAAATCATATTAGATTTACCCAAAATTAACAAAAATTACCACTGAAAACTCTTAGACAACAAATATAGGTTCTTTTATTCTATTAAGTCTTCCTATTAGTGAATTAAAAGATTTTCCGATGGATATCTTAAATAGGATAAGGTAACATTCCCAATTATTCTATTTTTCTGTCCTATTATTTTCCTTTGTTCTACTACCCCTAAAACCTATACTACCCAAGAATGTATTATAACATAAGTAAAATATTTTCCGGAAATCTAATTATACAAATTGAATAACCACATTCAACATTTCTCCATGAACATTTGATAATTGAATACATCATCATAGGTACATGAATAAAACAACATCAATGAATGGTGTGTTGAATTTTTCGTCAACTCCTTATATGATAGGTTCAAAAAATCATTTTAAATGATTAATATAATTTTTATAATTTTATTAAAATTAGGAAATTAAACACCATTCCCAATATTCGTTACAATCTATTGAAAACGAACCAGCCGCTTTTCTGTATGTAGGGAATATCACCTTAATAAAATGACATATCTCATTTTTTTTATATTTATTAGAATTGAATATAACATGAAAATACACCATAATATCATATAAAAATGTCATTATTCTTCTTTACTGATGATATTGTTAAATAAGCATGCTCTTTATTGGGTCAACTAACCCACCAACATGAAAAATGATGTAAATTTCACACATGGTTAAATAATGAGGAATAAATAGAATTAGGATTTCACAATAATAAGAAAATAGTAAAAATTATTTGGTTTCATATTGGTTATGGTAGTCTCAGAACTATTATTGATATCACCCCTATTAATGAAAATAAAAAAACAGACTCACCATGTACGTCATCATCTCGAATCATAAATAAAATAAATATAAAATGACATTAGAGTATTGTAATAATTACAAAAAATATATATTCCATTACCTTAAATGGAATCACATTTATTAACATTTAATCTATAAAAACAAATCATCACTTCCAATTTTAATCCAATACTAAAATAAGAAATCAAAACTAACAAACCACCAATGAAGAAAATGAAATGTAATTAACTAATATATTTATTACAAATGGATTAAATGAATTTTATAAAATTTATTAATATGAATAATGTGTTGAAATCGGTTGTTATGATCTTTATTCTTTTGTTACATGATGTTAAAGCTATTTTGTAAAATTCAGGGACTATAGTAAGGGTTTTATATCTCAGTTTTCTTTCTTTGAGACACGATCCATATTCAAAAACTATTTGTTTTTGGGGATTATATATATGTATTACACGTATTTTTTATATAATTATTTTTAATGAAATCTAATGGATTAAAAAATCCATATATTTTTCTATCATTCAATGTTTTTTCAGTTCATATGTTAATAATGATGTAAGGGTTTTTTTCTTGATTCAACATATTTTATTGATCAATCATTATTCCTCCTTGAACATGTATTTCCCTGATGGTTTTTTTATAGGAGATAATATAATCTCTTATCTATATGGGGAAGGTACATTTGAAGTTCTTAAATTTATCCTTGATGAATTTCATTCTAAAAGTGTATTTCTCTTAATCATCATCCTCAATTATGATGGTTTCTCATCAATGTAAATATTTTATCTTCCCACAAATTATATTCATTATATTTTAGAGATTTATTATGTTTTTCATCATATGAAATTTATCATTACATTCTCCTATTTAAAAAATTAATTTTAATCATCCGTTTTCATGATGTGGGTTTTTTGAAAATTAATTTTAAAATATTCAACTTGTTTCCTTTCATGATCTTATATTATATATTCCACAACATATTTCCCCTAAAAATACTTTATATACATTGAAATATTAATTTTTTATGATTTATTTTAAATGTTATTTAAAAAAAATAACCTCTACTTTTTTGATTATGAATTTTGAATGTGACTCATGACATTACATTTTATGATTATGGAAACAAAATTTCAAAACACATTAATAGTTTGTTTCACCGTATGAAAATTATTATTTGGAAAACATTATTTCTGTGTTTTAAAATGGGTTTCAAAATTATTTTAACACCTAATGATCTAGAATATAAAAAAAATTATATTTTCTGAAAGTAAATGTTTTATTTTAAAAAGTTATTCATTTTTAAACGTATTTTAAATGCTTATATTTTAACAAAGAGATCATTAGTTATTTTGAAATAATATTTCAATTATAAAATTTTTCCTTGTAAAAACCTATTTAATTTTAAGGACCTATTTTTTATGAATATCAATCTTAAATAATTTCATTTTAATCTAAATATGTTAATTTTAATTTATAGTTTTCAATAAAAGGTGTATTTTCTCTGATTATCCTGGTGACATTTCTATTTATAATTAAAATTAATTTTTCATATATATCACTAAACTAAATTCTACTTATTTTATAATTGGTTTTTTTTAAGACTCCATCGATCATCTTCTTTTGGATGGCCTATGGATTGATCTGGGAATGTTTTTTCGGAAACCAATCTCTTTTTCCCAGCTGATTAAGTTATGTTTGAAGTACGAATTTTTTATGTATTAATGATTCTTATATGTTTGAAATAAAAGTATTCTGAATATTTGGGTCCAATATATCCTTAAAATGAATTTTTTATGATTTTATATCAAATGAGATGATGAAATATAATGTTTACATTATTAGATTATAATTATTCAAAATTTTATGGTGTGAATGGAATGCAGTCAACTTTGTTCAAAGGTTAGTTATTTGAATTTTATGTGGGTATCTTTGGTAACATTATTTTTTGTGTAACAGACTTGTGGGTATTGTTCTAAATATTTTTTTTAACATGATGTGGTACGTAATACTCATATTTTATTGGTTTGAATTTGATTTGTGTAGCTTCGTTCAATGGATTATTCTGTGAACGTGATGTGGGTATGTTTTTTTATAAGATTATTATATTTATGTGATGTTTGTATCTTTTTGACATGAGTTATTTATGAATGTAATGGGGTATATTTTTTCACATGTTGAAAAATGAAAATAATGAGGGTTTTTTGGTTCATAATAGTTTCTATTCTTATATTTTTTTTCATAATTTCTTATTAAGTTATGTTTTAGTGATATCACATATTTCTATATGCCTATGATTTTTTTCCATACATGATGTTAATTTTCTCAAACTATTTTACTTTGATATATGTCTATTTATTTGATATTACATATTAGACTTTCATTACATATAGATAAATCTTTTTTCCATATATTTTTTAATAAGATATTTCCACATTGATCATGTTTTCTCTTATTTATATGATCTAACTATTAATGTCATGTTAATATGTTTTCCCATTATAAGTGTTTGTGTTCAACCACCATGTTCCCATTTCCATGGATATAAATATTTTTATAACATATGATAATTCTATAAGGTAATAAAATGTAGTTCAATAATGGAGAATTGTACACAAGTACCACGAAATAATTTACTCATTTTGATAATTCTCAGAGGAAATAAACTATCATTTTTTAGATTATGTTATTATCTCTGAGATGTAATTATTATCTTATATAAATGTATTGAAATAAAGATAATTTTTTCATGGTTTATATCACATTGTATCAAATATAGTGTTTAAATAAAATTATTTAGTACCCTCCTTGGGTGTATGGGTTTAGGGAACCTCGGTTTACATTAAAGTAGGGTATTGATATTTTGGGCAATTAATTTAGTAATTTTTTATGTTTAGGACTAGGAAACAATATTTATAACCCTATATATGATTCTATTAATAATATATCATCTTAAAACATTTCTAATGTTTTGAAAATGTGGGTTTCATAGAAAATAAATCTATTTTTGGATACTAGAATATGGATTTGGATGTATCACAGATTCACTATAGGTTAATCAGCATGAAAAAATGATGGTTGAGTATAAAATAAATATTTAATTGATGAAAAAATGATAGGGTCTTGGACTGAAATCCAGGATGTACATTGTCAAGTGTAATGATTTAGTTAATTCAAATTCCCTTTATAAACCATTTTGAATTTCTTAAACGGTATTTGAGGATATAACATTTCACTACTTAGGTTCGGAAATGTAATGGGAAGATACCCATATATAACCTAGGTTAAATTTTATTTATGGATGCTTAATCCAATTATATCATAGTCGAACTAATAATATCATAGTTCGAAATGAAGGTGTTATGGGAGATGACATAGTAAGATTTCTCTTTCATATTTATACAATCAATTACAATGATTTATATAGATACTATATCAATCAATTTTATTTTAATATTTTTTGGAAATATGATCATGAGAATGATGATCTAAAAATTATATCCCAATGAACTCTTTTAACTAAATAAAGTGTAATTTTTTGTATAAATTTTTGAGGTAAATGAAAATCTCAATACAAGCCTATTTTTTAGGAAATGACAAGTCTCATAGAATCTAAGACAATGAGTTCAATATATTAATGGAAAATATATCTTTATTATCATATGGATCCCTTAATGTCATTCATTAGTAGTGAATATTAAAAATGATAATGAAATTTTTATTCAAGGGGGGATAATTTCACACCCTATATTTTATAATATATATTTCCTTTAAATAAGTCAAATATATTCTATAGTCTTCTTCACATGAAACACCTAACTAAAAGAACTATGAAATATTTTCTGAATATTATTATTAATCATATATGAATAATAAAACCATTATTATATTAAAATATATTTCTCAACTAAAATTTCATACCCTTTGAAGATAAATAGTTAATATAATTTAATATTTAAAAGGGTTTCTCATTCTTAATTAACTATTTCATATAATAATAGATTAAATAGATGATGTTTAAATAATTATTTTGATAAAATATAATATATATAAATAATAAATAATATATTACAATTATTTAATTTAGAAACTATTGTAAATTAATTTTGACAACACATTGTGTTTAAAAATGATTATTTTTAGTAAAATAATGTATTCTTTTAATTTTATATATTCATAAAAAATAAATTCTAGTTTTTTAAATTTATAACATTAAAATAATTTTTTAATCAATATTGTATGTATTATATTAGATTTTTTTAATATCATTCTAATAAAATTATTTTTGTGTTTATAGTGAAAAAATATCGTTTTTACAAAAATGGTTGCATTTGTGACTATATAAAGATATGATAACTGAAAATCTATTAAAAATATTTCATGATTAAAAATTTAATTTTTTAGTAAATTTGGGAATCAAAAAAATACAATTCAATATTTATGAAACCTAATTTTAACATTTTAAAAATTATGAATTTTTTTTAAAGAACCTATTTTTTCACTTGGAATGAATTATGTTTTCAGAAGGAAAAAATAGGTTTTGGATTAATTTTAAAGACAAATAAAATTGATTTGGATAATAATAAACCAATTAATTCCATTAAAATAAAATAAATTGATAATTTCATCTTAAATAGTATTTTAACGCTTAACTATTCACTTTTCCTAAAATTTATTTTTAAGCCTTATATTTGTTAGTAGTATAATTAATTGTAATAGAATTTATATTTTATATGTAAAAAAATGATTATATATTTTGAATCATTGGGAATGAATTATTTAATAAGACCCATTTTAAATGAACTAAATGTTAATTTATATGAAATTATTTTGTTACTACGATTAAAATAAAAAAGGGTAAAAGTGAAAAATATACAAGTAAAAGACATAAAAAAAATGTTAATCACGTGTATTAAAATTTATTTCTGTAGATTTGGAATCATTGAATCATCTATGAACCCATTATTTTCAATTATTTAAGTTATAAGACAAATGAATAGTGACATTACATTTTATATTTTAAAAATGCCACTCCTCTCCCATTTAAATAGATTCGACACTACTCTACTTTTCTTCACACTAAATCCTATTTTTTTTACTAAAAAATATAAAAACTAACTACTAAAAACATTAAAAATTTCATAGAGTTATTCTATTCTTATGAGAGAGCCAATAAAAATGTTAATCAATTTTCCAAGGAGAAACGTTACATTGTCAATTACATATTTTTTCCTTCCTTTTCATTATTTTACTCTATGACCCCAATGTAACCTATTATATCAATTAAATTATAATATAAACACTATTTATAATATTATAAAATTTTACTTTACTAATTGAATTTCCATTGTTTACCATCCATTGTAACCAGTTAAAAAATGAAGAGGTCAGCACACATACATGCAGACTACCACCTCCATGAAAATCATGACGGATTTTTCTTCACTTCCTTATATATATGTTTATAAAAATATATTTCATTGATTAATATTACACTTATAACATAATTGAGATTATTAAATTTTAAAAAATTCCCAATATTCTTTATGATCTATGGGAAACCAACACATCACTCATGTATACGTGTAGACTAACGCCTCAACAATGGTGATGTATTTAAATTTTTATTATTCATAAATCTCTCTTAAAACCTAGTTAACAACATTTAATCATATAAATAATCTCATTATTATTCTATTATAATGATATTATTCCAAAAGTGTCAATTTAAAAATCTTACTCACCCATATCTGATTTCTGGTTCTTGTATGGGTCGGTTTGACAACTGATATGATCAATGTCATAAATTTATATCATGGGTAACTAAAGTTGAATAAAAACTAGGTAAATTTGAAAATAACAAGTAAAAAATTATTTTTTCCTATTTTTAGAATGGCAATAGAAATATATGAATTGTTATTAAGATATAACCCCTCATTTCTAAAAATTACCAAAATAAGCTAGTCATTGACTTCATCATCTATAAGCATGACAAAATTATTTATGAAATGAAATTTAAAAATATTAATTAATGATAAAAATAAATTTTCTCGACTATAATGATCTTTTTATGAAGAAATTTTAATCAATAAACATGATTTCACACGACCATTAATGAAATTTTTGAAAAGATGATGAATGAAACTAACAAACACCTGATAAAGTATATAAAAATAACTAATTGATATATTTATAATAAATTGTTATAAATGAAGTTCAAACAATGTTATTGGTATGATTAATTTTTTTAAATTGGTAACTAATTAAGTTATTTACATTTATCAACATGTTTATTCTCTTTTATGGAATTCATTAATTTAGGTAAATGGTTTTTCAAATTAATTTTTAATCATTTATATATGAATAATATTCATAAGTAGTTTCTAATTGGTGGGTGTTAAATTTTTCTATGGATTTATTTTTCCTTAATTATTCTATTAAATATAATAAATTTAAAAATATAACCTATTTTCTATAATTCATGGGGTTTCATTTCCAACAACAATAATAATGTATGTGTATTTTCTTTGATCAAATTATTTTATTTAGTCACAATTATTCCACTTTGACCATGGTATTTCATGATGGTTTTCATGATTTTATTATGAAATCATAATTCACTCTATCTTTAGGGAAATTGAAATTTTTATTTAAAATATTTTAAATTTATGAATTTCTTTATGAAAAGTTATATCTTTTAATTCACATCCCATTAAGTAACGGTTTCTCTTCTATATCTACATTTTCACTCCCCTATAATGCTATAAATTATAGTTATTATCCTAATTATGTGTTATTTCATTTGAAATAATATTTATCTTTCACAATTATTAAAAGAATGTTTTATTAACCCTTTTTATGATGAGGGTTTTTTAAAAATATTTTTAAAATATTTTAAATTATTTCATTTCATGATTTTAAGTTATATCTTCCACTCTATATTTTGTCTATAAACATATATATATTGTTTAAAAATGAAATATAGAATATTATTTTTAATATTTAATATTTTAGAAATATTCAATAAAACTTTTTGAAAATGAATTTTTAGTTTGACACATTAATTAATTTTAATTACTATGGTAAAAACGTTTTATAATAAATATTTTATTGTTTAATTGATTTCATTAAAATAATTTATTTCAAAAATTACATCAGGTGTTTTAAAATGGATTTCCGAATTATTCTAAAACATTATTATATTGAAATGATAAGGAAATATTATTATATTTTACAAAATCAAATGTTTTATTTTAAAAAACAGTACATGATTTTAAAAAAATTAAAGGATTGTGAATTTAGGAAAGAACACATCATTATTTTTGAAATCATATTCATTTTAAAAAACTTATCCTCTGAAAAAAATTATTGTTTAAAAATTTTAATCTTTTTTATCTTTTTCATAGTATTTCATTTTGAAGAAAATATTATAATGTAATTTTCATGTATTTTAAAAAATATTTATTTTTTTCTTATTTTCTAAATGATTTATTCAATTATTTAAAAAAATATATATCTTATATATTCCAACATCCATAATGCTTCTTATTTTACATTTGGTATATTTATAATCCATCAACCAACTTATTTCATTGTATTCGTTATGATATATTATAGGAATGTTTTTCATGAAACTTGTATCTTATATAATGGATAATTAAATTATATTTAATTTATGATATTTTTCTTATAAAGGAATACATATGTATGGATAACTAAAATTTTAATTTTTTTGGGGTATTTAATTACCCTTAAATGAAATAGTTAAGATTTTGTACCACATGAGATAATGAACTGTCACATAAAGGTGATGTATATTGTATATTTTAAATGTTTGTTGTTTAAATAAGATGTGTAATTGTTTTTGATATGTTATATGTATTAATGTGATGAAAGTATATTTTTAACAAGTTCTGTTCCTGAAAATAATTCATGTAGCTGTGTTTTGATGTTTTTTAACATGATTCAGATAACTTTATTTATAATTTTATTTTGTAATTGGGATGATAGTTTCATTTTTCCTAGGTTTTTTTGTTTAAATGTGATGAATACCACATTTATTCACAACTTTTTTATGTGAAAATGGCATCGATAGTTTTTTCATAGGATTGCTATGAAAACAAGATGTAGGCAGATTTAATCATATATCCATGCTTGAATGTGATATGGGTACCCTGGTTCACAAGATTTTATAAGCATATGATTGTCGCATAATTCATTATTATACTATGTTTCAATTTCATTATATATTTCAATATTCTTATGATTATATACCATATGTCTTATTTATTATCTCTCATTCATTAACCTTGGTATATATCTATTCATTTGAGATTACATCTCTCCCAATCATGACTTATGGAAATTTGTTTCTATTCCATATTCATTTTAATTCGATATATATAACCTAATATTTTTTTCTCATATGTTTATGATCTAACCATTAATTATTTTTTGATAAGTTATACATTACAAAGCATTTGAGAACACATATTTCTTATTATTATACTCCCTCTATTATTAATTTTAGTATAACATATAAGAATCCTAGAATAGTGTCTAGTGGGGTACAATTATAAAGAAATTTTTACATCTACCATAAATTAAGTTTCACATGTTGGTGATATTTAAATACACTAATCCTTCCCTTCATTGGATTAAATGTTTATTTGAATGATGTAATATTTATCTTATATAAATGATCTAAGATAAATACATATTTTTCACAGTTTATCTCAAATTATATCAAATCAAATGTTTAGTGAATGTTTTTTTGAACTAGACCTAAGAGTGTTGGTATGCGGCACCTCATAATCCACCCAAAACATCAGTCTCTTTATCTCCCAAACCATCAAAGTTCCAAAATTATTACACTTAATTATTCTCTATATACAATATTTATTTTGAAATTGTTAATAATGACATTATATATTTCATTCTATAAAACCAATTATGTATTGTGCACTTTGATATTTAGATGAAATTTTATATTATCTTCACGTGTGAAAGAATAACTACATTATATGAAATATTTAAATTACAAATTAATGTAATCAAATTACCCCATAATGTTAACAATTTATATCTCCATAAATTCATTTCAATAATTATAATTAGTTCTAAAAAATATATGATGATAATTGGGATCACATTTTTTCAAATTCCTCACTCACAACATTCCTTCATTAAAATATTTTTTCCCCTTTACAGAAGAATAATGTAAGAAATATATTATTAATTATAAAAAAGATTAAAGTAATAATATAAGAAAATTACATATTGGGTAAATATGAAGATAATATGAAACATAGGTACTTTATATGATACCATGTTTTTTTCATGAAAATAATATGGAATATCTGAGTTGTTGGGGGGGGGGGTTAATTGATGTTTGAATACCAAGTTAATTTTTTATTCAAAATAAATTAGTTCCAACTGTTACTATTTTTAATAAAAAATAATATATCAATGTGAAAAAATATATGAGAACAATATTGACAAAGGAAACTAAAAGTTTTATATGTAAAAAATATATATATTTAAACCAATTTATAAATAAAATAATGAAATGGTGGAAATAAAGAAGAGTATCAAATGAAAATAATTTATAATCGAAAAAGTATATTTATTATTAATAAAATTCTAATCATGAAATTATTCTATTTTCCTATAAATATAATTAATATTTTATAACTTGAATAGAGGTACCCATATTCTAACAAAAAAATTTATTTGAACTATCCTAGATTATGGGATACTCTTTTAAATAAGGACATCCATAATAGAACATCACCAATACGTAGTGTTAGGTCCTGGTGAGAATAAATGATTGGTTAAAAGGGTGGAAGATGTGTATTGTATTTCTAAGTATTTTTCATCCACTTATCCAAGGTTGTTTAAAACTATAGAATTACAAATAGATATGATCACAATTTATTTTATATTTTTTTAGATCTAGATTGTCAAACATTACGCTTCACCACACTCAAATGAAGAGAGAGATGAATTCGACTATAATAAACTCTGTGGATTTTTAAGGGTGGAGCAACCCTTTAATACATTAATTTTCTACCCTATAGGAATAAATAAAGATAATATTTTCATCAATACGTATGGATTAACAAGATAACCCTAAATTTTTCACACCTATTGAAATATCCCAGAAGTAACCTTTCGATGTGAATTTAGAACCAAACCATTCTATGTATCTATATTCTGGAACAACAAATCCTCTTTCATTTTAACGATTATGAAAAAACCATATCTTTTTTTTAGGGTAGTATATTTAAATTAATATATTTTAGAGGAATTATATCCCTTCATATAAGAGAAAATATAACTGTAGAAATATTAATGGAAAACAGAGACTAGATAAATTGGAAATAAAATAATTATTATGGAAGAAATTTTCTTACTATTATCAATGGATAATGTGATTCATGTTTAGCTGATAGTAGAAATTGCTAAATTAGATGAATATAATAATATAAAATATGACTATACTCATATTGATCTTGTTTGGTTAAACTTAATATACAGTGTTTTTTCCTGAAAAACTGAATCAAATAATGAATCCTACTATATTTAATCCTTCATAAATAAATATTTGATTTTTTCATTTAACACACATGAAAAATAATCCCATATGGGGTTATTTTGATAATCTATAATCTAAAAAAATTTATACAACTGAACCTAATATAATATTTAACAAACCTATAAATTAAATCATAAAAATAGATATAAATGTTCTTGAAATTTTCCTATAGTACATGAGAGACAAACATTTAATATTAAAAAATAATTTGAATGAAAAACTTCTGTACTCCAAGAAAACTGTTTTTATATCAATATATTTATGATCATATCTAATGAAATTTAAATATAAAATAAAGTAACATTAAATAAATTTCTATAGGTTCAAAATAATTAATTATTATTTAATGAATAATTAGTTCAATGAAATATTAAACTATCAGACTATAATTTTTAATATAAAAGAACATATAAATTCAATCATATTATGAACTAAGATATGAAAATGTTTTTAAGTGATCTTCGTTCATATGTTGTGTTCAGGTATTTAAAAAATTTCAACATTCTATAGTACATTGATATTAATTCATTTAGTACTTTTATTTATATTCACGCCATAGGTTCATTTTTCTTCTCGTGGTTAGTTTATTTTTTTTTTCTTGTGGTCTATTCATTTTACTTCTTATGTCCAGGTCATTTTTCTTCTAGAGGTTACTTTTTTTTCTTCGTTAATTTAGCATATTTTTCTTCTATTGTTCAATCATGTTTTCTTCATGAGGCTAGTTATATAACAATCTAAAAATTTACACATGTTTAGCTATAGAAAGTGATTTATTATTAAAAATGGATTAAAAATCTACAAATAGTATATTTAATACAACTCGTATTAGTTGGAAAAATGATTCTTATAAAATCTGTGATAAATAAAATTTATACTATAAAATTTATTTTAATTAGACAAAAAAATAACTAGGGAAACTGTATCAAGGACCCACATCTATACTCTCGCCATATTTAATAATTAGATTACAAATTTAGATTCTAAAAATTTTCCACCTTTGTAAAATTTATCATGAAAATTAATGTAATTTTACATTAATTGTAAAAATATATAATGTTTAACTAAAAACCCCTAATATATATAAACAATAGTAGGAATGAAATTAAAATATATAATTAAAATAAAACATGGAAATCCCCCTGGAATGATTACTTAGAAATAAACTAACATAAAACATACATCAAACAAATAACTAGTATTATCCTAAATTAATTCATTTTATAAAAATATATGAATACTTTTAAATATACATGTGTGGAAGAGTGGAAAATATTTTGTAAAATATTTTATAAGCCTCAAGGATCAATGAAAATATTTAATTAACTCTAATATATTATTATTAGTTAATTAAATGGTAGAAAACGTTTATAACATAAGCAATAGAGTAGTATAAAATTCCCCCTAAAAGCATTCTATGAATATAGATATCGATTCTACCAAGTTAAAATTTTATTATGTCAATAAATGTAAAATCCATGGGGTTGGTAAATATGTGAGAATATTTATCATATGTAGAAATTCATTATAAAATAATATTTACTTTTTTGAACATGATTTATAAGATTTTGATACTAGTCATCAATGTGTTTTGTCCAAGATTTCATCAATGGATTTATAGAGATATAAATTATATATGTATTATCATAAAAACGATGATCATATTGTGATAATAAATGTTAGAAAGTCTTTGATTAATACATAAAGAATGTGAATAACAAGAATCAATAAGATCGTATTCACTCTTAGTAATTGATTAAACAACATATTTTTTTTTTTTGGAATTCATTGGAACTACAAATTTACAAGGAATGTGCCATAGTCCTGATTTTGTTTTCTATCTATTTTTTACCCAAAAAAAATTCTAAAAAACTAGTTTCATTAAATGATGTATATGAAGGACAATATAATCTAAGATTGATATATACATTAGCATAATTAATTACTTTTTAAATTTATAATGAATTAGTTTCATTATGATTATATTGGAATTTAGAACATATTCCCACTGGAAATATCAAATATTGTCTATATATTATCAAATAAGGTATAATACCAATATTTTATTTATAAATATTATTATAAATTTAGTTTTTAGAATTATTAAAATTTATTTTACTAGAAGTATTAATTAGAATGTTTGATATTTTAAAACCATAAAGACAATATCTTTTAACCTATTTTTAGAAAAATTTTATTAATCACGAAGGATACCATATTTTCATTATAATATTTATAAACCCAAAAATCATAAGTTCACCTATAAGAATCATGTGAAATATTGAAGAAATTTGATATGAAATGTCATTACAGAGTAAATTCCTTGAGAATCTGAATATAATATCATCTATATATATTTAAAAAGTTAAAATATTTTTTATTCTCTATAAAAAAAATAATGTAATGTCAAATTATCCCATTTGAAAAACATTATTGAAAATAAATAATGCAAAAATATCATACCATGATTGTGGATCTTTTTCCAAACTATAAAGTGAATTTAAATGTTTCAAAACATTGTTAGGTATATATTCATTCTCAAAACATAGGGGCTACATTAAACTAACATCTTCATAAATATATACTCTCAAATATACAAATTTTGAATCCATTATATAAAAGTATATACTATAATGAGATCAATATTACAAAATAATTCATATAGATTAAAATCAAGAAACCATGTAAAATGATTCTTCAAAACCAACTTATTATTTCTGATTGTATCCTTGAGACACTAAAGTTTCATTGTTTTTAATTATTTTACCAAATTCATCTATTTTTTTAAATGATCAATTGTGTGACAATTGTATTTCGATCCTTAGGGGGTTCGAATAAGGTCATTAATTTATTCCGATAATAATAATATAAATCTAAATGAATTGTTATAATAAATGAAAAATTAGATATGTATTTATAAATATATTTACCCAAAAAATAAAAAATAAAATCATAATATAAAAAAATTGTTTAAATAATTTAGGGTTTTAACTCTAAGATATGTGTCATATGTTACCTTTTCATCAAGAATGTATTTATGGAATTTTAATGTCAATTCATGAGAAATTATTTCCCCCTCAATAGATGGATGCACTTATACTTATCCAATGATAAATTCTATAAAAAATCCTCATCATTTTCTAATTCATATTTTCTCTCCATTGAAGGATTTTATCATTGTTAAAATAATCATATTCATAAACTACTAATGTTATTTTTTTTATAAAATCTAAACTTATTATCTGAATTATAATACCCAATAAAAACACCTACGCCTTATTTTGAATAATTTTTTTGTAGTGAATATATATTTTTATAAATATAGATTTCGTAGAAAAATAATATAAAATAATTAATTTTGGGCTCCATTCCTTTCATGTTTTCCCAAGGTGACTTCATTTAAATTATCCAAATTATAAATTAATTAGAAGTATGATATGATGTGTTAATGGATTCTACCAAGAAATATGTTGGAAAAGTGTTCTAATTTAACACATCCCTATAATTTTTTGGTTGATTATTATATCCATTTAAACCATATCGCTATGTTGTGGAGTCATGTGGGATGAATAATATTGTCTGTACCCATTATTTTAACAGAATTCATTAAATTTTAATATTTGAAAACTCGTGTATTTCATTAATTAAAATTGATAAAATGTTATAAAATTTCTTAGTTTGAACTAATTAAAAATTCCAAATATGTTTGTAATGAATATAATTGCATGAACAGAATTCCCTGAAAATGCACTATAGTGATATAATATAATAAAAAAATTTCTTTTTCCTCCATGAGTAGTATTTTTCATGGGTATAAATTTATATAAATTCAAAAGATTATGTAATTTGGAATATTTCTATTATTGTAATGAATTAAGTGACTCGTTATGAAACATACCATCTAAACATTGATAAATTAAATAGATTTTTTTCGGTTTCAACTGTGGTAGATCCAACAACTTTTCCCTTTTAGAAGGCATGCGTAACAATAATAAATATTCATGATACAATCTCACATCCGCCAAAATATTTCATATTATAAAACATTAAATCATATGATATTATATTATTTTGAATATAAAAATTAATTAAATAAATATTGTACACTCTTTTTATAAAAATAAAGTAAAATTATACTTTGAAAATAATATGTTTTTCATTTTCAAACATCACATTCCGATTATCATGACAAATAAATGAGATACATATTTAATTATTTTTTAAAACAATAAAAAACTAATTTGAAATAAAAACTAAATTTGAAATTATTACTTCTCAAAAAAAAATTCACTTATCCTTTTAAATGATCATGGAATGTAACACTAAAACCATCACACTTATTAAAATATATAAATATGGAAATGTCACAACTCATATATTGATAACATCCAATATCAATACATAATAAATATTTTATGATTATTTCAAGAATCATTTCCTACAGAAATATATTGATGGAGCCTTTGGTACCCATAAAAAAATCTTTCAAATTCTGTTAAAACTGAATTATTGTAACCAAAAATTGATTTTATGAATGTTATTTAAAGAAATATAGAATACAATTATTTTGAGACAAAATCCTTTCTGTGACCAAGATTATGTTTAAAAATTAAAAAACATTCATTTTTATATTGGTCTACTTTTTCAAATCTAAAGAACTTAACACTTCGTACTTTTAAACAGGATTCTTTGAATAATATAGTTTTATATATATTTGATAAAAATTTATTATTTCAATCTCCATCATTATTATTTTTATTTCATTTAAAATAATTTTTTATCATTAAATTAGCCTCATTAAACCAAAGAAGATAGATCCTTCTACATAATTTAAATTTAACTTCACTAATTATCGATTTCATTCAAAATATTTTTTTTAATTTAATTGTTTTATATTATTCATATATCCCTATTATAAATTGTTTAAATTATTTTATAGAAGAATAATATCCTGACTGGCATACAATTTCTAATTTTTTCAAAACGGAGTATTTTTCAAATTTGTATTTTCAATCAGAAGATACTTTTGTCTTCTATTATGATTTTTAATAATCATATAATCAGGATAAATTTATGTTTTAGTCTATAAATCTATTAATATTTCAAAAAATTAGAGGTATCATACTTATATTCAAAATAGGTGGAGAAATCAGATTCAAAAACCTACCTTATTGTATCCATAAGATATATGTTTACCTATTTATCCAAAACTAGATTCATAACATGAATCTGAATAAAAGTTTTATCTATAACCAAACATTGTTTCTTTTATTTCATTTTCATGTTATTTTATAAGTTTTTTATCATAATTTAACCTTGGGTAGTTAGACATTATATGGCTTCGTTATCTACAGTCACTATAAATAACTTGTTTATTATTATTACCATTTTTGCATAGTTTAATCTATGGGTAATTCCCTTTGTGTTTCAATGGGTAATCATTCTTTCTTATCCATTAGGAAACATGTAAAAATGGATCCATTTCACTACATTGAAATTCATAATCAAAATAATGAGTGGTAAAATTACTTTTTGATTTAAATGAAATACCATTCCTTTTCTAATTTCCCTCTTCAGAAATAATTTTTCACTCCAAATATTATTGTAGTAATGATCCCATAATATCTTTAATATCTTCATTTTTACAATGAAAATAAAAACCATGTTGTATGAAATTATTTACACTTTAAGTGGGGAAAGTGATTTATCCGTGAAATAACATAATAATATGTTAAATATTATTCTAAATAAAAAAAATCTCATTTTACACTTTGAAATATTCAGTGTAATATTTTTGGAGTCATACACTTAGTTAGTGAGATATTATGATGTTCACAATGTCTTCATGAATACTGAATAAAATATTAAATTATTTTATGCATACAAAATTTGTTAAAAAATAATTTAATAACTCCAGAACACTGTGTTTGATGAGAAATTCAAGACAAACATTAGGTTTAGAGGGGGGGGGGGTCCATAGACATGTCATAACATATATGCATAATAGGTGTTACAAGTTATTTAAATTTTGTGTTATATAATTACTTTTATTTTAATATTTAAAAAAAATCACTCATGTGTATCCTTTTTTGAGAACTACATTATTTCCCACCAAATTGTTCTCAAACATTAAATTTTAACCATTTATACCAATGTAAAATATGTTTGATAATAAATGGATGAATTTAAACAATTTGGCATTGACTATATGTTAAATCATGGATTAAATAGGAATTTTAAATTTATGATATTTAATAATTTTTTCTATTGAAATGTAAATGGTGACAATGAATAGCGATTATTAATAACAAAAATAATAATTTTTTTTGTTATTGTTATTAATTATGAAAGATAATATTTTAATTGGTGTGTTATTATTATTATTTCTCATAATAATAAAATGGTTGTGATGCTATTATTTTTTATCATATTAATAAAATTAAGAGTTAATTAATTAATTGGGGATGAAGTGGTATGTCGAGATAGATTGCACATACCAAATATATGAAGGGGTGCCACATCCTTCAAGACATCCTGAAGATGTACGAATTTAATATCCCATTTGTTTGATAATATCATAAAAATGAAAAGTGGTAATATCAAATAAATTATAATGTAAATGGGTGTAGCACACATAAAGATCCCAACGTGGTGTGGATAATGTTTGAATATATGTATATATTAATAATATTATAAATTTATTATTATTATTATTATTTTCAAAATCTAATTTCCACTGTAACTTCTTGGTATAGTGTTATATTGACACACTATCAGCGGTAGCATGACCATAAAATTGAGGAAGTAATTAAAAGATAAATGTTGAATATTTAATTTGGTCTCATGGTACAGGTCTTCGAAATGAAAAATATAAATTTGGGATGGTGCATGGAATTAATAGGAGAAAGTAATAAATAGGTTATTAAATTAATAAATTTTATTAAATTGATTGATGAAAATGTATTTTAAATTGGATCTATGGTGGTTCACATGGAATAGGTAGGAATCACATTTTTTTTCAATCCACTATTCTCCTTCTTTATCTCTCTCTCATATTCTATTTTGTTCATCGAAATTTCAATCCTCAATATATTATTTCATATTGATCGGATTGAGATGTCGTCAGTTTTGTTGGATTCATCTCAATGAGTATAAATTTATTCCTAATATTTTTTTGAAGGGGGGAGGTGTCTTATTAAGATTTAATTAATTTATTTATTATAAACAATGGTATTGATAATTATAAATAATATTTAAGTGGGGATGTTACAAAATGGTAATAGAGGACCAGGCCCCAATAACTTGTTTCTTCTCTAATGTTGGGTTGGGACAAGATAGATAAGATATAATAAATAGGGTCTTAGGAAGGGGAACTATGACAATTCTGGGCTACCATAGTATAACAGACCTCTGAGATTTCATAATTTGGGGAATTTATTTTCAATTATTACTATTGATTCACCATGGGTGATTCACATTATGTTATATGTGATTTATGAGATTTCCCAAATTTTCATATATCATGACTAGGAACATAGGTTCTGATCCTATATACTTACCTATCATTGTTCCATATAGTAGTTCATTAATTTTGTTTCTAGATTTATGCAATCTATTTGAGATAGTTTTTCTATATGATATATTAGTGACTCTATGTTGTGTGATATATCCTTTTGGAAATTAATTAGTTGAATAGAGAATGTTGTTCTGTTAGTATATATTATATGGATATGGCTAACATGCAGGAATGAAATAATAGGTTATTGCTAGGAGGGGTAAACCTTGGTTTAAGGGTAGACTCTCATGAAAAACTAGTTTGATCCCATATCCTGTTAGGACATGATGTGTTCTTAATTATTTATTTTTTATAGAGACACGACCTTAGAGACGTTTAATAGAAACACGAGTTAGGGAAACCCTGGGTGATACCATTCCACCAGCTGTGGTATAGTGGGATATAACTAGCATGATCATGTACAAATAAAAGAAATCCAGGCTACAAAAGCCTACTCAATCAGAATTTTTTTAGTTGGTTCCTATATAGGGTCTAGATATTTAGAAGAATATGACTGACCATGATAGGGATTTCCATATTAATAATCCTTCGACATTCTAGAGTATTGGTGGCATATAGGATACATAAGATGTGATAGTCTATATCGAGAGCATTTTCAATCTAGTACAGACCCCTAAGTAAGGGAATGTAATTCTAGAAACCATAGCATTCCAGGGGCCCCCCATGAGATAGTGAAATACGATGAATCATACATGGATATGAGATAGACATACATGAATGTCCTTCAAAGAGTGTTTCTTCAAGCCGTAATTTATTTACATGATGAAGTTGGACTATTCCCAAGGGTTCATGGAATTACGACAAGGTTCTATGATTATATCTGCTTACTCTACACATTTTATAGAGTTGAATCACATTGATGCTTTGTTGGAGAGGAATGATGAACTGAAATCTTAGATGTTCTAGATAAGTCTACAACTAAATCTCATATGTATTGTTAAGGGATTTGACCTGATGAAATACTCTCAGGTGCTTCTTATATCCCTAATCTTTGATAAGGATCTAGAGTAGGATAAGGATACATGCTTAGTTATAGCTCAAAAAGGCTAGTGTTTGTGATTTCCCATTCTATTATAGGATTCCCTTTAGATATTAGGAAGGGAAGTGCAGCGAATGAGTAGCAGAGTGATAGAAAATTGGGTTCTAATAGTTTATCTTCAGACATGTGCTATAATTGTGTGATATAAGGGCATTATTGCAGCACTTACTGGAATCCAATAGTAGACTTCCATAAATGTAGAACGGCTGTATATATTTGATGTTTTTGCATAAAGGTTTCCTAGAGGAGTTCTAGGATTTCATGATAGGTTGGAGTAGAGAAAACCAATAGAGGATATAAACTCCCTTTATGATAATGACTCAGGAAAGTTGTGATTTTGATAATGGAGAAGTGGTAGGCTATTCCTTTGATATGGATCTAGCACCATCCATTGGTGATAAGAATCATATTACTATATGAGGTAAAGATTGAAGAATGTATTTGATATACTTTCATGTATTAACAACACTATTTCCCTTATATTTTTGATCCATATCTAGACTTTACATAATAAATATGATCCATTTCCCGTGTTTATCTTCCTCTAATACGTCTTTGAATGATGACCTAAAACACTAGTAAATGAGAGATATATAGTCAATGCTTGTTTTAGTGAGAGAATAATGAGAGGCTCACTCAATGAATAAGTGTAACATCCCAGGTAAGTAAATAATTATGTATTTTCATATCTATGTCTATTTAAGAATTATATAGTGTTTTAGAGGCTTAAAATGAGAATAAATCCAATCTTAATCCTAGAATAATCTAATGTTTTTTAAAATATCGTTTTACCGCCTTTTGATGGAGAACTTTTTTTTTTAAAACATTTGACAATTTTACAAGCTCTATTTGTCAAAATAAAATTATTATTCAGGATTAGGACATTGATATTTACTTCAGATAAATTTTGGTATTTTTCTGACAATGTTCATTTTTTAATTAATAGAGAAAAATACAGCCTTTTACTTCAAAACTGATTTTTCATCTATTTTAATTATATATATATATTTTCCTATTAATATGTTTTAAAGTTTAATTAGAATATATTATTACCATTTAATCCAATTTTGGTCATTATAATTAATTTCACTTTGTAATTGGGCAAAAAAAGTGTCAAACTTTTGATAGATATTGTTTCTAAAAACCCGCTATTTGTTTTGACAACAGGAATTATTTTTATATAAATTACTGAAAATTATGTGTTTGGAATTTGGTAAAATGGATTCCATATTTGGAATTAGAGGGTCTAAATTAAGTAATTAAGAATAATTTGTTTTTGGACATTATGAATAGTAACGATAGTAATTATCTTTCATTATCATGATTAATTAGTAATCGGGTTGTTAAGGGTAATAAAATAATATCATAATAATATAAAATAACCCCAAAAGTGTCTTAATTATATTGGTCGTGTAATGGCAGACCATGGAATGCATTGTGCCAACTTAGGGACCTCATGGATTCACTTATGTGTTATAGTGACATTTTATCATTTTATTTTTAAAGAAAGGAAAATATAAAAAAAATTATGTAACACCTAAGTAATTTTTTTTAATTTTGTCTAAATAAATGATATCAAAGAATATAAATACTCATGGTAATGATAAATAGATTTCCATCATCAAGGTAGTTTTTTTATAATTTTTATACATTAAATACATAATTTTATTTATGACACGATGATGATTTAGTGATTACCTCATTTATCAACAATTTAAATACAATGAAAAGATAATGTAAAATCTAAGACATACACCTATCAACAACCTATTGGATGGGTGTATTTCTAACCCTTGTCACCTTATACTAGAAATATATCATTGTGGGACCTTTAAAATCTGGAAGGCATTTTATAATAAAGTAACATTTCAATACATTCCAAGAGTGCCCCTCCTTCCTCTTATAAAAGGCCCCCACCTTTACACCCCTTACCCACACCTCTCAAGGAATTGGATCTACCAAACTCTGCTAATTTTATCTCTAAAAATCCATCTCTTAATCATATAATCCTTACCTTAGATAGAAAGCACGTCAAGAATCCCTTTTGGTTCAAACCAAGGGTAGTTACCTGATTTTAAGGTAATGTCTTCTCTTATGTTCTTTTGTTTTATTTTACTTCTCCAACCCCATATACTCTTTTTATTAATTTATTTTTTAACAAAACCAGTATATTAAATATACTATGATGTTTTTATGATAATTATCTGATTTACACTTACATACACTCTTGTCTAATGGCTAATGAACATACATTTTCTGTGGGTGGCGAATTACTGCCTCACGAAACGATGATTGTTCAATCTTCTTTTAACACCACTCATGGTGTCCATTTATATGTCTCTATATTTATAAATGATATATATTATGTTTATGTTTTCATTATGATTCTTTATTTTTCATTTATGGCATACCTTTAGGGTTTACATTATGGGTAAATGACATAATTTAATTTTAGGAAGTGCGGACTACCGCCCCCTCAAAGTGATTTGATTCATTAATTCCATATATGGGATGTATAAAAGATGGATTTAATGTTATTACATATTATATCATACTGGAATTATAATATAACTTTATATCATTATTATTTCATTCCATTAAATACAAAAAAAATGAAAGTAATGTTAATGCGTACGTACAGCTTACCATCTCCATGAAAGGTGCATTCCATCTCTTACCTCTAAATTTTATGTAATGTTATAAATTCATGAATATACTAGATATATATGGTATATATGATATCTACCTCATGAATATAATTCTGTATATAATGGATATTTTACTACATGAACAACTAGTAATTATAAGAAGTATATATTTGGATCAAGTACCAAAGATTGACCAAACGACCGTTATTTACTTAAATAATTAAATAATGTTCATAACATGGTAATAAGTGATATGAAAGGAATTATGAACTTGAAAAAGGTTCTTAACCAAGTATAAATTAAATCTAGTTTATTATTCAGGAGATTAAAGAACGATCGAGTCAATTCAGACACGAGGTAAGGGACTTCGTCTCAATCTCCTTTCATTGAGGCATATTTTGTTTTATACACAATATTATTTTATACAGTGTATAAAACCCTATGAATTTAACTTTTATTCAAAATTAATCTTTTTACCAAAATAGTTTTACTAAATGACAAAAGGGAATGTTTTTTTCTTACGTATGTGGCGATAATGACTTCTCCACCACCATGACCATTATTTGAGTTTCGACTTCCTCTACAAGCCAGAAATTTTTTTTAAATAAAAAATAAATATCATGTTTTACTTTTCATTTATTTTTGTATTAAAAATGGTTTTTATAATGTTTTTATTACATCAATGTGTTTTTGATATCATGTGATTTAACTGTAGAAATGTTATGTTTCCTTTATGAATGTTTTAGGTGATACAATTATGTTATGGTTTTTGGGAATTGTTTATGATGACTGGTGGTTCCATGATAAACTAAGGGTATGTGAGCCTATGATAGCACTCCAATGCCTTGGGTAACACGAAGGGGTTAAACACTAAGGTTTCTTCAAAGAGATTTAGGGAATATACTTTGATGGGTATTCCAAACATAACCATTAAGGTTACATTCTATGTAAGAATGTTATTAATGCCTCAAGTTACCTTTATGTCTTATGATATATATTAGTTATTCTTGGTTCTTATGATTTCATGAGGTATTTTAATGTGCATATATTTTATGAGTGAAGTATGGTTTCATTGATTCTTATGTATACATGGACTAAGGTTTTCTTTCGTATTTTTATATCCCTTAATGAGATTTTTATCCTCATCCCAAGTTTTTGAAATTTTTCTCACAAGTCAAGGGAAAGGTACATGATGTGATTATAGTGTCGAGGAAGTGTCAAGAAAGAATCCATGTTTTATTTTAAATATGTTTCCTTTAATGAGAAAAGTTAATTTTGTCTTTGATGTAACCACCTTGTTTAAAAGTGTAATGTAATGCATGATTTATGATATAATTCTATAAAACTCTAAACCTGTATAGATCTTCAATGTGTATTATTGAAATAACTCAAGATAAAGAAATGTTTAATGTTTATGCCTTATAGTTGGTATCAGAGGTCGGTTTAGATAACTGCTGGAATTATAATTCTATTAAATGAATATCCAAAAATATTTTTTTATGGACAAATTGAAATAATATAGAATTTTAAGATTACCATGATGTTACATCTAAGACATGTTTGTTCATAATGGTTTTCCATAGATGAAACAGGGAAGCAGTTCTAGGAAGGCATATAGAAGGAAATGACCTCCCAAATCAGCATCCAGAGATGATCAGAATTGGAAATAAACAGTTTGTTGCAGTAATGGTGCAGTTGACTCAAGCGATTAATGGTTGTGGTATCCATGCACGAGAGTAGCCAGATCAATCGCAAAAGAACATGTCAGTGGTGGAACATTTCATGAGGTAATATCCCCAATTATTTAGAGGATTATATGACCATGTGATAGCTGAAGGGTGGAATAAAGAACTCGAGAAGATGTTCGATGTCATGGGGTGTATAGAGAATCTAAAGTTTAGTCTTGTTGTTTACCGTTTGGAGGGTGAGACATATCAGTGGTGGTCAATGGTTAAAAATATCAGGGAAGAAGATGAGATTTATTCTCTTGACTGGGATGAAATCAAACAAATGTTTTTTGAGAAATATTTTCCTAAAGCTGTTCTACATAGGATGGAAAAACAATTATTGGAATTACGGAAAAAGGACGACTCATTGGCTGCTTATGAAGAAAATTTCACTCGATTGGCAAGGTATTTTCCAAATTTTATCTGAGACCTTGATAGTAAAATCAAATCGTTTTTACGCAGGATTAAATCCAAAATATCAAAGGGAATTAGTTTCTCGTGAGTTCAATTTTTTTGAAAAGCTTGTCCAATGTACTGAGAAGGTGGAAATAGATTTTTCCGATGATCAAGTGTTTTATAACAACCAACGAAAGAAGAGACCGAGGTGGCAGGAGAAAGGGAAGAATCCTTAAAAAAGGTTTCATGGTAAGAAGACTAAGTTTCCAGTTTCTGATAAATGTGGTAAAAATCATTCTAGGGAATGACTTTGAATTCTGCAAGGTGATACCAATGTGGTAAGATGTGTCATAAGGCTCGTGATTGCACTGGTAAAGATCAGGGTGATGGTAAGACCAAATTTGATTTACAGTTAGTGAAAATTTTCAAATAGAATGAGATGGGTCATTATGCAAATGACTATTCAGCAACGAGCTCGAATGATGGAAAGATGTCATAATACTAGTAGAAAGGTGTGGTGAAATATTTTGTAACTACATCAGAAGATTTTGGGACATCAAATGAAATGGTATCAGATACATTGTTTTTTTAGATTAAACAGATGTGTTGTCTGATTCATGGTCTACCGATTCTTTCATCTCTGAAAAATTTTCTAGTAAATTGGGAATTCCATCTCATGAAATGGCTCCTAAACTTGTGGTAAAAAGACTTGGGGGGAAATGTTGAGGAAAAGAGAATTCATAAGAATCTTTCTATCCTTATCCATGGAAAGAACCTAATTGCAGACCATATTGTATTAAATCTAGTAGAGTTTGATTTTATCATGGGTATGGATTATCTCTCTGTTTACCATGCTAAGATTTATTGTAAAAATAAAGAAGTTTCTTTTCAGAAAGAAATTCAGTTTGTGTACAATAATGAACCTTTACATTTTATAACATTTCAAGAGGATGAGAAACATGTAAAAGATGGAAATTAATGTTACGTTGCACATATTGTTGAAAAAAAAGAATCATTCAGATTAATGATGTCCCAGTGGTAAATGAGTTTCCTAATGTTTTTCCTGATGAGTTTCATGGAATAATACCAGATTGGGAAGTTGAATTTATTGTTGAATAAGTTTCTTATGCTAAGACAATTTTAAAAACCCACTATCGAATGGCTCAAATTGTACTTTAAGAGTTGAAGAAGCAGTTGAAAGATTTATTAGTGAAAGGTTTCATTCGACCTAGCACATCACCATAGGATGCTCTTGTCATATTGGGTAAAAAGAAGGATGGATCAATGAGACTTTTCATTGATTATAGTGCCTTGAATAACATCACTGTTAAGAAAAAATATCCTTTGTCTCATATCGATGATTTATTTGATCAGCTCCAGGGAGCTCAGTATTTTTAAAAGATTGACATCTGATCGGGGTACCAACAGTTGAATGTAATGGATGCAAATATTTCGAAGAATGTGTTTTGTACAATATATGGCCATTATGAATTTTTATTAATGCCTTTTGGGTTAACAAATGCACCTGCTGTATTCATGGACCTTATCAATAGAATTTTCCATGAGTTCTTGGATATGTTTGTTCTTGCTTTTATTAATTATATTTTGGTGTTTTATAAAAGTAAATAGGAGAATGAAATTAATTTTAAGGGTTATTTTGAAAACTTTAAAAGAAAATAAACTGTATGGGAAATTCGGCAAGTGTGAGTTTTGGTTGCAACAAATATCTTTCATTGGTCACATTGTTTCTAAAAACGGAATAACTGTTGATCCTAAAGAAACAAAGGTTGTTGAATAATGGAAAAGACTCAAATATGTAACTGAGATTAAATGTTTTCTTGGTTTATTAGGCTATTACCGAAGGATTGTTAAAAAAATTCACAGTTATCTATTCCAATGACTAAGTTGACTCGGAAAGGTATTATGTTCATCTGGGCAAAAGAATGTGATGATTGTTCCCAGGAATTGAAAACAAGATTTGTGAATACTCTAGTTGTTACACTACCTTCTAGGAATAGTTAGTTTGTTATCTACAATAATTCTTCATTAAAAGGACTTCGTTGTGTCCTAATGCAGTATAATCATGTAATTTCTTATGCTTCACGTCAGTTGAAAACTCATGAGCTAAATTACCCTACACATGATTGGGAATTAACTACTATTGTTTTCGCTTTTAAAAATTTAGAGGAATCATTTGTAGAGAGTAAAATGTGAAATATATACCAATCAAAAAAATTTAAAGTATATATTCACTCAGAAATAGTTGAACATGATATAGATAGATGGATAGAATTAATCAAGGACTATGATTGTACAATTCATTACCATCTCGGAAAAACAAATAAAGTGGCTGATGCTTTGAGTCAAAAAAGTAATGATTCATTAACCATGTTATGTTTGGAGTGTGATCCTTTGGTTAAGGATTTGATGTACTTTTCCATAGAAGTTGTTGCTGCAGGATTTTCTTCTATTTTGTTTTAGGTATTAGTGAAATCTTCTCGAAGAGACAGAATTAAGAAATCTCAGAAGCAAGACAGTGAGTTGCAAAAAAAGGTAGAACTAGTTCAGAAGGATATGTTACCTGAAATCAACATTGATAATGGTTTTGTTTTGAGATTTGGGAAATGATTGTGTTAGCCTTATGATTCACAGTTGAAGAGAGAGTAGTTATGTGAAGCTCATAGTTCTCTGTTTTCAGTTCATCCTGGAAGTACTAAGATGTATAGTGATCTTCGAGAGTATTACTAGTAGGATGGAATGAAAAGATATATTACTGATTTTACTGTGAATTGTTTGACTTTTCAAAAGGTTAAAGCAGAGAAACAGTTACCAAAAGATATGCTTCAGCCTTTACCAGTTCTAGAGTGGAAATGGGAGAATATATCCTTGGACTTTGTTGTGGGATTGCCGAAGACACCTCGACGTAATAATGCAATCTGGGCTATTTTTGATCTCTTGAATAAATGTGCTCATTTCCTTTCTATATGAGATAGTTTTTACCTAGATGAACTTTCTTGTTTGTATTTTAAAGTGATAGTCAGGTTACATGGAGTTCCTCTCTCTATTGTATCTGATTGTGATCCCAGGTTTACTTCTCACTTTTGGAAAGGCCTTTAGAAGTCGTTTGGTACTGAATTAAATTTTAGTATCGCTTTTCTTCCTCAATTAGATGGGCAGTTAGAAAGAACAATTCAAACATTTGAGGATATGCTCCGGGCGTGTTCTATGGATTATCATGGAAGTTGGGACCAACATCATTCTTTGTTTGAGTTTTCTTAGAATAACAGTTTTCATTCAGGTGTACAGATGGCACCATTTGAGGCATTATAATGGAAGCGGTGTCGAACTCCAACTTTTTGGGATAAAGTATGTGAAAGAAAGTTTATGGGACCATAATTGGTAGAATAGTTGGTAGAAAAAGTTCAGCTGATACAGAAACACATGAGATCAACTCAGAGAAGGCAGAACAGTTATGCAGACAACAGGAGGACAGATCTCTCTTTGGAGGTCGGTGAACATGTCTTCCTCAAAGTTTTACCATGGAAGTGTGTAATGTGATTTTGTAAGAAAAGAAAGCCGAGTCCAAGGTTCATTGGATCATTTGAAATTCTGGAGAGAGTTGGATCCATTGCAAACGGAGTGGCTTTACCTCCGAGATTATCTCAGGTACACAATGTTTTTCATGTTTCAATGTTAAGGATGTTCATGCCAGAACAATCTCATGTTTTGAGTCCAGAGGTAGTTTAGCTGGAAGAGAATCTATCTTATGAGGAACAACAGGTCGAGATTCTTGACCACAGGGAGATAGTTTTTTGGAATAAGGTGATTCATCTTGTAAATGTTTTGTGAAAATACCACACGATTTATGAGGTAACATGGGAATCTGAAAATGCAATGAGGGATAAATACCCCCACTTATTCGATAAGTAAATAAATTGTGGGGATGCAATTTTCTAAAGGGGGGAAGGATGTAACATCCCAAGTAAGTAATGAATTATGTATTTTCATTTCTTTTATATTAATGATTTAGATAGTGTTTTAGAGGCTTAAAATGAGAATATATCAAATCTTAAGCATAGAATACTCTAATATTTTTTAAATGAGCGTTTTACCGCCTTTGATGGACAACTTTTTTCAAATCAAAAATTTGACAATTTTATAAGATATATTTGTCAAAAAAAAATTATTATTTAGGATTGGGACATTAAAATTTACATGGATAAATTTTTTGTATTTTTTTGACAATGTTATTTTATTAATGAATAGTGAAAAATACTGCATTTTACTTCAAAAATACTTTTTCATTTAATTTAATTATATAGATATATTGTTAATTTAATTGGTTTTAAAGTTTAATTAGAATATATTTTTACCATTTAATTCAATTTTTGTCATTGTAATTAATTTCACTTTGGAATTGGGCATAAACAAGCGTCTAACTTTTAATAGATATTGTTTCTAAAACCCCTTATTTGTTTTGACAATGAGAGTTATTTTTAAATTTATTGCTGAAATTTCTGTGTTTGGAATGTGGTAAAATGGATTCCATATTTGGAATCAGAAGCTCTAAATTATGTAATTAAGACTCCTATGTTTTTTGACATTATGAATAGTAATGACAGTATTTATCTTTAATTATCGTGATTAATTATTAATTGGGTAGTTAAGGGTAATAAAATAATATCATAATAATTAAAAATTACCCCAACATGTGTCATAATGCTATTGGTTGTGTCATGGATGCCCATGGGATGCCTTGTGAAAACTTAGGGACCACATTGAGTCACTTTAGTGTGATAGTGACATTTTATCATTTTATTTTTTTAAAAATGAAAATATAACAAATGTATGTAACACCTAAGTAAAACAATTTTAATTTGATCTAAATAAATGATCCCTTACACTATAAATAGTCATTGGAATGCTAAAAATAATTCCTACATCATGGTATTTTTTTATAATTTTTAGTCATTAAATAAATAAATTTATTTATGACACCATGATGATGCAGTGATTACCTCATTAATGAATGATTTAAATAAAATGAAAGAATAATGTAAAATCTAAGAAATATAGTTGTCAAAAACCTATTGGATTAGTGGATTTCGAACCCATATCACCTTATCCTAGAAATATATCATTTTGGGACCTTTAAAATCCGAAAATAATTTTTAAAAAAAGTAGCATTTCAAGACATTCCAAGAGTGCCCCTCGTTCCTCTTATAAAAGGCCCCCACCACTACACCTCTTACCCACACCTCTCAATCCATTGGCTCGACCAAACTCGGCTCATTTTATCTTTACACATCCCTCTCTTCATCATAGAAACCTTACCGTAGGAATAATGTTCTTCAAGAAACCCTTTTGGTTCAAACCAAGGGTAGTTACCCGGTTTAAAGGTAATGTCTTCTCTTATGTTCTTTTGTTTTATTTTGCTTCTCCAACCCCCTATACAATTTTTATTCCATAATTTTGTAACAATAATAGTATCTTCAATATAATAGGATGTTGTTATAAGAAGTATTTGATTTACACTTACACACACTCATGTCTAATGGTTATATAACATACTATTTCCGAGGGTCAAGAATTACTGCCTCACGAAACGATGATTGTTCAATATTCTTTTAACACCACTCATGGTGTCCATTAAGATGTCACAATATTTATATATGATATATATTATGTTTATGTTTTCATTATTATTCTGTATTTTTCATTTATGGCATACATTTATGGTTTCCATTATTGGTAAATGGGATAATTTCATTTTAGGAAGGGCGGACTACTGCCCCCTCAAAGTGATTTTATTCGTTAATGCCATATGTTAGAAGTATAAAGGATGGAGTTAATGGTATTACATATTATATCATTCTGGAATTATAATATACCTTTATATCATTATTATTTAATTCAATTAAATACAAAAAAAAAGAAATGAATGTAGCGTTCAGGCGTACGTATGACTTACCATCTCCATGAATAGTGCATTTCATCTCTTACCTCTAAATGTTATGTAATATTATAAATGAATGTATATACTGGATATATATGATATCAACCACATGAATATATTCTTGTATATAATGGATATTTTACCACATGAACAACTAGTAATTATAAGAAGTTTATTTTGGATCAAGTACCAAAGATCGACAAAACGACCGTTATTAACTTAAATAATTACATAATGTTCGTAACATGGTAATAAGTGATATAAAAGGAATAATGAACTTGAAAAATGTTCTTAAGAAAGTATAAATTATCTCTAGTTTTTTATTCAGGAGATTAAAGAATGATCGAGTCATGTCAGACACGAGGTAAGAGACTTCGTATCAATCTCTATTAATTGAGGCATATTTTGTTTTATAAAAAACGTTTTTTTATACATTGTGTAAAAACCATTGACTTTTAGTTTTATTCGAAAGTAATATTTTTATACGAAGAATTTTACTAAATAAAAAAGGTAATGTTTTTGTCTTACGTATGCGGCGACAATGACTACTCCGCCGCCGTTACCATTATTTGAGTTTCGGCTTCCTCTAAAAGAAATAACTTTTTATTAAATGAAAAATAAATACGATGTTTTACTTTTCTTTTATTTTGGTATTGAAAATAGTTTGGATAATGTTTATATTATATCAGTGTTTTTGATATCTTGTGATTGAAATGTGGAAATTATATGTTTCTTTTTTGCATGTTTTATGTTATACGATTATGTTATGGTTCTTGAGCATTGTTTATGAAGATGGGTGGTTTCGTGATAAATTAATGTTGGGTGAGCCCATGATATCTCTCCAATCCGTTGGGTAATGCGAAGGGGTTAAATGCTAAGCTTTCTCCAAAGATATTTTGGGAATGTACTGTGATGGGTATTCCAAACCTAACCATGATGGTTACTCCCTACGTAAGAATGTTATGAATGCCTCTAGTTACCTTTAGGTCTTATGATTTCTTTGAGTTATTCATGAATCTTATGATTTCATGAGGTATGTTAATGTTATTATGTTTTATGAGTGAAGTATGATTTCATTGATTATTATATATACATGTACTATGGTTTTCTTTCTATATTTTTATATCCCTTATAGAGCTTTTTATGCTCATCCAATGATTTTGAAATGTTTCTCATAGGTCAAGGGAATGGTACATGATGTGATGATAATGTCAAGGACGTGTCAATAAATAATCCATGTTTTATTTGAAATATATTTTCTTTAATGTGAAAAGTGAATTTTGTCTTTGATGTAACAACCTTGTTTAAAAGTGGAATGTAATTCATGATTTATGATCAAATTCTCTAAAACTCAAAAACTGAAAATATCTTAAATATGTATTCATGAAATAACTGAAGATTAATTAGTTTTTAAGGCTGGGGACTTATAAAAAGACTGGTAGCGTATCATCTAGACAACCCTTGTTTCTATTTCGGTTTGCGTGATGTGTTCCAAATTTCTTAACATCCTATGTATATTCCCGATATAGTCCATATAAACGATTTCAAGAAGGCTGATTTAGAACTTTTATAATTTAATGATGATTGTCTTGTGGGGATTATAAATCAGAGTGATAAACGAATCTAATTGAAATGATACTACTAGGAGTGTTTTAGGGGACACATATTGGAAGAGATGTGAAAATTTGACTATAACATTCAAACTTAGTGGGATGAGTTGATTGATTAAGACCACATGAGATTTTTCTTCAAGACAAGAAATCGATAGAGGGTTATAATATTAAATTCTTTATTTTTAACAATTATAATAAACACCCATTTATGAAAAATTAATAACACCTTAAGTGGGAAATAATGATTTATCAGTGAAATAAATTAATAATGTGTTAAAGACTCTGCATATGATAAAAATACTAGTTAACACTTTGGAATGTTATTGGAGTCATACACTAAGTTAGGGAGATATTATGATTCCCTCAATGTCTCCATGAAGACTGAAAAAATATTAAATTTATTATTTTAAGCACTCACAATTTATTGAAAATAATTTAATAACTCCAAAACTGCATGTCGTATGAGATGTCTAAGACCACTGTAAGGTCTGGAACAAGGGTCTACCATAGATGGTAAATAAATTCTATGCACAATGAGCATGAGGTGTTATTTAATTTTTTCTGTTAAATAAATAAATTTATCAAATTATTTAAAATGAATTTCACTCATCTCTATCCTTATGCTTCAAACACCATTATTTCAAACCAAAAGTATTTCAAACCTTTAATTTAAATTGTTTTAAAAATTTTAAAATATAAAACACCATTACTATATGAATTGAGACACACTAGCATTACATTTACAGTAAATCATGGATCAAACGAGCATTTTTTATTTATTTTATTTAATGATAGGTTTTGTTGATATGTAAATGGTGACAATTATTATAGATTTCAAATAAAAAAAATTATAATTGTTGTTATTATTATTATGAATTATCTAAGATAATGTTTTAATATGTGTGTTATTATTATTATTTTAATAATAATAATAAATTTGTGTCATTATTTTGATTTATGATATTGATAAAATTAGGTGTTAATAAATTAAATGGGGATGAAGAGGTTATTAGAGATAGATTGAACATTCTATAAATATGAAAGTGGGAACCTCATTCCTGGCTACCTAGAGATGTGGGGATTTGATATCCCATTTATTTGATTATATCCTAATAAAAGAAAAGTTATGATATTAAATAAATTAAATTGTAAATGGGTGTAATACACATGGATATCCCATCGTGGCTTAGAATTTTTTTTTAATAAATATATATTATTTAAATTGATATTTTTTTTTTTATTTTTTTATTGTCAAAATATCATTTTCTCTATAAAATCTTAATTCAATTTAAGATTAATTCTCCATCAATGGTAGAATGACCCTAAAATTGTGGTAGGCATTTAAAGACTTGTGTTGAATATTTAAGCTGGTCTCATGGTATAGGTCCAAAAAATACCAAGTAAAATTATGTATTAGTGCATAGAATTAAGAGGAGAAAGTAATAACAAGGTGATACATTTAATAAATGATAAAAAATTGATTGATAAAAGGTATTATCAATTGGATCTGGGGTTGTATGCATGGCATGGGTGGAATCCCATTTTTTACACCACTCCCCTCTCTATTAATCTCTCTCTCTCTCTCTTATTCTATTTTATTCTTTTAAATTTCTCTCCTCAATATCTTCTTTGATATAGATCAGATTAACACACTGTCGATTCCGTTCGATTAATCACAATGGGTATAAATTTATTCCAAATATTTTTTGAAGGGGGTGAGGTATTTTATTCTGTTTTTATAAAAACATTTATTATTATTAAAGATAATGATAATTCAAAATAATGTTTAAGTGAGGATTTTTCAATATAATCTAATGTGTTTTATTTTATGGTAATAAATTCATAAATTAAAACACTTTTAATATGATATTTATTTTGCAAGACTCTTAAAACTATTTCAAACTAAATAAAATTATCTAAAGTTTATCACAAATAAGTCATGTTATTTAAAATACTTTTAAATATGAAATACATTTTATTAATTAAATATTATTCTCATACGTAAAATTCATGCCACTCATATCCTAATATACCTAATTTATTTATTTTATATTTAACCAAAACTATATGAGTAACTTGTATTATTTCCCAAAATTGATGTGTTATTCAATCATGATGAAATTTGACTCCACACTCTCCTATTAATATCACAATATAGAATAGTCATCACTATATAATTTATCCCATACTTTACAGTAATAATTTCAATTAATGATTTTGGATCTAATTTAGGTTTTTTGTAAGTTTTCACCTTGATTTTCCAACATCTAATACCCAGGTGTTTGAGAAATGCCTCCATGCGAGAATTCCAAAATTCATAATTAGTTTCATCAAAGAGTCAAGGTATTTTATGTATCCCTACATCATTTCTATTTATTACTTTCACATAAATATAATATATTTCCCTATAGATATTTATGTTATGATTTTCTATGAAAATTTAATATAAAAATATATTTAAACTCTAGGAACACCATTAATAGAAATTTTTACATTGTGATGAAAATATTTGAATGATAGAGGTGGTGAATTAATATTTTTAAATATTAATTAAATATTTATGAATGTTATATTAAGCTAGGGTAAATCAAAAGAGAAGTGACCATATTTATTTTTATAGTAGTAAGGACCAAAATACACATACCCTACTCTTCCACCCTCTAAAAAGTACATATAAATGGAACCAGCTATATTGAAATCTATGTATTTTGCAGGGAGTAAAAATTCAATAAAACTACATTTTTAATCCATGTTTGAATAAAAAAATACATAGTTTTTTCAAACCCACATTCTTAACATTATCAAAATGTATTTTTCCACCTAATGGAACAACCTAGTAGAAACATTTTATAAATATTATAACCATGGTGTGAAAAATTAATGAAATCTAGGTATGTGTTAAAACATGCAATTGGAGCCTGGTACTCCAAACCTTATAGCTTCCAAAAATAATTAAACTTTTATAATGGGAATTTTTTAATTGACTTACTTGTGATGTAAATGAGAACATGAACTCTAATTTTCAATCTATATATTGATGACATAAACCATATAGTTTATAAGGATTATTATTTTTTAGAATCTGTAGAAAAAATTAAGATGCATCTTACGATTTCAATAATCAAATTGATGGGTGTTTTTCTTGGATTAGATGTTTTATAGAAGAAAATGTAAATCTTCTTATCATATGATATATATTACATGTAATTATTAAAGTTTTTTGGTATGTAATATTCAACCGATGTGTCCACACCCATGAATGTTGGTGTAATGTTGATAATAGATGATGTAGGAAAAATGTGAATCAGAAAGACTTTGTGATAACGATTGGTAACATACATTATATTATAATATAATGTTTAGATATTATATATTCCATAAATTAATTTTCAGGATCTCGGTGTGATCAAATAGAATCACAAAAATTTACTTCTAAGTTAATTCTACAGTATATCGAGGTATACTTGAGTTATTGTTTATTGTAAAAATAATCTGAATAACTAAACATTTGGGTTTTTATTAATGATAACTGGGGTAAAGTTTTTAAAGATATGAAAAACAATAACAAGATGAATCTTATTCGTGGGAGAATGTTTTGTGTGATTTTATAGTAGGAAAATTGTTCTTCAACATTAGTTAAAATCAAACAGGTGTATATTTCTACCACACATGAATGTACACAAATATTTTGGATGGATGTTCTACAGGGTGGCTAGATTTAGAAACATGAAAAACCATAGAAAATTACTTGTGTTAATAATATGGAAATATATATTTTTTAAGAATCCACCAAAAAAATTGATATCAAATATTATTTCATAATAGATATTGTTTTATATGGGATTCTGAAGTTGGCGCACATTTCCAAAAAATGTTATATTTCTGATTTTTTTGAATAAATAAATGAAATATGATATATTTGATGGGTTAACATGAAAAATATATATTTTATACAATTTTTTCATGATTTATTACATTATGATAAACAAAACAAAATCATGTAAGATAGAGAGGCCTAATGTATTTTTATAATTATTCACATTTCATAATAAAAATAAATCTAGATATAACAAAATTATTTAAAAATTATATAACAAGTCCATGTAGTTCCATTGATCCTATAATATTTCATGAGAAAACCTAGATATGTAAATTGGATATTAGTGAGATATACATCCATGTAATATAATAATTAAAGCATATCATAAATTGATGATTTACATGTGAGTTAATAAGAACAATAAAAATGTCATAATCATAATCATTATCTTTAAGGAACCGTATATTGTTGAAAACAACATAAAACATTGCATAATATGTATAATTAAAGAATAAAAATTGAGACATAATAACATAATGTTATTAGGCTAACCATCTATGCAACTTACATGGTAACATAGGAGATAAAAACATTATCCAATGAATTGGAGTGCTATATAATTCTATTTCCACCCATAACATTAACATTGTGTACAAGAATCTGTGTTCCACATATATCATAATTAAAGGGGATATTTTATCAATTAAATCACAAAAATTAATAAGATTGGGTTTCACACAAAAAATACCCCAATAAGTGAAGGATTTGTAAAATGATGTGAATCCCATTGATTTATATTGGGATGGTTATTTACAAGACAAATGATTGGAATGAAAAATAATAGATTAATTTATTAGCATAATTTTCAAAAACCCAACCCCTATAGAATATAATTATTTCCTAATTTATTAAATTTATATAAAATAAAATATATCACATCCCAAAGGATAGAATACATTATTAACATTCTTGAATTATATAAATATATTATTCCAATTTTATATCGAAAATAATATAAAAAATATTGGAAAAAAATGTTATAAATCCTTGAAAATCATTCAATTATTTCATTGTTATAACTTCGGAAAAAAATAAAAAAAAAGTTCAGATAAAATTCTCAGTAAGGGTTTTATAAGTCGAATCTATCTTGAGAAAATAATTTGTAATAAATATATCAAGGTAAATCACTGAAAATATATTCCATTTAATCAATAAATTGATTACAAAAATAATAAATTGATAATTTAAATATAGTAGTATAATGGATAATAATATCTAAATTATCAATGATGCAAATTAATAATATTATACTTCAGAATTTTAGACATCATGATATCTCTTCCATTCAAATTAGGTGTCAAGTCCATTTAAAACTGTGGATAAAGAACCTTTTAATTTGGCTAATTGATTTGTCTCATGTTACCCGTCGAAATATAAAGGGGTTATATAATTCCTGGACCCACCATTCAGTGTATGTACAATGATTTTATAATATATATAATTATATATTTAATTCATGAACAATATTACTTAATAATAAATTTCTATATCTGGTAAAGACTATAATAAATCAATGATTTCCCAAAAAATATAATAAATTTCAATGTAAAACCACACATATTGAAATGATATATGGTTTAGGATATAATAATATCCATGATATAAATAATAAATATATCTAAGTGAAATTTAATTTTCAATTATCATAAGAATGTTAATGTTTCGATAAAATTTAATACCCATGAGATTAATCCAGAGTTGAGATATGATAATAAAAAAGTAGATTTTATAGTAAAATAAATTATTTTGGAGAATTCATGAGAAAGGAAATGAAACATTTTAAAATATATTTTCATTAAATAGTTTTCTCTAGAAATCCATGGAAAACCTGTATAATAATTTAAAGGGTGTCAAACTGTTATGGAGACATGAATATCTAATAACTCTATATAAGATAAAAAAATTCATTTTCAAATTTTTTCAGGAAAATTGAAAATTTCCTAGTCGAAGAAAATAATAGAAATGTTACATCCATACAATATAAATATTCAAGGATATATTAATAAATCCTTTATTTAATACATTTTAAATAAATGGATTATCATAAAATTATTTTGGAAAAATATGGATATGAAAGAAAATTATTCCGAATCAAAAGAAGAATAATATCATATTTTATTTTAAGCATAAATATTGAAAATTTAAATTGAAATTAATCATTAATAATCATTAATAAATTAATTTTAATGTAAAATATATCAATGGGGGATTTTTATAAAAAAACAAAAAAGTAAATAGGTGAAAATTTCAAAATATGACCCAATGGAGTGGAAACTCAGATGAAATCTTATACCTGAATTTTACCTTTTGTTTAATGTTCATTAAGTTAATGTGTTATAAATTTAGATTTATTATTATTAAAAAATAAAACCATATACATATATATATTATTATATATGCCCCTTTTATAACATTTTATCAACTTTTTGTTAATAATCTTTAATAATTATTATTATTATTTTTTGTTAATTGCTTCATTTAATCATGTATGTTTTGATTTGGTAGTTCCGACCCTAATTATTTTTTTATGGTTTCATCATATTAAAAAAATGTAAACATATCAATATCATATATATTTAATAAATAAAATTAGATTCATTTAGAAATGATAGATATAAAAAAATGTACCACACTATTCATGGAAAAGTATGTCCATTCGTTCACATGAATGCAATTTTCACTTTTCAATGGATGTATCGAAATAAAAGTGAATAATAATTAATTGTCCATAATTAATTAATAACTAATATATATATATATATATTATTAATTAAATATATGTTTATTACCATAAATGTAAAATATACATGAATAAAAGATTACATCACTTCGTTATGGTAGTTGTCCACACATACGTACGTGTGACATTATAATTTTTCAATGGATTAGAAGATAAAAATGTATTTATTATATTATATTTATGAAATAATATTTTTAATATATATCTTATATATTAATTAGTTACATCTATATAACCATCCAAGTGAAATGATAAAAAAAAAATTGAATTACACCAGTATGGGGAGATGGTATGTTGTATGTACGCTCGAGCGATGTTTTTGCTTGTCATAGGATGAAAAAGTGACGGAATATGGTTGTAAAAAATTATAAAAACGTATAATTATATTTACGAAACTTTATATATTTCCATAAGATAATTAAAAACCATTAATAAGAATTATAAGAAGAATTAGACGTGAACGACACGATAAAGACGATTACGTAATCTTTGATAAAATTCCATTAGAACTCTTCTTAAGGGACATAGGGTAGGTCTTTTGGAATTAATAGAACTAATATAACTTATATAAGGATTTTGGGAACATAACTGGTCAAGTTTTGCTCATTATATATTGTTCAATGTTTTGGGATAAATTATGAGAAAGGGAGTGCTTTAATAAGAGTGGGGGGGGGAATTCATGGATTTTATTAAACTATTAAATTAATATTAATTACATTTCATTTAAAATTGATAAAAATTTATATAATTACAATATATGATGAGTATGACTATAAAAACTCGCCTAAACTATTTTTTTTCTATTTTTAGGTTTTTTTAACCATTTTCTTTTTGTTTTAACACCATTTAACCCTTCTGAAAAAACCCCACTAATACAGTTTTCTACCCTTTAAGGGTTAATAATGTTGCTCTAGAATAACCAAACGATCCCTTAACTTACCATGGGTGATTTCTAAATCCATATCCACATCTTTTTTATGAATATAATATATTTATTAATTTCAAATCATTTGAGAAAACATTATTTATTATAAAATGAATGTAATGTCCATTTTGATACTCTTCATTTAAATTGAATTTTAAAGCAACATGGAAAAATTTTAATTTAAATTAAAATTAACAAAAAAAACTGTATAATATATCATTTTTATATAAAAATATCTCATCACAAACAAAATAACTAAAATGATATTATTTTTAGATATTTCAAAATCAAAAATTTACATTATTAAAAAATAATCAATATTTAAAATTAATATTTATAATAGAACATATCTTATATTTATCTCTATGTACCAAAATTAATGAAAATAAAATAAAGAGAATATCATTTTTATATTTTCATTATATAAAACAATATAAAGGGTCCAATCATTCAAAAAATGAAACAAGAGGAAATATATTCATATTTTTGTTGATTATGGGAGATATATACTCATAAAAAAATAATGGATGTTTTATGGTCATTATATAGTTATTATCTTTTCATTTGAATCCTTAATTATCAGATATACCCCAATATTATGGTAACATAATTTTTAATTCAATTATTCAAAATAACCAAAAATAATAGTGAACTATTTACTAAATTTGGACACCTATATAAAAATATTGAAAACTATTTATCAATATAAGGTTTAAAAAAGAGTATGAAATTACTTTTAATATAAATTCTTAAAATTTGATGTAAAATAATTTTTAGAAAAATCAGTTTTAGGTCCAAAAATATACTTATACCAAAATCAGGTATAGTAATGATTTAAATGAAATTTATTATATAATATATGATTAAATAATAATTATGTCATTTTGAAATCAAGAATAACTAATTATGATACTTTTTAATGAAAATATATTGCAGCCTTACATAAATCGGCATTTTTCTGTATTCAATAAAAATTAATAAGTTTAGTAAAATATGAATATTTTACACAAATCATATAGTAATAAGATAATTTCAAAAATGGTATCCTTTTTAAAAAAAAATTTATAAAATTTTATGAAATTAATTATAATTATATTCTCACAAATTTAATAAAATCTATTTTTCAGGAAAATATGATTTTTAAGAATAAAATGGTTTTACAAAAAACAAGGGTTACTTTCCAATGAATTAAGAAACATATTTATTATGAGTAGGAACTTTAAATATATTTCATAATTTAATTTATTATATTCATTAAAATTAATTTTATGATAATATTATAATTATTATATTTAAAAAATAATTTTTTTGTCCATATAACAACCAAGGGTTTATAAACGTAGATATTACATCATAATAAATGAATATTAAATATATTTCACAAATAAATGTCCACATAAAATTAAAGATTCATGTATTAATAGATAAGATTTATAATATTATTATTTAATTTATATTAGTCAATATGTCCCATACAGATCTTATGACTTAATACACTTCATAGACATTCCCTCCATAAATAGTTCATTATACCCATTGGAAAACAAACATAATAATGGGTGATCTCAAATTCCCTTTAAAAGTAATAATGAGAGATATCATCTAATAATCATTTGAAATAAAAAGATATGAATAAGGGTTAGAAATTTTGAATGAAAATTACAATGTTAATACCCCATATATCATGGATTATAAATATAATCCAGGTCATATAACATTTTTATTTCAAAAGCCATGAACTATTAGAGTGAGAAATAATCATAAATCTATCACGAATCGTATGGTCATCCTAAAAAATTGAAGCAATATAATTATTATAGAATTAAATTATTAAGTCAAGGATAATAATTGAGACCACAATATCATAACTGATCAAGCATCAACAACCATTTAGCATTTCATAATAGATCATTAATCATCACTAGTTTCTTAGAGTGCATCTAGCACATTGGCTGATTTCCCTAGTAGATCATGCACATCAGCTGGTTTCTCATAATTATGTCATTAGATATCAATATTTAAGCAATGAATTAGAGGGTTATATTACTATCAACTATCACATAATCCACAAATATTTATGACAGAATATCATAAAACATTTACCATGTCATAAGACCTAAATAAAGGAAATTGTTTTCATAAACATTTCATCATAGCATAACCCAGGAAAAAAACTGGTTTCATATATATTTAATAAATTCATCATATCATATCCCATTTATAATTAATTATCTTAAAAAAATTATTTCCCTCATTGTAATAAACATAAACGTAAATCATCCAATTAAATAATAAATATAGTATCATTAGATCTTATACTTAGTAATATATAAGAAACACCAAAGGATGTTATTGTTGTTTTATAGAAATTCTATAAAATATCACTAAATTTTTAGTGATTAAATTATAAATTTTATTTGAAATAATTTCATTAAAATCTATGAATTTCTCAAATATCTAGGAAAAAAGTTTATTTTAAAATAATAATAATAACTTCTAGTGGAAGAATAAAATAATTATGTTTTTATAAAGGCATAAAATTAATTTCATTCCATAAACATTATATTAATTATTCCTTTCACATTTTTTTCATAAAAAATAAAATGTATGTGAAAATATTTTTAAAAAATTATTGAATAATAATAAATTAATTTTTTTTGAAAATATTGATATGGAGGGAAAATAGTTGCGAACTGAAGGGATAGAAAAATTCCGACATTCCATAAAAATAACAATTTGAATTTTTTTACATAAATATTAAAAAGTTAATGGAATCATATAAATTTCATAAATATAAAAATTTGAATTAAATTATATAGTTTATTTAATGGTTGATAATAAAAACTCATCATTGGATTCATAATGGTAATAAATCACAAAAATAATGAGATTTTATAATAAAACCATTATCACTTTGGTATATTTTGAATTGAATACCCCATGAAAGAAAAATATTATATGGATTTGTATATCCCATTAATATCATAATAATGATTATAAAATACATTCATGGGTATTATATAAAGTAAACAAATGAAACAATTGGTGTATAAGGGATATGTCCCACAGAAAAAAAGGGAGACAAAATTTCAATTCCCTATGTCATGAATTTCCTCACATAGATTATAAAATTAATTATAATAAATATATCTTCATTAAAAATCTAATAAATTATAATAATAAAATTTACAAAAACATATAAAATTTATATATGACCATTTATTTCCCATTAATAAAAACTTATTTGTCAGAATCATATTTCCAACATATAACTATAATATATGTTCATTATATATTAATTTATTGTAATACATTAATGTTATATATAGAAAATGATTTACACTATTCATGGAGACTGTAAGATGTATATGCTAATGAATAGTATTTGAATTTTCTTGAAAGATGAAAAAAATAATGGTAAATAATATATTACCATTACCTAAAAGGATTTGTGTCATATATATCACATATTTTTGTTAAATCTATTCATATTATGTTCCATGTAAAGCACATGTGAAGAATGAATCACATCGATTCGTGAGGTGGCTTTCCATAGTACACACGAGGGACATTATTATATTCCCACCGAATGGAAATAAAGATGTTGTATATGAAAATATAATTAATGAATATAAATTATTTCATAAATTTATTATTAATTTATGTTAAATCCATTTTTAAATCCATATGTTATATGTGGTTATGAAAAAAGATCACATCAGTTTGCATGGCGGTGGTCCACTATTCACATTATTGATGGTTTCATTTCCCACTTGATGGAAGAGAAGATAGATGTAGGTTATGTAATAAAAATAACAAAATATAATCACATGGGAAACAATTTTGTTATTATATCATCAAAATTGATTAATATTTAAAGGATGTGTAAAATGAAATAATATAGAAACGCTTGGTTGAGAACAATACCTCTTCTTTAGATAACCTTTTTATGTTTACACAAAACTACATAATATGGTGGGTTCATGATTAAATAGACCTCTAGGATGTGAAGATAGAATTTAGGAATGTATTTTTGTTGGTATTTTGTGAACCAAGTTATTTTATATGTCTAAACATAGTAATAAATGAGGTTCTCTTTTATAAGTGGGGGAGAGGACACAGTTGGAAATTTGAAAAATAAAATGGCGAACCCAAATTTTATATATTAAAAAGCCACCAAAATAGATCATTATTAATTATTACAGGTGATAGAGTTGAAACATGTCCATACAATGATATTTGAGAAATTTTTAGGTAATTATACTCCTTATATTTTTAGTTTAACCCTCGATAAACTGATATTAAACATAACTATGGTAATTAATTTTTTTATAGTTTTTACTATTTAATTTGACCATAAATTGAGTTTAACTTATTATATAATATTAATTGTTATGATTCAAAATATGGAATTTGTTTTTTTAAATTTATTTCACATATTTGGAAAACATTAATTCAAAATTAAACTTAGAGACCTGATATTAAAGATGTTTTACAAAGAGATATGTTTTTTATGTACATAATGCTTTAATATAAATGTGAACATATATTTTAGTCTACAGAACTAAATCCATTTAATAATAAAATAATTAAACAAATTTTTGTCTAATTTTTTTAAAGCACCATAGATCTTATTAAATTCTTTAAATGAAAGTAATGATTTAATATAAATCAGGATTTTTGAATATTCAAAAAATAATAATGTTTTCAAAAAATTATAAAAAATTCACTCTATAATAATTTCAACATGATAACTAAAAATCAAAGTTAATTTTATAAATTAAATTCTAAAAATGTTTGAAAAATTAATTTTTTTAACAAAATACATTTAAAATCCTTAATTATATGAAATGTATTTTAAAATTATATAAATAAGTTATCAAAAAATACGTTTTGATATAAATTTATATTATTTATCTAAAAATAACATACAAAATTTAAAATTATTTTTATTCCTATTCATACTGCCATATTTTGTGGGTAGTTTAATATTTTTATGTTTAAACAATAGTATTAATTTAAAATTGTGGTTCTTAAAAACAAGGTATTGCATGTAACCCAAGATATTAAAGAAGTTACAATTATTTTAAAAAAATAATAGAATCTCAATGTGATAATGTTTTTTGGGCTCAGATTTCAATGTTCAATACTATATCAAACATAATGTTGTTTAAAATATTATCATTTTATATTTTCTCATATTTAAAAAATTTTATCCTAAAAAGTTATTTTAATATTAAATTCATAAAAAAGAGGGTGTCTATTGGTTATAGTTTACCCAAATTTGTATTTTGATTTCTATAATTTATGTTTTCAATAAATAAACATTACTAGTCGAGTTATCTAATATTTATTCACATTCACCCGATGGTCAAGAATCTGAGTATTCTCTTCATAATAAGATAGATCATGTTATAGAATTATTTATTTAGAGGTGAGTACATGAATTGGGTTTGGAATATACTTTCATAAAGGATATATATAATACACATCTTTTTTCATTAGAGAGGTTATAATAGCTTCAAATACATACTCTAAAATCCACTGAAAAAAACATAAACATTACATTTTTGGTTTTAATACTGATAAATATGACCCATTTTTTTCATTGAAAAAAATCACCAGGAAACATTTGATCAATTATATTCAATTGTAACATTTTAAGGTTTATCATTTTAGATAAATAGGATTAACACATAGTACATTCGATTCATCACGAACTGGCTTATAGGCATCAACATTTTATCCCACAAAAACCCAGATTTTATTATTTCTCTTTAGGGATTCAACATAATCCATGTATAACCATTATAGACATAATTAATTTAACATATTTTCTCATAACATGGGTAATATAAATTGTAAGAAAAAATAGGATCTCAAATTCATAGAAATGATAAACAGGGGTGATATCAACTGATTATCAAATTAAAGAATATGATAAAAATAAGGGCATAATATTTTTAATAAAAAATAAAATGTTCATAAATAATCATAAAAATATCAAAAACATGAGTTATGGAATAAAATTTAAAAATTTAAAAGTACATTAATCCAAAAATAAGAATTCATCATGACTCATTGACGAACAATAATTTCAGGTCATAAATTTTTGTGACATCATCATTAGTATAAAAACCATTTCTTATGTCATGGTTAACTAATAAGACCATAAAATATGGAATCCAAACTTGGTTCCAATAATGAATGAAAATGATAAACTTTATCCCCAACACTAGGCAATGAAATAAACATCGTTCCCATAACTAATCAAGAACGTTGATTTATTTCACAGAATAGGTCAAACACAATGACTTGTTTCCCATAACGAATCAAGTACATTGACTTGTTTCCCATAGCTATCTCATGATATGAAATTCATTAACCAATGAATAGGAGAGAGATATTTTTCCTATATTTAAAATAATGAAAAATATTTATATATACATGTGTGTTCCACAAGACTAGTAATCATAACCAAACCCACAAAAATATATAGGTTTCATTAACATTCCCCTATAACATAACCTACAGAAAAGAAACTGTTTTTATAAACATAATTCTCTCATAAATATAAACCAACCAGATAAAAAACAGGGATGGTATACTTGTATCATATACCCAATAATTAATAATTAATCCTAAATAATTTTATCTTATTATAAAAAATATTTTTAAATATCTCATGAAATAATTTTTTAGGAATATATCCTTACTATTAAGAGATGTATTTATTTTAAATACAAGAAATTATAAATGAAAACATTTTATTTGAAAATAAAAATTAAATATTGTAATCAAATATTAAAATATTTATTGAATCATGATTACATGAAAATAATATCATTCTATATAATTTAAAAACATTTATTCAATATTTTTTTCAGAAAATTCACAAAGATTCTCATTTTGGAAAATAAAAAAATTACTTTCATATTTTTTTTAAAAAATTTAATCATGGGTAAAAATTATTTCATAAAATTGTTGGAGAATATTTAAAAAAAATTAAAATATTTTTATAAATTATTTAAATGAAAAATAAATATTCCTTAGCAAAGACTTAAACATAATTAATTTAGAATAATGATGACATTATGAAATATACCCTTACCACAATGATAAATTTTCAATCATAACCGCTATGGAAGAGATTATCATATATAAATATGTAAATACCCATAATGATCATAATATGTACTATAAAATTAATTATTTTGAGTTATATACACTATAAAATAAACAAGTATTGTATATGACATCTGTCTCACAAAGATAAAGGTGAGAAGAAAATCCCTATCATTCAGTCTATCGTCATTCATATGATTAAATAACTAATGTATAATAAATAAATTATTATTATAGGAATATTTTTGATCCATAATTATATATATCATTCCATATATTTTTTAATTGTAGTATTTTATCAACTCTTTAATTACAATTTCTTGTTAAAAGCATTATTTCGTGTGGTAACTGCTTCATTTTTTAGTGTGTGTTTTTGTTTGGTAGTTGTGGTTTTTTTCATTAATAATGATTATATCATATTATAAAATTTATTAATTATATAATTATAATTTAAATTCATTATATATGTAATCATATTAATCCATAAATGGTTGAGATAGAAAAACGAAAACACTATTTATAGAGACTGTAGGTCGTACGTATGTTGGAACACTATTTTCATTTTAAGATGAATCTAAAGGAAAGAAATTTATATATTAGTTCAACATTAATTAATATTTATTATGTTTTATGTATAATATATATTCATAAAATTCATCCTTATTACCATACATTTCAATTAAAAATTATAATAAATCACATCACATCATGGAGATAATAGTTCACATGGAGGCACAATAAACATTATCGTTTCCCAAAATATTAGATGAAAAGATGATTTACATGATATTATAATTAAATAAGTAAAATTATTTTAAATATAATATATAAAGATTAAACACATCAAAATTACCATATATAAAAATGGCAATGAAATTTTAATTGTATCGTTCTGCAGATGCGGTAATCCGTATGTACGCACGAGCGATACATTGACTTCTTTTTTGATTGGAAAGAGGGTGTATAATAGTGTTATAATAGTAACAATAAAATTTCATCATATTTATGATATTTGATATATTATTTTATTACTAATCTAATATATTTAGAGGAGGTAAATAACTGTATAATAGGAATTTGATATGTTATATAGATTACCTCTTCTTCGAAATGGCTCTTTTAGATATCCTCTAAAAAGGATATAGGGTTGGTATTTTGAGGAGACCAGAACCCGTATAATAAATATAAGGATGTCTATGAGATAATTTGTAACTTTTTTGTCATGATATAAGGCTCAAAGTTTTGTAATTAAAAGAGGTAAAAGGTGCCCATTTTTAATTGAGCTGAGGGGAACCTTTGAAACTTATTAGTAGAATAATATTTAATAAATTAAATATTAATAAAAATACATCCAAATGGAAAATTGATATATGAAGATAAAATGGGATAGGGTTGTAATCTCATTCACTAATATACTCTAGGAAAGTTCTCAGGTAATTTAAAATATTATTATTTTGATTAACCCTTTGGGAACCAATTATAATTTCAACTACGAGAGAAAATTTTTCAATATTAAAAGGTTATAATTTTTACTTATATGATTTAAATTTCAAATTGAAATTTCAAATTTTTTATTATTAATAATAAGTTATATATTTTTCCTTTTTTATGATTTATTTTATTTTTAAATCATTTTATGAAATATAATTATCCTCAAATATCATCATTGTCAAATTTGATATGATTCCTTTCTTTGACTTTAACAACATCAATAAAAGACATAGAATCATAAAAACATATTTTAACATATTCCATACATGTGAAGTCAATATATAAAATTCATAGATGTCATTAATTATCAAAAATTATGATACTTTTAATATTTATAATATCATATATTTGATTTTACTGTTAATTAAAAAATTAATACATCGACATCGTGAAATAATTTTGGGTAATTATTTTTCCATAAAATTAAAGATGAATTACAATAAATAATATAAATCTCATTATATTTAAATAAAAATATATAGTCAAATAAATCCTCTCCGGTTCCCCAAATTAATATAGTTTCAGTTATTAAAAACATGACGTTGAAATCATTAATATTTCGTAATTAAAATATTATAATGGTCATAATCACTTACAAATTGAAAAAATACATTATATTAGAAATGTTAATCATTTTTAGTGATATTTAATCCTAAAATATTACTCAGAGAAGTTTTAGGATAATTTTAGAGTCTTTATCATATTTTTTAAACCATAATTACCTGACTTACGCTTTATCTAAGTCAAAAAACTTACTATTATTTCAATTTATATTGAACATAAATAGAATGTGTGTATTTAATAAATTTGGACCCACTAATTCTAAAAATGGAATCATTTTTTCAAAATTAAAAACACAAAAATGTTTTGAGAGTTTAATTTAATGTTAAACATGTAAAATAAAATGAAAAACAATTTATCATAAATAATACACCTTTTAATTAGAAAATTATCCAATATTAAATTCAGGTATGATATATATTCAAAAGACCACAAATAGATAATTTATAAATAAAATAAAATATTAATATTTAAAAACTAATCCAAAATTTATTTTTTACTTTGTACATGCTTTAAAAATACATTCTTTATTGAAAATTGGTATTTTTTATTATTCATTAAAAATTTATTCATTTCGAAAAATTCTCAAATGTTAATTCTACAATAATTTCAAAGTGAAAAATAAAAAAAGATAACTTTTTCAAATAAATTTTCTAAATATTGCATAAATATATTATAATATTTACTAATAAAAAGAATAAACCCCATTCTTGAAGAAAAAATATTTTGGAAGTTCTAAATGACTTTAATAAATATTATGTGATCATTTTTTACCATTTACTAATAAAATTAGATTAATTTACAATTTCATATTTATTTGATAAATAATTTATTCCAATTCATAACTGCTAATTTAATTGTTATGTTATAAAGGTCACATTAAATTTATAATATTTTATTGTTAATTTAAACTCAATGTTGTGTGTCTTGTATGATATAAAACATAGTCACTCATTTTATAATATAGGGATTTTACATTAGAAAACTCTTTAATAAATTCTGTTAATGGAATTTTGACTCAGTAACGGTACCCAGGTGTTTGACTATTCAAAGAACCATTATTGTAATCCCACACCGTAAAAATTGACAATAAAACATCCAATGAAAAAGAGTGAAAGGGATGTATGATGGTAATATGGAGTAACACATATGAGGATTATATAGAGGGAAATTTTATTTTGAAGTAAAAAAACAAGGATATGGAGGAGAATAATAACCCCGAAGGAATATTAGATAGTGATAGAGAAAATTTGCCATAGAAAGTCAAAAACTAATGAATCATAAATCTGTGATGGTTAATGATCCCAATGAACCATTTAAAATTAATTTAATAGGATAACATATTTTTTCAAAATCTATTTCCTATTGTAGAATAATTAATTTACTTCTTCGAATATGAACATAAGGAAAAATAATTACCTAAAAAGTATAGTTTAATCCTTCAATAAATTTCCACCCAATCTTATAATTTTCTCAAAATAATGAGTTTTTAATGACAAATTTTTCATTCTTAAAATACTAAAAGAAACTTTTAACGAATCACATAATCAGTGAAATAATATCAATATATTCCACCTATCTTTATAAATTTACAAATAAATAGTTAGCACTAGGTTAGAAAATACCCAAACAACATTAATCTCAAAAATTCAATATTAGTACCAAAATTTCCTATTAGATCATTCGATAAATAACTATCCATAAAATTGTATGAACTATTCTTTTCTAAATTGAAACCAGAAAAATAGAAGGATTTAATAACAAATTCTCCCCAAATATATATAATATTTATCTCTAATAAATACTAATCACTCTTAATGTCACAGAATTAATGTATATGATCTAATCATATAATCATGAAGGTAAGATTTTAATTTAAATAAAGGACCTGAATCTCTATAAAACCACACTAAAATCTTATATTATTTTAAATGTTAATTGATACTTTATTTGTAAAATAATACCCCATAAAATTCTATTTACCTTAATCCTACAATCCTACCAAAATCAATATAATTTGAAAAATTATGTCATAAAAACATAAAAACCACATAGGGTAGTGTAAGGTTCTTTACCCTTATCTCCATTTGATTGTGGGTTTAGGTCCTACGACCTTTCCAGATGTGATGGGTTTTTAGCAAAACTATGGGATGTAATTTTTATAAAACATTAATTCTGATAAAATTAAAATAAATTTGAAATAATTACCCATAATAACCTTAATAGTTTCAACATGAATGTAATTTTTTTACCTCAAGGGTTAACTCATACGTTTTATTTTGTATCGTAAAAATGTAGTAACTCATAATTATCCCAAAAACAAATATCGTATATGCCCTAATGGTTATAAAAACATATTAAAGTAATTCCAAAAAAATAAAACAGAATTTTTCCTCATATATATTTTTCATTTGATAATAGTTAGGGTAACAAATACCCAAAAATAATTAAAAACATCGCCGAAAATATCACTAATCACCACAATATTCTATAGTTTAAAAACTAAACAAGTGGTGTCTAAGACATTGATCTTATGATCAACCATAAAATTATATCACATGATGGTATTTATTATTCTTAAAATTACCTCCATAATAACATCCTAATATCTACTATCATCTAAATGCTTCTTTAATACCTACTATAACATCCCTGAATCCAAAATCCTAAATCTGGTGCTAAAAAGATAAACATAAAATTTATATATTTAATACAAATAAATGTGACCCTATTTTATCCATTAAAATAAGAAAACATATAAAGTTAAAATTGGACCCTATACATACGCTAAGACCATTTTGGTGTGGAGTATTTGATAATTAAGATAAACACTTAACAAATTGGATTCATATGAAACTGGATCATAGATATCAGCATTAACTCCCACTATACCTAGATTTTCATATTTTACATTCGATCATAAACAACATCCATGTAGAATCCTTATATAAATAATTTATTTAATATTTTTTATCATAACCATGGGAAATACCCAACAAGATACCATTTAACATAACCATGGGAAATAAAACAAATTAAAATTGTGATCTCAGATGCTTAGTAAGGAAACCCATTGGAGATATTAACTAATGATCATATGAATTAATAACATAATAAAAATTAATTGAGATCCTGACCATAACATTATCATTTCATACCCAATATGAAATATATCATTAACATTCATTATGGCTTAAAACCACAACATTTAAATATATGTGAATCATAAGAATTATAATTTATCATATTTCATTCATGAACATTAATTTCATTTCATAAATGTGTGTGGCATCATATTTAATTTTAAAACCATTTAATATGTCAATATTAACAAATAATACAATCATATTAGGGATCAAATTTTCCCCATAAATAATCTATCACATCAACTTGTTTCTCATATAGGATTAGGCATATAATCATATTCCCTAAAAGGAATCAAGACCACCCACTTGTTTCTGAGAAGGAATCCAAAACATTGACTTGCTTCCCAACACAGATAAAGAACATCAACTTGTTTCCAATAAGTATCTCATGATAACCAACTCATTACCCATTTAATTATAGGGATATATTGGTCACAACCATCACAATATGAAAACTATAAACATTTATTATATAGTAAGATAAATCATAATATAACCTAAGAAATGAAATGATATTTATAAACATTTCCTCATAGCATAAGCCAAAGAAATGAAATAAGCTTCATAAACATTGTACCATAAAAACCCAAATAGAGAAACAACAAGTTTGGTATATTTGGATTATATACCCAATATATAATAATTATAATTAAATAAATTTTCCTAAGTCATAATAATTAAATTGAATAATCACTTGAAAATCTTTGATGAAAATATCTGTTCTATTTTAAAATATTTTATATAAAAGATGCCTAATTTTAAAGGAATTATTATTTTCTAAAATAACATTTTGAGATTATAAAGTAATTGAATTGCATTAATTCATCAATATGGAGTGAAAATACACTCATTGTTTTTATTTTTGAAAGAATAATCCTTCTATATTTATATTATAAAAGCATCAAAGTACCTCATTATGACAATTATAAAGAAATTAAGTCATAACACGTATAAAAATTAAATCATGAGGAATAATGATATCAGAAAATTTTAGGAGAATATTAAAAAAATTATATTTTTTATAATACATGTACATATAATATAAATATTCTCAATTGCAGACTTAAATATAAACAATACCAAATAATGATGTGATGGTGAAAGTAACCCTTACAACTTTAGTAACTTTTGAATCATAATCCCCATGAATAAAATAATAATACATGGATATTTAAATACCCATTATATTTATAATATTTCGCATAATATACATTCATTGTCTTTATATAATCTACAATAGAAACAAATAGTGTATAAGCCACTTCCCATAAAAATAAAACTGAGATAAAAAACACATAAATTAGTTTTGACATCCTTCATGTGTGTTCAAACATATTTTATAATAAAAAATATTAATAGTAATTTATTATATAAACCTAATTTTATATATTATACAATATTATTTAATTTAATGTCTTTTATCACACCTTTATTAACGATTTCTTGTTAAAATAACTATTACGGGTGGTAACTTCTTTGTTTTCTCATTTGTGTTTTGGTTCGATTGTTGTGGTAATTGTAATTTAATAATGGGTATATCAACATCAGAATTTTAATAATGATATAAATATAATATATATGTATTCATATTTATTTATATTAATCCATAAAATGTAGAGAAAAAAAATTATTACACTGTTATTGTAGAGGATAGGTCGTACATACACATGAACATTGCTTTCTTTTTTTCTAAATGGAATGAAATAATAGATCATAATAATTAACATTTAAAATATAATTATGATTGTATATATATATCATATATTTAGTTAAATATATTCCCCATTAACATCCACTTTAAATATAATTTATAAATTAATCACATCACATCAAAAAGATGATAGTGCATATGTACACACAAGTGACATTATTGTGTCTAAAAAAATTCAACGATTAGAAATTTGGATTATATTTTCAATAAACACATAACATTATATATAAATTATCATATATAAATATTAAACATATCATAATTCACATCAATAAAATACAGAGATGAAAAATGAATTGTATTTTTAAAGGGAGATAGTAAGTCTTACGTACGCACAAGTGAAATAATTACTATTATTTTATGGGAACGAGAATTTTAAAAATGTATTTTAATAATAATAATAAAATTTTATATTATTTTTTATTATTAAGATAAAATTTTATTTTTAATAACATATATTTAGTCGAGGTAAATAATATTAGAAAAATAATGTTTTCAGTTAGAGAAATTGCATCATCTTCTAAACAAATCCTTTATATTTTCTCTAAAATTGATTTAATGTATGTATCTGGAGAATAATAAACCAATATATATTGTATAGGGGAATTTATAAGATAATTATTTAGATTATGGATAAGATATAAGTCTCAAATTGGTGTAATTAATTGAGGGAGGAGGTGATTGATTGTAATTGATATGGGGGGAACCTTCAGAATTACTCAAATGATAAATTTATAATTACTTCAATATCAATATAAATACCTCCAAATTTAAAGAGGTTAGAAGATTTTTTGGGATTGGATTGTATTACCATCAACCAATATATATTATACATGTTTAATTATAATTGTAAACCTTATCATTTTGAATAACCCATACTAAACCAATTTTAATTGTAAGAGTGGTTATAAATTTTTCAAAATTAAAAAGGTTACAATTTTTACTAACAACGTATCAATTAGAAAATAAATTGAATTTTTATTCTATAGTAGACAATAAACTATCCCATTTATCCTTATTTAATATTTTCATTATTTATAAATAATTTATTAAAATATTATTTACATAAATATAGATAATTGTCAATTTTGATAATATCCATTACATTGACATTATTAACATCAATAAAATATTTATAATTATAAAAAATTAAAAAATCCCCAACATGTTTTTTTGTTCTATAAAATTTTTTATATCATTAATTATATTTTTTATATCATTTATTTGAATTTTATATTAATTAAATAATTACTGTGTTAGCATTGTTTAACCATTTAAGGTAATACAATTTCGATAACAATTAAAAAAAATTATTATGATAAAGAAAATTGATTGGTGTTTCCAAATAATATTTATAGGAAAAAATATCCTCTCTATATACACATATTAAAAAAGTTATATTTATTAAAAACATTAGCGCCGCATGATTTAATTTTCTTTAAATAAAATATTATAAAGGTAAAAATCACTTCGAATAAGAAAAATTCATTATATTCAAATCCATAATGATTATGGATGAAAATTACTAATCCAATAAGATTGGGATAATTTTTCAGATTATCTTATAGTATTTATCATATTGCATTCATCCATAATAAAAATATTTTCACTTTCAGGTGGGAACATAAATTACTAAGGATAATAATCATATTGAGAAAAGTGATATATTTACTACATTTCAACCTATTGATTCAAAACATGGAATCTATTTTTACTTATTAAAAACATTAATATTTGGAGATTAATTTAATGATAAAACAGAAAAATGAAATGATGACCAATTATTCTAAAAGAAAATCCCGTTTAACTATATAATTTTTTATACGATAATCACCTATGAAATTCATATCAAAGACAAAAATTAGGTTATATATTAAAAAAAGTAACTACTAGTATTTTAAAAGTAATCCAAATGGATAAAGATTATATTGATAAAAAAAGATTTATGAAATTTATTTTTTGATGTTATTAAAAAATTTATTTCATCTCATATTGAAGAATAATACATTTTGGATGATTTTGGGTGTGTTTCTATTTTATTATAAATTAATATTTTTTTAGATTCCAAAGTTCCCCTCACCAAAATTATAAAATAGAATCTACTCACTCATTTTTTCATTCAATTTGATCCTTCAAGCTCATCCATCCCCTACCCATTTTTTATTATTATCTTGTGTAATCAAATTATAAAGGTTATTTTTTTCTCATAAGATCATCTCTAGTTCCTTTTGAGGATATTTATGGGGTGGTCACCAAATAATAGGTAATATCCTTTACCGACTCTCTCAAGATCGTTTCTTCTTTTACTTCTTAATCCATTTTTATTTATATTATAATATAGTAAATAAATTATAAAATATATACTGAGATCTTGTTAGGGTTATGGAATAACTTTATTACAAATTTAATCCATACTAAATATAAAATGATATCACCTTGCGTGTGTACGTATGGATTATCATATCCAGGTCATTGTGTAATCTTTTTTCACCACCACCTTATATGGATGGGTATAATGAAAAAATAATAACTATATATTAATATAATTTCATAATATGCATTATAAGACAAAATTTATACCATACCATTATATTCCATTTCATAATTAAAGAATGATATCATTGCTTATGCGTACATACAACATATCGTCTCCAAGACACGATGCAATTCATTCCCCAGGTTCTCATTTAAAGAATGACTATATATGTTGATAGACTGAATAAATATGATATATATATATATATATTTTACTATATTTTTGTAAATGATATAATGTAATGACATGGAAATTTCAAGGAATTTTTTTCTTCTTAAATACTTTGGAATTTTACAAGTCTGTGGCTTCTAACGACACTCGATTCCGAGGCCCGGTGTTCCCAGAATCATATTCTGAAGTTTACCTCGGGTACGTTCAGTAAATGAATGAGCAAGTTTTTCTATCATCTAAACCAGTGTTTGGATTTGAAATCCAAGGGAACCGATGAACTCGCAATGCCGGTAATTGCTTAATGGGACCTTTACTGTAGTCGGGTTTATACGGGAGGAGAAATTATTTATTGCGGTTTATTTAAGAAATGAATAAAATTATTGGAACAATTTTTATTCTATATATAAGGAGGTTATTTACTCCCATGGGTAGTTAAGGGTGGGACTCAAAGCCACCTAACTACCAAAGTGTGGATGTTAGAGAGGTGGGGACCACACGAGCCCCAACCATTTAATTACCTCTAAACATCATAACCCCCTCATTAAATTGGAAACCCCCCATTAATTTCCAATATCTCCTCCCTCCCTCTCTCTCCATTAATTCATGACAACCCACAAATTAATGAGTATCTTTCCTCTCCCTTTCCTTAATTAATTTCCAACACATTTAACTAATGAAGGGATTTGAGTTTCGAAATTTAAATTGCATGTCTTAATAAAATAATAAATGAGAATATTATTTTATTTGGTCTCATGTTGGGTTGGGAAAATATTGGAGAGACCTTTTTTGTGAAGAAGTAGAGCTTTCTCCCTCCAAGAAGAATGGTTCTGCTTCCGACGGATCTCCAACAAATGATGCTTGAGCAGGGATCAAAGGCCTTTGCGGAAGCGACGAACGCCAACGATTGTCGTCACCTTCATCTCCTCCCTTCAATCGATGTCAACGAGCTGACGTCCACCCTTTCGCGGTATCGTCAACGAACAATGAAGATTGAGGTAGGGGTTTTGTTTTGAATTTCTCCCTACCTTTTTAAGGAAATAATGATGAGAGTGGACCATCCATTGCCTGGTTGATCAACGGATTGCTTTTACATGACGGCTGGATGCGGGGGATTTTTTTCGAGTTTGGATTTGAGTTTGAATTCTTAAATCTTGATTGAAAACATCTAACACGGTGGGCTCAGGATGAAGAACATACCCGACCCTCATCAGATTGTTTTCATGTGTGAGTTTTGATGAGGGATGATGGAACGGGACCACAACGGTATATGGAAGCCATCACAGTGAAGAACGGGTCCCGGGAGAGCTGTAGGCGCAAAAAGCGGGCAAATCGGACCACCGGAGCGCGTCTGGTGGTCCGCGGAAGGCAGTGCCGGTGCCGGCCCCAGAGGCAGTGGCGCCCCTGCGGGCCGCAAGAGGGAACCCATCGTGGAAAAAGTCGCGGCGGCGGTGCGATGGACCCCGAAGCCACGAGGGGTACGGGACTCCCGCAGGGCAGCGCCAGCGGGCGCCACTCATGTCAATCAGCGGTGTGGCCGCTCCTCCCCCGCTCCGCATAACCCGCGGACTGGCTGGCCGAGCTACTGCCGGCCGTGGTCTAGTCCGGGCCGCGCCTTACCGGGCCGAACCCAGGTCGGGTCAACTTCGTTCGGGCTGACCTAGGGGGTGTTGGGCCAGGTCGGACCGGGCCCAGACCCCTATTTTCGGACTGTTTTCGGTTAAACAGAAATTTTCAAGAACTACAGACCTCCTATCGACGCACCATTAGTTACATTGGATTCCTTGGATCGAGAAGGTCATTTCCGTATATTACACTATAGGTTTTGGTGACATTTGGGTACGGCCGGGTTGGTTCGAACCCGAAACCAACCGGGCCCTCGGAGCGGAAAGGCTTATAATTTGAGGACCAGAAATCTGATTGACGTGCCATCGACTACGTTGGATTACTCTTGATGAGATGGTTCTTTTTGTATACTTAATATGAGGTTTGGACGCAGTTGGATTATGGCCGGGTTGGATTGTACCCGAAATCCAACTGGGCCCCTAGAATGGAAAGGAAAATAACTCACAGATCGGACGTCTGATTGACGAGTCGTCTATTTTGTTGAGACTCCTATTATGAGGCAGTCCCATGAGATACTTTTACATGAGATTACATGACACTTGGAAGTATTTACCAGTATCTCGTGGAGCGGACCCTCCCGAAGACGAGCGTACGGAGTACAGAGCCCTTGTAGCCTGTAAAAACCTGATTACTTTTTGTCTGATTCGATTCAGAGTGACTTGAGTAGCCCAGTGGGGAGCACTACTGTTTTGGGGAGGAAGATTAATGGCGTGGACCACTACTGTGTTTGGGGGAAGACCCGCCGTACCCGATAAATGGAGTACCTCTCTAGGCTATTAGGGGGAGAACTACTGTGTTAGGGTGGCAAACCCTTGGTGAGGAGCACTAATGTGTTGGGGTCGCAGACCTGCGGTAGTCGACATGAGGAGTACCTCAGCAGTCTAAGGTTAGTGAGCAGTGCCTGGGAGTCATGACTGGATCACTGTACTCGAAAGAGGAGGATATCTTCAGTAGTTGTGGTTTTGTTAACGTTAATGAAAATCCTGGTTTGAGCTGAGTCAATGACCATGTGTTTTTCCTCATGATAGAGATGGGTTACGTAGTAACATAGGTATATGTATGGGCATAAACCTAAGTAATGGTTATCTTTTGAGATCTTTATTTTTGGTTTATCCTTGTTGTATTTATTGAGACCTTGAGGGTCCCGGGGTCCCTACTGAGTATCGTTATACTCACACCTGCATAGGCTATTCCCACACCTCGTTTTGTTGGTTGCAGACGATGGAAAACACTGATCGTGGTTGAGGCTTTTAGAGATGGACGGTACCCGGAGGTGGACTTCATGACGAGATGGTACCCGAAGGTCGACTTCAAGATGAGATGGTACCCGGAGGTGACAGACGGATATGGAGAGCTAAGGTGGCCATTTGTATCTACCCTTCAAGTAGGAACTCTGGAGGATGATCGAGGAGTAGCTCGACACCATCCTGTTATTTTCTCATTTCCTTGTACTTTACTGTTGGTCTTTTATTCTGGCCCCTCTGTACTTTCAGCACACTTGTTACTGCTTTACATAGTATTTGTTTCCACTTGTACTCTGGTTGTGTATGTGTTTACATTTTATAAAGGCAATGCCTTCCCAATTTCAGGGATTTATGGCTTTGGTTTTTGTCGCCAGCCCCTGGACTATGGATGGTGGGCTTGGGGTAGTTACAACATGGGCCCAGGGGATAGGTCATGACCAATTGGTATCATAGGATGTCGGTTCTACTGTAGAACTTGGACTCTGAAATTTTGCTTCGGTGAAGAATTGTTTTAAGTGTATTAAGTGTGGTTTTCAGGTCAGGGAGTCCAGTGTTGGTGCGTGCGGCCGACGTATCCATACAAAAGGACCTTGACTTCTGATTTCCATCTCAATGCACGAAAACACTGATTGCATGTGTGTTTTCAGATGTTTCCATTAATTCAGCTCAAACCAGGTCAGCTCACCAGGTATAGTCTTTTGACCGTGTTGAATCTGTTATTTCAAGATGCCTCCCCAATGAAGATCAGCTGGAGCCCTGACAGTTGTACGTTCTGGCAGGCCGATGAGCAACGAGGACTTAGTACAGGGTCCTCTCCTAGTTGACACACTAGTAGATAGTGCAAACCATTTACGCGTGTTGCATGAGTTCTAGCGACAGGGGCCTCCGAGGTTTCAAGGCAAGTCGTATTTTCAGACAACTAGGCACTGGCTGGAGTTTGTAGCACGATCATTCCATAGAGCTGGGACACCTGAATACTTGATGGTGTACATAGCTGTTAGTCTTTTTCAGGGAGCAGCTGAGAGGTGGTGGAGCCAAATGCTCCAGTTTTGTGATGAGACGAGCTTCACTTGGGGAGACTTCGAGACTTCATTCAGGGTGGAGTGTATAACAGTGACTCTACACTCTGAGTGTGCTATGGAGTTGCTTCCTTTGCCGCAGGGTTTTCCATTAGTATCCGATTCATCTGTAGGATGTAAAAAGATGATTCAGAGGTCTAAGAGGACCATACCTACAGGTGGTCGACCAAAAGACTTAGGATCAGTAGTGAGGGGAACCCGGGGTGGAGTCAGAGCCAAGTGTACCAAGAACGCACAGTGTTTATCCTATGGCGGGATTGGTCACATGGCATGTGACTGACCAACTCCCCGAACAGTTGATTCTCAGGCGTTGGAGGATCCACTAAGATAGAAGTAGCGGCATGTGCTTGAGGAATAGCTGAGTAGTGGGAAACGTAGTGGAGCTCCGGAAACTGGTGGACAGGAGCGGGACTAGCTCCAAACATGGAGGCCTCTGTTCTTAGTGCTTCTATTTTACGTGTTGTTGTTGTTTGAGGTTGTTATGTGTCTTTGTAATTTGATCTGGAGTAATTAAAAAAATATTTTGCAATGATTACTTGGATGTCCTTTTTGTATGGTTGATACTGAGAGGTTTCGGTTAAAACTGTTGAATTGACCATCAATTTAGAGATTACTACTAGAGGAGACCCAACAACCACACATTGATTCCAACAGTGTGAATCAACCCTTAGAGGCGAGAGTAATGGTTGGATCTCTTTGTATTAGCATCGAGGCCTTATGACATCATCCATGACATGGATTTTACTGTTAATGTCGGGATAGACTGTATTAGACAGAGAACGTGGTTCATCCAGGGGATGAGACTAGATTCCCCTTTTCAGTAGAGGAGAAATCTCATAAACTCTTGTGGAACTTAGATGAAGAAGGGTGGAGATGCGTTCTTAAAATTGGATAGTCTCACCCATTGTTTGTTGAGCGAACATTTTTCGTTTCTCTCCAACATAATAGTCTCAGGTGTATCTTCTCTCAGAAGGACATGAACCTGAGACAACGGTGATGGATTGTTTTCCTCTAGGACTATGACTTCGAGAAAATTTATACTCCTCGGGATGGGAACGTTGTAGAAGATTATCTTAGTAGGATATCTAGAATTTAGCTGTTAAGAGTGGTGAGACTGCAGCTAGATGCATTCCAGATATCATTTGTGGATAGTGATGGAGTTAGAACGTGTAAAACCATAGATGGTTCAGGCTACGATGGAGAAGGTGCAGATCATCTCGGAGCAGATGAAGACAACATAGAGTAGATATAAGTCCTGTGCTGATAGGAGATGAGACCACTGGGGTTCGAGGGTGACGACCATGTCTTTTTATGGGTCTGACCTCAATGGGGTCTATAGAGATTTGGATGGTTTGGAATGTTATCTCAATGTTTCATCTGGCCTTTCCACCTCAGATACACCAGGTTCCTGATGTCTTTCACGTATCTCAGATGAGGAGAAACGTACTCAACTCGTTCCTCATCATCGATCACAGAAAGCTAGATATGGATGATGGGGAGACTTTCACAGGGTTCCAGTAGAGGTTGAGGATCGACAGGAGTGGCTCCTACGTGGACGACCGCTTCCTCTGGTGCGCATTCATTGGAAGCACGAGAACCTCCAGGAGAGCACATGGGAGCGGAAGGCTCAAATGTGTGCCCAGTAACCTTTTTTTTCCCCTAGTTTGTGATGTATCTTTACAGGGAAATAAATCCCCGAGGTGGGAGTAATTTAAAGACCCATTAATTTCATGGAATTTTTTTTATAAAATTTTGGAATTTTATGAGTCTCTGGCTTCAAACAGCACTCGATTCTGAAGCCCGGTGTGCCCGGAAACAAGTTTCGAAGGTTAGCTCAGGTACGTTTAGGAAACAAATGAGCGGGTTTTTCTATCCTTTGAAATGGTTCTTGGAATTGACATCCGACAGCTCCAAGGAACTCACAATGCCGACAATTTCTTAGGGGTACCTTTACCATAGTCGCGTTTTCATGGGAGGAGAAATTATTTTTTGTGGTTTATTTAAGAAGTGAATAAAATTGTTAGAATTTTTTTTATTATATATCTAAGGAGGTTAATTAATCTGATGGAAAGTTAAGGGTGGGACCCACAACCACCTAACTACCCAAGTGTGGATGTTAGGGAGTTAGGACCCACACGAGCCCCAACCATTTAATTTCCTCTAAACTCCTTAAACCCCCTCATTAAATTGGCAACCCCCCCCCCCATTAATTTCCAATATCTCATCCCTCCCGCTCTCTCCATTAATTCATGACAACCCACAAATTTATGAGGATATTTCCCCTCCCATTATTTAATTAATTTCCAAAACATTTAATTAGTGAATGGATTTGAGTTTTGAAATTTAAATTTCTTGTGTTAATAAAATAATAAATGTGCCTATTATTTTATTTGGGCACACGTTGGGTTGGTAAAATATTGGAGAGATCTCTTGTGTGAAGAAGAAGAGCTCCCTCCCTCCACGAAGAACAGATCTCCTTCCGATGGATCTCCAATGAACAATGCTCAAGCCGGGATCGATGGCCTTTGTGGAATTGACAAACTCCAATGATAGTTGTCACCTTCATCACCTTCCTTGCGTCGACGTCAATGAGCCAACGTCCACCCTTTCGCGGTATCATCAACGAACGACGACCCTTGAGGTAGGGGTTTTGTTTTGAATTTCTCCTTTCCTTTTTGAGGAATGAATGAAGAGCGCGGACCAAACATCACATGGTTGATCCATGGATCGCTCATACATGCGGGTTGGATGCAGGGTTTTTTCCGGGGTTGGATTTGAGTTTGAATTCTTAAATCTTTATTGAAATCTTCTAACGTAGTGGGCTCGGGACGAAGAACAAACCCGACGCTCTGCAGATTGTTTTCTTGTGCGTGTTTTGATGAGCGACAATATAACATGACTGAAATAGTGTGTGGAAGCCGTTGTAGTGAATTAGGGTCCTGGGAGAGCCACAGGTGCATACGGTGGGAAAATCAGACAACCAGAGCCCGCCCGGTTGTCCATGGAAGGCACTGTCGGCGCGCCGCACCGGCGTGACGGCACCGGAGAACGGAGGCGGCGGTTTTCCGCCCGCCATGAGGCGGTGGCGCCCCTGCGTGCTGCTGGAGGGAACCCGCTACGGCAACAGCCGTGATGGTAGTGCGACAAACCCCGTGGCCACACGGGATCCGGGACGCCCGGGGGGGTGGCGCCAGCAGGCGCCACCGGTGTCAATCAGCGGGGATGCCGCGCCTCCCTTGATCCGTGTAAAGCTCGGCCAGGTCTGCCGAGCAATAGCCAGCTGCAAGCCTGGCTGCGCCAACTGGGCCGGATCCGAACCTAGGTCAGGTAGACCCGTTTCAGGCCGACCCTGGGGGTGTGGGGCTGGGTCGGACCGGGCCCAGACCCCAATTTTCAGACCGTTTTCGGTTAAATAGACATTTTCTGGAGATACAGACCTCCAATAGATGCACCGTTTGTCGAGTTGGATTCCTTGGATCGAGATGGTCATTTAGATATATTACACTCTAGGTCTCAGTGATGATTGGTTATGGCTGGGTTGGTTCGAACTCAAAACCAACCGAGCCCTCAGAGCGGAAACACTAATAATTTGAGGACCGGACATCCGATAGATGTGCGGTCGACTACATTGGATTCCACATGATGATACGGTTATTTTGAGATACATCACCTGAGGATTGGACGCAGTAGGAGTATGGCCAGGTTGGACTGTACCTGATATTCAATCGGGCCCCTAGAACGGAAAGGCTAATAACTCACAGCCCAGACGTCTGATTGACGCGCCGTATGTTGCGTTGAAACCACTATGACGAGGAGGTCCACTGAGATACTTCCATGTGAGATTATGTGGCACTTGGAAGTATCGACCAGTAGATCGTGGAGCAGACCCTCCCAGAGACGTGCATACGGAGTATGGAGACCTTGTAGCTAGCTAGGACCTGATGACTGCTTGTCCGATTCGATTCGGAGTGACTTGACTAGCCCTGTGGGGAGTACTAATATGTTGGGGGGGCAGACCCATGGTGGGGATCACTACTGTGTTTGGGTGGCAGACCCGCAAAACTTGACAGAAGGAGTGCCTTTGTAGGCAATTTGGGGGAGCACTACTGTGTTGGGGTGGGAGACCCATGGTGGGGATCACTACTATATTGGGGTGGAAGACCTGCAATACTCGACAGGAGGAGTACCACAGAAGTCTAAGGATAGTGAGTAGCATCTCAGAGTCATGACAGGATCACTATACATGACAGAGGAGGAGCTCTTCAGCAGTTTTGGTTTCGTTAACATTAATGAAAATCCTGGTTTGAGCTGAGTCAAAGACCTTTGTGTTTTTCCTCATGATTAAAATGGGTTACATGATAACTTAGGTATATGTATGGGCATATACCTAATTAAAGGTGATTTGTTGAGATCTTTCATTGCGGTTTATCCTTGTGAGATTTAGTGACACCTTGATGGTCTCGGGGTCCCTACTGAGTATCATTATAGTCACCCATGTACGAGCTATGCTCGCATCTCATTGTGATGGTAGAAGACGACGGACAACACTGGTCGTGGTTGAGGCTTGTAGAGCTGGATGGTACCCAGAGGTGTACTTCATGACGAGACGGTACCCAGAGGTGGATATCACTATGAGACGGTACCCGGAGATGACAGATGGACATGGAGAGCTGAGGTGGCCATCTATATCTACCCTTCAGGTAGGAACTCTGGAGGACGATCCAAGAGAAGCTCGACACCTTCCTGCTGTTTTGTATTTTCCTTGTTATTTAGAGTTGGGATTCTATTCCGGCCCCTTTGTACTTTCAGCAATCCTATTACTACTTTACATAGTGTTTGCTTCCGCTTGTACTCTGGTGGTGAGTGTTTTTACGTTTTATAAAGGCAATGCCTTCCCAGTTATAGGGATTTATACCTTATGTGCTAGTCGCTAGCCCGTGGCCTATGGAAGGTGGGCTTGGGGTAGTTACGACACAAGCCCTGGGGGATGGTTTATGTCATATAAATTAAATCAATGAAGACTAATTGGGATTTATATGACAAAACATACAGCAGTTAACACCAGAAAGAATGATAATAATGAAATATTATGGAATGGGCATTAATATGATCATAAATGATATCATAAAATGTAAATATGGTTCCTTAATCAGTTAATGAAATTATTTAATCCATTAAACATGAGTTTTGGATACATATTATGGAACCTAGACTTAAGGTAAGGGAAACTTTTCCAACATCATTATTATATGAGATTTTTTATATGTACGTATTTATGGGGTTTATTTTATAATACATGTCCATGTTTTCTAAAAATTCATTATTAAATTATATTACTAGTATAATATGGATTTTTAAATTCATTTTTACCCATATTTATATTTTTACTACGTGGTTTGAAAATAAACTTTCATTCACTATCCTAATAATTTACAATTTGACTCTTACAACAAAACTATGAGAAGAATGGGTTTTATCATATACAACATCAATATATTTTTATTATTTAATAATTACTTATTTCAAAGAATATTTCTGTAAAAGTATTCATGGTTATCTTTAGTGAAATTATTTTCTTTTAAAATTGTTTGGTGTTTTAAAAAATGAAAATGTTTTTTAAGGAGAATGGATATTTTTTCTCATGAATCCATTTATAGTTCTTTATCTGAATTATTTTCTATGTAATATGAAATTATTTAATAATGATATTTTTCAAGTATATTAGAAATATAATTACTATAGTTTATTATTGTTCTGATTGAAATATATTTATAACATCCATTCATTTTATATGGATTATATTATTATGAAATGATATTTATGTAACCCATTTTATTTCATAGATTCTATTATGATGAATAATTTCTGTTTTTGTGGAACATATATGAACGATTTCATTATAATATCGGTGGGGAATATATCTCCCTAAAATTCATTAGGTAATGATGGATAGCTCATTAGGTATATATGTTATGAATGAACCTGATTTCATATCAACAATTTTTTTCATTGATCTGGTCATCATGTACATTATTTAATGAGTGGAATAGGTTTTCATGTCGATATGTTTATGAAAGGGTCTGATTTCAGGACCTTAATCTGTGAACTTGTTACTATTGAACATGTTCACAAAGTTACATGTTTATGTGTATGCAACAATTTCATACCTTATGTCAATTTTATGATCTAATGGATTGTGTTCATTGATTTCATTATGATTTAAGTTTAACTTTAATATGAAAGGAATGGGCTTAGGATGTTATGTTCATGTTATAATACCCATTATGCTCATATTTAGGTTTTTATATAACCTTTTATACTCTTACTAAGAATTTGAGCTCACCCTCTCTTATGATTTCTTTTTCCCAGGTTATAATGAATGGATTTAGGTAGATGTAAAAAAAGGGGATGATATTTGTGAGAAACATTAAAGGTCATTCACCAGACAAGTTTTTTGTGTTTGAAGCCTCAAAAGGCACTAAACTAATATGGTATTTGGTTGTCTATTTGTTTAAGTTATTTTATATTTGGAAAATTAATGTAATGACTATTTTTGTCAAACTTGGGTCGTTAGAGATGGTATTAGAGAAATGGTTTATTCAACTTTGGAAACTACGCTAGAAAAAATTTATTAAGATCCGTAGATATATTTATAAGAATTTGTATAAGGATATACTCAGGATATGATTATTTATAGGATACAATACTATATTTTTTTTTTGATAATCATTAATAACCTATGATTATTTCTAAGATATCACAAATTTTGATATTATTAGAAATTCACATTAAATATGTGTTTTAATATCTGATATGTATTTCTCACACTTTTATTTTTGGTCTTAGTCAATTTCCAGAAATAGGTACAACATAGTTAAACATGAATGTTTCATATATGGAAATTATTTGAATTATAAGAACCTATTTCTTAAAAGGAAATCTCATAAAGGGAATCAGGAAGGTTATACGTGTATTGAATATACTACTGAGGATAAAGAGATTGTAAATGATATGTGAAAGGTATGACATTGTTGAGAATTATTTATTACATTATTCTTATAAAACATGGTTAAATTATGGTTCAGTAACCTTAATACATGATTCATATTTAGACTAAGATGATGGATCCTGAGTAACAGTTTACGAATGTAGTTGGATGATTGAGGTTTATATGTCTTGGAATTCAATGATTATATGAATCATGATACATATAAGTGTTTTCAGTATAAAATTTTCATTAAGGATTAGAAAGCATATGTACAATTGTTCTTAATATCTAGAAATGTTATTTAAGTGTATGATGATATATTTGGAGAACACATGATTAAGGGAAATATAACCCTTAATATGACCCTTATGTAAATAAAATGATGTCTGGATAATGATATATTGGATATGAATACGTAAATTGGATGATGCTAGTTTATTGGGAAATAATTATGGATTCATTTTCAAGAAGGTTATACTATAATGGATAATGTATAAACCATTTTGGGAAATAAGGAATATATCCATTTTGTTTTGGAATAAAGAAACATGCATGTTTTCTCTAAAGATATATTTTAATTTAGGTTATTACTATGAATCAAGATATTAAATTATGAAGGTGTTCACATGTCTGTAATATGACCAATAAGAGATACATTATGATATATGGGGGATAAATTTTTAGATGAGTTAGTAAAACTATTTCAAAAGTTTTGGATTTTTATTTTTTATAATTATTATACGGTTAATTTTTTTTAAAAGTGTCAGTTAAATGTAGAATGAAGTTTGTTAAAAATAAGAGTTTTCTCACCATATGTGGACTTATGAATATTTGATAAATTGTGATAACAAGTTGTTTTAATATAGGCATATAGAATAACCTATCATTCCATTTATGAATCACTTGATCTGCTAATGCTTTCGGAATGAAAAAATCAAATTTATTTCATTAAATAATGGATGAAGTGGAAAGTTGATCATGGAATGACCAATGATGAGATTGTACTGATATCATGTTATTATATCTTCTCATAATAATTCATCAACATAAGGAAAATGGATCATGTTGTAAATGGGTGTCTTATCATCATAATTTTTATGATATTAATAAACTTTTTCATTCATCTTTAGTTTATGGTTTTGCAATTGTTAACATTTTCAAGATCACCAACTTCCTTATGGTCAACGATATTTATCATTATCTTTGATTATTTATACATTTCCTCCATCCCTATTTCTTCACCTATGATATCTGATATAGAGACCTAGTTATTATTTACAATGGTTAACTAATATTTTCCAACTATTACATTTTAATAGGATGTCTTAGTCATTTTTTAGATGTGGTTTTCTATGAATGAAGCTTTCATGTATTGATCCCATTATAACCTAGACGAATTCGATGGTGAAATTATTTTTAAGGGGGGTAGAATGTAACACCATGATATTTTATGAGTTAGATATTTTTTAGTTTTTTTTTGATGTTTTGTGTTGTACACTACACCAAGATAATGTTGAACTACAAAAAACATCATCTTAGCTTCTGGTATACACAACATTATTCTTTTCTTCTGTTACACACAATTTCGTGTTCTATTGATAGAATTCATTTCACACTCGAACATGTTTAAGAGAAAAAATAAATATTAATATTTTGCCTTATAACCATGTTATTTTAATAGAGGGTGTGAAGATTACTAACTGAATTATGTAAATATACTTAATTCATTGGATAGTAATTAATTATAAATGAAAATAAAACCCTTTTTAAATAATAAGAAATGATTTTTTGAAATATAATTTAAATTCATATAAATGAGTTTATAAAGTAATAAAATCATTCCTCATGCATAATATTAATGAAATATATATGTAATATATTAAATAAATGAATAAAAGTAATCTAATATGTTTTCTATACATTATATTAAAAAATTAATTTTATCTTATAAATGATTTTCTTTCCAAATATGCAGTTTCCCCGCATTTTGATTGCACACCCATTTTAAATATATTTTTTTAAAAAAATTTATATTATATTTGAAAAAATAAAATTCTTAATTTGAATAGTGATATACAAATTTACATTGGATAAACTCTTGATATTTTTATGACAATTCTGAAGTTTTTATGAATAGTAAAAATAAACAAAAATATAATTGAAAATACAATTTTTTCATCGAAAAAATTTATATTCATAAATTAAATAATAAAGTGTATTTAAAGGATAAATATAATATTTTTTATTATTTAATATACTATTTGTCATTGGAATTAATTTTACTATGAATTTAGATGTAAATTTTTTTAACTATTGTGATGTTTTATATTTTAGAAACCCAGCCTTCATTCCAACTATAAGATTAATTTTAAATTAATTATTGCAAATTATTTGTTTCGAATATTGAAAAATGGATTCCATATTTAAAATTAGTGTTTCCATATTATTTAAATAACATTATTTTATTTTTGGGTATTATTAATAGTAACATCATTAATTTTTATGATACAATAAAAGGGTAAATTATGTAACTATAGGTAAATAAAATATTATAAAAAATACTATAACAATTTTCATAATATTATTGGATGAGTTATTTTATACATAAATCATCCTTGGGTCTAAAATATTCCCCTTTTAAGACAATTGTATTAGATTAGGACGTTTGATATATATTATATAAATAACGATAAATAAGTCTTACTCAAGTATTAATAAATCTATCATTTTTTTCAATAAGTTTATAACAAATATAAATTCAACTATAAATAATTGTTTTAAAGATTAATTTTTTTATATATCATGGTAATTTATTTTTATATTTATGAAATAAATAATTACTTTAAAGTCTTATACATTGTTGATGCATGAAATTATTTAATTGATGAAAAATAAAAAAAAACTATTAAAATGATAAAAACACAAAAAATACCAAAAATCGTGAAAAAACATTATAGGTCAATTATATATTAACCATAGTAATCAAAGGGTCTGGTTATTGACCATTTTGAGCCATATGGAAAATATTATGACACCTATAATATTTTTATTTAATGTGATGTAAAAGTTGTAACATTCATGGTTTAATAAATAGAAATTCATTAATGCAGGATTTTCAAAAAGATATATCAAACTACAAGTATTCATATGAAATCTAGAATATTTATATTCAAAATTTTATTTTTCAAAATTTTTAATCAACAAATAAGTATATTAAATAATCACATCAATCAAATGTAGTAATTATTTGATTATTGGAAATTTTAAATTAATATTATTAAAAGGGTAAAAAGAAAAATAATTTTAAATAATTTATATATATATATATATATATTTCTATATTAAAATGAAACATTTTTTATTTAATTAAATAATTTTTTTAGGTTAACATCTAATCTTGATATTTTTAATACTCTATGTTTTTAAGAGTGTCAAAATTGACACTGTTGATATTTTATAGAAGTAATGTATTATTAAATTATTTTAAACTAATAAAATTTTTAAAAGTAGAGAATAATTATTACATGTTGGAAAATGTTCTAAATTATTTATATATGGTCTAATTTACATTAAATAAGTGAAAATTTATTAATATTAATATTGAAATATTTGTTACCTTAGTTAAATTTTAAATAAAATAACTAGGTGTTAATTCAAAGGATAAGGATTAAATTTACTTTAAAACATGTCTAAAATTTATTAGTTGATGATATTATATCCATATATCATCTCATATTCGAAACTAGTATATTTTATAGGTTTTTAGATGTGTTTTTATTTTTTTATAAATTAATATTTTTTTGAGATTCCAAAGGTTCCCTCAACTCAATTATAAAAGGGAAGCGGCTACCACATTTATTCACGTCAATTTGAGCATTAAACCTCGTCTATAACCTGAAAATTTACCTTTTAATCTTCCTTAATAATATTTTATAGGTGAAGGTATTCTAAAAATAATAACTCTATTATGTTTTGAGTTGATCATTACGGAACATCCTGAAGAAGTGGTAATCTTTTTTACCGACACTCTTAAGATCATTTATTCTTATACATCCTCTTACATTGTTGTCTACATTAGAAAGTGATAAATAATGTATGATCTATAAAATAATATTTTATTATGTTTATGGAATAACCATATTACACCTTCTATCCATCCTATGAAAAATTAAATTACCATGTGTGCCTACGTATGACTTACCGTCTTCACACCGTGGTGTAATCCGTTTTCACCCAGAACTTAGTTGGATGGGTTTAATGATGGAAATTATAACAATATATGATTATTATAACATGATATCAATTCCAAAACAATGTATATACCATCCCATTCCACACTATTTCAAAATTTATGGAATAATATAATTGCTTGTGTGTACTTATAACCTACCATCTCTATAACGTGATGTGATCCATTCTCCATGATATCATTTAAATAATGATTATATATATTTTTATAATGAATAAGTATGATATATTTTATATTATTATAATTTTCTAATTTATATAAATGAATCCCATTATGAATAACTTGGTTTTATAGAACAAATCATGCAATAGCTAACACACAAAAGATGCGTAATAATGAATTATTTTTAAACATGTGTTAATATGATGATATATGATAACATAATTATAAATATTATTCTCAAAAAAGTTAATAAAATTATTTAATCCAACATACAAGAGTTTATGATATATACTATGGAACCCTGATCAATAGTAATGGGTAATTTGGCACTCTAATTATAATCCACGACTGTTTATATGTAAGTATTTACTGGGGTTTATTTATCACCAATGTCCATGTTTTCTAAAAATACCTTCTTAATGTTTTTTAATATTATCCTATGGTTTTTTAAATTCATTTTACAGATTTTTTACTTCTTACTAAATGTTTTTAAAATTATATTTCTTTCTCTTTCCAAATGAGGTACTTTTTTACTTTTCCTACAAAAGTATCTTAAAAATGTTTTTAACATAAATGACATGAAGGAATTTTTAAGATATATTGATTAATTTTTTAAATGAATCTACACATACAAGTATATTTGATTCTCTTCAAATAAATAATTTTCTTTTAAAATTATGTTATGTTTTAAGAAATGAAAATGTTTTTGAAGAAAAAAGGATATTTTCATAAAGAATAAATTTCAATTGTTTTATGAAACTTATTTTCCATATAATATGATATTATTTAATAATGATATGTTTCATGTATATTATCCATATTATTAATTTGGTTTATTTTATTTATGTTTGAATTATATTTATTAAATTCATTCATTTTATATGGATAATTTAATGGCAGAATATTGTTTAAGAAACCGAATTTATTTCATGGATTTTGATATTATAAATGATTTCTGTTTTTGTGGAACACATATATATGATTTCATTAAGAGATGAGTGAGACCTATTTCTACCACTAATGAAGTGGGTATGAATGGATAACTAATGAAGTATATATTTTATTCATGATCCTTATTTCATTTTCACAATTCCATACGTTGACTTAGTTTTCATATCCATAATTTTATAATTGGACTTGGTTTACATGTCCATATATTTATGAAAGGTCCAGAATTCAATTACTTAATGAGTGGAAATGTTACTATTTATACATTTTCAGAATGTTAAAAGATGATATGCATTCCAAAATTTCATTCTCTATGTCAATTTTATGATGTTACAGATTATTTTTTTATGATTCAATTTTACTATTTATTTGCATGGAATGTCCTTATAACATTATAATAACATTATAATACCTTTTTGCTCATGTTTATGTTAAAATATCAACATTGTTTTCTCTTATTGACCATCTTATCTCACCCACTCTTTTGGTTTCTTTTCCATAGGTTATGAAGAAAGGTTTTAGGTAGGAGTTCTAAAAAAGGGGAAGATATATATGGCCAACATTGATGATCTTTCACTAGACAAGATGATTGTGTTCTATTTTTCTAAAGGAAGTAAAATATTATGGTATTTAAGAATTTGTTTGTTTAATTTAATAATTATTCTAAAAAATTAATTTTATGTATATGCATGTCAATCTTGGGCAATTATATTATTTCCATCTATTTAAAACATAAACGAAAAATGGATTACGTAGCTTCGTGGAGGTGGTAGTCCACGTATGGATGAGCAACGTTATCATTTTGTAATGGATTGGAAGGTATGAAAGAGTATATGATATTATAATTCTATAATAAAACTAATTTAAAAAATATAATATATATTCATTAGTTTCATATTTATATCCATCGGTGTGAAATGGTAATTCAAAACGAATTACAGTGCTATGTGGAGATAGTATCATGTACGTACTCACAAGAAATGTTTTCTCTTTTCCTTAGATAGATTATAGTTTTAATTAAATTATTCAACAATAAAAATAACATATTAGTATAATTATTATATTTTATTTATTCTAATATGATATTTAAAACATTTTAATAGTTTGTAGAAGAAGTAATATACTTGAAGGACTCGGTAAAGATGATTACATCTTCTTTGGTGGACTTCATTTAGATATCTTTTTACAAGACCTAGAGTAGGTATTTTAGATTTAAAAGAACCTAATTAATATATATTGGGATTTGGACAATATATGTGGGTATATTTTTGTCGATAAAGATGGTGAAAAGTGGTTTGAATGATTAAGAGTAAGGGTGTCCTTTTACAAGATAGGGGGAGAGAATACTTGTAATTTCATAATTTTTTAAATTAATATAAATTTTATATCTTGTAAAAATTGATAAAAATTTACCTATTTATAAAATACATTGGGTATGGGTCTAAATATTATCAAAAAATAAAATTTGGACATTATTGAGTTTTTTTCACCTTTATCATTTATTTTTAACTTATTTTAATCCTTTTCACAATTAACATAATATTATAGCTTTATTCCCTTTAAGGGATAATTATTTTTGAAATTAAATGAAAAATGACCAATAAATAGACCATAATTGATGATTGAAAATATAAAACATTAATTATGCCATAAATAATATTTTTAATAATATTAAATCTCATAATAAAATATTATTTGTTATAAAATATCATAAATTTCAATTTCAGAACTATTAATTTTTTTGACTGTTATAAATACTATAGAATTATTAAATTACAATAAAATGAATAAAATCCTCTATAATATGCCTTTTTATCTAAAAAATATTGTAACACAAAAAGTCATTAAAATAATTTTTTAAGATTTTTTATTTCCTGAAAAATCATTGTTTCAGTGTTTCATAAGATTCTAAGATAAATATTTATTCACTAAAACTAAAAATTAAATTACCATGATTAGAAAAATTTACCATTTTTTAAATTAATATTTTTAATTTAATATATATATTTTTACCCCAATGTGAAAATTTATTGATTAGAAAAAATGGAGAATAAGAATTTTATGTTTTCATTATATAGAATAATATAAGGGGTCAAAATCATTGAAAAATGTAAAGAAGCTATATATTAAAATTTTGGTGATTATTTAAATGACATGATAACTCAATTATATTATTTCATGTGTTATGGTCATTACTTATCCCTTATATCTTTATTTTTAAACTTAATATTCTAATTTACCCCTCTATCATGGTAATAAAATAACTAATTTTATTGTACATAATGACCAAAAATAAGATGATATTATTACTGAATTGATAACTAATTATTCAAAATGATTATTTTATTTTTCAATACTATGTTAAAATACGTGGAAGAGATTTATTTTAATATAAATTTCTAAAAACTCATGGAAAATAGTTTTAATGAAAATTTATTTTTAATCCCAAAAACATATTTATTTCTAAATAAGGTATAATGATGATTAGTATATAGTTATTTAGATAATACGTAATTAATTAACTAGTATTTTAATTTGATATCAAATTAAATTTATAGTGATTAATGTAACGAAAATAAAATTACATTTATACAAAAAAAAATTATATTTTTCACAATTCAATAGAAAAACATTATTTTAAAAAATTACCAAATTCTCACTGAAATATAGTTATAATATAATTTAATAAAAAATTATATTATTGTTACCAAAAACAAATCATAAAATTTCATGAAATTAATTATAATTAACTTCTTTTTAAAATCAATAAAAACTGTTTTTTTAAGAGAAATATTTTTTAAAGAATAAAAATGATTTAATAAAAATTGATTATTTATTTCATAAGAATTAATCAATGAATTTATATTGATTAAAAACTTTAAATATATTCCACAAAATACTTAATCCTACTCATAACCACCAACTTAATAGATAGATTATAATTCTTATATTTAAATAAGTACATTTTGTGGTTCTTTTTGCCTCAGTTTTGTGAGTAGTATATGATACTAAACACATTTTTCTTTCCAAATAACATAATATTAAAAAATAGATGTATATAAAGGTTAATATAATGGACTTATTAGAGTGAAATTTGGAATATCAATACATGGTAATCATATGGAATGTAAAAGTGAAGTGTAAAAGAATATTACTACTTGATCAATGAGAAATAAAAAGGTTTTATTGAAGTAAAGTAATTGAATATTAGGGAGGTGGAAGAGAATATCTTTACTTAACAGGGTGCCTCTTAAATCATGGGAAGAGATTCATAATAACAATGAAACACCATGAGATGTATTTGGGGATGTATTAGGGGAATAAATTCATGATTGATGGGTTCTGAGTGGAGATGAAGGAGAGGTTGTGAGGGTATTTATAGAAAAAGAGAAGGTAATTTATTTTTAATTTGTAAATTTAGTTTTTCAAATCATTGTAATAATATAATCAAAACCACAATCCTTTCCATGTGTTTTCCATTGGTGTATACCAAACATATGTGGTTTTAAATAAATAATTATGGTATGAACTAAAATCCTTAATATAATACCATTCATGAAGGGGAAGTGAACCATATTCATGGTTAATTGTTTTTAAAAAATAAAATAAAATATTAGTTTTGGAGGATTCATTTTAGTTTTGTATAATTAATCAAATAACTGCTAAAATAAATTAATTTAAATGATAAATATGTTTCTGTTCATTGATAACTTTTATTTCCTTTATTAAATCACTTTTGGGATGTTATTATATAATAATACATACCATATATATTTTTTCTCTATTTAATTATTACCCAAAAAGTCAACCATTTAAAAAAATTATTAAAAATTATGAATTAATTAATTTCAAAATGTAAAATTAAAATTTATTACTTATTTTTAAAAACTAATTTTGTAAATAATAGATTTTATCCTATTAAATTAAAAACCATATTTAATATGAAATACTAGTTTTTAAGATATAAACAACTATATGAAGCTCATAAAAAATATGTTGAAAATAATTATATTAAATTTATATTAAATAAATATTACATAATAAAAATAATTAATGAATATAATATAAATTTAAAAAATCAATTAATTTATCATAAAGTGTGTTTTAAATGAAATTATATATTTTACAAAATTATATTTTTCATTTCATCATATCACAAAATTATTTTTATCAACCGTTTCAATATATATACATATATGATGTCCTAATAAAAGGGATAAATTTTATTATTATTTAATTAAAAATAAAATATGATTTTTTTTACTATGATCTAGATTCAAATCCATTTATTACTCCAGTATATTACTTGAGGGTACGGTGTGAGATGGGGGTATATTCCTGGGGTGGTTTGACAAACATGTTGTGGGAAATGATATTGATAAGCTTGATCTACTCTAGTAAATAGTTTATCATGAGTTACAGTAATTGAATTTCATAATGTGTTTGTTTAAGCGTAAATACCACTAAAAACACATCCCATATAAGCTCCTTTGAATATATTTTTTTGGGTTCAATCCTACAGGATGATGCCATCAATTCTTCCATCAGTGTCAATTAGAATTCTTTCACAACCATTATTATTTACTACTCCTATTTTTCACCATTGAATGATAATGTTATCAATGTTAATGAAGCTTAATGGTATTTTATTCTCGAAATAAATATTATGAATATTGTTTATAATTATTGAAAATAAAAAATGAAATATTTTTAAGCATTTTTTATAACTACTTTACGTAAAAAATAATTTATTCAATCATAAGAGAATTTATTTTATTAAGTTTTTGGCCATTAATTTCACCCCTCTTTAAAAAACATTTCCCTTAAAGATCCATTTCAAACACTAAAATAGATGATGGTACTTTTGTTTCATCAATTCTAATAGATCCCATGCATCCTCTAAAGACAAGTGGTTCTACTATAGTACATTAACCAATTGAGTTTTCCTATTTTATATAACATAGTATCTATGATACAATATCATCATCAACTACTCATTGTATAAAACATTGTTCTCCAAAGGTACCCCTACTTGATTCGGAAGATGTGAGGGGTATGTTATGCACTTATTTATGTGGTATACATAAAACACAGCATGGATATTAGATACATTAAATGGATGTGTTACTAAATAGTCAATGTATTAGATGAAATCAAGGATCTTAACTAGACAGGCATATTAAGTACTACGCATTATCTTCATTCCAAAAAATATTACTTTATTCCATGGTGATATATGAAGAAATTTTGTATCTATAACCTAAAACTCTATGCCACACTAACAATTGTATTTATATATTTTTTAACATCATCATGAATATTTTATATGACACTGAATTACCTTCTCTATAATCCCTTGAATCACATCAGGTCCCATCATCTTTTTCTCACCATCATTATCCAAACATGTTGGTGTCCAAACATTTTCCCATTCAAGGGATTATAATATGCAATTTGAATTATAGTATGGGAGCTATCACGGACCAGGACGGGTCTCCATCTAACCTAGTGACTGACCAGGTCTATGACATGACCCGACGGGCTTTCCTGATTCCCATGGGTTGTCACAAGTGCCTAGGTATCAAATGAAAAGCTTTGGGAACTACTTACCTTCAGGTACCATGTTAAAAGAACAAATATTACCCAAAAAACATATCTGAAAATTTTATTCGAAATCACATTTACTAAATTCATAATTTTACATTTCATAACATAAAAAAGGCCAAAAAGGGTATGAATTCCAAGGGAAACCCAAAAGAAAATTAAATCTACGTTCAACAAGTGGAGAGACATCCCCATGTCTCCTCCACAAAGATTTCATTACCAACACATTAGGAAACAAAACCACCAACCTGCCACTTCTTGTCTTAATCTGAAAAAAAATACAATAGGGCATGCATACCCACAAGGGTGTATACAGGGTATGAGCCATATCCCAGTTGGATTCCACTCGTGTAGAGCTTCCAATAATTAAACATTAAATGACAAACAAATTTGCAAGCTTGGTATTTTATAGAAATTATAGGATAATTTTAGATAAAACAACATTAAGAAAACAACTTTTAATGACTAAAATATGAAATATAAAAATGTTTAAAAAAATAATGCAAATTTAAAGACAACAAACTTACTTTAAAATTTTTTAACCCAAACTACAATATGACAATGGTTAGTGAAAAATAAAAATTTAGCACTAGTCATGGGAACACCCCTAGGCACTAGTCAGTTTTCGGGCCCTAGGAACCTCGTATATCGGTGTAAAAGTAACCATATAAAATACCCAATAACATTCTCATGCACATGCCACTAGTAGGTAACATGCCAATATCCTAGTGGTTCACAATCATAATCATCTTTGTTTTGATAGTGCTGTCATCGTCAAAACTGCTATGTGAAATAGGGATGATACCACTTCAGATCACTAGCATACTAGTCCTAGTCCACCACCTAGATACCCAACTTTCCCTATTGTGCTTAATCAAGTTCACATGTGACATTATACCACATATACGATTTATCAACCATGATAACATCATGCATCCCAAACAACCACTTGTCTATCACAAAACCATTCATGAAAATGTATGCACACCGAAATATTTCTCAAATATGTTTCTCACCATTAAAATTATTCAAAAAAACCATTAACACAAATTATAAAACAATATTCAATGAACACCCCAATTCCATTTCATCCAATGTGCACCTGAAACCCACATTATTAATTAATGGAACATTAATGATAAATCAAAACACAATTCATTACTTGTACATAGTTTAACAAATAAATTTCACACTTTACAAAGATTACACCACGTTCTACACCAAGGCTTTCAAAAAAACACTAAACATTCTACAAAACTTCTACTTTATCAATCTTACACATGGTCAATCATGAAAATTAATACTTTCGAACAATTTAAATAATTTAACAAACCATTTGAATAGTTAATAAAACTTTCAGAAATGGTCAAACCAATATTTACACATGAAATACACTATAAAAACACATAAGAGCCCCAAATATACTTCATAAAATATACCAAATTAAACAAACAAGAAAAAAAATCATCAATAAATTGATAAGCACAGAACCACCTACCACGGTTGTTGAAAACCGCAATACTCATTGTGATGCTTCAATCACACACTAAACGCATGACATGGTACCCAAGGTTAACCCTAATTCAAAAATTCAAACTAACAAGGTAATGATCACACACTCAATGAAAAGAAACCTCAACTGAATCCCTAAGGCAAGGGGAAAAAATATAACCCAGTTTAAGGGTGGTGGGAGGGCAGCGTGAGGGAATCAGAGTGGGTCACCATCTAAGGGGGCGCTGACCAAATTGGTTTCCGGCCATGGGGGTCGCTAGCTGAGGAGAGGGGGTGTCCTTGGGAGAGTAGTGCATGAGTAGAGGGGGGCACGCGAGAGAGGGGGTGCGAGCGGAGGGTGCACATGAGGGAGAGGGGCGCCTGCGGAGGGTGTCTCACCGGATGAATGTGGCCGGAGGGGAGGAGGGCTACGTACAAGGGACGAGAAGGGGGTGGGGTGTGACCTGCAGGCAGAATGAGGGGACGTGTATAGAGGAGGAGAGAGGGAGGAAGGGGATGTGACTAATGATTTTTAAAAAAATCAACTTAAAAAATATTAATTATAATATTATTTATAAGAATATTATTAGCATAGTAAAAAATACATTCTCAATATTAAAATTTATAGGATTAATAATAATAAAATTATTAATAAAAATAATAATAATTTTAATATTCTCTTATAATAATATTAATATTATTATCATTTAAACCAATTCTTAAAATTCTATTTCACTTCCATCTATTTATTTTTCTAATTTAGTCCTTCGATTTTTTTCATTTATTATTTTTTACACCCTCACCAATGAATTAATTATTTTAAATACATGGTGACCACGCGGTTACCCCACACGGCCAATAAAATATTAATGGAATGACGAAGAGAATAATTATAACATTTTAATAAGAAAATTATCCTTAATAGTAATACTAATAATATCATCAAAAAATATTATTATTATTATCATTATAACAATACCATAAATTTTTATTACATTTCATATTTTTATTTTATTTCCATTTCATTATTCATTACAATTTATCTACTTTCCTTGAACACTGAGGAGGTCATTCTATTCACCTGGCGAGGTCCCACAATAACTAGGGTGAGTTCGCATGTCTTCAACTATGGTGCGCTGAATGATGTCAAGGCCAAAACATGAGTTTTTAAATATAAAACCAAAAATTTAAGTCCAGATTCAACTCGAACTACCCGATTCCCAACAAAACTAATAAAATAAATAAATTTGAAAATGGAGAGTGGGAAAATTTACCCCACCATAAATAATTAAGTCCCCAAAAATAAACAAATAAGGTTGAGGCTCAAAGTAGAAAATAATATCTCCTTATGGATCAAAGTGTATCCCTAAGAAAAAAATGCGAGAAGAGGAAACCACATTGTGCATAGAGAATGTGACATGAATTTTAACTTCCAGAAACCCATAAAAGACGTTTTTCTATGTGTCACCCACCCTTGAGTGCAAGAACACCTCTAGTAGATTGATTTAGTAATGTAACTCTTGCACCCATGGAAACCAAATTCAGAAAGTGAAACATCTCAATAACCAATGAATGAGAACCACGTCATCTGGCTGGAATGAACAAACAAGGTCAGACCACATTAAGGGAACACTCTTATCACTTACTACAAAGTCATCTTTAGGAACTGAACCAAAAGAAAAACATGGGGAATGCCCTATGGGGCTCCCCACCTTTAGAAACTTATGGACGCCCAAGACTATACTGGAAAATGGACATGAGGATGCTGGAACAGACTCACCACCATTTTAAAATATGTCAACACCAGTTCATTCCAGTGACACGTCCAAGAGAGACCCACAGTGGGTTTACCCACCATTAGAACTTCTAGATGCTACGTAAAATTTGAAAATATTACAATGGATACCAAACAGACCACCATAAGGGGTGGGGATGGAGGGTCCCAACTACAAGGGCGTCAAAACAACAATTGTAGAAAGAACAATATCTCTATAACCCTGGATGGGAACAATTCATCATTACGAACAGTTTAGCCAAAAAACCATATAAAGAAAACAAAAATCAATTAGAGGCAGTGAGACGCCATCCCCAAGACTTTAAAGTAACAATGTGACCACACCTCCCCATATCCATGAGAAACCCCATGCACCCAAGCGGGTCAATCAAAACAGAACCACACGAAACAATTTAAGCCTCTTTCACCTTCAATATGGACAATAGAAATATGGTTGGGTCCCATACACTCCCAGGGTTCCTAACCACATGCAAGCTTCACATCACAGCCTATGGCTAGAGCCCAGATATTTGAAGAATCTCCTACCTCGCAGTCAGGTATTGAAGAATCATGAAAGGATCATACCCTTTTGTGCCACACACAACCACACCGCAACCGAGACAAAAATAGTAAACCTCACACATCATGACATCCCACTGATTCCACAAGGAAATTTAACAACACAAAAGATAAAATTGTGCATGTGCATTAACCTTTTCCAAACATAATGAGAACAAGACACAAAAAATATTCATTGAACAATACAATTGTTGTTGACAGAAAAATTATATGGACAAGGACTACAAACCGAGTATTAAACAATACTTGATTCTTTCAATCAACCATAGCATCTATTGTGACTGGGTCCCCCACACTCATGGCCTAACAAAACCCCTATCTTAAATGAAACCAACAAAGGACCAAAGGTTATTTAGAATATCATCCCACACTGATAACTCAATGCTGCTTCCACCATTCCCCACTAGAATCTCTTTCCCCATTTCTAAATAGGATATTCAACTTAACGAGATAAAACATCACCCTTGACTATAAAATTACTAAAGGAAACCCATGTTTCATTCCACCCCTCTCACAACACCCTCTTGATGTGGGAGTATCCAATTGATTATAAAGTGAGGTGGGTTCAATCCTTGAATTCAAAAAGGGAGTCCTTTGATTAAATAGAGAACCACACAACGATGAATTTCCTATTGCCACAGTTCAACCTCATGTTAACACTTTATGGGGTTCGTGCACTAGTCAGGAAATGAAACCATGAACCTAATCAAACTGGCCTAATGGAAAAGTTATAACGCAGGTGACCACTAAACATGTAGGGGAACCACTACAAGTTACTTCCGAAGCATTTTTCAAAAGAAACCACAAACCACACGCTTTCACACCAACTACTAAGAAGAATTAAAATTCATGACACAAAACAATCAGAACGGATTCTCAGTTCAAAATGCATCACATCAAGCATTTCTAAAAAACATGGACACACCACAGAACCAAATATTATTAAAACACAAAATCATTTTTACTTCATAATCGCTTTTCCATGAATTTAAAAACAAAGGGACTAGGAACGATGAAAGATGAAACTTGTGTCAGTGGGTGACTGTGACATATGGTTGGAATCTATATTCCAATCACACAACCACCACATAAAGTATTATAGGACATCATCCCCTACACCACATGTCTTTCGAGACACTGAGAGCTCGTTGGGACCTTTGACCCTACTTCCTTTTCATTTCCCATAAACATTATTAACTACAAGGATAAAAGATTCAGGAAAAACTCAATTTTTCTTGGTAACTCAAGTCCCACCATGAGGTGTGATAACAAGTCCCCTTACTCATAGCTAGAACGTCGATTTTCTGACCCACTTAACTTTGGTCTACCTAACTCTATCCCAATGGGACACAACCCAAAAAAGGAAACAACCTCTGATACCATTGTGTCAAGAACCAGGCTGGGTCTCCATCTAAATCGGCCCCCGACTAGGTCTGCGACTTGGCCCAAGGGGCGTTCCCAATCCACATGTGTTGGAAACGTTCCCAGGCATTGAATGAAGATCATCATGAGTTATTTAACTGTATTTACCATGTTAAAATAAAAATTAAAACACCAATGTCAGATATGAAAATTTTAACCAAAAGCACCTTTTATAAAATCAAAATTTTACATTTCACTTATAAAAAAATGCCAAAAATGGTAACGACACAATGGGAAACCCAAAAGATTCGTAATCCTTCATGAAAAAAGAAGAGAAATATCCTCATGCCGCCACTGCCATGATCTCAAAACCAAGAAACTAAGAAACCAAACATCCAACATGACACATCTTTTCTTAACCTGAAACAAAAAGAAAGATAAGAGGGTCTACACACACCAAAGGGAGTATGTAGGTTGTGATCCAAAGCCCACTAGGATTCCACCTCAGTAGAGATTACACGCATTAAAATTTTTATGTAAAATAAGTTCTTAATATTGATATTTTACATTAATGTTGGGTTAATTATAAATAAAACAACTTTAAAATAGAACAACTTTGAATGACTGAATCATAAAATATAAAGATGTTATAAAAAAATATTGCAATTTTAAAGAAAATGCACTAAATTTTAATATTTTAAACCCAACCTATCTTATGCCTAGGATATGTGGAAAATAATCATTGAGCTCTAGTCCTGGGAACACCCCTAGGAACTAGTCTTTTGTGGGTCCCTATGTAGATCTTATCTTTGCGTAAATGTAACAATGCAAATAGACAATAACCTTCTCATGGACGAGCCACTAGTAGGGATCATACACACAAACTAGTGGTCCCCAATCATCATCATCATAGTTTAATTTGTGTTGTCATGGTCAAGCGTGCAATGTGAAATAGGGACGATACCACCCTAGATCACTAGCATACTAGTCCTAGTCCGCCCACCTAGATACCCAAGTTTCCCTATTGTGCTCAATCAAGTATCACATGTTACATAATACCGCATACACTAATTCTCATCTTAGATAGCATCATGCATCACAAACCACCACATTCCTGTCACAAATGCATTCTTGAAAAGTTACACACAACAAAATATTTATGAAATATGTTGCACGCATTTCAAATTATTCAACAAACCATTACCACAATTTATAAAAAAATCAAGGAACACCCAAATGCCATTTCATCGAAAGTGCACTAGAAAACCTCTTTAAAAAATAGCTATACATTAATAAAAAATGAAAACACAATTCACAACTTATATATTTTTTATCAAATCAATTTCATACTTTACAAAAATTACCCCATGTTCCACAAAAAGTATTGCACAAAAATATACTCAAATTTATACATAAATTCCACAATAATAATAACAAACATGCTCAATCATAAAAATTAATACTTTCACATCAGACATATAATTTAACAAACCATTTGATAAGTTCATAAAACTTAAACAAATGGAGTAACAAAAATATTCCCTCGAAATATAGTTGGTTTCATTTAATGGTCCATTTCAAAACCAAACACCCAATTTATTCTTGATAAAATATGTTTTTCACCATTTATATATTTTAATAATCATTTCCTGAAATTACAAACCTTCCCAAAAGCATAGTAGGGGTTTACACCTAGAACATAATCAGTTTCACATGTAAATTTTTTTTAACCCAAACACACGTCTAAACTCTTTGAAACCACATACAAACCCCACATATTCTTCATAAAATGTATCAAATTTAACTAAGAAGAAAATAAACTCTAGAAAAACTATTAAGAATAGAACCACCTACCATAGGTTTTGAAAACCCCAATACTCGCTGTGAAGCTTCAATATCTCAGTTAATGCATGACAGGGAACCCAAGGTGTACCATAATTCAAACATTCGAACTAGAAAGGTCAAGATCACATCGTCATTGAAAAGAAACATCAATTGAAACCCTAATGAAAGGGTAAAAAAAGATTATTCAGTGCCAGGGTTTTTTTTTTGAGAAAAGTGAGCATGAGGGATTTAAAATTGATAAAGGAAAAGTTACACAATTTGGAAGAGAGGAATTTTACAATTTTCTTTGGTAAGAAGAGGCTCCAGGTCATTGGGAAGGGTGTTGCTGTGGATGCATCTTTCTTCCAACACCCCTTTGTTCGCCAGGCCATCCGCAATGTGGTTCGCCTCACGAAATGTGTGTGTTATAATGTAATTTAAGGAGGAGAGCTTGTCAAGGCAGTTTATCCACTTACCAGCCCTTTTCCATGCCAATTTGGTTTGACCCATTCTTATTGCATGTACCACCATTGCCGAGTCACATTCAAACCAAATGTTGTTCCAATGTTGTTGACAGACAATGTCCACCGCGCTTATGATCGCCATCATTTCCGCTTCCAGGGCTGTCGAATTCCCACATATACCATAGCTACACATCACAACCTCCCCGTAATGGTCTCTCAAAATGACTCCAAACCCTAAAGGACCCAGATTGCCCTTCGAGACCCCGTCCGTGTTGCATTTTTTCCATCCAGTAAAGGGGGCAGTCCAGATGACCTCTATCATGCCTCTTGTCTTAGGATAGTGACCGTCAACCTTTAAGCGCTTGAGGATCATAAATTCTCTGACCGAGTTGTAGCAATTCCCATTGGTCAAGTCATTGGCATTCTGAATGGCCACAAGAATACTACTAATTGCAGTAGCTTCATGAAAATTTGCGTGCTTATGAATGTAGTTGTTGCGAGCCCGCCAAACAACATGGATAAGTTTGGAGCAAGCAACCTGCAGCAGCGCATTCAGCTGTTTGGACTGTTGGAAGACCAGTAGTTTCTGTACAAATTGAGTGGCCGAATGGGTATTGGGCGGCTCAAGATCAAAAATATTCAGAATGATGTTCCATAGTGAAGCAGCCGTTTTTCAAGATAAGAACAGATGGTCCACATATTCCCTATGCTGACCGCATAGCACACATTTCGAGCATAAGGAGATTCCAAGTTTCTGAATGCTCACCACTACTGGGATTTTGTTGTGAAAAAATCTCCAGATTAGAGTAAATCTGGATGGCATTAAGCAGTTCTTATCAAGCTCACCCATCCAACTTCGTTCGGCCTGTAGCAGGTATATGTAAAATGTTTTTGAATCCAGTATGCCATCCTGCGATCCTTTCCATTTCAGCATGTTTGCATGATTAAAAAAATCATAATTGTCAATAATAGAGGCGATGGGGGTTGGAAGTTCCTCCCTGTGTTGGAGTTGATCCTTAATGGATCTTCTTCTGTCAGTTGGTTGTTCCCCATTAATCAAGCTGTCCAGAAGCATTGTAACAGTCCAATTACTTGTCCAGAAATTCAGAGCTGAGTCTGCAGTGACCACCCATCTTGAATGTTGCATGATTGTAGTGAAAACCAATCTCAGGCCCGGCCAGATTGAAGATGCCATGTAATCATGCTTCCCAGCCATGAGTCTTGCAAGAATTCAATTCCTCAAAAAATCAAGAGAGGCTGATCAGCTGTGGATAAGTTTCCAGAGTAATTTGGCTTGCAATGCTTGATTAAAGCAGTGGAGGTTCTTAATTCCCAGCCCTCCACTCTTGTCAGGTAAACAACATGTATCCCATTTAGCTGTGATGAGCTTCCTTTCCAAAACATTTACACACCACACAATGTTCCTCATCATGGAGTTTATTGTTTTAATGACAGAAGCAGGCCACATGTAGACCATGAGAGAATAGACCAGCTTTGAGATGACCACATGTTTAACAAGACATATTCGTCCTGCCATCGATAGAGATTTTCCCTTCCAAGAAGCAAGAGATCTTCTAATATCTGATATAGCTTGTGCAAAATGAGCAGCCCAGGGTTTTCCCCAAAACATCGGGACACCAAGGTACATGAAGGGTATTCGGTGTTAGGGTGTTGTGAGGGAAGCCTGTGGAAAGTAGAGGTGGTTGTCGGCCAAAGGGCATATTCCATGGAGGTCTCCAGCCATTGGGGTGGCTGGCCGTGGAGAGGGGTCATGTTGGGGAGATCGGGGCACAAGAAGAGGGGGGGGCACATTAGGTAGGGGGTGTGAGGCAAGGCTGCTCGTGAGGGAGAGGTGTACCTATATAGGTTGGCTCACCAGAGGAAGGTGGTTGGAGGGGAGGAGGGTTGCACACAAGGGAAGAAAAGGGGGTGGGGTGCAACCTCTTAGGTGAAATATGGCAGGTGCGTGGAAAAGAAGAGAGGAAAGAAGGGGAAGGGAAGAAAACCCTAGAAAAATTAAATCTACATAAAAAATAAGTATAATAATAATTATAAGAAAATTATTATCATAATAAAAAAGTAAATTCACAACCATAAACTTAATAAGATTAATAATACTAAAATTATTAATACCAATAAAAATAATAATAATAATCTCTTATAATTTTATTATTATTATCATTTAAACCATTATTAACATTCTATTTCAGTTACCTCAATTTATTTTACTAATTTATTCCTTCAATTTAATTCATTTTTTATTTTTTCACTCCCCCATAAACGAATTAATTAATTTTAATACAGGGTGACCACGTAGTTCCCCTACACAGCCCATAAAATTTTTTATAGAATAAAGATGATAGTTATAATAATATCTTAATTAAAATATTTTCCATAACACTAATAATAATAATATCATCAAACAATATTATTATTATTATCATTAAAACAATTACTTAAATTTTTATTAGACTTCATATTTTTATTTTATTTATATTTAACTATTCATTACAATTTATATGACTACCTTGAATACTGAGCAGGCAATGCAGTTAACTAGGCAAGGTCACATGGTGACTCAGGCTAGGCCGCATGGCTTGAACTATGGTGCACTGAATCCTATCAAGGAAAAATCATGAATTTTTAAATAAGAACCGAAAAAATTTAATTTAGGCATTGACCTGAAGTACCTGACGCCCATAAAACGACAAAATTAAACAAATTTGAAAATGATGGGTGTGATAGGAGATATAGTTATATCGTAACTCCACTAGGAGAAGGTACAAATCCCAACATCCATGTAAATCCATTGGAAAATACCTCATCATATGTTCTATATTTTTAATGGTCCTCTTATACTATCCATCCATCTAAGGGTGATAAGTAGTATTATAACTATCCATATATAAAACTCCTTCTTAAAGAATATATAGAATCATGAGGTAAACCTCATATCCCGATCATACACTATTTACAGTTACAATACATAGATTCTTACCACATATATTATATATACCCTGGTGATATTTTATGGAGAAAAATAGTCATTAATAGTGATTAAATGCATTGTGTTTTTATGGTAATTGATACCAAAAAAATGCATTTATTTTAATTATTTTTCATGGGGAGTCCTATGAAAAAATACATAATTATTTTTTCCCAATTCATTCTATCATAAGAAATTGTTTCATAATACCCGTAAACTTCTTTCATCCAGCTTTGACTTATTAGAATACTTAAAATTGAGATAAAATTTATGCAATCTCCAGTTACATATTATCAAACTGGATGTTTTTTTCAAATATCTATACATCCTAGTGATTCCAATGTGAATAGTGACAGATGAGCTATGTAAATCATTGAAAATTAACCTTTTTAGATTTAGATTTGATGGGACACAAATCTAGGTTCCAAACCTTATTATTATATCTCTAATTAAGTTGATGATTGGAATATCCATCCCTATTATCTATAACTCATTATCTTATTTTTGGGAATTGTTGATCCTCTGAAAAATGGATGGTTGAGTAGTTATTTGAAAAAGGTATGATGAATTTTCATTTTATGATTCCAATGACCATCTTTTTCAACTACAAGATAATTAGATCCCTTTTAATCCTCATCAAGGATAGGTTTTCAAGATCATTTTTATTGAGTGCATATAATAATTTTCTCACCATCCTAGGATGGTATTAAATTGAACAATCACTATTTATGATCAGAACTAACCACATTCATTGGTGTATATTGATATCAATTTTTGTGAATATATACTTAAGGATTTTATAGTCTATATTTATTTCATACTTCTACCCAGAGATATAATGTAACGAAATTATCACTGCAAGGATCATTGCAACCTATTATAGATCATGTGTTGGGTAGTTCTACTAAGTGATCATTAATTTGGGGGAGGCATAGGATTTCACTTTTCATCCATTCATGAGTAAATAAATAAATTATATTTTATACTAAATTATTTTATATCACAAATACATGACAACTAATGGATAGTGTGAGAACTACTACAATGATTATACACTTTTTCAACTCTTTAAATATATCCTCACATTCATAATTCAAGAAATACTTCACTCACTTCCAATTTATCATGTTATGGTGATCAACAATAGTCAATATTTTCTTATAATTTTTTAATAGAACATATATAATCCGGGGAAACTATGGATCTCTTCCAAATATGTTAGTTGCAGCCATCCCTTAATTTCCACTATCTTTAAAGGACCTATAAAAATACCTACTCTAGTGAAAAAATTCTTTATAAATTTATTGTTTTAAAACAAAAACCCTTATTTTTTACACCTTAAAAAACATAAAATTTCAAGGTGTTGTGTGTACTGAATTTAAATTCTCGCCTTGTTCCTTAATACTTTTGGATTAAGTATAATTTTGTCAATAATGACTACCACAAATTATTTAAGTTAATTACAAAAGACAATATTCATAGGGTCCATGCTTAGATCTTGAGAATTAGTGAGTCCAAATGGAATATCATTTCACACATAGTGCCCATACCTTGTAAAAAAATCATCCTTGAATAAATCCCTTTATTAACCATTACATGATTACATAACAACTAAATATCTCCAGTAGAGAAGTATTGTTATCCTTGTATATGATCAAACATGTAATCAATTAATGGATGTGGATATTTGTTTTTTATCCAGATTTTTAATCTCATTTCAATCATTACGTCGGTGCATTGATTAATCCTTATAATGGAAGAAAAGGACTTGCACCCCCCATTGTGAAGCACATGGGCATTTAAAAAAATTTTAAAAATTGTATTTTAGTTTCTTCTTCATTTCATCATGTTCATCAACAAAAATTTGATATTGAGTCTTAGATATTGGAAAATATTTTAGTGTATATTTTATTTTGAACTCATCCTTTCATAAAAGAAAAACGTCCATATAATTATTTAAGAAACACATTATCATATTTTATAACAAAGGGCAGGTCGTCATAGATGACCTTTTTACATAGATGGAATCATTTAATCTAGAAATTAATTCTTAACATGTAATAAAATCTATTCTTGATATGACGATTCTGAAGGAGAAACATCCCCCTCTTTAAAAATGTATATAATAACAGGGTGATTCATGATATAGAGGGTGATTTCCTTCTCTTGAAAATTTATGTTGGATCTATTCAATGAAAGAAAATCCATAACATGATTTACATAAAATTCATCTAAAGTAATATTCATAAGGTTCACTATGATGTTACGTCTACAAATACTTATAAGGGATATGTTATATACATGACATATAACTATTTACTCAGTTATGTTATCATAGATAGATCAAATTACATATTTTGAGGTGGTGCATGAATTGTTCTACTAAACCTGTATGATATTAAAGAATGAATTAAACCAATATCAAATAATATATTCTATATTCTTTATTTGATAACTAGATTAACTATCACTAATTATTTTTTAGGATCCACCTTAGTTGTTTTCAAGGCATAAGACATCCATTCATCTATAGGTCTTGATGTTTTTTGTTATTGGTTACCATATGAAACCCATGGCTTTGTGAATTTGTTTTTATAGTGTCCTTGTCCATTTACATTCAAATATTTTACAATTTGATGAGGGTTTAATGGAGAATTTATTTCCTCTATCACATTAGTGGGATTCCCTTGTTAGAATTTGCAATCTAGGTTCCCTTACTTACCAAAATTAATGGATTTTGTTATCCCCATCAAGAATTTATTTTGATCGCTTTTCCCACACTTTTGAAAAGTGGGATTTCATAATTTCATACCAATGTGATACTTCTCCAATGATACACCACAACTAAATTCCATTATATACTTCCAATATCAAGCACCATGAGACCCTTGATAATTAACAATAACTATTATTTACATTGAGGGAACATCATAGAATTTATTCATAATTCACAGTGTATTGAATCACCAAATATTTTTTTGTATTTTCTGTTTATCCCACTATATAAGTGGTCAACAATACCTTTAGGGTAAATAAGAAATATAATGAAATATAATTAATATATTGTGAATTTTACCATAGACACCCGATTGGATTCCATATCCTTTTACATAGGGCCAATGAACTCCCACATTATTTTACACATGAGAGTGTGACAAAATATTTTTAAACAAACTTCTATAATTATTTCAACTATATCACATTCAAAATTTCCTCTAAATTAATATTTTTTACCCATGTCAAACATTGAACATATTCCCCCTCATCGAGATAAATATCCCAAAATATATTATCTTTCTCTGAGTACTAGTGGGCATAAAATATCTTTTCTATGGATTGGATCCATTATGGAACAATTAAAAGGTATACTGATGCCCTGAAATCTAAATTAATTTGTTTCATAAATGTCTCAATAAAAAATTTCCCTCACATTAGAGGATATGGTGGTTCCTCCAGATTCGTGTTTTTGTTCAATATTTTAGATAATTTAGTAAGTATTTTCATGAGGTTCTTGACACCACCTCTCATAAGTTTGGGAATCCCATTTTTTAGTTCATCACATTTCCAGTACAATTGTTTCATTAATTTTTTCCTCCTATTAAAATAAATTTACTAAAATAAATCATTAATTAGGGATGATAATTTCCAAACTATTAAATATATAAAAAGACAAACTATGAACACTAAAGGGATAACTCATAAATAACATATATTCATTGACTTATGAATTTATAATATTAAATGTTAGTTATACATAACATATTCACTATAATTAAATTTTAAAGGAATATTTTACCACTAAAAGTTTCATAATGATATTGTGAATTTTCCAAATTAAATCACCTAGAATTGGTTAAATAGTTGTCCATAATAAACTTTTAATCTTCAACATGGTGCTGATTAAGTTAATATCCCATTTTATAGTTATCAACCCTAGGTATAACTATATGAGATCAACACCCACATGATGTATCTATACATAGTTTTTTTCATTGAAACAACTCGCTATATACATTAACAAAATTTAGTGATGTTTTCCTATGTTTAGTCTTGTCCCCTTGGCTTTCAGAATATTTTTCAAATCCTAATTCTGAAAATAATATACATTTATTGAATACCTGAAATGGAAATAATTTTTTTTATACACTGTATTTCATGGTCTACTACATTAGTATACACGTAAAACAATACGAAAAAGTAAAGATGAGTAGTTTCTTAGAGTAATTAAAAACATAGCACCATAAATCAAGACAAGGATACATTGAAATTATTTAAAAGCATTATAATATACCCATATAATTCAATTGATCTTCTAATAATACGTGTGATTACCATGGGAAATACATATGAAATGGGTGAGACATAAAACCTAGCAATATAAAATTCAAAGCATAACATTATGTAAAGTAGTATATGGGGACCAATAGGAATAATAGAAAGTTGATAATCCCAATCATAAACATATATGAATCATATAAATATAGAGGAAACATAAAAAGGAAATCATAATCATATGTAAAATGATAACATCCAAAACATCATAACATTGTGTTCATAAGAAAAATTCACACGCACCATATATGTAATGTCATTTGATAAAAATGTTACCCAATGAATTTTAAGTCTATATATATTTGATCCGACCCATAAAATTTACATTATGTATATCTATTTGTGTTCCATATATATCATTCCACATAAAAATGTACTTCAAAACATTTAACCTCATGATTAATGAGTATGGATTTAATAAATGGAATTTCCCAATGAACAAACAATAACTATAACTAGTTGAACCCCATTGAGTAGAAATGGGTATGGGTATTCAGAATACAAATATTTTTATATAAAATCATAGAAAAATGTACGTCGCATAACCGGTGTACATCAAGGTTCATATACATTATTGAAGCTGGAAAAGAACTGTCTCTTATTACATGGGAATGACATGTGTAGTAAAGGGATGTGTGTGATCTTGTACAAAGATGTAAAATTGAAAAAAAAAACATAATTGAAGGAAAGTACATGGATAAAGTGGTGGGATAAGAGAATACCATACCCTGAATGGTTTCTTATAAAAGCATTATATAATGTTCGTAAGATATTGGGAACACCATGGGAGGGACCTAGAGAGTGGTATGGAGATACAATTCATGACAATTAGGTTTTTATTGATGTGGAATCAGAGGATGGATGCGTCTTTCTAAATATATGCCTTGTTTTATAGGTAATAAAATCCTGAATATCACATCCTTTATCAATGGTTTTTCATATATTTCAGGCTAGAGTGATGTATTTTAAAATATACTATAAGGATATGAATGAAATTAAATAAATTAGTACTATTACTGATTTCTAACTGAGTCATGGTTATAACTAGTTGTTTTTATAACCATAAAATATATTATTGTTTTTTGATGATCCATTATAGGTTTCTAAGATTAATAATTTAATATCAAAATCTAATTATTTTAAATGAATATTCTATGTTTGGTCATGGATGCCTTTTAAAATATTTATAAAATTATATTTGGTTTATTATGAGGTTATAATACACATCGTAAATTTATACAGTGTTTTATTATTACCTAAAAATCAGGCATCTTAGATAATTTTGATAAATTTCCTCATTGGTTAATTTTGATGTTTTGATTTCAAAAATAATACTTATATTACCATTTTTATCTAAATATGTGAATTTAAAATTTTAAATTAAAATCCTTATCGAGGAGATAATAATAGTTTTTATGATAATTACCACTTTTGAACATTATACAATTACATTTTAATCATTGTATAATTATTTATTATTAAATTGATATTATTTCATATGAATTCATCATAAAAATTTCCATTATTTTAAAAATTATTGAAATTATCAAAATGTGACTTTTAATTGAAAATATATATTTCCAAAATATAAAAATCTTATTTCTTCACATCAAAATGAAATTTTTATCTATCTCAATATATAATCATATATACATATGAATTAATAAGGAAATTGTATAAATATAATCAGTATTTTTTAAAAAATTATAAATGAAACTTTATACTACTATGGATTTGATACATAAATTATTATTACACAATTGTACACCCCATGTGTAATATGTGTAATAATAGCACTTTATTTAAGTTGTACAGTGAACATTGATTGGGATATTATATCTATATATACCCAATCCTTTTTGCACATATTATCATATAATTCTTAAAAATAAATATCCATTATTACAAAATAAGGGTCATAAAGCACTAGAATCATTGGAATAATAGGTTCATAATACCTAAAAGGAAACTAAAACATGAATCCCTTCATTAATTATCCATATTGAGCTCCTAACATCCTTTTTATCTACTAAATCGGTGTAGAATAACCTAGAAAAGACATATAAGAAAGAGATGGGATAAAAATCCAAGTATGTAAATAGACATGACAATGATGTATAATAAGAGAGTAAATAGTATAACATGATGTCATTTAAGAGTAGGAACATGAGTAATCATATTGAAACACAACATAAAGATCATGGTATCATAAGATCAATGCATCATAAGAAAATCTTCAAAAACATAAGACATGAATGAATCATAAGTCCAGTATATGAACCAAGCCATCATCACAATGTGGGAAAGCCCTATAATTGATTAGTTCTACTATTTAATCCCATATATGACGTCTCATGAGACTAAATCACTGCACAATGCATTGAAGGGTTATTTAAATTCAGTCACACCATCACATTCATTTCATATATATCAATATGTTTTCCACATAAATAAATCAATCATAATTCATAAACATAAGAATTACCCATTAAAGGAATATTGGTAGCCTAATATTACTTCATATCACAATAAAAGGGAATTTCATTAAGAATAATTTTTTGAACTGATCAGAACGAATGTGTTACACAATAAATGTAAGGGTGAGTGAGAATGATATGTAATTGAGCGACATATATACAGTATTTAGAAGCATTCTATAACATTAATGGTTGTTTTAATTGATGTATAGAAATAATTTAAAAAATATTAAAATCTCTATTGTTTAAACTAACATTTCCACTTAGAAAATAAATATTGAAAAACTAAAATTAACAAAGTATTTTACAAAAAAATGTTTTACTTTTTATAAAATTATAAAGTTTCCTGGAAGATAATGGTCATGATGGAAGAAACTACTGTTAATTTCATTGATGTTAAAACAAAGATTCCATTCACAACATTGATAAAAAGTAAAAAAAGTACATTTTTTTAAAGGTTGAATAATGATTCCCATAAATCCATTTGGTAAAAATTCAACAAGGTTAAAAAATTAAATTTAAAAAATATAGAATAATATTAATAATTTTTTTTAAAAAACATCAATGAAGACATGGTCATGGAAGGGAAAGGGGTTTTAAAAGAAGAGAGAAATAAATTTTATTTTCCATAAAAAAACCACTCAACATAAAGAGAACAAAATGGTACTATTATAAGTAATGGTCATGAATAACCATAGGCTATAAAATGGGACGATGTTATTACTATGATATTTAATAATTTCAAATAATGAAAATTCCACCATAAATAATGCAGATTAAAATGATATTGAAACATCAAACCTTACCGCTTTGGAAATTTCTGAATCACAACCCCCATTAATGAAGGAAATGAATTATAAATTAATGTAAAATAAATTATTAAAAACTCAAGACATTATTTGAATATAGGATGTATATACACTAGGTAAATAAAACTATGTGCATAAAAGAACGTGTATCAAAAAATGATGTTTTGAGAAAAACCCCATACATTGAGTCTCAATCATTAAATGCATTCCTTACCTTCATAAATAATTAACAATAGTAAATTATTTACAGGATATACAAATTTTTTCATGAATATTTTAATTTTAATTTTATTATTATAATATAATGTTCAATTAATTAATCATTTATATTCATGTTAGATTTTTTGATGATGTTCAGTTTAGATTTCCAAAATAACATTGGTAAGTTTCCAAAATTCAATGATATTATAAATTCATAATTTCTATAAAAATAATAATTAAATAATTATTTTTTTCACACCTATTATAATTTTTAACCTAATCATGAAGGATTTTTTTGAAAAATAAACTGTGTTACAATCATAGAAATAGTAGTTCGTACATATATGAGATTATGGTTTACATTTTTTGACAATCCAAACTGAATGAATGTAAATGTTATTATATTTTTAAATAATAAAAATTATATCATAAATATAATATTATTTCATTAAATATAATTTCTTATACTATCTATTTTTTCTGAGATATGAAAAAAATTAATGACATCGCTTTATGAGGTGGTACTCCACCGCACACATGAACAACATTATCATTTTCAATGTATGGTAAAGTATGAAATTATTTCGTATTTTTATCTTAATTTTTTTTTTAATTTCATTTTTATCTTATCTAAATTTTAAATTAATCTATATAAATTTACATGTGAATCATATGGGAAAAATGAATCACATCACTACACGAGGTGGTATTCCATAGTACACACGAGCGATGTTATGTATTCCTTATGGAATAGAAAGTAAGAATTAGTATATGATATTATTGTGATTTAAGTATAATAATATCAAAAAATATCATATAATAAATTTAAATACATAATTATATCTATATTCGGGGAGTGGTTATAGAATCTAAATTATGTCGCTTCGTGAGGTTGTATTTTACCATACGCATGATCAATAGTATTAGTTTCCCATTTTATAGTGGGGGAGATGATTGTAGGTAAAGAAAATTAAAAAATGATTATTATATGGAATATACTATTTTCCTTATATCTTCATGGTTTAAGAATATTTTATGTAGGTTAAAATATAAATAATATTAAATGCTTGGTTATAGAGGATACGTCTTCTTCAGACATATTATTTAGGTTTTAACTAGAAGCCTTCATAGGGAGGATTTATGATAAATCAATGAATTATAAAAAGTGGTGATGGAATTAAATAATTTTTTTGGGAATTTATTTTCCTAATAATGGGTTTTTTAAGAGTAAAGATTATAAAACATGATATGGCTTTTTATATTTGAGGGAGAGGAGAAACATTTAATTTTTTAAAAGAAAGAATTACACTGATGTTTGTCTCATTGAAAAGCTACCAAATTCAGTATTTTATAACCTTATAGGATATATGGTCAAAATATTACAATAAAATATAAATTTTAAAAGTAATGGTCCATTTAAAACCCTTATAATTTTATATTAACCATAGATAAACTATTTTTTAGCTTAACCACTGTAAATAATTTTTAGATTTTCACTATTCATTATGGTTAAAAATTAAGTTGGAATTATTATATACTATAAATAATGATTATTAAAAGTATAGAACCCAGGTTTTGATATTAAAATCAATGATGTGGAATAATTTAGTATTAAATAAAATCTACAATCCCATCAATAAAATAATATTCCAAAATAAATACCATCAAAAGTTGAAAAAGTATTTATATAAAAATTAAACATGAATATTATTAAAATTACCAATTTTTTATTAATAAATCACATAATTGATATAATCTTAATTATATAGAAAATTACAATAAAATGAGGAATTAAAATTCTTTAATAAAAAATATAGTATTCAATATAAATCAATATACTACCCTATTCATGAAAAAATGAAAAATTTAAGAAATTTTTAAAAAAATTACCAGAAGATAATTTTTATATTTAGTTTTCTAAAATTAATTTTACTTATTAAAATATTTTTCCTTAATGTGCTAAAAATATTTTGTTAAATATGTGCAGAAAGACCAAAACAACTATTTTAAAAAAACTACCAAATTTCATAAAATGTTTCTTATTCTATCAAATGTGTATTATTTTATTGACAGTGAATATTTAATCATTGAACTTATTTTATAAATTTTAAAAGAATATAGTTTTGAAAATTAATGTAGTAATATTCATACCAACTAATTAAACATCAATGTTATAATGTCATACTAAATTAATGTTAATTTTTATTTTGGTTTGGGTGTTTCCCAAGCTATCAAAGATGTTGATTTTTTTAAATGAAATATTACATAATCTGTCAGTGAGATATAGTATCTTAGAAGTATGGTTTTTTGTGTCATATATACAATTAAATATGATGTTCCTATTTAAAAATATCAGGTTATTAAAATCTTGATAATTGTGAACTTCCCTCATAAATGGTTTTTCACAAGTTTGAGTAATTAAATATTATATTGGATTCGTTCATGGGGAATGAAAAGTGATTCTTTATCCCTCATAATATCAAATAAATGAGATTCATAAGGTATAATCCTACATTTATAGGCCATTTCATCTTCATTCAATGTTAATTAGACTATATCATAACCCTTAATATATACTAATTTTAATGGTTATTGTAGACCGACTATATGAAGAATGTTTAGGATGCTTGATGGTATTTTAATCCCGATATAGAAATTATGAATATTGTATGAAAAAGATAATAAAACTAATGGGACATAGTGCACAAGTTTTAAAAAACTACAATACTTAATATGGAAATTATTTATTCATAAGGTAGTTTTATTTATAAATATTTGGGTGGGGAAAATAAGGCGAATACAACATGTTTAGCCTACCCCTATTATGAAAGGAAGACAAGGTTGACCTCAATATACATTGACTTTTTTGAAGGTAGAAAGATTTTTTTAACTCTTCTTGGAGAGTGGTACTTCATATTACCCTACCATTATACATTCAAATCATATATTATTGTATTAATAGGTATGAAATTTATTTTAATTGAATAATCATGAGGATAATGAAAAATTGGACATTAATTACTCATCACTAAGGGATAGTATTCCCTAGGAAAATTTTTTACTCAGTAATGTTGTGTTATGAATAATCTATTTGTGAGTAGTAATGAGTTGTTGAAAAGATGATATTTATGGTATTGAAAACACATATACTATGAGATAACTAAAAACCATTGTAATTGTGGAAGTCATTTTATTTTATTTAAAACATCATGTTTTAGAATGTTTTTGATAAATAATTGATGATGAAGATGTTTATTCTCAGGATTCAGATTCATATCATATGCATTAAGGATATATAATTTTTTATTTTAAAGTTTCTTTTTTTTCTAAAAATGGATACTAAAATTTTATTAATGTTTCATGAATCCGTATGTGCTTGAGGAAAATTCGGTATAATAACCCTAGACCTGAACTCCCCGATCTAGTGCTAAAAACATTTACATTTTTCTGGATTCTTTTCCATTAAATATTAGCAAATTTTACCAATTTAAGAAATATAACTTAAAATGGAAAATGATGGATCACTTATATATCTATGAATATTTTAGGTTTATAGTTTTAGATAACTAAGAAAAATATAAAAAAAATATGAATGCCTCAATATAATCATTTTTTCCACTATACCCAGCTTTCTATATACTATATTAATTATTCAATCTCTATCATAAAATTATTAAAAAATGAATCCTTTATTGACACAAATAATTTAAAAATAATTATTCATAACCTGGGTAAAAATTAATGAAAGATGTTTAACCTCAAATGATCTGTAATAAAGAACATAAGCCTTAATAATTGAATGTTATTAGTGATCATAATAGGATTATAAAGGTGTAATGACATAATCAAAAAACATTACCATAATATAGGAGAATTTATACCCATAAAAATTATGATAATTAAACATGTGACATTCCATAAATATTTATCATATTCTAGGGTCATAAGAATTAATAATCAAAATCCATGTGATTTCAATCCTAAACATATAAATCATTAAAATCCCACTTTACGAAAATTGAAATATTATTTTTAAATATAGTGACTTTATCCATAAAAATGTTATAAATAATTATATCCATATTAAATACTTATTAGATAACACCCTAGTTAACTCTATCCTTTTATAATTTGAAGAAAATATGAATTACCCAATGTATTATAGAGCTATAACATGCTCACACACTCATATAAGATGTATCATGCCAACAAAATCATATAATTGTTTTTCAATTTCACACATTTATCTTCTATTATTATAAAGTACCAAATTATTAATAATTTTTATTAGTATTTCTCCTTTTCGTCCCAAAACCCTTGTGAATAACCAATATCTATTTATATGTTGGATAACCATTTGAAATGAATTGAGTTTCATTGAAAAATATATGAAATAATCATTGCAATAAATCTAGAGAAGGAATATGGATATTATGATAAGATCATAATGATTATTGATTCATGGAATCATTAAAGTATATTAAAATATAATAAAATACTTTTAAGAGAATACAAAAAACATTTCATTGAAAATAGTGGAAAATACCATTTTTTAGCATTTTATATTTTTTTTGGGAAGAATAGGGAAAATATTTTATAAAAAAATAAACATGAGAAATAATAAAATAATATAGAAAAAATATGATGTTTGATAAGGTTGGGAAATCCATTCATTCCGTATACAATGAAAAAATATTTTTTTCATTCTTTTCTAATGATAGTGATAAACTGACCCATGCTGAAAACATTAAATTTTTATTTTAAACAGTATTTAAAATATTTTAAAATATTATTGAAAATATCTATATAAAATAATTTATTTTCATAAAATATCATTCAATAAATATTATAATGATGAAGGATTAAGATTTTTTATAAAAATAATTAAACCAAATAAGTAAATAATTTTAATGAAATACCATTTATAGTCATTTAAAGGTGAAAATATTTTAAATGAATGAAAAAAAATCGATATAAGATAATATAAATAAAAAAATAGTCAGGATATTATTTTTGAATAGTTATATATATACCATTAAAAACAATATAGAGGTATTAAAAAACTTTCTTGAATAAGGATGTTTATGTTGAAAAACCCTTGCAACCCAGGTAATTCTTGGATCAAAATGTAATAGAATAAAAGATAATTACATAATTCTATAATTTTTTCCTTGAAATAATTATTTATAATATATTCATGGTTCAATAATTACACCACAAAAATATCATGGTTTATAACATGAATTGTGTACTAATGAATTGAAATTAAAACAATAAAAACCATTTTTACATTTCTATAATTTGAATCAACACATCGTGAAAAACATGACTTAAATGGAACCATAAATATCATTATCAAAGAGACATTCATGGTATAATAGCCCAATTTTTAGAATATACACATTATAAATGTATTTAGGTTCACAATATAAACATATATCCCAAGAAATGGTAACTTCAGATAAATAACCTATTTAAAGATCATATCATTGAACTGAGAAAAGATAAAAAGAGATAATATTTGTAAAAATTTATATCCAAAAAAAATTATGTATAGAATAAATAAATAAATTTTAACTTAACCCATAATTTTTGAATAATATAATAATCAAACAAGTGATATATCCCAAAGAAATAAATTTAAGCAGAGAAATCTCTTACCACTTAGTAACACTCATGTCAAATCTCCATGGGTGAAATAATTTGAATTGGGAACTATTCACGATTTAATATCTGGAATGGTATGTTTTTACACTATAAAAAATAAATTTTCTTCATAATAAATAAATATTCCCTAATGAATGGAAATTGAGATAAAACACCATAACTCAAGTCCAGTGATTCTATGTATTCGCTTTAAAAACTATATAATAAAATAAAATCAATTATTTTTATTTCATAATAAGTAATTAATGTGTTAATTTATTATACTAAAATCATTTATTTAATTTATTTTAATGACAATTTTATAAAAATAATTAGTTAATTCCACTTCATGTGTTTTGGAGAAGATCAATTTATAATTTCAAAATGGCATTGGTGTCTTGATTGAGGTCAAAGGGGTAATTGTTAAATAATTTACAGAATAATAATAATTATGTATTCATAATATTTTATCAATTGAAATTTTGAAACAAATCATTAAATATTGTTATGAAAAATTAACTACATTATGATCTGGGAGATGTTAGGCCATACGTACACATGAGTACATTTCCATTTTTTTAATGAAATTGTTCGAATGATGTGAAGTATTATTTTATCATTCAATAATTATAATTATATCATAAATAAAAAATTATTTATAAAAATATATTTATATATGGAAGATTTGATATGTGGTTACGAAAAATGAATCACATCACTTCATGGTGGTGATAATCCACTCGTATCAATGAACAACATTTTCATTTTTGAATGTATGAAAATGTAAGAAAATAGATAATATTTTGTCTTTAAATAATTATAATTCATTCATGAATATCACATATTAAATTTAAATACATTAATATAAATATCCATGAGAGTAAGTAATGGAACACAAATTACAATGGTTTGTGAGGTGGTAGTTTTTCGTACACACAAATGATGGATTTATTTACAATTTTGTGGAATAAGGAGGTGAATATTGGTTATTGCATTAGAATAATATTATTAAAATATTTATAGAGCACTAGTGTCATTAATTCATCATTTTTAAATAATATTTGAAGGAGTTATATAAATATATAATACTGAATCATTCGGTTGAAATATATATCTCTTCTTCTGATAACCTAATATGAATACCCATTTAGCCACCCAAGGTTTATATTATTCCATAAAAATACCTCTAGAACATGGTTTTGGATTTTATGATTGTATATGGGTTGGTATTTGTGGGTAAAATGTCACATTAAGAATTGATTTTATAGTATAATAGTTTCCCTTTTATATGTTTGTTTGGGGGAATTCTTCATATTTCATAATATGTAAAATTAATAATTTAATTTTCAAGAAAAAATAGATCAAAATTGTTATAAATATAATATTATATAAATAATTATGGTAATATTTTGGGTATTTATTGTTAATGTTTTTACCATAATATCATTATTTTAATCACCTATTAACACTTTTGATAATTAATTTGATATTGATGTTTTTTTACCCATTTTGGGTAATGAAATTTATATAAAAATAATAAATGTGCTATAAATATAAATTTTTAAATATTTATAACCATATGCCAATAACTTGTGTAATGATTTTATTTTTATTGATTTAAATTATTTTAATAAAAAAATATATAAAATATCATTATTTTCAGTTTTGGAAGTATGTGATATATTATAATATTGTGCATAAATAACTCTTGTAAAGTTATTCCGAAATGGCATGCATTCGATTATAATAAGAATATAGAATTAATATAATCATATAATTAAAATTTTTTTAATGTTTAGATATCATTTTAATCATTTCATTTTAGATTAATACCTCAGTATACCAATTTTAACATTAATTGTGGTAATGAATATTTCAATACTAAAGTGTTAAAATTTATCGTATCATGAGAATATTGGCTGATAAAATACAAGGGATAAACTTTTAGAACATTTAAAATCCTAGTTTTATTCATTCATGATACTTTTTATTTTTGGATAACTTAATAAAATAAATTTGAAAAAATATTCTATAAGAATCATTTTATGAACAATTCACATTAGTTTTCATTAAAAAATTAAAAAAACATATTTACAATATAGTGAATTTAACCATAAATAATAAATTATAAATAACAAATAAAATTACATCATTATTCTTTTAAAAATATGACTTTTTATATTTTTAATATACTTTAATTTAAAAAATTTACTACTTACACAAACACTATGTGACCCATGCGTATAAATTTATGAAATAACATCATCACAAAAAATATAAAATATATTACCAAAAAAATTTATATTTTAAATTAAAAATTCAATCCAAATATAGGTTGTTTTTATCACTTTATTAAAATATAATTTCTATCAAAATCAAGAGAGTGAATATTTTCACTTTATTCTTTTTTATATATTATAATGGTCAAAATAAAGAATAAATAAAAATAATATGTCATAATTCATATGAAATGATGATTATTGGAGAAATCGAATTATCCAATGAGATAAAATAGTGAGTTTGAAATAATTTTAAGCCTTATAAAATTATTTCTAACCATAATTAACTCATTTTACCATTACCGGGGTCACAAAAACTATTATGATTACATTTCATAAATAAAAAAATAAAAGCACTTTTTTTAAAAATATGAGATCTACTGATTATAAATATGTAATCAATTTTTATGTATTCTATTTCTATATTTTTATGGATTTAATTCAATTTTAAGACAAAAAACACAACAAAAAATTGGTTTATTTAAAAATTTTGTTTTTATACCCAAACAAGAACTGATACAAAATATCATGTGTAATTATGATTTGAATTTTATTAATTATATTATATCTATTTTAAAAATATAATAATTTTAGTTTGATACCAATTTAAAAGAATAATTTCCCATTTTAAAATAAATGAAATTTTTACAGAAATTGGTATTTTTCATTGTTCACTAAAAATCAACACTTTTAGAAAAATCATAATTGTTCACCCTATGATAATTTATTTATAATTATTTATTAAATAAATTTAAATTTATAAAATATATTTTCAAAAATAGTATTAAATGAAATATAATATATTTTAATGGAAATAATGAAACCCATGTTTTGGAAAAATATTTTTGAATGCGTTACATTATGGAATATTCGAGTTCTTATTTCATAAAAATTATTTAATAATTTTTTATTGAGTTGGTCCTATGTATATATTTCATAATTTAGTCATTCTGATTCATACCCACCAATTTAATGTCCAGGTTATTTCATAATAACATTTCATGGTTCGTTTAAAATTATTATTTCTTGTTATATAAGTATTGAATATAGTATTCCCTTAAAATACCATGAAATTACATTATACACCCATATAATAAGCTATTTCATTTTAATTTGATCATGATCAATTTAACTAATGGTTATACATTTGAAAATAAATTTTCCGAAACCATAGATCGTAAAAAGGATTAAAAAACCTCAACTAGAAAAGAGTGAAATATATGTTATATTGTAATCTAGAATAATATAAATATAGGATTCTAAAACGCTAATGGTAGTTAAAAGTGAAAATATGGATATGGATTCAAAATGATATGTCCAAATAGTGATTCACATGGATAGGGAACATTGATGACAAGAAATTTAATTATCATGTGAAAGTTAATAAGCATAAAACATTAATCCAATGAGGTCTCGAAAAAACATTGATTCATTGGAAATTAATGTATTAGGATAAAATACTTTTATGATATTTTTCCATGATTTAATGAATTTCTTTACCATATATACTAATAAAATAATGTAATACACACATAGTAAACTTATAATTTCATATACTAATCACTTTCCACCAAAATCTCATATTTTTATCCAAACGATGTGTATTAATGATGATTTTTTCATTTTTAAATCACTAAAGATAAGTTTTAATAGATTAAATAGTTTATAATAGGATGACATGATATTCATCTTAACGTTAGATATTAAGCAAAAATTAATGGTTTATAACAAGATAATATAGTACATAAAATGAATAAACCATTATGTGAATAAATAATACATTAACCTCCAAAATTAAACAATAACACCAAATATTCAATATAGATCATTCAATAATAAATAATCTAACATTTGAAATAACTTCTATAACCTAAATGTTAATGATTTTTTAACCTCAAAGGTTTTTTATACCTTTTATATTATATCCTAAAAGATGTACTAATAATCTTCCAAATTATTTGTTATTTTAATCTTAGGGATTGTGTATATTTCTAAAAAATAAAAAAAACTCCCCAAATATCTATGGAAAACATAAAATACAATAACATATAACCTATATGGGGAGTCTAATTATTTTAACATTTGAGAAAACCAATAAATTTAAACCATTTATAGTATCCATAACTATTATTTTAACCAAAAATTGAAATATCCAAATCTCCAAAGTAATAAAAACCTTTTCTCTCCTACCAATAACTACCACCCAAACCATCACTCTCAGATCCTCTTGTAGAAAGATAATATTTACATTAATAGATTTGGTACTGATAAAAGTGACCCAATTTCAGACATTACAAACATAAAACATCAAATTAATAATCTTTTATCACTAACAAACCCAAATGATCAATTAGGTTTAGAATTTTTTAGAATTACAGAAAACTCATATATAATAATACTCATGTCTCTAAGTGGTCATTTTTTGATTATACCAAGAATTCCAAGTTAAAAAATAGAATTTTAAGTTCTCCACTAAAATTATATAAACATGAAACCTTTATTTTCGTAAATACATTAAAATCTATATTTAGTACCTATAGAAAATGAAATTCATGAATTGTGAGCTCAAACACCCAATTATCATAAATATAAAAATAAACAATTAAATGTCATCAGTCTGAAGAAGATGAGTACAATAAAATAATGAAATAATCAAGGTTATTGAGAATAACATAAGGGAATTCATACCCATCAAAAATTATATCATTAAATATGTGACATGGAAAAAATATTTAACAATGTCAATATTCATAAGAATTTTCAATCATGAGCCATGAGATGTAAATTAGGAAAATAAAAAATAGTAAAACCCTATTTTAAGAAAAAAAATCCATTTAGGTAGATTATAGCATTATATTCACACCCCATCTCAGAAATAACTACATCCACATTAAATCAATATGATAAATGACACTGGTTAGGTACAACATTCTTTCCTATGAAGACAAGGACCATTACCCAATGCATTGAAGAGCTATATCAGGATCACTTGCTGATGTAATTTTTATTAGGATCACCCACTCATATAAGATAACAAAGGAACAATCATCCATTATATATTATTATAATGCACCATATTATTAATTAAACATTTCAATTTCCTACATTTTCATCATAAAACCCCTAAAAATAAATATCATCCATTTATATCATTGTTTACTAATTGAAAAGAAACAGGTTTCCTAAACATATCATTAAAAAAATAATTATAACCCATCAATAGAATTAATATGGTAGTTATAATAATTTTATTATTTATGTGAAGTATATAATCATTAATGGATTTTGGATAAAGTAAAATTAAATTTGAAACAATATTTGCAAATATTTCATTGAAATCATGGGAAAATATGATTTTTTTGTTAATAATTTATAAAAACATCATGATGATTAAAAAGGTAATTTTTATTAAAATATACAAAGAAAAATATAAAGGGCTATTGAAAATAAACAATTTTCATGAACGTTTGAAAATCTATTAATGTCATATACATTAAAAAGTAAAAAATATTTTCCAACATTTGTAAAGAGAGTCAAATGTCAGCGATGTAGAAAAAGTTATGAAATTTATTTTTAAACGAAATCCAAATATGGTGAATAATCATAGAAAATTTAATTATAAAATAAATTTTATTTAAAAAAGAACAATATTAAAATGAGATAATGAATAAAGAAGAATATTTTGGTTAAATTTAATTTAAAAATATAAAAAACATTTTTAATGAAATATCATTTATGAACTTTTAAGATAAAAATAATTTTGAAATAAAGAACATAAAAATGAACATAAAATACCATTACTTTGAAAAAGAATTATTTTATATTTTAACAGTTAGTATATACACCATATAAATTTAAATAGTTGCCTTAATCAAAACATCTCTCAAATAAAGATGTTAATGATAAGAAACACATGACATTTCAAAAATGGTTCACATAATAGTAACTATACCTGGATGGAAGCATAGACCTATATGAGCCTCCCCATATGCCAGAGGCTTCTCACGAGCCATGAGGGTCCATAGTGAAAACATGGACAGATTATAACATCTCATGTAGTGTGTTGTACAATATTATAATCATATCTATCAATACGGGAAGTATATTAAATTACTATATTGAAATAATTATGATCCATCATATAAATAACCCTGTAATATCATCAGAAAGTGTTGTATAAAAATGAAGTTCATGGAATTCTATACTAAATATATTTGATACATGGAAACAAGAATCCAATGTATTATGTGTATCAATAGAACAAAAAGACCAAAAGGGAACTATCCCTAGAGGGAATCTTGATCTGTATCCTCATTCTATGCAACCATGATCATATGAAATAATAAATCATGCATCTATAAGAGGGTTGTTAACCCTATCTCTATTCACATCCAAGAGGTTTTTTCAAGTGCGGAATTGTGGATCAAACAGATTGTGAAATAACGCATAGTAGGCCACGACCAATAGTGTCTATAACACATCCAATATATACATATATGATGATGAAGTAAGCAGATTTAACCCCATAAAAGGTTATTATAATATAAATGATAATTCCTTGTCTCTAAAAACTCATTGATATAAAGAAATTAAATCATAAGGTATGTCTGTAAATGATTTCAAAAAACAGGAACAACCTACATTGCGTAATCTTGTATTATGACTACATGGGACTTGGTCCATAGAGAAGAAGAGTCCATGAAAACCATGTATACTTTGTAAATCATGTAAAGAGGATCCAAGTAGTGAAAATATCCAAGGCAACTATTACGTTAAGTAAAGAACTTAAATCTGATATGAGGAGTAGAATTTTCAATGGAATCTGAATATGGTTCATTTATGTATGAATAGAAATATCCATGTCATTATAATATGGGTGTAACAACAAAGGAATGTCAATTTCCCTGGAATCATAATATAGTTATTGGATCCAAGTAGTTGAAACTACAATGGAATCCTAATGAGTAATGTATATTAGATCGAAGGTGTAGAAATGTCCTTCACATCCAAGAAAGCTAATAACAATAGATCCCTAGAGTACAAATTTACAGGGAATGAAAATACGTTAAGATCCATGGAGTTGTAATGTCCACAGAATCCATGTGGTTTATCAGTCCCATGCCAAGAACCCTCAAATATCATCATAATTAATTCAATTTGTCAACCATTCATTTAAACATTTCACTGATACCTTTATAAGAATAAAACAATCTAGTGTATTAACTATTTAATTCCTTTCATTTATATTTACAAGGCGATTCAACTTGTTTATAACATCTAAAAATAATTTTAATTTCTATATTTAATCCTGAACTGAAAAAGGTGGGTTCAATGGACACAAAGTGTGGAATAATCCTGATAAAAAGGTAAAACCCACCACATTGGAGATTCAGGTTGTGGTCAGATATGGCCATCCTTATATAAGGGTGTCACTACATGACTTTAACATGAATTTATTATTTATCCAAATATTCAATTAATTTATTAATAATCACACAGAAATTATGGAAAGGGGCATAATGAAAACAATCAATAAAACAATAAGACATGAGGTAATATTTATAGACCAACTACCTTATTCCCATTGTGTTGTACTTGACTAGTATATGCCTCAAATTCATTCTAGACCAGAAGAAAACATAATAACACACAATCACCCTAAAAAATATGGAATAATAGCCTACAGTAAATTATCATTGCTGGTAGAAAGGAAAATAAATAAAAGGATATTTAAGGAGTAGAGACCATACTCATTGAAATCCCATGAGACGATCTGATTGGAATTAGTGCTAGAATAAAGATTGGATTCAAATCTATGATTGGTGATTGAAGGGAGCTTCATGGGGAGGGAGGAGAGGAATGAAAAAAGAAAAGAGGTCCTTATTCCAAAATAAGCAGTCACACCTACATTTTAAAAAACTAACCTTTGAAATTTAATGAAAAGTTAATCATTTAACGTTATGTATTTTTAGGGTATCTCCCAGGGAAAAATGAATTAGATTTCACAAATTGGACTTCCTAAGACATTATATTTTCTATATTGAATACACTCTATGCATTATAAATACCGACCGTGTACTTTTCCTATTGAAAAAATTATCCCCCTTCTTGCTTCTTTCTATAACATACCAACCAACCCAATGGCTTAGATTCTTAATATAAACTAGAAATAGAGTTTCAAAAACACAGTAATTGAATGTTAAAATGATCTGTAACTCATAAAAACAGAAGTTCTGACAAGATATCATCCACAAATAATTTTTTTCCATGAATTTCCATTACATGGGTGGAATGGAATATTTTGAGACTAACTTTAACCACATGGAACGCACATCAGCCTCTAGAAACATAGTCATGTCATGTACATACTCCTTTTATGATAGCACCCATACCGTAGTAAATGACCAGAATCTAAGAAAAATCATGACTTGATCAATATAATGGATATTATTCTCCTCAATGGCCGCATAAAACATTAAATCAACCCTTTCAAGCTGAATAATATATGACAATTTAAAATTACTTTAGTGAAACTTTGGTGTGTGAGATATTCTGTGCATTAGTTTGAACCTCTGGGATAATTGAAAATAATAGGATACCGACGCAAATCTATATATAATCGTGAATTTTCCAATAAAATGAGGTGATGTATTCCATAGTTCTTGAATTTATCTCTACGCTAGTCAAGGGGAAACGTGAAATGAAATCATCCTCCCAACATCATACTCTAGTGGTCGACAGTGAGGATCAGTGTATGCCCTATGTATAGACCAAGTAGTAGACATACACTTCCAAATAACCTGGACATACATTGATGTCTCCAAAATAATACAAGGACCAAAAAACACTACCTCCCTTTCCTATAACAATTCCAATGGTTAACATAACTACCTTCCATATATAGCCTCATCAGGATCCAATGGTATGGTGATCTAGAGTATTTTATTATAAGATAAATCAGTGAGAACTATGAGTTTCTCCCAAGTGACTCCAAAATCAAGGACACATGTGTGGAGTATTGCCCTTAAAACCTATATATAGGGTTAGACTAACCATTAGTATGTGGGTGATAGACTGTACACAATAGAACCTATGAACCCAGTGCGCTGTGAAAACCGTAAAAAATCCACAATGTGAAACACAATTCTATTTTTGTAATAAAAGAACATAGAACCACATGGTGGTCTACGATCTCACAAATGTATATTCTTCTGAGACCATCCATAGATAAGGTATGCATCATAGGTATTAAATGGGAAAACTTTTTCCAACTATATCCGATCACCAATATGCTGTCACTACCCTAAGGTGATCTATGAAATCACTTCATGTAGTCCATCGCGACGTAGTCCAATTCCCATTCAAGAATATGTTATATATGTAAAAGACTAACTAGTTTCTATTATTTTTTATTCACCTAAAAATATATAGGACAATGGGTAATGACCAATCTATCTCTCTTATCATCCCTGTCTACTAGTAAAGACGACATAAGTCAGAATCCATCATAGTAAGACCGAGATACATGAACCATATAAAGGTATGAGATTATTTCATGAGCTCTTCTCAGATTGATATTGGAACCTATAAGAATATGTGAATACACAATATCCCATCCTCATCAATGACCAAAGTTGGATGTAGGTCATCCATCGTAAGTATCTCCAACATGACCAATCTCTCGGAATCCGATAGGCGCCTCATCATAACATTCCTCATTAGTGAGTAGGTCAATAATAAAAATTCATTTATTGAATCCACAAAATAGTTCTGAAACTCTATATACACTATAGATAATATGTCCATAAGATTCCACTCCCTTCTAACCTCATGAACCTTTTGTGTCTCTGTCATCCTTCTTAGAGCTTTATTCACTACATTCCCATTTCCTGGTGTATACGCAAGATCAAAATTAAAATATTATAGATATTAAAACCACCTTTATTGTATAAGAATAAATTTACTCTATGTAAATATATACATGATAATTCTTTGGTCCGTATACACATGAAAATGATCTCCCAATAAATAATTCATCCACTAGTGGAAGGCATGAAAAACACGGGATAACCCGAGATCATGTGTCTTGTAGTTCTTCTTATGTGGCCACAAAAAATGTGACCTTAATGAAATTTGTTTCGCAGCATACATTAGAAATTCTCCTTGATTAATACTCAATGAATCAAAATTTAATGTATACCCCCTTCTTATCTCTTTTAGAATTATGATCGGTGCTTATGTGAGTCTCCCTTTCCGCTTCTAAAAGGTTTTCTCATAGGCTTCTCACCATACAAACTTAAAATGTTTGTAACACAATCTTTTAGTAGGATACTATAATAATGATAAGTCCTTAATTAGGTGCCTATAATAAATATATTTCCCCAAGAAGATCAATATGTCAAAGACATTCTTGGGATGATCCCAAGAAATTATATCTCTCACCTTCTTTGTGTCAACAAATATTCCTGTCTCTGAGATAAAATAATCCATGAAGTGAATTTTATCCATATAGAAGTGTGAAATTTGGAGCCTAGAAAATAATTTATTCTCTATGAGTGTATCAAATACAATATAAATTTATTTCGAATCACCGGAATGAGTGTAAGAATACACCAAAACATGTCCCACAAATACCACCAAAAAAACCATACATGTATGGAAAACATATCTCAATACTGAAATGAAAACGGTTGGAACATTAATTAGACAAAAAGGCTTGAAAAAAACTCATAGAGGCCATATCTACAATGTAATTTTATACATGGTATATTTGATAGTCTAACACACATTTGATTATAATTCGATCATAGATAAATAATTGATAACACCTAAGATCTCATAGCTAGTCGAAGAGATAATCTATAAGAAAAAAATGATACTAGTTCTACTATATCATTTTGTTTAATTATAAGTAATCCACACATAAGTGTTGGTTTCCATACATTATTGAATATGATCAGATAAATCCATGATGAAGTACTAGATGGTATAAAATCCTTTAATTTCAATTCCTCTACTTGAATTTTAATCACCTGGAACTCTGTAGTAGTATTATTAAAATGAGGAATGGATAAGATTTATGATCCTAGCAATATATTTAAGGAAAAATATACCGGTATCTCAAGATGTGGTCCTAAAAAGTAGTCCAGGAAAATTTCCATGAAGTGATCAAATAGTATAAGTGAATTCATTTTAAATCTTTCCATGTCATTAATATATAATATAGAAATATGGGTTGCCATCCCACCAAGCCCATGTTTCTCCACTTGAGCTCATCTCACCTATAAATTCCATCCACCAATGTGAATAAAATCCCACTCTATGGTAATGTTAAGGTCACCATTCATTGATAGCAGTGAACCAATGTATGATATTGATCCAACCAGTAAATCATTATAATGATTTCTATTAATTTCATCTCACGTAAAAAATATTCCTTCTATGAGGAGACACCCTCCTAACTCAAGGGGGTACTCCATCAACCAGCATAAACCCTCATATCATTTCCCTAATAGAGTATTGGTTTTAATTAAATCATAGGAAAAAAACATTGATCCAAAGGATCTCCACAATGAGAATATATATGAAAGAATGAGATGTAATTTTATTGAAAAAAGAGGATACTAACATAGTGGATAAAATAATTGTACATATCACTATAGAAGGTCTAAAAATATGCTCCTTAGTTATTGACTACACTGTAAAAATCTACTCCAAACTACATAACTAATATATAACCTTAATACCTCGAGTAGGTCTTCTCTACTAATTATATATATCTAATTCCTAGTTTCCTCATCCATGACCACCACCTCATCCTAACTAGTCGGTTGATAGATATCCCCTTTCCCGATGATAAGCTGCTGACCTCAATATTAAATGTAGAGTATGTCGAAACCCTCTCTCAAAATATTCTACAGGAATGGTCTGACAAACCAACTATAGATGTCCCATCATTCCATAATATTGGAATTTAGTCGGGTCTATATAAAACTAGATCCTACTATGTCACTTCCTCTTACATATATGACAAAGAAGGGAGTTCTACATGAACTCAAGAACTGGATGGTATTTCCCACATGAGACAACTCAAAGCATCTCTTCTAGCCACCTGAGACAGAGAATCAAGGTCAACAAACTGATCTGCCCTATTGTATTCCCCCAGTATCACTCAGGTTCATTTTAGTAATCAGTTCATGATTTATTATATCATACATGATAATAAGATGAAAAACATTCACCTTATTTCAAATATCATACCTAATACAAACCTAAAATATCATAGTTTTTTATAACTCATATCCCAAAATTACCCCTCATTAAAATGGGAATAATATGCCATAACAAACACCACACCCTACTTATGATACATAGAGTCTCTATCTCTATCAATCCTCAGAATATAAACATATGAATAATCATAATATTCTACCTATAAATCCATATAATCCATATCTCAATGATTATCCATATGATTAATCATGTAATACAATATCTTGAAGGAATCCAAAACCTTATACATAGTGATCCTCACTCTCCACTAGAGATGTGTCTTATGATTTGGAAAAATCGATGGCATGACCACTATCCATGAATCCATAGCATGTAGTTAAACCATTCCCCATAAAATATGGGAAGATGATACTTTTTAAAGTCATGTATAAACTCTTCCATATTTAGGAATGATCATGCTTCTCCCTAAACTATCTACATGAATCATAGGGATCCATCTTGAAATTGGGCGTCATCACCCACATCTGGAATAATAGGATGTTCTACTTGTGGAAAAACTAAATGTTCTACAAGACAACTAGAGCCCACTGCCTTTAGATCATGTTTATCACAACCCTCTTGACACAAAACTAGGGGAAATCATGGTGGCATATATCTAAAAATTCCAAACACATGCCTCAACAGTGGTTTTCTAAGAGTATGATCAATGATATACAATTATGATAGGCATATGAATTCCTATACATGAATCATGTCCCTCCTCCAACTAATAAACCTAGGTCTGGGCAATTTACAGATCATGAGATAATCATGACTTACATCCTACAAATCACTATTGATGTCAAATTAGGGGAATGTTCTGTTATATATGTCTTGGGTATTGAATACAGAGTGTCAGTTGTAATTTATAGAGGAAAACATGATTTAAATTACAATTGGAAACCCCACTTGATAACATCCATTTACTTCCAAATTTGATATCCATAAAATTCAATCTCAATTATATAAAAATTATTTTTAAAAGGTTATTGTCGATGGATTAATAGTTACAATTTGTATGGTACTAAAAACATTATATATTGATGTGTGGAATTCAGTTAATCCAAGCCAGTTATATATCAATTATCTTCATGTAATGATAGAAATATTTCATGGATATTGCAATAAAGGCACAAAATAGGCAGTAATAAATGAAAATAGTACTATAAAAGTTGAATGGCATAATGAAGGGAGAATAAATCCTAAAGCACCATTAATGATGCATGATGTAATACTTCATTACGATACATGACTGAGGGTAAAAAACAGTAATCATAAGTAATATAAAACATAAAGTGCCTCACCCAATGGTGAAAATGATGAAACTATAATTAGAAAAACCATGTAGAACTTTTACCATACAAGGTGATTTGTCCTTTCCTTATACATAGTTCAGCTAACCTAGGTACAAATAATTAAAAACATTAACACATTCCTATTAAACTATCTCATATTCCCAAAAAATAATCCAAAAGAGAAGATCATATGAAAAAACATTGATATTTTTCACACCCTATTCATTGAATAGTAATTGAACTAAGTAGGCCACATGGCCACAATATTGCCTCCCTATACTAAAGAGGATGTCATCTTGCAGCAGGGGTCCATAGTGGAATAGTTTGGACACTATAACCTAATGATCATATTGTATCATAGTAGTATAATCTTATTAATAAAAAGAGGAAGCACATATAATTACTGAGTAGACGACGTTAATTCATTCATCATATGAATAACAGTTTAATATCATCCAATAGTTTCATATACAAATGATTCCTAGGTAATTCCATACAAAAGGAAAATTATATATGGAAATTGGCATCAATTATAATACATGTATAAAATTTACAAAAAGAACAAAAAGGAACTATCACAAATAACCTCACAATCTATATCCTGGTTATGTGCTCCCCGAATCATATGAAATAATAAATCAATCATTAATAATAAGGCTCATTACCCTATCTCTACATGTATCCATGAAGTCTTTCTTATTACCTTACGATGGCTCTAACAAGAATTGAGATAACACTTAGTTGGCCACCACTAATTGTGTCAATAAAAATTTGAGTTTGTGTATATTATAAGAAGAAGTGAGAAGATATAATTGTAGTAAAAGTTAACATAATAGATGTGATATTGTTAAGTCTATAGAAAATCGATGTGATCCAAAAAATAAATCATAAAGAATATATATAAATAATGTAAAGAAACAGAAACATCATAGGCCATGTAGCCATTTATCTGGCATATGTGGACTAGGTTCCAAGGCATGGAAAATTACAAGGAAACTGTGTAATCTATGTAAATCACATAAATAAGATCCATTGAGAGGTAATTTAAACGAAATCATAATTATTGACGTAAAAAATTAACATAAGATGTGACATGTATAAATTACCATGGAATCATAATCTCATTATTAGGTATAAGGAGTATAAATTTTTATTGGATCATAATAGGGTCGTTTAATCCAAGGAGTAAAAATTTACGTGGAATCATAATATGGTCATCCAATTATTGGAATATAAGTTTCCAAGCTAACCTAAAAAACTAATTAATCTATATCCTAGGATTAGAATAGTCCAAGGAATCCAAATGATTCAAGTACATCTGATCCAAGGAGTAGAAATCTCCAAGGCATCATAGAAATACAATTAAACTTGATCAAGGTAGTATAAATTTCTAATGGTTTATAATATTTCAATATATATTAAGTTGAAATACATATGGAATCCAAATGGGTCATCAGTTACATATTGCAAACCCTCCAATATAGTCATAATCAATTCAATCACCATTTCATCAACCATTAATTTCATAATTTCACTAATGGCATCACAATCATAAAAAGCCGACCAATTATCCGTTTCATTACAGTAATTTAAAATGAAAAGGTGATACATGATTCTTACACACTTTAAAAATTATTTTAATTTCCATATTTTATCCTCAATAATACAAGGTGAGCTTAATGAACCTCTAGGGTGAAATAATCATGGAAAAAAGGTAGAACACAACCCATGAGTTTTTTGAGTGGAGTTAAACTGCCTAAAACCTTATATAATGATGTCAAACCATGTTTAATCCGGAACTTATAATTTAACTCAAGGTTAATTTATCTTATAAACAATTTCCCAAAATGTTTAGCATGCATCACAACAACAATAATAAATCAAAAAACAATACCTGATGGAAATGTTATAGACCAAATATCATATGCTTGTATAAGAGCACTCATCTAGTCTCTGAGTCTAATTCAATACAAGTTAGAATAATATTCTAGAACAGAAGAACTCATTGAAAATACTATATAAGAGCATAAACCAAAATATATTCATCGATGTAATGTCTACCAATGAAAGGATCTTAATTAGTGGAGATCATACTAACAACCCATTAAGGAGGTGATCATATCATGAATTACATCTCAAATGAATGATCAACATTAAATCCTAGATTTAGGATTCATGGGTGGTTTAATGGGATGGTGGAGTGACATGAGAGAGAAAATAATTTTTTCTATCAAAATAAGAGGATCTGCATACCATTTAAAAAACTACCCCAAACCATTCAGATGGTGTGTAAAAATTTAATTCCTTTTAATTTTCAGTTCCACCCCCTCCCAAGGGGAAAAATTCATTACATGTTGTGAAAATGACTATCAATTACATTAAATGTCTGGTAATAAATACACACCATGTATTCCAAATAAAAATCGTTTACATGTACTGCATCCAGCCTTCATACCCCTTCTATATTAATTATCAAAATTTCAATAGGCCTAAAGATTCTAATTTTTTTTCCAAGTCAAAAAAATGTTTGAAAAGGGTTTAATTAAATGTTTAATGAGTCTTCACCTTGTAGAAAAATTAGGATCACTCAAAACACTTGTCGTTCAGTCAACTCATGGATCAACAATCCATTGAATGAAGAAATATAACATGATTTTATAAAACCCAAATATTCCATGTAACAATATTCTGAAATAACTTTATTGGGAAATAATTATATCATTTAACCTAAATAATGGTGCATAAGCTGTATTTTATATCAATGAATTCAAATTGAGACCATGAAAACCTTTACAACATTTATAATAATTAAATAAATATATCAAGAAATAGAGAACTAAAACAACATTAAATATAATGATAAAACGGAAATTATTGAAATAATAATACTATTGGTATAATATAGACCTTATAAAAGGATTTTGGTGACTAAGAAAAACATATGTCAAAAAGAAATATAATTTTAGATGAATATCCATTACAAAGATAACATCATTGAATTGAAAATTAATTACCTACGAAATTATGTTTAATGAATTTTAATTAATAAAAAATATTTCCAAAAACAAAAAAACTAATCTATGTTTATTTCACACATTATATTGTCATAATACATTCAAATGGAGATGTAATATAACCAGATGAAACGAAATTTAGTTAAAAAACCTCTTACCACATGGAAATATTCAAGTAAAACACCCTTGGATGAAATAATTTTAATTGAAACATAAAATAACATTAATAATGATGAATTCATTATTTACCATGTAAAACTATTATTATATACATCATAAATATTCTGTTTTTTAATAAAATTAAAATATGCTTAAATGATGTGAAATTGAGAAGAAATCCAATACGTCGAATCCAGAATTTCCATTTTTTCCCATTAAATGTGTATAAAATATACATTTCATATATATTATTTTATAATAATCTTTTATAAGATTAATAAAATATAAAAAAACAATTAGTTCCATTTATTTTAATGGCATTAATAATTACATAACATGTTGAATCCATGTCGGGTGTGTTGCGGATATTAAGTTCATAATATTAAAAATTCATTGGAAAGATGAGAGTGGTAAAAAAGGATCTTTATTCCATAAAATAAAACATAATAATCAGGAAATATTTTAATATATATAAATCAATGACTCTTTTAAAACCAATCATGAAATATGGTAATGTGAAATGAACTATGTTACAATCATGGAAATTGTAGGCCACGTGAAAGAATGGGTAACATTTCCATTTTTAAACGAATATGATGGAAATAAGGTAAGTATTTTTTTTATCTCTAAATAACAATTATTATATCATAAATATTATATTATTTATATTAATAAACATATATATATATATAATCAATGTGATGGGGTTAAAAAATGTATCTCATTGCTTCGTGGTGGTGTTATTCCACATGTATGGACAAATTACATTATCATTTTAAAATGGGTAAGAAGGTAGAAAATACTAATATTTTATCTATCTACATGCATAATTATGTAATTAATATAATATATATATATATATATATACATTAAACCCATCATTATTAATATCCATGATATGCAGTGATAGAAAATGAATTACATCGGTTCGTGAGGAGGTAGTCTTCCTTACAGAGAAATAATAGATTCATTTACCTATTTATGGATTAAGGTGATGTATATATGTTTTGAAATTAACATAAAAAACAAATAAATATATGAAATATTATTTTTTATCTTATTTAAATATGTTAGGATGTTATTTAATTGAGGAATAAGAGGAAATAAAACTAGAACATTCTGTTAATAGGTGTACATCTTCTTCGGACAACCTCCTTTGATTTACCCATTAATCTCTCAGTGGTAGGTACTATGCCAATAAAAAGACATTAAGATCTTGGGGAGTGATATAATGAAGTGTTTTGGGTATGTTTTTTTCTGAAAAAATGGCTAATGAATTATAGAGAATAGAATGTGTTACTTTTCTAAATGAAAGGAGGGTAATTCGTGGAATTTCATATTGTATTAAATTAATATAAGTTAATTTTCATGGAAAAAAGGATACAAATTTATAGAATTATAATATTTTTTACTTATGTTTTAGAAATATAACATAAAATTTAAAATATATATGTTTAGGTGATTTTCACCATTATATCATTATTTTCATTCCCTATTAACCTGTTTGAGAATTACTATAATGTTATGGTTTTTAATATTTTGGGGTTGAAAAAGATAATATAAAATAAAAAATAACATATAAATGGATCGTGTATGAAATTTTCAATAATATCCCATTCACATGGATGAATATAGTTTTTGTTGAATTTAAAATCATTTAAAAAAATATTATTTTTTTATAAAATATCATTGATGTAATTTGAATAAATACATTAAATATTATAATTTTTTTGAATTTATTACAATGAATTTCAAAAGAAATATTTTTATTTTTTAATTCATAATTTTTTTTTCATTATTTAAAAAAATGAAAAAAGGAATGTTCTATAATGACCCTAACCCTTGTATCCCATAATTGGTGGTTAATTTTATACATTTGCATAATAAAAAATGAATCACATCTTAAAGGACCTAAAAGATTATTAATTTTTGAGACCTGTATACATAATTGAAACATACATTAAAATTTAAATTATAAAATACAACCTAATTATTCCATTCATAAAATAATTACTCTCGCATCTTATCCCAATATTTCAATTATAATATACATCCTTGAATCGAATGAATAATTAATCATAAGAAAGTGGGGAGATCAAATTCTCAGTAGGGGTAATCATAAAATGTAATCCCTCATGAATTAATAGGAATAAATATTATTTCAAGGGGAATAAGTGAATCACAATCCATTTAAATATAATCTTGAGAGTAACAGAGAAAGAATATATAATAATGAAATAATAAAATATGAATAATTACATGATAATTAAACATAACCATGAATATTATACTATGAGAATAATAACTTGGAAGAACAATAAATAATATCAAAATGATGGAATGTATAATGCATGACATCATAAACATACCAACATGTCATTGAATAAGAAACCTTATATAAATAGTTATGAAATCATCCAATAGTTAAATATTTTGTCTTATTGGACTGCCTAATGTATCGAGTGACTATAGCAGGCCTCACCCATAAAATTATATATACAATTAATTCCTTATCTGAAAGGGTTGAAAAATAAACAATGAAATCATTTGTATTAAAAAAATATCATAAAAATATAAATATTTCAATCATTAACTAGAAAATGTATCAAAATAACACATCCATAGTTAAATTGATCATAAACTACTCAACATGAAATGGTAAATTATTTCATAAAAAATATACCTCTATTAGTCATATTATTTCACCAAGAGTTTTTAAATATATGAAAATAATCTAACAAGGTCATAGTATTTTTCGTATGTAAAATACCCTTTTCACTTTGGAAATATTATATTTATAAAATTTTAAAAAAATTTAAAATAAAAATATTTCTTTTAAAATAATTAATAAAATTTGTACTCAATTTGATAAACAATTAACATTTCATGATTATGGGAAAATCAGCTCACACCATATAAGTTAAAAAAAATTCCTTCCATATTTTTGTCAGAAAAGTCTCAAAGAAACATGTTTAGAAAAGAAAAAATATAACTTTTAACGAATTTTTTAAGAAGTAAAAAAGTGATCAAATGAATTAGTAAAATATTTATATAATATTATATGATATTTGGAAAAAATTTCAAGAAAACATTGATATGGGAGGTAAATATTCCCAAATTGATACTTAAAAAAATAAAAATTATGAAAAATGAAGAGATTAAAAAATAAACCCTTAAAAATAATATTGTTAATCAAATTAATATATTTTTTTGGTTCAATAACAATCCAGATAAATCAGGTTTAAAAAAACATATGATATTTGAGAATTATTTCACATGTAACGTAATCAATGTAATAGAATTTCAACCCCATGAATGAAAATTAAGTGAATAAATCCCTTACCTTATGTATGATTTCTTCTACAAGTATATGAAAATTTGGTATAATAGTGTAAATAATATTATTAATTTATAAAAAACAATATTAATATCTATTATTTTATATTTTATCCATTTATATCATCTTATCACTCATTTGTTAATAATATTTTTTTATTACCATTGTTTTTGGTGTCAACAGCTTCATTAATTTATGCATTTTTTGTCATGTAAGTTTCAATTCATGTGCATAGGATATAGTTACGTCATATAAAGAACATTATGGTCATATATATCATATTTATTCATTATATAAATTTATATAATCATTATTTAATGGTCAACATGGAAAATAAATCATATCATGTCATGGAGATGATATATTGTACTTACATAGGACTGATGATGTCATTCACTTATTGGTGAAAGGGCAAGGAAGTTGATTATATATTAATTATTATTTAATAAATATAATCTGATAATTATATATACATATATATATTATTTCCATAATAATTCCAATACATGTAAAGTGGTGGTGAGAAATATATTACACCATGCTATGTAGATAGTAAGTCATACAAACGCACATGCAGTGTATGATTTTTCATAGAATAGATAAATGGTCAAAAATGGTATACTATAGTCATAATAAAATAAAATATATATATATTATACTTGAGCAATTATATTATAATGTAATATCAATATGTAAATGATATAGAAGATGAAATGAACTTGTTTGAGTAGGTTAAAACGATTACATCTTCTACAACGGGCACCCTTTAGAATACTTTTTAAGGGATCTAGGGTTGGAATTTTTTAAATAATAAGATCTCAAAAACATTAATAAGGATGATTTAACGATATGTTTTTTTTTTGTTTTGGTGGATATATATGGCTCAAGTTTGGGTGAAGAAGGGAGGGAATAAGTTCCCTTTTATAATTGAGATGTGGGAACTTTTGGGAAATCTCAAAATATTAAATTAATATAAATTACATTTCTTGTTAAATTTGTTAAAAAGTTTTCTATTTAAAATATAATATTATTTTGGGTCTCAAATATCCCATCGAATAATTATTATAAAATTTTTTGTTACATGATTACCCTTTTCCATTAGTTTTAACCATTATTTAATCTCTTTATCAGTTACGAAGACAAATATATTTTTCACACATTGAGGGTTAATATTATTACTATAATGAGAAAAACAAACTATAAATAAACCACACATAAGATTTTCCCCCATATCTCAATATTTTTCCTGAATTTTATGTTTTTTTAAATATTAGATCATTTTAAAAAATATTATTTTTTTAGTATATCATCAATGTCAATTTTGATATTAATCATTAACATGACCTTTTAACAATCAATATAAAAATATATCCTAGAAAAAATCTTTTAAAACAGAAATAGAAGTACTAATCATTTTCAATAAAATTCATATATGACAATAATTCTCTCAAATTATATTTATTTTAAAATTTCATTATTCCATTATTTGAAATTTAAATTAATTAAATAATTACTCCATCATCATTATGTTATCCTTTAGGATTAGTATTTATTTCATAAAAAAACTAAATAACCATAATTAATATAAAAAATATAAACATAAAATTAATTTTTATATTCAAATATATTTTTTGAATAACGACATATTAAAAATGTAAGTCCTATTAAAAACATGAGAGTGACATATTTCATGTTTCTTATTATAAAATATCACTAATGGATTAAATTCATCCAATAGGATTTAAGATGAAATAAAATATAAAAAATTAATATTTTTTGGCACTCACTAATCCAATAAAATTAAGAAAAGTTTTAGTGTAACTTTATAATATTTACAATACTATTTTTACTCTTAATTACAGGATTTTCCATTAACCATAGTTGATTAAATTATAATGCTTAGAATTCATATCACTCAAAAATAAAAGGGAAATATTTCATTTATTTGAATAATTTAATTCAAAATATACAATCCATTTTCAAAATTCAAAACATATAATTATCTATAAATAATTTAAAATTAATACCATAATCGTGGTGAGAAAACAATTTTTTAATATAAAAACATTAAAAATAATAAACTATTCTTATATACAACATAAATATAAAAAATATTAAAATGACATAGATTTAATTAATATATGTATTATTTTAAAAAAATTACTTTAAAAAAATTTAAAATATAACTTAAAATTATAAATTATTGAGAAAACAAGTTAGTTCTTAATTCAAATACAATATTTTTTACCATTCATCAATAAATTATACTGATAAAAAAATACCATAAAATCATCATGATATAACTTTGGCATTAATATTTCAAAAATTATATTTATTTTGTAAAATATGTTCTATATATGTTTTAAAATTTAGTTTAAAATAAGTGTTCCATTAAAAGGTGTCAAAATAGCCTTTACAAAAAAAATTATGTAAAATTAAATTTATTATTATTTTATGCCTATCAAATCAATCTTGATGAATGAAATTTTTTTTATTAAATATATAATATATAAAATTCAAAATTGAGTTATTACTATTCATTCCCTCAAATATGATGCTTAGGTTATAATGGTCATGTTAAAATCAGGATATTTAATTGTATAACATTGTTTTTTTAAGAATGGTGTTTTGTAAAAGGTAATATATCGATGAAAAAAAATTTCTTTAAAAATGGACATGTCATAAAATTTTTACGTGTCACATTCTTCAATCCGTCAAAAACTTTCAACCTCCTAATTTAAAATATCACTTCAAAAATAAATTTTTATACATTAAAATTCATTTGTGGGAAACCCACATCCGAAAATAGGATTAGAAAAACACCCTCTTAATAAGCGGGAAAGGGAAATGTGAAAATTGCCAAAAAAAAGTTAGTCTTTTAAATATGATTACATTATGGAGAAGTGAAAACATTATAATGGAAGAAAAATAAAACTATCATGTTATGATGGAGAGTGACAGATAATATGGTAATTAGAAATCTACTATCACTAAAACAGAAAATTGTAATTTTTTAATATAGCATTGATTTGTCAAAAAGTAAAGTAAATGGATAATGTTTTTCTTCCAAAATTATTTTCCCAATAGTCGAGGGTTTTGTTTCTATTTATATAAGAACTTGAGAAAATAAATTTACATTATAATATTCCATGTCATAAGAATAATATCAACCTTTTTATTTTGTTCAATATATATCTACTTCATCCCATACACTATGAAATGAATATTCATGATGCATATTTATGCCTTAAGTACTTTAGTGAATCATAAGATACACAAAAAATTCCTTCAAACAATAATTTTTTAGTGAAAAAAAAGTTTCATAGAACATGATATCCAATATAATAAATTATAAACTAACCTCTATCAATAATCTAAAATGTTTAATTTAATCCATTCCAACCTTAAGACACATCTAAAAAACATCGTTCAGAATTCACAATCCAAAAATTTATAAGGAAGTGCACTAAATTACTAAAATAATCATAACATCATATTTTCTCAAAAAAACATAATTCATATTTTTTTTACATACCAAAGATACAAATACCGTTATCATATTACAATATAAATGAAAACATCCATGCTTCTAATAATAAAATCCTAGGTATATTTCTTAAATCCAAAAATATTGTAAAACTAAAAAATATAACATAAGCCCTCAAATCACTAACCACTATAATAGTCACCAATAAAATTATATTAACATCTTTTTTCGTTATATTATAAACACCATGAATATATTAAGGGTTATCATTCCTCAATCAAGAGTTTTTTAAAAGACCAAATTGCTATTAAATGACTTCTCCAAGTCATCAGTACCATTTAAAATATGATATTTAATCCCAAAAGTATAAGTACTACAATAAAATTCTTCTATATCTCATTATTATTATTACAATAATCTTATAGATAAAGTACTTTGAAAACATAATTCATAAATCCAACTAAAGAACAATAATCATTCTGTATCAACTATTGTAACAACATAAGCTGGACCTCAATACCTCTCCTTCTATAGCTCTATATTTCATTAACGCTTGTGAAATTTATTTGAAGAGTTACCCCTTTAATAACAACTAAATCACTACACATTATCAATTTATTTATTTCCCTTGAAATCATCGACATGGTTTCCTTTTTCAACACATTTATAGAAAACCCTTGTTCCCTTCAAGAATTTTCTATAGTGCTTCTTCCCAAAGTTATCAAATGTGGAAAATTCCTTATTTAATTTCTTCCCCTTATCCAATATTTCTATTATATCATCGTATTAAATTATTTACACTAAAAATTATATGATTTTAATAATTATTTTTCTATCGTGATGACATAATATTATATATCCTCATAAGATGAAAATGTTTGGGGGACTAGTGCCCTATGGAGAACCAAATTAAGTCCATAAAATATTTGAGAAGTCTTGTTCGATGGATTTCATATGTAATCTATAGAATTCCTATATAAACTTATTAATTTATCATCTCATTTTAAAATATTATCATTATCCTTTTTCTATTAATTCAATAATTATTTCTCAATATATAATCACTTTTCAGGAGGGAAAAAAATTTTCATGAAAAGATCTGTAATATTCTTCCATTCCATGTTTTCCATTTCTTCATCCTCATTCATGTTTTGAATCAATAGCCACTATTGATATGAATCTCCATATAGAAGATGAAATTCCATGATAACCCTATCCCTTTCATTACATCCCAAAAAGAAAAATATATTTTCTAAGGGGCTTATCAATTTCTCAGCTACAAATGAATTTGTAGTCTCATTGATTGATGAATGTTTTTGTCTCTTAAATATGTCTAACATCATTCCCCAATGTTATAGATTAGGATGCTTTAAAAGGGTATGTATATTTCATCAAACATGAGTCAAATATCCCAAAATAGTTTTAAGTTGTTTATCACTAGTTACAACTCAATATCCAATATCATTTTCTTTCATAGGAGTTAAATCCCTTCAAAGACAACGTGTATAGATATAATTTTTATTCCATCAACAAAGTTAAATTTCTAAATAATAAAATAAAATAGACTAGATCATTAAATCATGAAACATAATATAGAATATGAAAAAAAAAGTCATTCAAATAACCTAAATTGAATACATAGGTATAAATAATTTCTAAATCATAAAATTAATTTATTTTCACTAAAACAAATTCCATTATATGGTTTTTTCCTCTAATATATGTATCCCAAAATCTAGTTCCCTTGTGTTCTAATAAAATTCATCAAATATCAACTGTAAAGACCTCAACCCTAGTGTCTTAGAGTTGATCATTAGTTTATTACATTGGAATATTATATGAGGAAACACATCCCAAAGTACTGAATATTATAATAGTGTTATAAAACATGATACATACATGAATCATACATTACAAATGAAATTATAAAATAAAACGTAATGATTTATTTAGAAACACCATTATTCACCAAGATTATCCATTCATATTAATCATAATATACATCTTGGAAATATTAAAAAATAAAACATAAGAAAAGGGTGATCTCAAATACTCATTAAGGGTAGGTGTGAAATAAATGTTATCATGAATAAATATGAATAAACATTATTACAAGGTGAATAATTGTAACAAAATCCACTTAAACATACCATTGACCGTAATATGGAAAGAATAAATGATAATAAAATAATCCATATAAATAATCACATAATAATGAGACTTAACCATGGATATTATTCTAATATAATAATGACATTGACTAATAATAATTACTTTCATAATGGGTGAATGAATAATTCTAGACATCATAAACACATCGACAAGGCTTTGACCAAGACTCCATACATTATCGTGTAAGCCATAATCCATTACCAAAAATAGTTTGTCTCATTAAAGATATCAATGCATTGAGGGGATATATTGGGACCCTCCAATAACTGTGTTGGTTCAATGAATTCCTTTTATAAAATTGGTGGAATATAATTAACAAAAACATTGATATTACAAACTAATATATGAAATGTGAATAATTTAACCATAAAATATGATTGGTATCAAAATAGAACATCCAGAGTCAAATAGATCCTAAAAAATTCAATAAAATAAAGTGATATCATAATATATCGACCGAAATTACACATTATATTCAACAGAGGGTGTATATATAGATAAAAACACTGTAACAAAACAATTGAAAATTTAGTAATGAAAATAACATTTTTTACGTTGTAAATCACCTATTCTTAAAACATTACACAAATTTAAAGGAAAATATTTAATTTTAAAAACATTATGATAAATTGGACAAGATTTTATAATTTATTAAGGCATCATGATGGAGGGAAAATATATTCACTTCATATATTTTTAATAACATTATTTCTATAATTTTTGATAAAAAAGTTTTAAGGAACCTTATTTTGAAACTTACAAATTTACCATGTAAATAATTTTTTAAAAAATAAAAAAGAGTTGAATATAATATTAAAACGTAATTGGAAAATAAAAAAACATTTTTGAATTGTTTTTCAAAAACACGTAAATGGAAGTAAAATATTAGCCAGTGGAAACCTAAAACAAATCATGAATAACTGCGATATTTGAAGATAAACCCTTTGAAATATCATATTTTTTATAAAATTAGAGGATTAACTGGATCCTTTACAAATCATCATAAAAAATATTGAAATAAAAGACAATATAGTTTAACATTATTTCACACATTAACTAATCAATGAAATTGTTGATTAACCCAATGAATAAAAATTGAATTAAGAAATACATAATCTTAGTTATGTTTTCCTTTATACATATCTAATACTTATTTATATTGAATTATATCATATAATTAATATATTATAGAACCATATTTATATTTATGATAACATATGGTGTCCTATTATATCATATTAAGACTCATTTATTGAAAACATTTCATTGTTTCTGTTGTTTTAGGTGTTATCTCCTTTATTCTCCTTTCCATGTTTCATTATGTACATCATTCTTCATAAGAATATAGTGTAGGTATTTCATATATTTAATGATATTAAGGTCATAGATATCATATTTATTCATTATATAATCTTTTATAATCATTATATAATGGTGAAAAAATAAAATGAATCGTATCACGTCATGGAGATGTTTGGTCATACGTACACATGAGAGATGATATCATTTCCTTATTCATGAAAGGGCAAGTAATTGGATGATATATTATTTTTTACATAATCCATGACATGTAAAAAAATTTATATTTTTTTTATTTCAATCATCATAAACATCCATTTAAGGTGGGGATGAAAAATAGATTACCCAACAACATGGAGACGGTAAGCCATACATACAGACGCGAGATGCTTTCATTTTTCGTAGGATGGATAAAAAATTAAATATATTTATCCAAAAGTAATTAAAACATACAAAATTATATATGATAATGGATATATTACTTTATCATGGATATAACATATGAATATGAAGTTGAAAAAAATGAACTTGGATGATTTGGTAAAAAAGATTACCTATTCTTCTGTGGAATTTCATTAGATATCTTTTTGAGGGATATAGATTTGGTATTTTTGGAATAAAAAGACCTTTAAAACATGGATATATATTTTTGGAAAAGAAATGGAGAGGTATTTTCAATATGGAATGCTCAATGTGGTGTGAATAAATGAGGGATGAGGTTCCCTTTTATAATTAAGTCTAGGGGTAGTTTTCAAAATTCCCAAAATATTTAATTAATATAATACAATTCTTAATTTGAAATAATTAAAAAGTTATTTGTTACAATGATAGGATGAGGATGGCTCAAAAGTATCTCATCCAATAATTTTTATACATTTCTATGTCACATTCATACCATTATCTTTATGTTTTCTCCCTTATTTAATCCATTTAACTCTTACAATGACATCATGGAGTTTTACTTCATGACAGTCAATATTATGAATATAAAATTATAAAATAACTACAAATGAATCACAAATGTCATTTTAAACATTATATAAACTTTTTAGATGAATTTTATATGTTATAATGTTTAAATTATTTAATGAAATGTTTTCAGAATATAACATTAATGTCCATTTCGACACTATTCATTACATTTACTTCTAAAAAAACTAATAAACCAATATATATTTTGAAAAAACTCTTTTAAAAAGGTAATTTAATTTAAATGATATCAATTAATAAGGAATTTAATTTTTTATCTCATAGTATTTTTATTTTAATATTTTTTTAGTCATTTATTTCATATTTCCATTATTTAATCAATTACTCTTTTGTCATTGTGTAATCCTTTACGATTAATAATAATTCTATAAAAACATTAAATAAATCAACATGATGAATATAAAAATTTAATATTTATATTAATGATTTATAATAAATTTTATGTTATAAATAACCACATATTAAAAAAATTTTACGGATGAAAAATATAAGTATGTCATATTTGACTTTTCTTAAAATAAAATACTACAAAAGGCATAAATTCAAACAATTGGCTCTAAGAGGCCAAAAAATCCTAAAATTGATTATTTTAATTGTTAATTAATCATAAGATAAAATTATTAGAAGTTTTATGTTAATGTTATAATATTTATAATATTATTGGTACTCATAATTACCTAATTCATTCTTAACTGTAGTAATTAAAATATAACATTTATTATTTTTATTTAAAAAAATTAAATATAAATATTTAATAAATTTTGAAATAATTATTCCAAAAACATAATCCATTTTTCAAAATAAGAAATGCACAATTGGCTAAAATTAATTTTCCATTAATCGTGTAATCCGGGTGAGAATATGCGTTGTTAAGTTGAAAAAATTCAAATGTTTGAAATGATTTTATATTAACCTTAAATATAAAAAAATATTTCAATTACCTTAATTGAATTAATATATATTTTTTATATACTTTTACATTAAAACAAATTTAAAATATATCATAACATAATAAAATATTTTGATGAAAAGTGAGCTTTCAATTAAAACGTCGTATTTTTCCTTAATTATCACCAAATGAAACTTATCAAAAAAATACACAAACATCACCTTAAGATAATTCTGAAATTATTATTTAAAAATGATGTTTATTTTCCATGTATAATTTATAAAGTTTCTAATGTAAAGACTCTGAGATTTCATTGAAATGTTTTTCATAATAATTTGAAAATTTTCATGTCCGTAGTTTCTGAAAGCACATGATTCTGAGGCTCGGTGAGCCCAAAATCAATTTCTGAAGTTTTTTCAAGTAAGTTCAGTAAACATATGTGCGGGTTTTCTATCTTTTGAACGGGTGCTCAGAATTGAAATCGGAGGGCACCGTTGATCTCGCAGTTCCGGTTTTCGCTTAATAAGGCTTTCACCTCGACGACGATTGATTGTGTATGAGAGTTGGTTTTTGGGTTTCATGTGGATTAATAAAATAAAATAAGTAACAACTTATTTTATTTTAATTGAACCCATGTCATGTGGTAAAGTTAGTTAAAAGATCCACATGGGGGTTGGTGGTGGGACCGCCACACCCTAACCTCCCATGGGGGGATGATTTTGGTGGGGACCACCCGAGCAGCATAACCTCCCGCGAGAGGTTATGACGTGGGTTCTACATGGGGCTTAACCCCCTATTAAATGGGAGGAGAGGAAACCTCTCTACTCTCCCTCATTAATGAGGGGGAGCCTCTTGGTCACTAACTCCTCTCTTAATGGAGGAGGGTAAAACCTCTTCAAAACCCCCCAATTAATGGAAGGAACCTCCTTGACCCTCTCTTTGTTAATTAGGTGGGTACCACCTGGTACTCTAACCACCTCAAAACTCCCCAATTTAATTAAGCCAATATTGTAAAATTGATTTGGTGGAGCCTCTCAACATTTGAATTATGAATATTTGTTCCAATGTGAACATAATTAAGTGGGTCCCAATTAATAAATTCACGCCATCTGAAACAATAGATTAAAATATATTATTTTGGCATGTTGTTCTCTTTTTAGTGGAGTGCTTGGCCGAATATATTTCTCCAATGAAGAATGCGAAGAAACCGACGATGATAAATTCTTCCTCGGCTTCTTCCTCAGAACCCCCTTTCAACGTGGGATCTCTTCGAAGACCCTTCATCCTTCCTCTTCGTCATCAACAGACCGACGCACGAACTCGGAAGTTGAAGCGTACGACGAAGGACGTCAACATCATCTTCCCCCATGGCGAACCGACACCCGTCGATTAAAAAGGTAGGGTGGTGTTTTAATTTGTTTATTGCTTAATCATATCTCATTAAATCAACTCCTTGAGATGCTTGCTATCGTTTTAACGTGGAGGGTTTAGGGCAAACAAACATGGCCCGACCCCTCCACAAATTTTATGGATTCTGAACCTTGGATCGACAATGACGTAACAGAGGAATGGCAATGTGGCGAAGACGACGAAGACGGTGAATAGAGGTCACGCTTCCCGAGTCCTCCGCAAACTGTGCCACCGGTCAGGCAGCACCCGACCATCATACCGGTGCGCTTCCCAGTGCGTGCCCAGACCAAAACCACGACCGGCCTGGCCGGCGGAACCCTGCCCGCACACCTCGTGCGCTGCTGGCACGCCCCGCACCTACCCAGCGTCCTCCCGGAGCATGCTTGGGGACCAGGCCGCCTTCCCAGCGCCCAGGCCGCATGCCCGGCACCCCCCGGTGCCCAGGCCGCCTGCCCGGTGGCCCCGCCCCCTTCATGGCACACCCGTGGCCTTCCTACACCCCGCATGGCCCACTATTGGCCTCTAAAGCTGAGCCACCCAAGTCGGGCCCCTCACGGTGTCTGTCGAGCCAGCCACTGGCCTTCAAGCTGAGTCGCCCATGTGGCGACTTCGGCCCAAATTGTCCACGATGTCTATTGGGCCAGGCCCAAAAAACATGACCGAACTGAGTAGACTGAACCGCCCAATGGGCCGTGTCAGACCCAGCGAGTCTGACCGAGTTGACCCAAACCAGGTCGACCCAAACGGGGTTGGGCTATGTCGGTCCGACCGAGTTGGACCGGACCCGGGCCCACTAATGACCCATTTCATCTTTGACAATATCATTGGCAGAGGACTTTTGGTTGACAACCCGTCAGTGAAGCTGGTAATCTATTTGAGAAACGGTCCTTTCAAAAATACCCCATGGGAGTTCGGGGTATAGTTGAGATACAGTCGGGTTGCTTCATAAAAAAAACCTATCGTGCCCCTAGGACAAAAAGCCTAATAACTCACAGAACAAGCATCTGATTGATGTGTCGTCTGTTGCATTGAGACACCTATGACGTGGAGAACCATTGAGATACTTCTTCATGGGACTTTGTGACACTTTTATAATCGTCTTGTAGCTGGTGGAGCGGACCCTCCCGGAGACGAGCGAGAAAACTATGGAGACCTAGTAGCTGGCTGAGACCTAATGACTGCTTGTCTGATTCGTTTTGGAGTGACTTGACTAGCTTTGTGGGGAGCGCTATTGTGGGAGGTGGCAGACCCATGGTGGAGTAGTGCTACTGTGTGAGGTAGCAGGCCTATGGTACTCGATAAGAGGAGTACGTCTGTAGGCTATTAGGGGGAGCACTACTGTGTGAGGTGGCAGACCTGCGGTACTCGATAGGAGTAGCACCTCAGTAGTCTAAGGTTAGTGAGTAGAACCTCAGAGTCACGACAAGACTACTATGCTCGACAGAGGAGGAGTTCTCCTGCAGTCATGGTTTTGTTAATGAAAAATCTGGGTTGAGTTGAGTCAATGACCTTTGCATTTTTCCTCATGATTGAGATGGGTTACTTGATAACATAGGTATATGTATGTTAATATACCTAAGTGTTGGTTATTTATTGAATATTATGCTATGTGGTTCATCCTTTTTAGATTTTGTGAGACCTTTAGTGTCTTAGGGTCCCTACTGTGTATTGATATTATCATCGTTTCTCGGGTTCTGCCCGCACTACGTTGTGTAGGATGTAGACGACGGACAACGTTGACAGAGGCTGACTGCGAGCCAGGACTGGACGGTACCCGGAGCTGGAATACTCGGCGATACAGTACATGGAGCGGACCGTTAGATGTGGAGTGCTGAGGTGGACATATGTACCTAACCTTCAGGTAGGAATCCTGGATGATGATCCTGGAGCTGCTTCTACGTTTTAGCTGGTGTCCCATTCCTTCAGTTGTACTTGCTTTCGGTTGTACTTTCCTTCTGGGCTTGTATTCTTGGCCCCCTTACATTCAGTACACTTGTGACACAATTTTTACATAGTGTTTAGTTCATCTTGTACTCTGGTTGTGTGATTTTACGTTCTATAAAGGAAATTCCTTCCCATTTTTAGGGGATTATTCCTTTGGTGCTAGTCAGCAGCCCCTGGTCTATGGACGGCGAGCTTGGGGTAGTCACGATGCAGGCCTCGGGGGACTGGTTGTGACAAATTGGTATCAGATGACATCAGTTCTACTGCAGAACTTCGGACTCTGATGTTTTCTTTTATGTGAAGCAATAGTGTTAAAGGTACAAAGTGTGGTTTTCATTTCAGGGAGTCCAGTGTTGTTGCGAGAGACCGACGTATCCATACACCAGGACCCTGACTTCAGATCTCCGACTCAGTGCATGAAAACAATGATTGTGTGTGTTTTTTAAATTTTTTTCTTTATGTCATCTCAAACCAGGTCAGATCACCAGGTATAGTCTTTTGACGGTGACACATATGTTTTCTTTCAGGATGCCTCCCCACGGACGACCAGCTAGAGCCCCGAGAGTTGTATGTACTGACTGCCCGCCGAGTGAAGGGGCCTCAGTATGGGGCCCTCATCTAGTAGAGGCACTAGTGGAGGAACCAACGATACTTATCCCCGTTGGGCCACTGATGCCACTGGCCTCAATAGCAGACGATGCACACTGCTTGAGAACATTGCATTAGTTCCAGATCAAGAGTCCACCCAGGATCCAGGGAGAGACGGACCTATATGCGGCTGAAGATTAGTTGGAGGCTTTGTTGAGAGTAGTTGGGCTAGTAGGGACACCAAAAAACATTGTGGTGATCCTTGCTACCAGCCTTCTTCAGGAAACAGTAGGAAGATGGTGGGGCCAGATGCTTTAGGTCCACGATGAGGCGACGCTACTCTAGGCAGTCATCGAGAGACTGTTCTGGGTGGAGTTTGTACCATCCACACTTTGAGTAGTATAGATACAGGATCTACTACATCTATAGTAGGGTAGAATGACGGTGGTGCAGTACTCAGCAAGGTTCACCAACCACTCACACTACTCCACAGATATAGTACGAGGCCCTTATTTCGGGGCCCAGACCTTTGAGCAGGGACTCAGGCGAGAGATTCTAGATTCAGTTATCTCTCATAGAATTCTGACATAGACGAGGGTGTTTGAGAGATCCCTTATAGTGGAGATATTAATTGATGAGCTATCTCCCACAGTGAGACCCACCACTAGCCGACATGCAGCGGAGTCTTCTGCAGCTGGCTGTAGATAGATGATGTTGAGGTCCAAGAGGACTAGACCTACATGTGGTCCACCGCACGACTCAGGATAGGTAGTGCGGGCCACCCAGAGTGGAGACATACCCAAACCAGTCAGGCAGTGTTACTCATTCGGTGGTCGCGGTCACATGGATCATGACAGGCTGACCTGCCGCACGAGCGATCAGAAGTTGGTTGAGGGACCTCCTAGGAAGAGGTAGAGGTTTGATCGTGGCGGTCCGTAGGGCGAAGGAATATGGGGAAGAGGAGCTGGCCTTGTAGCTGGTGGTGGAAGGTGTTACGAGGTGTTTCCACCACAACCACCAGGAGGTCCACCTCGACCACAGGGAGCGGGTGGAACAGACAGAGAATAGCTTCATGCAGCTCATGCCTATGATCACAGCGCTCTGGAAATGATTCGAGGTGTGATCTGTGTCTACTCCACCTTAACTTCCATCCTTATAGACACAGGATCTAGTCACTTTTTCATTTCCACTAACCTCATTCAGAGCTCGGAGTTTCCGAAGGAGTTTTTAGTTCGATCCTCACGGCTAGAGACTCCTACAGGAGCTGATTCGATGATCACGCACAAGTGCTGGTAGTGCGATCTTAATCTAGGAGGTGAAAGCTTCGGCTGGGATCTCCTAGTAGCAGTGTCTAGGCCTTATGAAATCATCTTGGGTATGGACTGGTTATCTTCACTCAATGCTCATATTGAGAGTATTAGGCACAATGTGTGGTGTGTCCCCACAGTTGGGACCTGGTTTACCTTCACCTGTGAGAAGGGAACCTTTTCAATGTAGGATAGACCCACTTGGAGGAGGATGCTGCTGATCACTCACCAGTTGGCTTGCCTTATCGATGGAGCAGTTGATGTGGAGAGTCCGACTTATCTTATAGTGGTGGACCAGAACTCGGATGTTTTCCCTGACGATGTTCTAGGACCACCTCCTCGCATAGAGGTGGACTTCTACATTGACATGTACCCTAGGACGACATCAATATCTACATTAGCATATCGGATGGCTTCAGATGAGCATTGTGATCTGTGGGTACAGATGGAGGAATTGCAGGAGAATGGATTTATCTGACCCAGTGTTTCACCCTGGGTATCTCCGACTTTGTTCGCCAACAAGGAAGATGGGTGCTTGCGACTGTGTGTCGACTACCGTCACCCGAATTAGGTGACCATGATGAACAATTACAAACTCCAGAGGGTTGAGTACCTCTTTGATCAGCTCAAGGGAGCAAGATGGTTCTCGAAGATATATCTCAAATCAGGCTATCACTAGCTCAGATTTCGAGATGAAGATGAACAGATAACGACTTTCAGTTGTCCGTAAAGCCACTACGTGTTCTTGGTTATGCCCATAGGCATACCCAGTTCTCCAGAAGTGTTCATAATTCTCATGACCAGGATCTTGTAGCCATACCTTGATCGGTTTTTCGTAGTCTTCATTGAAGACATACTGATTTACTCGACTACAAAGGAGGAGCATGCCTTCCATTTGCGGGTGGTACTGGATAAACTCTGAGAGCACCATCTTAATGGTAAACTAACAATGTTTTAGTTCTGGATTCAAGAGGTTTACTTCATGGGACACATCATCTCAGAGGCTGGAGTTTCATTGGATCCAGTGAAGATTGAGGAAATACTTGCTTGGGAGCCACCTAGGAGTGTGAAGCAGGTACGAAATTTTGTAGTCTTGGCTGGGTACTACTAGAGATTCGTTATGGACTTCTCCAGAGTTACAACACCACTATCGGCCTTAAAAAATAATTGGAAACCATTCGTATGGTCGGAGATGTTCCAGTAGAGCTTTCAGGAGCTGAGGCTGAGGCTGACTAGTGCTCCCATCTTGAGGCTTCCAGAGGAAGGCTTAGGGTATGTAGTCTACTATGATGCATCAGGGACTGGACTTGGGTGTGTTCTGATGCAGGAATGAGCTATGATTTTGTATAGTTCCTCTAGGACTATGACTTTGTGGTAGTCTATAATCCTGAGAAGGGAAACGTGGTAGTAGCTGCACTCAGCAGGAGATTAGCCATTCAGCTGCTAGTTGAGGTGGCAGAGCAACTGACCACCTTGTAGATATCCTTTGTGGATAGAGATGGAGCAGCCTATCTACAGTCTCTTGCAGTCACTCCCCCACTTTATCAGTGAGTTAGGGATGCGCAGCTTGGGGATGCTGACATCGAGACGCGACATTCTCAGATATCCATAGGGTATGCACCTAATGGATTTTCCGATGACGGGGAGCTGGAAATCGATGACGGGGCGACTTTTGCGGAGGTCCCAGTGAAGATTGAGGATCGAGATGAGCGGGTCCTGCATGGATGTTATATTCCTCAGTTGCACATTCGATGGCTACACGGGAACCTCCAGGAGAGACCATGGGAGTGGGAGTCTCAAATTCATTCTCAGTACCCCTTTTTGTTTCCCTATTGTGAGTTGTAGCTTTATGAGGACGCAAATCACTGAAGTGGGGGTAATGTAAAGACTCAGGAATTTAAAGAATTTTTTTCATAATTATTTAGAATTTTACGAGTCCACAGTTTCTAATGGGACCTAATTCTGAGGCCCGGTGTGCCCGGAATCAATTTCCTGAGTTTCGTTCGGGTACATTCAGTAAACATACATTCGGGGTTTTCTATCATTTCAACGGGTTCTCGGATTTGAAATCTGAGGGCACCATTGATCCCACAGTTCTAGTTTTCGATTAAGAAGTCTTTCACCTCGACTGTGGTCGATCGGGTATGAGAGTTTGTTTTTGGGTTTCACTTGGATTAATAAAATAAAATAAGTGACAACTTATTTTATTTTAATTGAACCCATGCCATGTGGTTATGTTAGTTAAAAGCTCCACATGGGGTTTTGTCGTGGGACCACCACACCCTAACCACCCATGGGGGGATGATTGGGGTGGGGACCACCAGAGCATCATAACCTCCCATGAGAGGTTATGATGTGGGGTCCACATGGGGCTTAACCCCCCATTATATTGGAGGGGAGGAAACCTCCCAACTCACCCTCATTATTGAGGGGGGTCCTCTTGGTCACTAACTCATCTCGTAAGGGAGGAGGATAAAAAATCCTCATAACCCCCCAATAAATGGAAAGAAACTCCTTGACCCTCTTCTTGTTATTTAGGTGGGGACCACACTGGCCTCTAACCCCCTCAAAACTCCCCAATTTAATTATTCAAATCTTGTGCAATTAATTTGGTGCAGCCTCTCCACTTTCGAATTTCGAATATTGGTGCCAACGTGAACTAAAATAAGTGAGGCCTACATAATTAATTCATGCCTTTTGACATAATAGATTAAAATCTATTATATTTTAACGTTTTTCTCTTTATAGTGGAGAGCATCGGAGAATTTAATTCTCCAATGAAGAACACAAAGATGTCGGTGATGAAAAATTATTCCTCGGAATCTTCCTCAGAACCCCCTTACGATGTGGGATCTATTCGACGTCCCTTTATCCTTCCTCTTCGTTTTCAATGGGCCGTCGCATGAACTCGGAAGTGGAAAAGTACAACGAACGACGTCAACATCCTCTTCCCCCACGATGAATGAACACTCGTAGATTAAAAAGGTATGGGTGTGTTTTAAGTTTTTTAATTCTTAATCGTATCTTGTTAAATAATCTTCTTGAGCCGTTTTCTATCGTTCTATCATGGAGGGTTCGGGCTGAATGAACAAGGCCTGACACCTCCGAAACATTTATGGTTTCAGAACCTTGGATCGACAAAGACGTAACAGCGGAATGGAAATGTGGCGATGATGACGAAGACAACGAATAGAGGTCGTGATTCATGAGACCTCTACGAACTGCGCCGCTGGACGAGCGTTGTCGGACCAACCTACCCGCACGCTGCGCGGCGCGTGCCCCGGAAAAAACTACGGCCAGCCCAGCTGCCGGAACCCTACCCGCGCACCTCGCGTGCTGCTCGCATGCCCCGATCCTACCCGCCCTCTAGGCCACCTTCCCGGCGCCCCCGACGCCCCCAGGTGGCCCGGCCGCCTACCCAGCGTCCTCCGGGCGCCATCCCGGTGCCCCGGCCGGCTGCCCAGCGCACCCCGCGCCCTTCCCTACACACCCGCGCCATGTATGGCCTGCTGTTGGCCTCTCTAGATGAGATGCCCGAGCCGGGCCCCTTGTGGTGCCGGCTATGCCTGCCACTAGTCTTCTGGCCGAGCCTTTCACTGGCCTTCCGGCCTAGTCTCCCACGTGGCGACTTCGGCCCGAATTGTCCATGCAGTCTGCTGGGCTAGGCCCAGGAAACTGGGCCGAACTGAGCAGACTGAACCGCCCAACGGGCTAGGTCAGACCCTGCTAGTCTGACCGGGTCGACCCAGACTGAGTTGGGCTGAGTCGGTCCGACCCGGTCGGACCGGACCCGGGCCCACTAATGACCCATTGTTTCTTTGTCCATATCTTTGGCACCGATCCTTCGTTTGTTGAACCATCAGCGAAGATGGTAATCTCTTTAAGAAATGGACCCTTCAAAAATACCCCATGGGAGTTCAAGGTATAGCAGGGATACAATCGGGTTGGTTCGTATGCAAAACCAACCGGGGCTCCCTGACAATATGGATAATAACTCACAGACCGAACGTCTGATTGATGTGATTTATATTGCGTTGAGTCCCATATAATGTGGTGGACCGTTGAAATACTTCTTTATGGGACTTTGTGTCACTTGGAGTATCAGATTGTAGCTTGTGGAGAAGAACCTTTCGGAGATGAGCGAGCAGACTGTGGAGACCTAGTAACTTGTTGTGACCTAATGACTGCTTGTATGATTCGTTTCGAAGTGACTTGACTAGCCCAGGGAGGAGCGCTACTATGTATGGAGGCATACTCATGTTTGATAAATACAACTGTTTTAGGTGGAAGACCCACGATACTCGAAATGAGGAGTACCTATATAGGCTATTAGGTGGAGCGCTACTGTGTTATGCGGCAGACCCATGGCCGGGAGTGCTACTGTGTGAGGCGACAAACCCGCGGTACTCGACATGAGGAGTAACTCAGAAGTCTATGGTTAGTGAGCAGCACCATGGAGTCATGGTAGGACTACTATGCTCGACAAAGGAAGAGTTCTCCATTATCCGTGGTTTCGTTAATGAAAAATCCTAGTTTGAGCTAAGTCAATGACCTTTTCATTTTTCCTCATGATTGAGATCGGTTACTAGATAACTTAGGTATATGTATGGGCGTATACCTATGTATTGGATATCTGTTGAATTTTAAGCTTTTTGGTTCATACTTGTTAGATTTCGTGAGAGATTGAGGGTCTCGGGGTCCCTACTATGTATTGTTATAATGACCCCAGCACGGGTTATTCCTGCACTACGTTGTGTTGGATGCAGATGACGGACAATGGTGACGGAGGCCGAGAGCGATCCAGGACTGGATGATACCCGGAGGTGGAATACTAGGAGAGACAATACATGGAGCGGACCGTTAGACGTGGAGTGCTGAGGTGGAAATCTGTACCTACCCTTCAGGAAGGAATCATAGACGACCATCCTGGAGCTGCTTCTACATTTTAGTTGTCGTCCCTTTCTTTCATTTGTTCTTGATTTCAGTTGTACATTCCTGTTGGGCTTGTATTCTTTCCCCCTTTACTTTTAGTACACTTGTTATACAGTTTTTACTTAGTTTTTCCTTCCACTTGTACTCTGGTTTTGTGAGTTTACGTTTTATTAAGGGAATGTCTTCCCAGTTTTAGGGGATTACGCCTTTGGTGCTAGTCGCCAACCCCTGACCTATGGAAGGCAGGATTGAGGTTGTCACGATGCGGGTCCCAGGGGATGGTTCATGACATCTAATATTTAGTCTTAAAACTATCACTCCATTAAAATTCTGTAAAACCATCTTTTAAAAAATATTGATTTTTATGCATAAAAATGGATCTATTCTTATCTAAATGAGATCAAATATATCTGGATGAATTTCAAAATATTTAATTAAATATATAAAATATAAACATCATAATATGATTTATACTATTAAATCCTAACAATTTTTCGGCTAGGTTATAATGGTTCTGTTAAAATGATGATATTCAAACATATATCATTTTTTTATGCTTTGTGGTGTGTGCAGTGTAATATATCTAAAAAACTAAATTTATATAAAAAGATGAATATTTTAAAATATTGCTATTTTACAAGGTATTTTTTAACTTATAAAAAATAACATAATTTTTCCTATGTCATAGTCAATATTTTTTCCCCCATCTATTAGAAGGATCGATGTTCTTTTAAATTAAAAATCATTCCACCCTTTGTTATTGGTATTTTTGTTTTTAAAATTGGATATTAAATAAATGGTATAAATCAATATCCAATCAAAATTCCTTGTGGGATTAAAATTATTGTTTTATGAGTTCTTTGATATAAATGAATGATTTTATGTGTTTCAAATACGTTATAGTCCTTAGAGATAAATTATAATGATCGGTATTCTGATATAGCTCTCCATATAACTGAATATTTATTAAGATTTCTGGAAAATTATATTTGAATTAACTTAAAATTATATTCTATTTATAATTTTCCTTGTATGGGTCTTATGAAGATGACATCCTAAGGAACCTACATCACTTTTCTATGTATTATAATTAGTATACACTGAAAAATTTCTATTTCATAAGGTAATGTAATGACATTTTTTTAAATAAGTGATATACACTTTAAGGGTAAAAGGTATATTTTTAAGAAAATGTTTTCATTGGTTATAATTTTTCCTAAAAAACCTTCATGTGCATTATTTTGGATTTATGGTTTATTATAACGTCTTTAATGAGAATCATTATTTAGTATAAGGGATTCACTCTATATGTAAATTATTATTTAAGAATAATGTTTATAATGATTTAGGGAAACTCTCCTTTTTTTGTTATTGTTTAAAATGGACTAACATGTTTCCTTTTATATTTTAAATATTTCCCATTATGAGTCTGGTTTTCCATCCCATTTTTTCAAATGTTGTTCGTAGGGTTTAATGATGAGTAGAGAAAATGATGCTTTCTAGTTGAAAATAATGAAAAAATTTCATGAATGGAAAAAATGATTTATTTTAACATACTATTTTATGTAAATAAAATAAAATCTCTGTTTAACTATCTAGTTTCTAATGTTTGATTTTGTTACATAAGAGTTGTCCCCTAATTAATGGAAAATATAAAATATAAATACGCTAAAAAAATTTGAAAATTAATTTTGGATTTAAAACTAATGATTATGTAATGTCTTTAGGTAGTGTCATAGTAGTTATACTGAAATGATAATGTTATTAAAATTTAATTTTCAAGGGTATTTATACCAATTAATATAGGTTTCCATACCATTACTTGAAAAATAGTGAGTAATGATTTATTAATTTCTTACATTATCCTCATATTTTTTTGAATATACCAGAATATAATCCAAAAATATCACTCACTAATGAAAATATATTATAGTTGGTAGATTTAATTTATTGAAAGATATCAACTACAATACCTTTTTATGACTAAGAAACTCATCTTTTCTGTCATATGAATCATATAGTAATATTCGCAACCATTTTAATATTCTACAATATTTGGTGGGATTGAGATAGATTTTATTCAAAAAATCATTTTGAGAACATTATTTCAAAAAAATACGAAAAATCTAAATGATTAAGTTAATATAATAATAATTAATATAAAAACATCGATATAAATATCGATTCCCATATTAAACTTTTATTTTTATCATATGATATTTTTATTTAAAATTATGAATATATTATTCAATCCTGGGTTATATTATGATGTGATCTGTCATGATTATTATATAAATATCTTATCATAATTTGGAAATAAAACCTTTATTATGGTTCGTAAAATATAATGTCAGTGAACTAAATAATATCACCTAGGAGTGTAATAATAGATATGCTCTTATGGATATTTATTATAAACTAGGAGTTTATTGAGTTAATACACATTATTCAATTTTATGTTTATTATCCCTAAGTACCTATATGCAAGATGATACATCAACCTATTATATCCCAACAAGGATTTTATAAAGAATACAACAAAAAATCCAAATTTTATCAAAACATCATGATCTTATCCTCTAATAATATTTATTCCCTATTGTTTTCCAAAATTTTCTCTCATAATAATCCCAAATCAATATAGTATATTATGTATATACAACATAATTTTTTATGTATACATTTGAAACTATGATTATCCTTAATCTACCCAAATTTAATGGCTTTTATTACTTTTAAATTATCATCATCATATAAAATTATAACCTCTTAAGTTACAAAAACCATCATTTTATATAAATCGTTGTGTCTCATATTCAAACTCTTAGATATGGGGTTAAAGAACCATAATTTGAACACTGGATTTGATAAACATCGTTTATTAAAAGATACGTATTAAATCATGAATCATTTATAATTCTAGGAACTTTTATGATACAATGCTTTATAGAGTTAGGAAGAAAATTTAACTAGTTTAACTCCAATTATTTTTATCAAATTGACTTTTTCCACTATAATAATCTACTTAATCCATAACAATCCTTATATATCTATCTAAATTTTTTTAACTATACAATATTCTAGTAATATCTTATAGATTAAATTTCTTCATAATCCATGGAAACAAGAACATATGAATGGGGTAATCTCAAATATTTTAATGAGTAAACATTAGTGATAACAACCAATGATCCTATGTGAGAATATTAAAAACAATATGTGTATAATAAGGATACTTTATAATTTTATACCGCTAATGTATAGATAATAAATAATAAAATGGGTTTTAGAATAACATAATACATGAATTGAAAGAGTGTGGAATCATGAGTCAATAAATAGGATCCCAAACTGTATAACATAGTCATGAGAATAAGCATTGACCTATTAAATCATTAAAATATGGATCAAAAATTAATATTGTGGACGATTAAATTTCTGATTCACACCATCGGAGCCCACAAATATGAGTAAATTTAATTTTCTTCTGGACTCATAAATTTTAACACCCCGACCCCAGTTACCTTGAGTTGGGGCATTATTTTAATACATTGGCATGATTACAAGGAATCATGTCCTGAATGGACGATCGGGTTAGCAGTCTTGGAAAATCGATTACATACATGAATGTTACATTACACTTCATAAAATATAAAACAACATAAATAATCCATCACGAATTTCATTATTCCCTTGGCTTAACACTTCATATCAATCACAATACACATCTTGGATTCCTGGGAAAAATAAAACATAGAAAGGGGAGAGCTCAGATGCTTAGTAAGGATAGCAATACAACAGAAACATTCATAAATAATCATAAACATGTAAGGAAACTTATAACTAAAAAAAGCCTTCTAATCATGAAATTCATATAATATGGCAAAAAAAATTAAGTAATTCCATTTACATATTCACAAGGATATTCTACTGGTCGAAAAATAACATGCAATATCACTTACCACTTTCATAATGATGGAATGCATAATGCCAGACTATCATAACCACATAGTAAAGGCCTTGTGCCAAGACTACAAATAAGACTTTTTCAATGCCTTGTTCCAAGACACTAGTTTTTATAATGAGACATACCGATGCATCGAGGAGAAATAGCAGGCTCCACCCGTCACTTACTAAGTCGAATGCATTCCTCATATGAACAGGTTTAAACATAGCATAAAAATTCGTATTAAAAATAGCATACAAAATGTAAATACTTTCTCCATAAACCATGAATGGTATAAAAATAACACATCCATAGTCAAACATATCATAAAACCTTCAATACAATATGAAAGTTTGTATCATAATAAATAAACTTCAAATAAGTTTTAAATCCATCAAGGGATGTTGACATAGATGAAATCCAAACTACTTGAGAGAAATAACTCTTTTTTTTGAAATCATTAAAATTTCACACATTTATAAAGGAAGTAATTTAAAAAAAGATTTTTGAATCAATGTGTCTCATACCACTTTGAAACTTTTGAAAATAAATATCATTTCAAAACATTCATGTCCATATAAATAAATCCTTAAAATCATTTTGAAAACATGGACATTAATTAAAATGATTTAGAAAGATAAATCATTAAAACATTTAAAATTCTGATATTGATAAATATTACCTTTCAAAAATCCTTAATATATTCATTTTGAAATCATTTTTATGAAAAATAGACATGGATGATAAAAATGTCCCAGTAATTACTTACACATAAACAATCTCGGATAATAATGAGATGGAGGAATTAACCCTTAACAACTTGGTAACTTACGAAACATACAACCCATGAAAGAGGTATCATAAAATGAATATGTAAATACACATAAATTAATGTTTATTACACAAATATTACAATTATGGGCTATACATACACCCCACAAAAGGTAATAGTGGAAATATGACACGAATCTCACGGGAATAAGGAGTGAGATGAAAAACCGTTACCTTGCTCTTTCCTTTAGTCAAGGGTACATTTAATCTCTTATATGAAGACCTTAGTATGTTATTAAATTATACCAGAGACATATTAATATTTATGAAATCATACATTATTCATTTATGAATTTTTACTACACATTTAATAATAATTTCCATGTTAAATTAACATCTAGGGTAATAATCGCTTTCTTTATCATACGTCTTTTAACTCATTTATCTTGATTGTATCACATAGATCATGATTTAAATACTTCCATAATATAAATCATGATTCATATATCATATATATTTAGAATATAATTATTTATAATAGATATATATGTGAAATGGAAAACACCATTTATGGAGACGGTAGTCTGTACGTATGCATAAATGCTGTTTCCGTTTTCATAATGTATTTAACGGAACTAAGTGAATAAATTATTTTTAAGTAAATATTCATATATATATATATCTCCAATATAATTATTATGTCATATATTACAAAAAAATTAGTAATATATATTTTTATAATCATCGATGAATGGTGAATGTTGAAATGAATCTCATCGCGTCGTGGAGACTGTAATCCGTATGTATGCACGAGCGACTATATCATTTCCCTAAAGGTGTGGAATTGAATGGTATATTAATTTTACAGAGACATTATTATGTTATTTTCATTATTTATATATATATATATTACTCATCATTATATCCATCCAAATAACACCGTGTTGAATAACAAATTACACCATGGCGTGGAGACGATAAATCGTACAAACGGACGCATGGTGACATTTTCATTTATAAGATGGATAGAATAATGAATATAGTTTTGAAATATTTATAATAAAATCACTATATATTGAATATACTTGAGTTATTATTTTATAATGGAAATAAAAAATAATGAAGAAGTGGAAGAAGAAAGGAACATGAAAGAGGGTGGGGAAAACATTACCTCTTCTTTGGGTTCTTCCTTTGGATTTGATCAAAAGGGCTCCATAGGTTGGATATATGATCAAAATAAGGCCTCTAGGTAGAATTTAAGGATTTTGATGGAATATTTGGTCTGGTGTTGGCTGAGGCAAAAGGCTTTGAAGGAGTGAATTAGAGGGACGAGGGAGTACACTTTTATAAGAGGGGTGAGGGGCATCTTAAGGAAAGATAGAAATATTATTTTATAATAAATTCATATTCGGTTTATAATGGCTCAAAAGTGTATTATACAATTTCTAAGGTTGGGATGGGTCGAAATCCTTTCAACCAATAGATTTTAGACATGTTTGGGTCAGTATATTAACCTTATCTTTTAGTATTAACTCTTAGTTAATTAGTTTGACATTTACCATGTCACTTTGTATTTTTATATTATATAGTCAATAAACATACTATAAACTTCCAAGAGACCCAAAAGTAGTCCATTAATGATATACCTATCATGATATAAGTACGTTGGCCGAACCTTAGATTTTTAGGAATAGAATATCAATTAATAATATAATATTGGTTTTAAAAACACATTTATGTCTATTTTGACACTATTCAACAATTGATTTTTTTAAAGCCTTAACAACTTTATTAATTCGAAAAAAATTCATTTAATAAATCCTAACATTTCATATTAACCAATAAATGTTTTGGATGTCACCAAAACTTTCAAATTATATTTATTTTAACATTTATAATACGAATTGTTTGATTCTTTCATTAATAAGGAAAATTCTGTATCTTTATTGTGTCATAAATTAATTTTATTATTCCATTTTTAAAAATTATAAATAAAATACCATTATGTAGAAAATTTTTGTAGATTTATAATTAAAATTTAAAGTCGAAAATATAACATATATAACCCTATGAGAAAATTGTTTTTCTAAAAGATATATGCTTATGTCATTTTTGTATTTACTTTAACATAATTAATTTATAGTGTCCTTATAACCTACAAGTGGATTCATGGGGTCCCAAAATAGACCCAAATATTCTTATGGTGGAAAATATATCAACCAATAGGGTTAGGACATGTTTTAGGGTAAATTAATATTATTATAATATTATTTTTTACACTTATTTACCAAATTTACCCTTAACCATGGTAAATTAAATATTTACCGAAATAATTATTCAAAATGACTAAAAATAAGAGTTACCTATTTACAAAATTTGTACATCCATATTACAAATATGGAATCCATTTATCCAAATTCAAAACACAGAAGTGGAAAAAATTAATTTAAAATTAATTCTCACTGTCAAACACAAAAAGCATGTTTTTAAGAAATAATAACTATCAAAATATTGACAGTTTGTTTATGTCCAGTTTAAATGTGAAATTATGTCCAATGACCGAAATTGTATTAAATGGTAAAAATATATTCTAAATATACTTTAAAACCACTCAAATTTATAATTTATCACTATTAATTATTTTCATTAAAAAACTTATTTTTAATTAAAATTTAGTAATTTTCACTATTCATCAAAATATAAAAGTTAACCGAAAAGTACCAAAATTTCACCCTAAGATAATCTTGATATTCAGAATCCAAAAATTCAGTCCATTTTGATATAAAAAATGTATAAAATTTAAAAAAAGTGGGTATTATTATTCATAACTGCTAGTTTGATTGGTTGTGGTGTGTGTTAGAACTCGAAGTTGCGTACAACCCATGCTACTGCATAATTCATAGAGAAATGTACCATGGATGTTTGGGGTGTTAAATTCTACCCTCCTTCAATAAATATCATCCTTGAAATTTGAAATTGTTTTTCAAAAATAAAAGGTTTAAAATAGAAAATACCTTTTGGAAAACCCACATCGGAAATTATATTAATATAATTTAGTCTTAATAAGAGTAAAAGGGAAATGAAAGGGTCACCACCAAATTGTGATATCGATTAGGAGAACATTGGTGGAAATTGGATATATATAATTGGAGGAAAAAAGTAAATATTTATAGGTAGGGATTGAGGTCATCAATTAGAAAAAAGTGTAAAATTGAGGGCCTTCAATTCATCAATACATGATGATTTAAAATACCATCGTTTCAACAAGTCATATGGTATTAGGATAAAACATTTTTGGTTTTAATATCCCTTCACTAAAGTACAAGAATCAATTTATTCATAGAATAAGAGAAGAAGAAAAATTTATACTATACAAGTAGAGTCCAATCCTTTAACTAATTTCAACCACAAACTCATCTTTCACTCTAAAAGATAATAGACCATAAAATTAATATTCTATTTATCATATTCATAAAGGGTTCAAAAAAATAAATTTATAATTCATCTACCAGAATATTTTAAAAAAAGACTACATTATTCAATCCAGGACATCACGTGGGCCAGTGGTTGGTGATACACCTTTTTCGCCCTTCGGTTTCGGGTTCATGTCTCGTGGCCTTTCCGGACGTGATGGGTTGCAATCCGACTTCCAGGTTTTCTTTTTATGGAAATACAAAAAAAATCTCAAACTAGAATTATCAAAAATACTTCTGTCCAAACTCACAGTCCAAATTTTATAATGAAGGTAAAGACAATGAAGAACCTTTATGCAGCTTAATAACATGTGGACACCCTTATCATGTATTATTTTAATACATTACAACATCCTGAATTACCATAAAACCTTATTGATTACATTCATGATCCCTTATTCCTTATAGAATACTGGATATACTCTTTCTTTCAAAAAATGTTTTAAACTCCAAAAAATTATGGAATATACAAATCATTAACCTATTTCAAGGTATTCAAGAATATCCAATATAATTTATCCAAATCAGTCATGAATTATTCTAAAATCACTACCTCATAATCAGTACCATATTATGGTTTATCTTTCTCTAAACCATATATTTTCCAAAAATTTAACTTGCTGTTGAGTCACTTTTAATTGTTCCACACAATCTAAAGTCCTTAATGAAATAGTACGGCAGTACAATACTTATATACTCCATAATTATTATAACCAGTACATTGTTGATACAACACTCAAATGACATAACTCTATAATAACAACATGAGAACTCTAATCATTCCTCCTCATTTGTGGTAGTATAATAACTTTATTATTATCCAATAGCATCATTTGGGGCATACTCTAATGATTTGGACATTGGTTCGTGTAGTGTCCCAACTCCTTGCAGATGAAGCATTGTACATTTGAATCCTTTTTCTTACCATTTCAGTCACGTACATGGTTTCCTCTTTCTCCACACTTATAACAAACACTCATTCCCTTCATGAAAGTTCCAGGGTGTTTCTTCCCACATTTATCACATATGGGAAATTCTTCTTTTCTCTCTTCCCTTTATCAATATTTCACTCTTCTATCCTTTTTTTCTCTTGTATTCCTTCAAATCCATAGGACTCAGAGAATTTTTTACTTATCTTCTTAACACATGATATTATTTCTTCATTTGTTGAGAATACATGGGAGACTGTTTACCTTCTAAATGTTGGCTTAATACCACGAGGGATATAATACTTCTCACTCTTTAGATTATACGTATTGCTGGAGTTCACATTCCCTCTACTGAGCGCCATTTATATACAATGGAATAAAATATGTCAGTTTATAAATTACAATGAATAATTCCAAACATGCAAAATACCTAATGTAAATTTAATGGTTTATAGATATAATCCATAACCATAAATTTGTTTTCATTGAGGAAGTATATACTCATAAATCCTTCATAATGATTTTTAATGAAAATGATAATTATCATAAGCATATCCCCCAGGAGTTTCGTAACCAAGAGTGCATCAAGTCCTATTGTCGTGCCCCAGTTCTCGTTCGAGCCTAGCTCAAAGTGGTGTTTTCGGGTTTTACCCCTAGGTACATCTGTGCTAGAGCCGCCTCTACCTGCTCATATCCAGACAGGGATATATTTTCTTGGAAAACTCACAAAATCTCTACATTACCAATATTCAAGGAATTTCATTTATACTAATCCTCAAATTCTATCATAGGTATATGTTCTCTAATCAGAGTTTATCTAAATTGAGCTTCCATGTTTATTGCTAAAATTCCTCTGATTCCCATTGTAATTCCCCGACCCTAGTTACATAGAGTGGGTGCATTATTTTAATATATTGGCATGATTAAAAGTAATCATGTCCCGATGGACCGATCTGTTTAGCAGTCTTGGAAAATCGTTTACATACATGAATGTTACATGAATTTTCATAACATACAAAAAAACAAAAATAATCCTTCACGAACGTCATTATTTACATGGATTAATCCTGCATATCAATCACAATACAATTCATGGAATCCTAAGAAAAATAAAACATAGAAAGGGGTGAGCTCAGATTCTCAGTAAAGATAATATTACAGCGGAGACTTTCATAAATAGGCATAAACATTTAAGGCAATGTATAACTAAAACAAAAGCCTTTTAAGCATGAAATTCATCATAATATGGAAAAAATAAAATTAAGTAATGCCTTTTACTTATTCACATGGATATTCTACTAGTCGAATAATCACATGAAATATCACTAACCACTATGATAATAATGGAATGCATAATGCCAGACTATCATAACCACATAGTCAAGGCCTTGTTCCAAGACTAAAAATAAGATTTTTTTCAAGGCCTTCTGCCAAGGCACTAGTTTGTCTCAAAAGACCTACCGATGCATCGAGGAGCTATAGCGGGCTCCACCTGTCACTTAATAATTTCAATGCATTCCTCATATGAACAGGTTTAAACATAACATAAAGATTTGTATTAAAACTAGCATAAGAAATTTCCATACCTTTTCTATAAATGATGAATGTTGTAAAAATAAAACATCCACATTTAAACATATCACAAAAACTTCAATACAATATGGAAGTTTTTTATCATAATAAATCAACTTCAAATAATCTTAAAATCAACCAGGGGATTTTGACATAGATGAAATCAAAACTACTTGAGAGAAATATCTCTTTTTTTTTGAAATCATTGAAATTTCAAACATTTATAAAGGAATTAATTTAAAATATATTTTTGAATCAAATCATCCCATACCACTTTAAAGATTTTGAAAATAAATATCATTTCAAAACATTCATGTCCATATGAATAATTCCTTAAAATCATTTTGAAAACAAGGACATTAATTAAAAATATTTAGAACGATAAATCTTTTAAACATTTAAAATTCTGATATTGACCAAGTGTATCTTTCACATATACTTAAAATATTCATTTTGAAATCATTTTTATGAAAAATGGACGTGGATGATAAAAATTTCCCAGTAAATACTCACACGTAAACAATGACGGATAATAATGAGATTGAGGAATTAACCCTTACCAACATGGTAAATTACAAAAAATACACCCCATGAAAGAGGTATAATACAATGAATATGTAAATACACATAAATTAAAGGTTATCACCCAAATAATACAATTATGGGAAGTACATACACCCCACAAAAGGTAATAGAGTCAATATGGCACGAATCTCATGGGAATAAGGAGTGGGATGAAAATCCATTACCTTTCACATTCCTTTAGTCAAGGGTATGTTTAACCTACTGTATGAAGACCGTAGTATGTTATTAAATTATACCAGAACCATATTAATATTTATGATGTCATACATTATTCTTTTATGACTTTTTACTACCCATTTAATAATAATTTCCATCTTAAATTAACATTTCAAGTAATAATCACTTTCTTTATCGTACGTGTTTTAACTTGTTACTCTTGATTGTATCACATTGATCATGATTTAAATACATCCATAATTTAAAACATGATTTATATATCACATATATTTGGAATATAATTATGTAAAATAGATATATATGTGAAATGGAAATCACCGTTTATGGAAACGGTAGTCCATACGTACGCATAAACGTTGTTTCCGTTTTCATATAATATTTAACGGAACTATGTGAAAAAAATATTTGTAAGTATATATATATATATATGTGTATATGTATCCAGTAGAATTATTATTTCATATATTACAAACATATTAGTAATATATATTTTTCTAATCGTCGATGAATGGTGAATGTGGAAATGAATCTCATCGCGCCGTGGAGACGGTAATCTGTACGTACGCATGAGAAACAATATCATATACTTAAAAGTGTGGAATTGGATGGTATATTAATTTTACAGAGACATTATTATGTTATTTTCATTATTTATATACATATTACTCTATTGTAACCATTGTCTTATATGCATGATTTAATGTATGATTTTTTTGTTGTAAATCCTCAGTGGAAGTTCAGAATGTGTACCAGCAAAGAGGTCATACAGTTCATGCATACCATAGTATTGATGGTGGCGCTGTTTCACAGTGTTTGCCAATTTTCGGGGACAGAAAATCGACAAATGGAGAAAAGTGTTTTCGGCAGAGAGACTTGTGCGTCGTGTACTTGATTGAGAGGAAACTTGTGAACCATATGTTTTTCAAGATTAGAACATGGGAAAATGGAAAAGGGATAATGGCCGCTAATGTTTTGGGATGGTCGCTCAAGTGACTTGCTCGTCATGAAGAGACTTGTGTGCCGATTCCTAGGAGTATTGGAAGCTTGCGTGCCTATTGTTTTTCAAGTTCATAACATCAAAATATGTCAAAGGAAAGAAGTTCGTGCAAGTGAGTAGCACGACAGAGGCTAGGGAGGATGAGCTGTGTGCCGGAACCTACGCGCCGAGGGAAGACTTGCGCACCACTGCGCAGAGGGTCCTATTTTCCTATAACTGGAGGACCACCCCTACTCATTTTCAACGCAGTTCAAGACATAGAGATTTTTCGAACTCTCTTCGTGCAAGCGGTCGATTAGTTCAAGTGGTTGTTGGGTCACGCAGCGCACCGCCGCGCAGATGGTCCAGTTTTCCTATAAATAGAGGACCACCCCTACTCATTTTCAACGCAGTTCAAGACATAGAGATTTTTATATCTCTCGTCGTGCAAGCGGTCGATTAGTTCAAGTGGTTGTTGGGTCACGCAAGTAGAGGTTGTGCACCGGTAGTTTGTTGCGCGATCAAGGAAGACGGGGAGTTAAAGGCGCAGTGTCGCGCATGTTTGGTGTTCAAAGAGGCAGTGTCGCGCAAGTGGTTTGGAGTCACCTTCAAGCCGAGTTTTTACCACGCAAGTGACTTGAAAACCATTCTTGAAACATTCACACCGGGCATGGAGAAGCGCTCCAGGGTTGTTAAAGTTCATTTGTCCTTTTGAAGCTGCACGAAAGCTGGAAGATTTCCTGGTACCCTCATCGCAAAGTGAGATTCGTCTTCTGGTGAGAGTTGGACTTAAACAGAGAATATACATGCAACAGAGGATGAATTGTTATACAATGATGAAGATACCATCACATCAATAAACTGAGTGTGACTTTACCAAGGGCAGTAAGTCAGGGGGAGTCAACGGTAGTGACCCGAGGGAAGTAGTGTGCTATCCCCGAACCTTTGTAAAGGCAATGATCCTGGTACAGTGTGACTACGCTCGGAAATTTTTAATCCACAGCTAGGGAAGATTAGTGGAATTTGGTACGACCAAAAACTTTTCGGCATATGCTCCTTGGACGTATCCCTTAGTGGTGAACCAAGTAAAAAGTGATGTGTCTTCTCTGTGCAAGTGAATGATTTCTTTCTGATCATATTCATCATATAGGTTCAACATGTTCCTACCAACGTAAGAACAACATCCATCACATTAAAAGATAAATTTGTCACCCTGATTCACCCCTCCCCTTTCAGGGTGTCCCGGGTTCCTTCAATTCGTATCAGAGGGAGGTTGCTGGTGTTGGATCTCTCCTTTATCGTCATGGAGAAAGTAGTCAATGTCAGCGGAGTACCTCACATCGATGGAAGTAATTTCCAGATCTGGAAGAACAGAATGAGATCTCATCTAAGATCTCTTGGAATGGACGTTCTTTTTTCTACTGTGCAAGGAATACAGGTCACTGAATCAACAAGCCTGGTTATGACTGAAATAGAATGTAAAATTCTTAATGCAGATGCTAAAGCAAAAAATTCACTCACTACATCCCTTTCTGATCAGATGTACCTAATGGTGATGAATATCACCTCAGCAAAATCCATGTGGAAAAAACTAGAGAATATTTATGAAGGAGATAGCAATGTGAAGGAGGCGAAACTACAAGTACTACATAATCGGTTTGATGATCTGAAGATGAATCCAGATGAGAATGCAGACTCATTCTTCAATCAAATTACTGAAGTGGTTGGAGCAATTCAGGGTCTAGGAGAAGAAATCAAAGACATTGATGTTGTAAATAAAATATTACAAATACTTCCACCTCTATACAATGAAAATATGTCAGCCCCTGAGGAAAGAGATCATTCAATACTTTCTCTAGATGATCTGACAATGGAAAATAATACATGTCCATTGAATTTGAAAATAATCTGGAGAAGCATGGGTTACAGCATGGGGTAGCTTCTGTGAGAACACCAAAACAAAATAGATTTGTTGAACGTAGGAATCGACAGGTGAACAACATGGCATGAACTATGCTGATTGAGAGTCGCATTCCACGACATTACTGGAAATAGGTTGTTCAAGCTGCAGTGTACATTCAGAATCAAACAAGACTTTATATGTTTTAGAAAAAGACACCATGTGAATTGTGGCATGGACGGAATCCCTCATTAAAATAATTTCGTGTCTTTAGAAGTAAATTCTTCATCAGGAACAATGAAGGAAATCAAGGGAAGTATGGAGACAATGCATATGAAGAAATTTTCCTCGGTTACCCAATGAACAGAAAAACCCACAAATGTTTCAACAAGAATTTAGGAAGGATTGTGGAAATCAGTGATGTTAAGATAATTGAAGAGAAAACCACAAATGCTTCAAGGAGGTCATATGCTGATGTGATAGAAATTCAGGAAGAAATTGAACATGAAGAAAATACAAATGCAGAAATATAGGAAGTTGTACAAAACACTCAGCAGTCACATCATGATGTTGACTCAGAAAGAGAATCTGAAGAAGAAACTGTGGCTGAAGAGAATGCAACTGAATCTCGATGGTGAAATCGAAGAGATGAGATTGATCCATCCAATATAATTGGGGACAAGAGTGCATCCTCTCAAACAAGAAGGATGAGGAATAACATGCAATCTGTATTTCTATCAGTTGGAGAGCCATCCTCATTCAAAGGAGCTACAAATGATGAATCTTGGGTGGAAGACATGAATGATGAATTAGATCAGATTGAGAAGAAACAAACATGGGATTTTTTCCAGAGACTTGAAGGTCACAATGTGATTAGTAAAAAATAGATCTTTAAAAATATGTTTTATGAGCATGGATGTTTCATCAGAAACAAGGAACGAGTGTTATGTAAAGGATACTCCCAGATTGAAGGCATTGATGTTGAAGAAACATTTGCTCTAGTGGCTAGACTGGAGTCAATCAGGCTTTTCCTTTCCATGGCACTCCAAAGAGGATATAATGTATATCAAATAAATGTCAAGACAACATTATTTAATGGTTTACTTGAAGAAGAAGTCTACATAGAACAACCAGTGGGCTTTGTTTTAGGTACTGATGAAACAAAGGTCTGCAAACTGAAGAAATCTCTATATGGTTTGAAGTAGGCACCACGGGTGCGGTACTCATGGCCGGATTCATAACTCAAGAAGTTGGAATTCAAAAGAAGAGCAATAGATCACAATATCCATGTAAAGAACTCTCTAATAGATAAATTCATGGTTCTAGTCTATATTGATGATATCATATTTGGTGGCAGCAGGCAGAAATCAGTGGACGAATTTTCCAACCACATGAAATTAGAATTTGAAATGTCTATTATTGGGGAGCTCACATATTTCTTGGGGCTACATGTGATTTAAAAGAAGGAATACACTTTAATTTCTTAGGAAAAATATGCAAGAGATCTGCTGAAGAAGATTAATATTCAAGACTCTAAACCAATGTCAACTCTAATTGTAGTTGGAACTAAAATTAGAAATCATGAGGATGTGGTCTCTATTGATCCCACCATGTACTGTAGGATCATTGGGAACCTACGATACCTGATAGCGACACAACCAGATATTGTCTTTGACACATTCTTTGTAGCCCGCTTTCAGAGTAATCCAGAGGAGGAACATATGGCGACAGTAAAATGAATCATGATGTACATTCAAGGTACACAAAACTTTGGGTTATTTTTTGTTGTAGGAAGGGACAGTGAATTTTCTTCATTTTCTGATGTTGAATGGGCTGGTGATGTAGTAGACAGAAAGTCCACTACTGTTTCAACCTTCTATATTGGGAAAAAATGAGTTGGCTGGTTGACTAAGAAACAAAAAATTACTTCTCTTAGTACTGCTGAAGCTGAGTATATCTCTGCCACTAAGGCATACACTCAACTGCTATGGATGAAGGAACAATTAATAGATATTCGTGATGAGGTAAATCAACCAATAGTGATTTACTGTGATAACAAGAGCGCAATGGATATTACGAAGAATCCTATTCAGCATTCCCGTACGGAACATATTGAAATCAGGTCTCACTTTATCAAAGAAAAAGTTGAGCAATGGGTGATTATAAAGGATCATGTGGGAACTGATGACCAAGTGGCTGATATCCTGACCAAGACACTGTCAGCGGCTGTGTTTGAGAAGAATTGGTTGAACCTCGGTGTTCAGCCACCTCCGAGTGCATAAGGAGGTTACAGAATACACCTCTCCCCAGTTACGCTAACCGTTTTATATTTGTTTCTGGATGTGATGCAAGTTTATGGGGGAGATTTTTTCCAGGGGGTGTTTTGAGATGTTCAATTACAAAATACCATTTTTAGGGTTATTTCCAATGGGCGAGAAAAAAATAAATTTATATTTTCAGTGTCAGAGGATGAGACGGACCTCAGGAACTCAAAGGATGAGAAGGAACTCAACAAACAAGTAATTCTTTTGTGGGAAATTGAGAATTCCAAAACACGGGAACCCAATTCAAGATTCATCTCTTGTTTTCTACACCGAGAATTTCTCACGTAGACTTAGAGTTTTGGCAGAGTTGATTCTTGTGTTTTTGGTTTGCACATGGATGAAGATCTATTGAATTTATTTTTTGATTGACAACAATCCCAAAGGGGGAGATTTTTAGAACCATGGTCTTCTATGCATGATTTGGAGTATGATTTGTGTTTTTTTTTCAATCCTAAGTGGAAGCATAGAATGTGTACCAGCAAAGAGATCATACAGCTTAAGCAGAAAAAAATATTGAAGGTGGCGTCATTTCCTAGTGTTTTCCAATTTTTTGGGCCTGAAAATCAACAAATGGATAAAAGTGTTTTTGGCAGAGAGACGTGCGCACCGTGTACTTGATGGAGAGGAAACTTGTGTGCCATATGTTTTTCAATATCAGAACATGGGAAAATGGCAATGGGGTAAAGGCCGCACAAGTTTTGGGCTGGTCGCGCAAGTGACCTGCGCGCCAGGAAGAGACTTGTGTGCCGATTCCTAGGAGGAATTGAAACTTATGCACCTATTGTTTTTTAAGATCATAACTTCAAAATATAGCATAGTAAAAAAGTTTGCGCAAGTATTAGTGTGGTCACGCACGTGAGTAGCGCGACAGAGGCTAGGGATGATGAGCTACGCGCCGAAACCTGCACGTCTAGGGAAGACTTGCATGCCACCGTGCATGGGGTCCTGTTTTCCTATAAATAGAGGACCATCCCTACTCATTTTCAACATAGTTCAAGAATTAGAGATTTTCCTAGCTCTCGTCATGAAAATGGTTTAGTAGCGCAAGTTGTTATTGGGTCGTGCAAGTAGAGGCTGCGCACCAGTAGATGGTTGCACGATTAAGGAAGTTGGGGAGTTAATGGCGCAACATCATGCAAGTTTGGTGTTCAAAGTGGCAGTGTCACGCAAGTGGTTTGGAGTCACCTGCGCACCAAGTTTGTACCATGCAAGTGACCTGCGCGCCATTCTTGAAACTTGTTCGCTGGGCTTGGAGAAGCGTGCCAGGGTTGTTAAAGTTCACCTGTCCTTTTGAAGCTGCACGAATGCTGGAAGATTTCCCGGTACCATCAGCGCAAAGTGAAATTATCCTTATGGTTATAGTTGGACTTCAACAGAGCATCTACATACAATAGAGGATACATTCTTATCCAATGATGAAGAGACCATGACTTCAATAAACAGAGTGTGACTTCACCGAGGGCAGTAAGCTAGGGGGAGTCAATGGGAGTGACCTGAGGGAAGAAGTGTGCTATCCCTGAACATTTGTAAAGGCAGTGATCCTGGGACATAGTGACTGTTCCCAAACCTTTTTAATCAACATCTAGTGATGTTTAGTGGAATTTGGTACAACCATCAACTTGTTGGCATATGATCCTCGGATGAAGCCCTTAGTGGTGAACCAAGTAAAAAGTGTTGTTTCTTATTTGTGCATGTGAATGTTTTCATTCTGATCATATTCATCATACAGGTTCAACATGTTCCTAACAATGTGGGAACAAGATCCATCAAATTAAAAGAAAAAGATGTCACCCTGATTCACCCCTCCCCTCTAAGGGTGTCTCGGGGTCCTTCAAGAGGAATCAGAGGGAGGTTGCTGGTGTTGGATCTGTCCTTTATCATAATGGAAAATGCAGTCAATGTCAGGGCAGTCCCCCACTTCGATGGACATAATTTCCAGATCTGGAAGAACAGAATGAGATCTCATTTAAGTTGTCTTGGAATGGAAGTTCTATTTTATACTGTGCAAGGAATACAAGTCACTAATCCAATAGGCCTGGCTATTACTGAAACAGACAGGAAAATTCATGATGCAGATGCTAATGCACAAAATGCACTCACTACAACCCTTTTGGATCAGACCTACCTAAAGGTGATGAATTTCACCTCAGAAAAATCCATGCAGGATAAACTCGAGAATATTTATGAAGGAGATATCAAAGTAAAGTAGGCGAAAATAAAAGTGATGCACAATCGGTTTGATGATATGAAGATGCATCCAAACGAGAATGCAGACTCATTCTTCAATGGAATTACTGAAGTGGTTCGAGCAATTCGGGGTCAAGGCGAAGAAATAAAACACATTGATATTGAAAAGAAAATATTAAGAAGACTTCCACCTTTGTACAATGCAATGGTGTCATCCCTTGATGAAAGAGATCTTTCCAAACTTTCTCTGGACTATCTGACAATGGATAAGAATACACGTCCATTGAATTTGAAAATTATCTCGAGAAGCATGGGATATAGCATTAGGTAGCTGTTGTGAGAACACCACAACAAAAATGGAGTTGTTGAACGTATGAATCGACATGTGAACAACATGGCATGAACTATGCTAATTGAGAGTCTCATTCCATGACATTACTGGAAAGAGGATGTTAAAGATGTAGTGTACATTCAGAATCAAACAGGACTGTATATGGGTGAGACGAAGACACCATATGAATTTTGACATGGACCGAAGCCCTCATTAAAATACTTTCGTGTCTTTGGAAGTAAATTCTTCATCAGGAACAAATAAGGAAATCAAGGGAAGTATGGAAACAATGCAGATGAAGGAATTTTCCTCAGTCACTCAATGAATAGAAAATCCTACTAATGTTTCAAAAAGCGCTTATGAAGGATTGTGGAAAGTAGTGATGTTAAGATAATTGAAGAGAAAACCAAACATGCTTCAAGGACGTCATATGCTGATGTGATAGAATGTTAGGAAGAAAGTGACCCTGAAGAAAATAGAAATGCAGAAATAGAGGAAGTTGTACAAAACACTCAGCAGTCAAATCATGATGTTGACTTAGAAGAAGAGTCTGAAGAAAAAACTGTGGCTGAAGAGAATGCAACTGAATCTCGGAGGTGAAATCGAAGAGCTGAGATTGATCCATCAAACATAATTGGGGATATGATTGCACCCACTCAAACATGAAGGGTGAGGAATAACACACAATCTTCATTTCTATCAGTTGTAGATCCATCCTCATTCAAAGAAGCTAGAAATAATGAATATTGGATGATAGACATGAATGATGAATTAGATCATATTGACAAGAATCAAACATGGGATCTTTTCCAGAGACCCGAATGTCACAATGTGATTGGTACCAAATGGATCTTCGAAAATATGTTTGATGAGAATTCAAGTGTCATTAGAAACAAGTCACGACTAGTATGTAAAGGATACTCCCAGATTGAAGGCATTGATGTTGAAGAAACATTTTCTCCAGTGGCTAGACTGGAGTCAATCAGGATTTTCCTTGCCGTGGAACTCCAAAAAGGATATAAACTATGTCAAATGGATGTGAAGAAAATATTCTTGAATGGTGTACTCGAAGAACAAGTCTACATTGAACAACCAGTGGGCTTTGTTTTAGGTACTGATAAAACAATGGTCTACAAACTGAAGAAATCTCTATATGGTTTGAAGCAGGAACCACGGGCGTGGTACTCGCAGCTAGATTCATATCTCAAGAAGCTGGAATTTAAAAGAGGAGGAGTAGATCACAATCTGTTTGTGAAGAATTCTCCAAAAGATCAATTCATGGTTCTAGTCGACGTTGATGATATCATATTTGGTGCCCGCAGGCAGAAATCAGTGGACGAATTTTCCAACCACATGAAATTAGAATTTGAAATGTCTATGATTGGGGAGCTCACATATTTCTTGGGGCTGCATGTGATTCCAAAGAAGGAATACACTATCATTTATTAGGAAAAATATGCAAGAGAGCAGCAGAAAAAGTTTAATATTCATGACTCCAAACCAATTTCAACTCCGATTGCTGTTGGAACTAAACTTAGAAATCATGAGTATGGGGCCTTCGTTGATCCCATAATGTAGAAGAGGATAATTGGGAACCTACTGTACTTGACAGTGACATGACTAGATATTGTCTTTTCCACATGCCGTGTGGCCCTCTTTTAGTGTAATATATAGGAGGAACATATGGCGGCTGTAAAACAAATCATGAGGTACATTCAAGGTACACATAACTTCGGGTTATTTTTTTCTTCAGGCAGGGACAATGAAGTATTAGCGTTTTATGATGTTGAATGGGCTGGTGATGTAGTAGACAGAAAGTCCACTAGTGGTAGAGACTTCTATATTAGGAAGAAATGTGTTGGCTAGTTGCGCAAGAAATATGAAAATACTTCTCTTAGTACAATTGAAGCTGAGTATATCTCTTCCACAAAGGCATTTATTCAACTGCTATGGATGAAGAAACAATTAACAGATATTGGTGATGAGGTAAAGCAACCAATGGTGATTTATTGTGATAATAAGAACACAATTGATCTTACATAGAATCTTGTTCAGCATTCCCGTATGAAACATATTTAAATCAGGTATCACTTTATCAAATAAAAACTTGAACAAGGGGTGATTAGAATGGATCATGTGGGAACTGATGAGCAAGTGGGTGAAATCCTGACCAAGGAACTGGCAGTGACTGTGTTTTAGAAGCATCATTTGAACCTTGGTGTTCATCCACCTCCCAGTGCATAAGGAGGATACAGAATACACCTCTCCCCAGTTATGCTAACTGTTTTATATCTGTTTCTGGCTGTGATGCAGTTTTATAGGGGAGATTCTTTCCAGGGGGTGTTTTGAGATGTTCAATGACCAAATACCGTTTTTGGGTTTATTGGAAATGGGGGAGAATGAAATAAATTCATATTTTTAGCGTCAAAGGATGATAAGGAAATCAGGAACTCAGAGGATGATAAGGAACTCAGCGAACATGTAATTTTTATGTGGGAAATTTAGAATTCAAAAACACGGGAACCCAATTCAATATTCATCTCATGTTTTCTACACCGAGAATTGCTCACATAGACTTCGAGTGTCGGCTGGGTTGATTATTGTGCGCCGTGTACTTGATGGATAGGAAACGTGAGTGCCATATGTTTTTCATGATTAGAACATGGAAAATGGGAGTGGGATAAGGGCCGCGCCGGTTTTGGGCTGGTCTCGCAAATGACCTGCATGCCTTGAATATACTTGCTCGCTAATGCATAGGAGGATTGGAAACGTGCGTGCCTATTTTTTTTTCAAGATCATAACTTCAAAATATGGCAATGGAAAGAAGGTCGCACAAGTATTAGTGTGGTCGCGCAAGTGAGTAGCGCGACAGAGGCTAGGGAGGATGAGCTGCGCACCGGAACCTGCCGGTCGAGGGAAGACTTGCGCGCCACCGCACATGGGGTCCTGTTTTCCTATAAATAGAGGTACACCCCTCCTCATTTGCAACGTAGTTCAAGACTTAGTGACTTTTCGAGCTCGTGTCGCACAAGTGGTTGAGTTTCGCAAGTGTCTGTTGGGTCACGCAAGTAGAGGCTGTGTGCCGGTAGTTGGTTGCGCGATCAAGGAAGTTGGGGAGTTAAAGGCGCAGCATCGTACAAGTTTGGTGTTCATTGTGGAAGTGTCACGGAAGTGGTCTGGAGTCACCTGCGTGCCGAGTTTGTACTACGCAAGTGACTTGAACACCATTCTTGAAACGTGTGCGCCGGGCTTGGAGAATTGTGCCAGGGTTTTTAATGTACATCTGTCCTTTTGAAGCTGCACGAAAGTTGGAATATTGCCTGGTTCCCTCAGCGCAAAGTGAGATTCGTCTTCTGGTGAGAGTTGTACATCGAACTAGCGTCTACATACAAAAGAGGATTCATTATTATAAAATGATGATGAGACCATGACGTCAATAAACTGAGTGTGACTTCACCAAGGGAATTATGCTAGGGGGAGTCAACAGGAGTGACCCGTGGGAAAAAGTGTGCTATCCCTGAACCATTGTAAGGAAGTAAGCCTGGAGTAGAGTTACTGTGCCCGAACCATTGTATTCCAAAACTATTAAAGATTAGTGGAATTTTGTACGGCCGAAAACATGTCGGCATATGCTCCTTGGATGTAGCCCTTAGTGGTGAACCATATAAAAAGTGTTGTGTCTTCTCTGTGCATGTGAATGTTTGATTTCTGATCATATTCATCATACAAGTTCAACATGTTCTTACCAACGTGGGAACAAGATCAATCACATTAAAAGAAAAAGATTTCACCCTGATTCACCCCTCCCCTCTCAGGGTGTCTCGGGTTCCTTCATACTCATCATTATATCCAGCCAAATAACATAGTGTGGAATAACAAATTACACCACAACGTGGAGACAGAAAGTCATACGCACGCACACATGGTGACATTATCATTCCTAAGATGGATAGAATAATGAATATAGTTGTGAAATAATTATAATAAAATCAAAATATATAGAAGATAATTGCATTATTATTTTATAATGGAAATAAAAAATAAAGAAGAAGTGGAAGAAGAAAGGAACTTGAAAGAGAGTGGTGAAAACATTACCTGTTATTCGGGTTCATCAATTTGAATTATTCAAAATGGAACCATAGGTTGGATTTATGATCAAAATAAGGCCTCTAGGTTGAAGTGAGAGAATTTTAGAGAATATTTGGGTAAGGGTTGGACGATCCAAAAGGCATTGACAGTGTGAATTAGAGGGAAGGGGATGTGCCCTTTTATAAGAGGGGTGGGGGGAACCTTAGGAAAAGCTGGAAATATTATTTAATAATAACTTTATATTCAATTTCTAATGGTTCAAAAGTGGATTATAAAAAGTATAAGGTGGGGATGGGTCGAAATCCTTTCAACCAATATATTTTATATAGGTTTGGGTCATTATATTAACTTTTCTTTTAGTTTTAACTCTTAGTTAATTAGTTTGACATTTACCATGTCATTTTTTATTTTTATATTATATAGTTAATAAACATACTATAAACATCCAAGAGTCCCCCCCAAGTGGTCCATTAATGATACACCTATCTTTATATAAGTCCTTTGGCCAATCCTTAGATTTTTAGAAATATAATATCAATTAATAATATAATATATTTTTTTAAAACTAATTTTTGTCAAATTTGACACTATTCAATAATTGATTTTGGTTAAAGTCTTAAGAAAATTATTAATTAGAACCAAATTTATTTAATCAATCATAAAAAGTCTTATTAACCAATAAAACATATGTTTGTCATCAAAACATTTATATTATATTTATTTTAACATTTATAGTACCAGTTGTTTTATTCATTCATTAATATGGAAAATAATGTATCATTATTGTGTTATAAATAAATTTTATTATGCCAGGTTTAAAAATTATAAATAAAATACCATTATGTATTAAAGCATTGTATCTTTATAAATAATATTTATAGTTGAAAAAATAACATATATAACTCTATGTAAAATTTTTTTTGCTAAAAGATATATTCTTATGTCATTTTTTTATTTACTTTAACTTAATTAATATAAAGTGTCCTTATCAGCTACAAGTGGCTTCATGGGGTCCCAAAATCGACCCAAAGATGACATTGGTCGGAAATTTATCAACCAATAGGGTAAGGACACGTTTTAGTGTAAATTAATATTATTATAATATTATTTTTTTACTCTTATTTACCGGATTTACCCTTTATCCATGGAGAATAAAATATTTACCGAAATAATTATTCAAAATGTCTAAAAATAAGAGTTACCTATTTAAAAAATTTAGACATCTTTATTCCAAATATGGAATCCATTTTTCCAAATTCAAAACATAGAAGTGGAAGAAGTTAATTTAAAATTAATTCCCGCTGTCAAAACAAAAAACGTGTTTTTAAAAAATAAAAACTATCAAAAGATTGACACTTGTTTATATCTGGTTTAAATATGAAATTATGTCCAATGACCAAAATTGTATTAAATGGTAAAAATACATTGTAAATATACTTTAAAACCACAAATATTCATAATTTATCACTATTATTTATTTTGACTAAAATATTTATTTTTAAATAAAATTTAGTAATTTTCACTATTAATCAAATGATAAAAGTTATCCGATAAGTACCAATATTTCTCTCTAAGATAATTTTGATATTCAGAATCCAAAAATGAAGTCCATTTTGAATGATAAAATGTATAAAATTTCAAAAAGTGGTTATTACTATTCATAACGGCTAGTTTGATTGGTTTTGGTGTGTGTTAGGAGACGAAGTTGCATACTACACACACTACTGCATTATTAAAAGAGAAACGTACCATGGAATATTGGGGTGTTACATTCTCCCCACCGTCAATAAATTGCATCCTCACAATTTGAAATTATTTCTAAAAAATAAAAGGTGGAAAATATAAAATACCTTTGGAAAACCCACATCGGAAATTATGTTACCAAAATTTAGTCTTAATAAGAGGAAAAGGAAAATGAAAGGGTCACCACCATATTATGATCTCATTTAGGAGAACATTGGTGGAAATTATAGAAATATAATTAGAGGAAAAACATAAATATTTATAGGTAGTGATTGAGGTCATCAATCACAAACTAGTGTAAAATTGAGGGCCTTAAATTCATCAATCTATGATGATTTAAAATACCATCGGTTCAACAAAACATATGGTATTAGGATAAAAAAATTGGTTTTCTGAACCCTTCACTAAAGTATAAGAATTAATTTATTTATAGAATAAGAGAAGAAGAAAAATATATTTTTGACAAGTATAGTCCCATCTTTTATCTAATTTCTACCAAAAACTCATCTTTCACTCTAAAAGATAGTAGACCATAAAATTAATATTCTATTTATCATATTCGTAAAGGGTTAAAAAAATGAATTTGTAATTCATCTAACATAATTTTTTTAAAAAAATTCTACATTATTCAATCCAGGGCATCACGTGGGCGAGTGGTAGGTGATACACCATTGTCGCACTTCAGTTGTGAGTTCGAGTCTCGCAGCCTTGCCGGACACGATGGGTTGCCACCCGACCTCTGGGTTGTCCTTTTATGGAAATCCAAAAATAATATCAAACTAGAATTATCCAAAATACTTCTATCCAAACTCACAGTCCAAAATTTTTAAGGAAGGGAAACACAATAAAGATCCTTTTTGACACTTAATAACATGTGAACACCATCATCATATATTATTTTAAAACACTGCAACATCCTGAATTACCATAAAACATTATTGATTACATTAATGATACCTTATTCCTTATAAAATACTGGATATACTCCTTCTATCAAAAAATGTTGTACACTCCAACAATGATAGAATATACAAATCAATTACCAGTTTCAAGGTAGTCAAGAATATCCAATATAATTTATCCAAATCAATCATGTATTATTCCAAAATCACAAGCTCAGTATCAAAATGATATTATGGTTTATTTTTATCTCAACCATATATTTTCCAAAAATTTAACCTGCTATTGAGTCACTTTTCATGGTTCCACACAATCTCAAGTCCTTAATGAAATATTACTGCTGTACAATCATTATATACTCCATAATTATTATAACCAATACATTGTTGATGCAACACTCAAATGACATAATTATGTAATAACAACATAAGAACTCTAATCATTCCTCCCCATCAATTGTAGAATCATAACTTTATTATTATCCAATAGCATCATTTGGGGCATACTCTAATGATTTGGACATTGGTTCGCGTAGTGTCATAACTCCTTGCAGATGAAGCATTGTACATTTGAAACCTTTTTCTTACCCTTGTTGTCACGTACATGGTGTCCACTTTCTCCACACTTATAACACACTCCCATTCCCTTCAGGAAAGTTCCAGGGTGTTTTTTTCCACAGTTATCACATATTGGAAATTATTCTTTTCCCTCTTCTCTTTATCCATCTTTCTCTCTTCCTTCCTTTTCTTCTCTTGCTTCACTTAAAATCCATAGAACTTCGAAAATTTTTTACTTATCTTATTAACACATGATACTATTTCTTCATATGTTGAGAATACATGGGAGACTATTTACCTTATAAATGTTGGATTAATACCGTGAAATATACGATACTTCTTACTCTTTAGATTATACGTATTGATGGAGTTCACATTCCTTCTACTGGGTTCCATTTCTATACAATGGCATAAACTAGGTCCATTTATAAATTGTAATGAATAATTCAAAACTTGAAAAATACCTAAAGTAAATTGAATGGTTTATGGATATAATCCACAATCATAAAGATGTTTTCATTGAGGAAGTATATACTCATAAATCATTCATAATGATTTGTAATGAAAATGAGACTTATCCTAAGCATATCCCCCAGGAGTGTCGTAACCAAGAGTGCAGCAAGTCCTGTTGTCTTGCACCAGTTCTCGTTCACGTCTAGCTCAAAGCGGTTTTTTCTGGTTTTACCCCTAGGTACATCTGTGCTAGAGCCGTCTCCACCTGCTCTGATCCAGACAGGGATGTATTTTCTTGGAAAACTCACAAAATATCTACATTACCAAAATTCAAGGAATTTCTTCTATAATAATCCTCAATGTCTATCTTAGGTCTATGTGCTCTAATCAGAGATTATCTAAATCTAGCTTCCAAGTTTATTGCTAAACTTTCTCTGATAACAACTGTAACGCCCAGACCCTAGTTACACAGAGTCGATGCATTATTTTAATACGTTGGAATGATTACAAGGAATCATGTCCTGAAGGACCAATCGGTTTAGCAGTCTTGGAAAATTGATTGCATACATGAATGTTACATTACACTTCATAACATACAAAACAACATAAATAATCCTTCAGTAACGCCATTATTTCCATGGATTAACCCTGCATATCAATGATAGTACACTTCTTGGAATCCTAAGAAAAATAAAAAATAGAAAGGGGTGAGCTCATATACTCAGTAAGGATAAAAATACATCCGAAATTTTCATAAATAATAATATACATTTAAGGAAATGTGTAACTAAAACAAAATCCTTTTAAACTTGAACTTCATCATAATATGGAAAAAATAAAATTAATTAATTCAATTTACTTATTCACATTGATATTCTACTAGTCGAATAATCACATGCAATATCACTAACCACTTTCATAATAATGGAATGCATAATTCCCGACTATCGTAACCACATAGTCTAGGAATTGTGCCAAGACTACAAATATGATTTTTCAAGGCCTTGTACCAAGACACTAGTTTGCCTCATGAGACCTACCAAAGCATCGAGGAGCTATAGCGGGCTCCACCCATCACTTACTAAGTCCAATTAATTCCTCATATGAACAAGTTTAAACATAACATAAACATTCGTATTAAAACATGAATATGAAATGTCAATACTTTCTCCATAAACCCTGAATGGTATAAAAATAAAACATCCACATTAAAAAATACCACAAAACATTCAATACAATATGGAAGTTTTGTATCATAATAAATCACCTTCAAATAAGCTTAAAATCAATCAAGGGATGTTGACATAGACGAAATCAAAACTACTTGAGATAAATATCTCTTTTTTTAAATCATTGAAATTTCAAACATTTATAAAAAAAGTAATTTAAAAGATATTTTTGAAATAAAGTATCCTATACCACTTTAAAAATTTTGATAATAAATTTCATTTCAAAAAATTCATGTCCATATAAATAAATCCTTAGAATCATTTTGAAAACATGGACTTTAATTAAAAATATTTAGAAAGATAAATCATTAGAAAATTTTAAATTCTGTTCTTGATAAAGAGTAACATTCACAAATCCTTAAAATATTCATTTTGAAATAAGTTTTATGAAAAATGGACATGGATGATAAAAATTTCCCAGTAAATGCTTACACATAAACAATCTCAGATAATAATGAGATTGAGAAATTAACCCTTACCAACTTGGTAACTTATGAAAAATACAACCCATGAAAGATGTATCATAAAATTAATATGTAAAGACACATAAATTAATGTGTATCTCACAAATAATACAATTATGGGCATTACATACACCCCACAAAAGGTAATAGTGGTAATATGGCATGAATCTCACGGGAATAATGAGGGAGCTGAAAACCCCTTACCTGGCACTTTCCTTTAGTCAATGGTACATTTAACCTCCGGTATGAAGAACGTAGTATGTTATTAAATTATACCAAAACAATATAAATATTTATGATATCATAAATTATTCATTTTTGACTTATTACTACCCATTTAATAATAATTTCCATGTTAAATTAACATTTCGATTAATAATCACATTCTTTATCGTACATGTTTTAACATGTTACTCTTGATTGTATCACATAGATCATGATTTAAATACATCCATAATATAAAACATGATTTATATATCATATATATTTATAATATATTTATTTATAACAGATATATATGTGAAATTGAAATCACCGTTTATGGAGATGGTAGTCCGTGCGTATGCATAAACGGAGTTTCCATTTTCATATCATATTGAACGGAACTAAGTGAATAAAATATTTTTAAGTACATATATATATATATATCTAGTAGAATTATTATTTCATATATTACCAACATATTATAAATTTATATTTTTATAATCGTCGATGAATGGTGAATGTGGAAATGATTCTCATCGCGTCGTGAAGATGGTAATCCGTACGTACACACGAGCGACAATATCCTTTCCTTAAAAGTGTGTAATTGGATGGTATATCAATTTTACAGAGACATTATTATGTTATTTTCATTATTTATATACATATTAATCATCATTATATCCATCCAAATAACATAGTGTTGAATAACAAATTACACCACGCCGTGGATACGGAAAGTCATACGTACTCATGCATTGTGACATTATCATTCATAAGATGGATAGAATAATGAATGTAGTTGTGAAATATTTATAATAACTTCACAGTATATAGAATATTCCTTATTTATTATTTTATAATGGAAATAAAAAATAATGAATTTGCCTAATATAAAAGGAACTTGAAAGAGAGTGGTGAAAACATTACCTCTTCTTCGGGTTCATCCTTTTGATTTGATCAAAATGGCTCCATAGGTTGGATTTCTGATCAAAATAAGGCCTCTAGGTTGAATTGAGAGAATTCAAGAGAATATTAGGGCAGAGGTTGGCTTATCCAAAAGGATATGAAGGTGTGATTTAGAGGGAAGTAGAAGTGCCTTTTTAAAAGAGGGGTGAGGGGCACCTTAGGAAAAGTTAGAAATATTATTTAATAATAAATTTATATTCGGTTTCTAACGGATCAAAAGTGGATTATTAAAATTATAAGGTGGGTATGGGTCTAAATCCTTTCAACCAATAAATTTTAGATAGGTTTGGGTCATTATATAAACATTTATTTTAGTTTTAACACTTTGTTAATTAGTTTTACATTTACCATGTCACTTTGTATTTTTATATTATATAGTTACTAAACTCACTATAAACTTTCAAGAGTCCCCCCAAGTGGTCCATTAATGATACAAATATCTTTATATAAGTCCTTTGGCCAAACCTTAGATTTTTAGGAATAGAATATCAATTAATAATATAATATTTGTTTTAAAAACACATTTATGTCAATTTTGACACTATTCAATAATTTATTTTTGTTAAAGTCATAAAAACTTTATTAATTAGAAAAAAATTTATTTAATCAATCATAACATGTCCTATTAACACATAAAACATATGGATGTCATCCAAACTTTCAAATTATATTTATTTTATCATTTATAATACCAATTGTTTTATTCATTCATTAATAAGGAAAATAATGTATCATTATTGTGTCATAAATAAATTTTATTATTCAGGATTAAAAATTATAAATAAAATAAAATTTTGTAGGAAATCATTGTAGATTTACAAATAATATTTATAGTTGTAAAAATAACATATATAACTCTATGTAAAAGTTTTTTTTCTAAAAGATATATGCTTATGTCATTTTTGTATTTACTTTAACTTAATTAATATAAAGTGTCCTTATCACCAAAAAGTGGCTTCATGGGGTCCCAAAATCGGCCCAAAGATGCCCATGGTCGGAAATATATCAACCAATATTGTAAGGACATGTTTTAGGGTAAATTAATATTATTATAATATTATTTTTTTATACTTATTTACCGGATTTACCCTTTAACCATTGAAAATTAAATATTTAACGAAATAATTATTCAAAATGTCTAAAAATAAGAGTTAATTATTTACAAAATTTGGACATCCTGATTACAAATATGGAATTCCTTTTTCCTAATTCATAACACAGAAGTGGCAGAAATTAATTTAAAATTAATTCCTGCTGTCAAAACAAAAAACGTGATTTAAAAAAATAAAAACTATCAAAATATTGACACTTGTTTATGTCTGGTTTAAATGTGAAATTATGTCCAATGACCAAAATTCTATTAAATGGTAAAAAAATATTCTAAATATACTTTAAAACCACTGAAATTCATAATTTATCACTATTAATTATTCTGATTAAAAAATTCATTTTATATTAAATTTAAGTAATTTTCACTATTCATCAAAATATAAAAGTTATCCAAAAAGTACCAAAAATTCACCCTAAGATAATTTTGATATTAAGAATCCAAAAATGAAGTCCATTTTGAAATAAAAAATGTATAAAATTTCAAAAAGTGGGTATTACTATTCATAACGGCTAGTTTGATTGGTTGTGGTGTGTGTTAGAACACGGAGTAGTGTACTACACACGCTACTGCATTATTCAAAGAGAAATGTACCATGGAAGCTTGGGGTGTTACATTCTCCCATCCTTTAATAAATTCCATCCTCGCAATTTTAAATTATTTTTCAAAAATAAAATGTTGAAAATAAAAAATACCTTTGGGAAAACCCACATCGGAAATTAGGTTAACAAAATTTAGTCTTAATAAGAGGAAAAGGGAAATGAAAGGGTCACCAGCAAATTATGATCTCATTTAGGAGAAAATTGTTGGAAATTATAGACATATAATTGGAGGAAAAACGTAAATATTTATAGGTAGTTATTGAGGTCATCAATCAAAAACAAGTGTAAAATTGAGGGCCCTAAATTCATCTATATATGATGATATAAAATACCATAGGTTCAACAAAACATATGGTATTAGGATAACAAATTTTTGGATTTATGAACCCTTCACTAAAGTATAAGAAATAAAGTTTTTCATATAATAAGAGAAGAAGAAAAATATATACTAGACAAGTAGAGTCCCATCCTTTAACTAATTTCTACCACAAACTCATCTTTCACACTAAAAGATAATAGACCATAAAATTAATATTCTATTTATCATTTTCGTAAAGGGTTAAAAAAGGAATTTATAATTCATCTACAGGAATTTTTAAAAAAAAAGACGATATTTTTCAATCCAGGACATCACGTGGGCCAGTGGTAGGTGATACACCCTTGTCGCACTTCAGTTGTGGGTTTGAGTCTCACAACCTTGTTTGACACGATGGGTTGCCACCCGACCTCCGAGTTGTCCTTTTATGGCAATCCAAAAATAATCTCAAACTAGAATTATCCAAAATACTTATGTCCAAACTCACAGTCCAAAATTTTTAAGGAAGGTAAACACAGTGAAGATCATTTTTTCCTCTTAATAACATGTGAACACCATCATTATGTTTTATTTTAAAACACTGCAACATCTTGAATTACCATAAAACCTTATTGATTACATTCAGGATCCCTTATTCCTTATAGAATACTTGATATACTCCTTCTATCAAAAAATGTTGTAAACTCCAACAATGATGGAATATACAAATAATTAACCAGTTTCAATTTAGTCAAGAATATAAAATATAATTTATCCAAATCAATCATGTATTATTCCAAAATCACTACCTCGATATCAGAACCATGTTATGGTTTATCTTTATCTCAACCGTATATTTCCAAAAATTTAACCTGATATTGGGTCACCTTTCATGGTTCCACAAAATATCAAGTCCTTAATGAAATAGTACTGTTGTGCAATCCTTATATCACCACTACAAATATGGATTATAAAAGCGCTAAAAACGGCCTGTAACAGCGCAAAAAAATGATGTTAATATCGGCAAAGATAAAGGGGGGTCCCCATTATCATCACTAAAAATAGCACTGATTAAGGTAGTATTTATCAGCGCTATTTTCAGCGCTGATAAATGTATAATATATCAGCGCTATTGTGAGCGCTAATAAAAACTACCTTTATCAGCGCTCAAAATAGCGCTGATATATTATCTATTTATCAGTGCTTAACTAGCGGTGATAAAAGACAAAGATCATATCCAAAACTAGAACCTGCACAGAACCTGCCCAGCACCTACACACATTACAGCACCTGCACATAGTCCAAACAAAACCTACACACAGCACACACAACACCCACACACAAAGCACAGAAGAACAAAAAATGATATATTCATATTCTTGAAATCATGAATACAAAACAACACACTTCTATATACATTTCAAACAATGTTTAATTTGGTTACAATTACATTTATCCAACAAACAGTTAAAAAACAATGATGTTCCATCCTTTTTGCATCCATCCACTCTAAAAAATTGTCGTCCATGGTGGCAGTTTCCGAACAAAGAATTCGAACTGAGGAAAAAGATTTCAACTACATAATAAAACAAATATTATGTTAGTAATGCAATAATGAAATAAAGAATGGGGTTGCTAAATGGAATTATACTAATGAGGCACAAAACATAAAATAACCAATTATACTAGTGAGGCACAAAACATAAAACAAATATTATGTCCCCCCATTCCATAAAAAAAAGCACCCCTGCCCCCTTCCCCAACACACCCCCGACACACTGCCCACCCCCGAGCACACCCACTACCCCTTCACACTCCCTGCCCCTGAACACCCCCTGCCCCCTTCCCCAGCACACCCCTTCCCACTGCACTTCCCCCCTGCCCATTGCACACCCCTGCCCACCCCCTACATATTTCAAAAGAACCCAGAACACCCTTACCCCTTCCCCCTATCAATTTTCCCCCTTCCCCCGCCCCCAGTAAACCAGCCCTTCCCTCTCACCTTCTCCCCTACACTTCATAAAGAAAATACCTTGTATGGAAATTGTGCACAATTTACATTATACACATCATATATACCAACATATTCTCATGTACTTTCATTCAATGTAAATACACGTATATAGAATCTCTACATCTCATAAGAAAACCCTATTTAAAATTCACAAACACATTAAATCCATTTGAAAACAACCATCACACAACTTTCTCATTTCTTCAAACACATTTAAAGGACATAAGCATGAAAATCCACAAGAAATACAACTGCATTCATTTTAAAAATAACTTTCAAGTCTACACACACCCCATATTCCTTTTATAACACATTTTTAACCACACAAACATTCCATATAGTACACTTAGTAAGAAAATACATGATAATAAAATAATCATATAATGTAAAAGCATGGAATCACCTACATAAAGCATGGAATCTTCCGAAATCTACTGAAAAACCTAAAACCACACCTCCACAATACCTTAATAAGGACTGATTAAAGATTAATATTGAATATATTAATGGAAACCCATGTTTAACTTGTGCAATTCCATGAGTTTAACATCCCACAAGGATAGAGGGTATTTATTTAATATCTTATAGAGATGTAAGACCTGGGTGGATTAAAACACTTATAAAGGTGGATCAGGTAGGTACTTCTCTAGGAGGGATAACCGGGAATGTTTACCTGATAGATGGATCAAAATGCCCAATGAGGTCTGACCCAAGTGTGGTGCATCCCATAAAGGTAAGGTTTTTCATTTTAAAGATTTATTTGGACACCACTAAGGTAAATACAAGAGGGAAAATAAGCGATGGTATACCCTAGTGAGGGGGTCACCATGGTTTACCATTGGTTAGGATATAACCTCATGGAGGCTTCCTACGTACCCTATTTAGAATAAAAGGATCAAAACCCTTATATTTAAAAGAGGTATGTTGTGGGTATTACCCATGGTTGTCTTCCCTTCACACTAGGAATACTCTTGGTTGGATGAGTATGGGTCTTGTAGGGCTTATGCATTGTCAGATTATCAGGTTCATCCATGAGTAGCAATGGGATGAATGGGAAACTCATGCTAAGATGGACCATGTGAATGGTGTGATCCTTGTAAAGAGGCATGAGGCACAAAAAACATGTGGGGCTGTATCTAAACATTATTTATGGTGGCCATGGGGATTATCAGACTCCCCATACCTTCCATAAACACCTCAAAACATCATGAGGACCAGATTCTACATGATGGTGCATCACAGGGTTTATTCTTTTGATGATGTACTGTTCGTTTGAGCTTGGATTTCCTCTCAACCAGCCATTCCCTTACTTGAATTTTCTTGGAAAACATATTTTGGTTCCAAAAAATCCCTCAACGATACTGATTATCTCATGCATCTACCTAGAAATAATTATGCAAGTCAAACAACAACACATGTGCTCAAATACAAGTTCAAACAAACAAGATAAAGAAAAAAAATTTGTTGATCCTCGGTGGTTTTGTCATTCACCCCATACGCACTGCACACCACCATGCCTAAATTCAATATTGATTTGTTCAATGATCAATAATATGAATCTGGGGATAGATAAAATTGAGTAATAAATTAAGATTTCAATACATCAGAGCATTCTCAATTCACCAAAGAAGGTTGGAGGATAATCAATGATCATATATAGATAACATAAGTGGTTGGAATTCACCTTCATCCTATTTGTGTACAATCTTCCATCTGGTATGTTTCCCATTTGTTCCTAAACACATGTATATCATCTTCTGAATATGAGTTTTTGTGATAGTCATAATAGTACCGAAAAAATACAAATACACAAAGGATTAATAAATATTTTAAATGAACTTGTAATTATTTTCGAAAATACCTCATCAGGGATGCTAGTTTGTTGATGAAATATGATCTCTTTTATAAATATACAAACATAATAACCACATTCTTTTCCGTTTGTTCGTTTTGGACACTACAGAAACATCGACAACAATAAGTAATTTGTTTTCATATGTGATTGGATAGTGCAATTCTATTATATATCCTCGGATAATTTTCCAGTTGTAGATCTTGTAGGCGTGCTAATCCTTATGCCTTGGATTCATTCCATGCATTAGATGATATTGATGCACCGCCCTATCATAACAGAATCCTCATTAAAAGATAACATAAATTATACAACTAGATGTTTAGTTTTTAAATGTTGGATCTAGTGTATAACAAATTAACAAACGTCATCATGCGTGGTCGGTTTGTTGGATATCCATACGTTGAATCTAGAAAATAACTCTTTGGAGTATCCAAATTGACTGCAATCAGCATCTAATACTCCCTAAAAATAATAAAGGAATAAGTAAATAAATAAATGAAAATATAGTTGATATGATTAAATTGTTGAGTTTTACCCCTGCATCGTTGGTATTAAAAAGAGTATGTCATCCGTAATTTTGTTTTTAAATGATTTGAGCAGAGATGACATTATTGCAGCCTCTTTAACAAAATCTATTTTGTCTTTTGAATATGTGGTGTGAGGACCAACGAGTCCAAATTTTTGTTCATGGGGAAATCCCTTTAATTGTTTTTCATATATACGTCTGCGACAAATATAAAATGTATTTTGTCAAAATTTTCAGAGTATATCAGCTTCTGTAAAATCAAATAATGAAAAATTACCTCATGTATACATTTACAACTGAGGCGCCTATCCATTCATACTTGAGGACTTCATTTACAATTTCAGCACTAATGAAATCTGATATCTCCTCTCCGTACATATCTTTTTCGAAAGAAACTATGTGAGTACTGCCGTCTTTCAACTTTTTATCCACATCAGCCTACAATGATATTAACTGTGGATATAGAACGGGCGGGGTGAAGGTGCTCTCAGTAGACCGTTTCAATCGATTGGTTGATCATTGAGATATTTTTGAGATGATATTTCGTTTCACCCCATAGTCTTTTTCATTCTGTAATAACAGTCATCGGTTCAGACCTTTTTTCATTAATTGTTAATGGTCCATCTTGAAAAATAAATAAGAAATGAATACCATTTTGTCGACATGTTTTTTTACTAGATCTGCCGGCCATGCGATGAATGTTCCAACAGCATGTTCAACCGTATGAATGTCGTCATCGTCATTTGGAACAGGTAGCTCAGCACTCGGCTTATTAGCTACGTTAATTGACACTCTAAGATGATCTTTTGGAAGCTGTCTGTTGTGTAGCATGTCGTTTTGCGTATTAAACACCGTAGCCCTCGCTACAAGGCGATAGGTGGGAGTTGATAAATATAAATCACAGTCATTTTCATCGTAGGGAATTTTAGTACAGGAAAGGTATCAGTGTCTATGTAAATCACATTTCACATAAACAATTATTAAAACATTGATTACCTTATCTAAGTCAGGTTTTTTAGGGGAATGGCTCTCCTCAAAGCTAGTGGGGGGTGGGGTGAGATCGTCACGCACGGGTTGTTGAGTTTTTTCTTCTCTTTGACTCTCCCCCATCAATTTTTCTATCATCTCTCTCTGGTATTGTAATTCTTCTTGAAAATAGATAATTGTTCTTGAAACTTTTCCATTATTCCATTTTGATCCTTCGCTTGTTTTTGTTTTTGAAAATATGTTCGGGGTGTCACCCCAAAACACGCACCTCTGACGCGGCCATACTTTTCTGGCTGCTTCAAGGTTGCTGAAAGTATGTATGCATATGCTACAGTTGTTGTTGATTCATGCGAATATTTCATATAGAAAATATAGAAAAATAAGTAGTTATTTTAATGTAATATCTATTTAAAGCAAATAAAATTTATATTATGTGATACCTAAAAATGTTTCACACACTTTTGTGTGTTTTCATCAATCAATGTCCCCTCTTTATTTACACGAGCCTCCTTCTATAGCACATTGCGTTGGATGGATATGGATTTCGATTTTGATTCATCAATCTGCATATAAACAAAGAAACATGGTTATGGTGTTGTTTTTTGTCACATACTAGTAGTAGGGTAGATTTAAAAGACGTACCAATTTTTTCTCAAGTTCAGCATACCCCATCGTTGCTATACGGTAAGGTTACGCTGGTTCTGTTGCGTGTTTTTTATTTTCAGCACTCATTAGCTGTTTCATAAATAAAAAACTGTCAATCAGAGTGATGAATACAAGAAAACGTCAAACAATGTATTACCCCACACAATGTACCTAAAAATTATTCTCCCCACTATGGTTGCTGAACGAATCCCACGCTCCTTGGGATATCAAGTGTGCATAAAGAGGAGGTGGGTGAAACTTGATTTTCCCTTCTGCATCTTTAAGATGATATTTTTTTAAAATTGTGCGGAAACCTCTATGAATCCTTCCTGCAACTCTTAATACATATTGCTTGTGCGAGACATCTACTATAAATTCACTCTACAATGGATGATGAAGAGTAAGTCAATGTTTTGGTATTTTATTTTATTTTAATAAATTAAAAAAAATGATATCATAATGTTACCGTAATCTCTTCCCACATTAGTGTCTTTAGCCCGGTGACAACATGGTGCCACGACTGTACATCAATAAGCATGCGTTTCCAAGTGATGATTCCAATGTAGATACTAAAGATGGATTTGTTGGGGTTAACATTTTGGCCTCGCTTATTCCATCCCACCTCAAATTTGATGCCTTTTTCTTTTTCCTTAAGGATTTTGGCCAACACAGTCAAACTACGAAGCTCTTGTTTTTTTTGTGCTTTCAAGGTTTCATTTCCTACCATTTCCTCAGAAGTAGCATCAATATCATCCCCCGGAGCGCTAGATTCGGAAATGGGACCAGCAAAAACAGGTTGAGAAACCTATTGTACTCAACATTGGGACCAAAAACAATAGGTTGAGAACCCTGTTGTTGCTTTGCACTGGGACCACCAGCATTTGGTTGAGAAACCTGTTGTTGCTCTGCAGTGGGACCACCATCTTCTGGTTGACAGACCTTTTGTGCTTCGGTATTGGGCGCATCAGCAGGTGCAGAAGTCATTATCTGTAGAAGTGATTTAATATTTAATTTAGATTACATAAAAATAGCAGTGAACAAATAATAACATAATGTAACACAATGTATGTTACAATAAATACTTAACCTGATTATTTTACTCTCTCTTTTTCTTTAAAAGCTGAAGTTATTTGACTCCTCTATCGACTATGTAAATTCCTTCATTATAGTCTCATCTGACATAAAAACGCTATCTAAATTTGGACCGCTGTGAAATGATTGTGAAGTCCCTATAAAAGGGTCAACCTCCGTTGAACTTTCATCTGACCCTTCAGTTGTTTTGGTCGATAACAGAAAAATTGACCAATTTCTGTTTGCGGGGTCTGGAACATAAAATACTAGTACTACCTGTGATGCCAATATAAATGGTTTGTCTTTCTCCCCTTCCTTACTGAAATAAACTTTCATGAATCCTAATTCATCTATTTTAATAGTAGCCTTGTTATCATCCCACTTGCATTGAAAAATCGGCACTTTGAATTTCATATAATCCAACTCCCATATTCGTTTGATGATGCCAAAGAATGACATATTTGCATAAATTGGATTTTTTCCTTAGCACCGGAAACATGCATTGCCTCAGCCACAAGTGTAACCCCACTATTCGGCATGGTACTCTCTTCATCATGTTCATTAGTATAGAATTTATAACTGTTAACTACATAAGAATTGTAAGATAATACGTACACACTTGCTCCTCCGGCCATCCATCGAAGTCGTTCTGAAATTGAGTCTATATTTTCATCTAACAGCTTAAAAATATGGTCTCCAAACAATACTATAAACTGTCGATTATGTGTATTTGATATCCATTTTTCATCCCTAGAAGGATTCCAACACCTAATAATTTCATTGTGGGTTTGAACATATGGGTCAACTTCGAAACTGTTATGCAAAATGTAAAGGTGGGCCTGCTCCAGATCTGTATTATTGATTGTGACAACCTCTCTTCCAGAAATTCCTTCACCCTCAAGCCACTCAGTGTGATGATATTTCAGTAGGCCAATGATTTCCACACCAGATAGGTATTCGGTACAAAATTCAATAGCTTCGTCAACAGTATATTGCTCCGCAATACAACCCTCTGGCCGACTTCGGTTTTTGACATACCCTTTCAAAATCATCATATACCGTTAAATGGGTTACATCCATCTATAATGTACATGACCACATAGTCGAATATCTCTCACCAAATGAACCATCAAATGAACCATCATATCGAAAAATGTCGGTGGGAAGAAAACTTCCAAATCACGTAATATGACGGCAATTTCTCTTTCCATAGTTGGCAATTTCGCTAGGTCTATATCTTTGCAGCATATAGCATTGAAGAATAAACAGATCATCATTAATTTATGTCTGACATTCTTGGGAAAAATGCAATGTAAAACTATAAGAATTAGATCTTGCATCAAAACATGGCAGTCATGGGATTTCAGACCCTTTAATTTTAAATCTCCCATTGACACGATGTTCTTGATATTTGATAAATACACCTCTGGAATCTTTACGTCTTTCAAGAAGTTTAAAAACTGATTTCTCTCCTTCCTGGAAAGAGTGTAAGCAGCATGAGGAAGAAATTTTCGTTTTTCACCCTTCACTAGTGCCAACTATTCTCGTATTCCCATCTCATCCATGTCCAATCTAGCCTTCATTCCACCGTTTGTTTTACTGGGTTCATTTAGCAACGTGCCGATGACACTATCAGATACATTTTTTTCAACATGCATAACATCAAGAAAATTTCTAACATACAGACAATTCTAGTATGGTAAATCAAAAAAAACTGATCTCTTTTTCCAACTAGTTTTCGTAAGGATATTCAAAAACAGTTTACCAAAAGTAGTGTCAAAATATTTTACTTTCTCTAACATTTGATCACCTATTAGTGTAGAGGGTGATGTACGTTCCTCTAAACTTCCGTCAAATGATGTCATCCAAGGTCGGTACTTAAGTCGTCGGGGTAGAAATCTGTGATGTCCTAGAAACACGGTTTTCGGTGAATGTTTCAACCTAATTGACTATGTACCTTGTTCGCAAACGGGACACCCTTGAGTTCCTTTAATGCTATATCCTGAAAAATTTCCATAAGCATGAAAGTCATTTATCGTCCCGTCCATCATGGATTTCAAAGTTAACTGTTCATTTTTGTAAGCATCATACATCATAACACCATAATCCCACAATATTTTCAAATCCTCGATCAATGGGGCCAAATAAACATCAATATCATTACCCATTTGATTTGGTCCTGATATAAGCAAAGATAACTTGATGTATTTTCGTTTCATGCATAACCACGGTGGTAAATTATAATTTACCAACATAACCGGACATGTACTGTGACTGCCTCTTTGAAAACCAAAAGGATTCACCCAATCTGTAGATAATGCCAGACGAAGGTTTCTCGGCTCATTCCCAAATTCAGGATACTCATGGTCAATTCTCTTCCACTGAGGAGAGTCTGCAGGGTGACGTATTTTCCCATCTTTAATTTTTGTATCTGCATGCCATGTCAATTGTCTTGCAGTCTCCTCACTTCCATATAGGCGTCTAAACATAGGAATTATTGGAAAGTACCATACAACTTTTGTAGGACTATAATTATCTTTCCTGTATCGGGAAGCACCACACTTTTGGAATTCTTTAAGTGATTTTTGGTCATTGTGAAACAATATACAATCATTCGGGCAATCATGTATTCTTTACGAAATCATTCCCATCGATCGTAGCATTCGTTTGGAATAATATGTTCGGCATGGGAGTTCATTTTCTTCTAAGACCATGACATTCAGGAGATCAAGTAGTTCTGTAAAACTAGTGTCACTCCACCCGTTTCCTGCTTTAAAATTATATAGCTTCAATACGGCTGACAATGCTGTATATTTTGTGAAACCAGCATACAATGACGTTTTTGCACAACTCTTTAACTTCTCAAACAATTTTGGGCAATCACGAAGTTCATCTTCAACTGTAACTTTCATTTCCTCAATACGATCTTCATCATCATTCACATCTGTAATCACACCCTCCATACGATCTTCTTCGCTGTTCACGCTTCTAACCATATCAGATGATCTATAAAATATCGTGTTCTCTGAGTCACTACATACATTGGTTTTTTCCCCATGTTTATTCCAACATGTTTAACTTTGATCTATTTCATGACAGATCAGGTGTTCTTACAACTCCTCTGGACTAATTTGTCTTGAATAACAATATTGTAATCACGGAAAAAGGATTTGAGGAGGGTCGCATGCATGATCTTCTGCAAACTTGATAAACTCTTTCACACCATCTTCATACTCTTTTTTCAACCGATTGGCATTAATCAATTCTTTATTCATATTCATAGTCTTTATGGGTTCGATCTCGAGAACATGCCTAATATTATGTTTTAATTAATCAGGTAGCATTGTTTGGGTTTTATAAAAACAAATCATGGTACAAATGCCTTTAAACACATGTGAAATCCATATACATGGTGTGTCCTGTAGAGTGAACATAGTGTATATATAAGATACCTGATTTAATCGGACATATATCAAATTTATTCTATGTTAGTCTTACAAAGACTGAATGATGACTTAAAAAATACAAGACATGCGAACAAGAGGAAACCAATGAGTAATAAGAGAAAACAGTAATAAATATGATGCTATCTCAATGTACTCAAGGTGATGATAAGATGTTGGTCAAGATCAACTATGGGTTGGGAGTACACTAATATTTAATTGACAAAAACTACTAAAAACTTATCCAGAAAAGGATGAAATATCTTATTCATCAAGTCCCTTAATACAACCAATGCATGAGTTAAACCAAAAATCACCGCTAAAAAATCATATAGGCCATAACTACTCCTAAAAGCAGTCCATGGTAGGTCCATCGATGTCCAAATCATCTAATGGTATCCTAATGTCAAATCTATCTTGGAGAAGATCATAGAACCTCATAGATGATCAATGCGACTATCAATGCGTGATGAGGATGCATATTCATGACTCTCATCAGGTTAAATCTCCAATAGTCCAACAAAATAATAAATACCAATCAACCATCTATTTTAGAGAACTATAAAACCCCATGGTAAAGTACTATTCCATATGAAACAATTATATTCTATATCATCAAATTGTAACTCAAACAACAGATTCACTTTTGATGTTATTTTAGAAATTGTGATAGAAAACGAATTTTCTCCCAAAACTAACTAGATTATAAAGTTAATCTCTTTATTAAGAAGTAAATTTTATACCTGATCAGTGAAAACAACCTAAAAATGTACTACCATTGGGGAAAGATAATCCTACATCATTCTAGAAACATATACAATATGCATGACTATTTGAGCTATTAGGGTACAGTAAATATATAATTACAACATGCTATTAAAAATGAAATGTGGAAACAAGAAATCATATAGACTCCTGATAAACCCATAATACAAAACATATCACCTAGTATGTCTGTCACATATACGAATAAGTAAATTAGAAGGAAACATGCTAAAAAGCATAAAGGTACCATTAAATACTTACATTGGTCAGCTTGTTTTAGAAATTGTTTATCTTCATCCGTGCCCTGTAATTGAACCCATGAATTTGAAGGTGAGTATGAATACACGATAGTTGACCTTCTTTGAGAATAGTTTCTGGAAGAGTATAAGATACTTGAATCAATGAAGATCTTGCTATTCATTGTGGAAATCTGCTTGTGAAACATGGCCTAAGTTACAATACCTACAAGTTCTAACTTAGGCCGTGTTGCACAAGACGATTTCCACATTGTTTGTAGCAACATCCTCTAATAGTCTAATGATCTTCATTTCTTCATGTCTCTTATAATCTTCCAGAAAAACGTCTCGAAGATGGTCAACTATCGTGTACGCATACTCACCTTAAAATTCATGGGTTCAAGTAAAAGGCATGGATGAAGATAAACAATTTCTAAAACAAGTTCACCAATGTATGTATTTAATGGTACCATTATGCTTTGTAGCATTTTTTTTCTAATTTATTTATTCATATATGTGACAGACATACTAGGTGATGTGTTTTGTATTATGGGTTCATCTTTGTCTAATCATATAACTATGAGATTATGCTATGTGATGAAAATTAATATTGATCCATCAACATTTCCATTGGGATAATCTTTGGGAATACATATAACCATAAGATTAAAAACTATATCCTTTGTTTCTCATACATAACTATTCAACTCGATGGGGTAGAACATACCGCCCATGGTAACTCAAAATAAAAAAAATGAAAACACGGGTTGGTTACCACAGAAGTCATCAAACATAACCTTTGTAGACCTCTCACACATGTGACCCATCATAACTAACCAATTACCATATACTTCATCTTAGAGTCAAGATATCCCTATGGAACCAATAGGGTATCCAATTCCACGTCATTCACAAACAACCCACTTGTGTTGCTAAATATCAATAACATCTCTTATTTCGACACTCATCACTAATTATGAATCACATCCCTAGACATAATCATAATCCCATTAAGACCACACTATCTATTATGGAAATACTTACTTGAATTAGGCTCAAGATAAGGTATCATCCCGATCTCATATCTATATTCACTATTTGGTCCTCACCCATACAATATATAAATAATATACCAAGGGAATACCATCCATGCAACTCACCTACCACCTTGAGAGCACGAGGAGGAGGAGGACGAGGCGGCGGAGATCGTGGCAGTGATGGTGGAGGCGGCGGAGGCGACAGAGGTGGAGGCGGCGGCAGAGGCGGCGGCGGTCGCGGTAGCGAGGGTGGAGGCGGAAGAAGCAGAGGCGGTCGCGGTAGCGGGAGTGGGGGCGGAGGCGGCAGCGGCGGCAGAGAAGGAGGAGGATGAGGATGATGACGAGGACGAGGAAGAGGAAGGAGGAGGACGGGGAAAACGAGGTCGCGCGGAGAGGGGCCTAGTTCAGCTTCCGCGAGACCTTGACCGCGTGCAAGCGAGGATGGCCTGTTAGGGTTATTAAATAAAAAACCGATAGAACGTTTATCAGTTCTCGTTAAAAGCGCTGATAATGGTATGTTTTATCAGCGCTAAAATAAAAGCACTGATAAAACATTCATTTATCAGCGCTTTTTTAGCACTGATAAAGAGCTACCTTTATCAGTGTTTTTATATAGCGCTGATAAAGGCATACCCTGTTATCAGCGCTTTCTGTTTAGTGCTGATAAAGGGCATCACTTCCCTTTCCCTGTTTTTTGGTTGTGTATACTCCATAATTATTATAACCAGTACATTGTTGATGCAGCAATCAAATGACATAATTCTCAAATAACAACATAAGAACTATAATCATTCCTCCTCATCGATGGTAGTATCATAAATTTATTATTATCAAATAGCATCATTTAGTACATACTCTAATGATTTGGACATTGGTTCATGTAGTGTCCCAAGTCCTTGAAGATGAAGCATTGTACATTTGAATCCTTTTTCTTACCCTTATAGTCACGTACATGGTGTCCTCTTTCTCCACACTTATAACAATCTCTCATTCCCTTCAGGAAAGTTCCAAGGTGTTTCTTCCCACAGTTATCACATATGGAAAATTATTCTTTTATCTCTTCTATTTATCCATCATTCTCTCTTCCTTCCTTTTCTTCTCTTGCTTCCCTTCAAATCCATATAACTCAAAGAATTTTTTACTTATCTTATTAACACATGATACTATTTCTTCATATGTTGAGAATACATGGGAGACTATTTACCTTATAAACGTTGGCATAATACAGTGAAATATTCGATAGTTCTTACTCTTTAGATTACATGTATTGATGGAGTTCACTTTCCTTCTACTGGGTGCCATTTTTATACAATGGAATAAACTAGGTCAGTTTATGAATTGTAATGAATAATTCCAAACTTTCATAATACCTAAAGTAAATTGAACGGTTTATGGATATAATCCACAATCATAAAGATGTTTTCATTGAGGAAGTATATACTCATAAATCCTTCATAATGATTTGTAATGAAATGAGAATTATCCTAAGCATATCCCCCAGGAGTGTCGTAACCAAGAGTGCAGCACGTCCCATTGTCGTGCACGAGTTCTCGTTCAACTCTAGCTAAAAGAGGTGTTTTCGTGTTTTACCCCTAGGTTCATCTGTGCCAGAGCCTCCTCTACCTGCTCTTATCCAGATAGGGTTATATTGTCTTGGAAAACTCACGAAATATCTACATTTCCAAAATTCAAGGAATTTCTTCTATACTAATCTTCAAACTCTATCTTAGGTCTATGTGCTCTAGACAGAGATTATCTAATTTGAGCTACAAATTATATTGCTATACTTCCTCTGATACTAACTATAATGCCCCGACCCCAGTTACATAGATTCAGTGCATTATTTTAATACATTGGAATGATTACAAGGAATCATGTCCCGGAGGACCGATCAGTTTAGCAGTCTTGGAAATTGATTACATACATGAATGTTACATTACACTTCATAAAATACAAAACAACATAAATAATCCTTCACGAACGTCATTATTTCCATGGATTAACCATTCATATAAATCACAATAAACTTCTTGGAATCCTAAGAAAAATATAACATAGAAAGGGGTGAGCTCAGAAGCTCAGTAAGGATAACAATATAGGGTAAACTTTCATAAATAAGCATAAACATTTATGGAAATGTATAACTAAAATAAAAGCCTTTTAAACTTGAAAGTAATCATAATATGGAAAAAATAAAATTAAGTATTTCAATTTAATTATTCACATTGATATTCTACTAGTCGAATAATCACATGAAATATCACTAACAACTTTCATAATAATGGAATGCATAATTCCTGACTATCATAACCACATAGTCAAGGCCTTGTTCCAAGACTACAAATACGATTTTTTCATGGCCTTGTTCCAAGACACTAGTTTGTCTTATGAGACCTACCAAAGCATCAAGGAGCTATAGCGGGCTCCACCTATCACTTACTAAGTCTGATGCATTCCTCATATTAACAAGTTTAAATAAAACATAAACATTCATATTAAAACATGCATATGAAATGTCAATACTTCCTCCATAAATCATGAATGGTATAAAAATAAAACGTCCACATTAAAAAATTTCACAAAATATTCTATAAAATATGGAAGTTATATATCATAATAAATCAACTTCAAAGAGGCTTAAAATCAATCAAGGGATGTTGACATAGATGAAATCAAAACTACTTGAGAGAAGTATATCTTTTTTTTGAAATCATTAAAATTTCAAACATTTATAAAGGAAGTAATTTAAAATAGATTTTTGAAATAATGTGTCCCATACCAATTTGAAACATTTGAAAATAAAAATCATTTGAAAAAATTCATTTTCATATAAATAAATCCTTAAAATCATTTCGAAAATATGGACATTAATTAAAAATATTTAGAAAGATAAATCATTAAAACATTTAAAATTCTGTTCTTGATAAAGAGTACCTTTAACAAATCTATAAAATATTCATTTTGAAATAATTTTTAGGAAAAATGGACATGGATGATAAAAATGTCCTAGTAAATTCTTACACATAAACAATCTCGGATAATAATGAGATTGAGGAATTAACCCTTACCAACTTGGTATCTTATGAAACATACACCCCATGAAAGAGTTATCATACAATTTATATGTAAATACACATAAATTAAAGTGTTTCACACAAATAATACAATTATGGGATTTACTTACACCCCACAAAAGGTAATAGTGTCAATATGGCATGAATCTCACGGGAATAAGGAGTGAGATGAAAACCCCTTACCTTGCACATTACTTTAGTCGAGGGTACGTTTAACCTACTATATGAAGACTGTAGTATGTTATTAAATTATACAAGAAACATATTAATATTTATGATATAATAAATTATTCATTTTTGACTTCTTACTACCCATTTTATAATAATTTCCATGTTAAATTAACATTTCGGGTAATAATCACTTTCTTTATCGTACGTGTTTTAACATGTTACTCTTGATTGTATCACAAAGATACTGATTCAAATAATTCCATAATATAAAACATGATTTATATATCATATATATTTAGAATATAATTATGTATAATAGATATATATGTGAAATAGAAATCACCGTTTATGGATTCGGTAGTCCGTACGTATACATAAACGTTGTTTCCGTTTTCATATCATATTGAACAGAACTAAGTGAATAAAATATTTGTAAGTACATATATATATATATATATCCAGTAGCATTATTATGTCATATATTACAACATTTTAGAAATACATATATTTATAATTGTCGATGAATGGTGAATGTGGAAATGAATCTCATCGCGTCGTGGAGACGGTAATCCGTACGTACGCATGAGAGACAATATCATTTCCTTAAAAGTGTGGAATTGGATGGTATATTAATTTTACAGAGACATTATTATGTTATTTTCATTATTTATATACATATTACTCATCATTATATCCAAACAAATAATATTGTGTTGAATAACAAATTTTACCACGGCGTGGAGACGAAAAGTCGTATGTACGCACGCATGGTGACATTATCATTCATAAGATGGATAGAATAATGAATGTAGTTGTGAAATATTTATAATAAAATCATTTTATATAGAAGATACTTGAGTTATTATTTTATAATGTAGATAACAAATAAATAAGTAGTGGAAGAAAAAAAGGAACTAGAAAGATAGTGGTGAGAACATTACCTCTTCTTCGGGTTCATCCTTTTGATTTGATCAAAATGGCTCCAAAGGATGGATTTCTGATCAAACTAAGGCCTCTAGGTTGAAGTGAGAGAATTTGAGAGAATATTTGGGAAGAGTTTGGCCGATCCAAAAGGATATGAAGGTGTGAATAAGAGGGAATGGGAAGTGCCCTTTTAAAAGAGGGTTGAGGGGCACCTTAGGAAAAGCTAGAAATATTATATAATAATACATTTATATTCGGATTATAATGGCTAAAAAGTAGATTATTAAAATTCTATGGTGGGGATGGGTCGAAATAATTTCAACAAATATATTTTAGATAGGTTTGGGTCATTATATTATACTTATATTTTAGTTGTAACTCTTAGTTAATTAGTTTGACATTTACCATGTCACTTTGTATTTTTATATTATATAGTTAATAAACTAACTATAAACTTACAAGAGACACACCAAGTGTTCCATTAATGATAAAAATTTCATGATATAAGTCCTTTGGCCGAACCTTAGATTTTTCAGAATATAATATCAATTAATAATATAATATTGGTATTAAAAACTCATTTATGTCAATTTTGACACTATTCAATAATTGATTTTTTTAAAGTCTTAAAAACATTATTAATTAGAACCAAATTCATTTAATCAATCCTAACATGACATATTAATCAATAAAACTTATGTATGTCATCAAAACATTCAAATTATATTTATTTTAACTTTTATAATACCAATTGTTTTATTTCTTCATTAATAAGGAAAATATAGTATCATTATTGTGTCATAAATAAATTTAATTATTCAATATCTAAAAATTATAAATTAAATTCCATTATGTAGGAAATATTTTTACCTTTATAATTAATTTTTATAGTGGAAAATATAACATATATAACCCAATGTAAAATTTTTTTTGCTAAAAGATATATGTCTATGTCTTTTTTTATTTACTTTAACTTGATTAACATAAAGTGTCCTTATAACCTACAAGTGACTCCATGGGGTCCCCAAATCGAGACCAAGATGCCCATGGTTGTACATTTATTAAAATATAGGATTAGGACACGTTTTAGGTTAAATTATTAATATTATAATATTATTTTTTTACCCTTATTTATTGGATATACCCTTTAACCATGTTCAATAAAATATTTACCGAAGTAATTATTCAAAATGTCTAAAAATAAGAGTTAACAATTTAAAAAATTTGGACATCCTGATTCCAAATATGGAATCCATTTTTCCAAATTCAAAACACATATGTGGCAGAAATTAATTTAAAATTAATTCCCGCTGAAAAAACAAAAGACATGTTTTCAAGAAATAATAACTATTAAAAGATTGACACTTTTTTATGTCCCGTTTAAATGTGAAATTATGTCCAATGACCAAAATTGTATTAAATGGTAAAAATATAATCCAAATATACTTTAAAACCATTCATTTTCATAATTTATCACTATTAATTATTTCGATTATAAAAGTTGTTTTTAATTAAAATATAGTAATTTTCAATGTTCATCAAAATATAAAAGTTATCTGAAAAGTACCAAAATTTCACCCTAAGATAATTTTGATATTACGAATCCTAAAATAAAGTCCATTTTGAAAGATAAAACATATAAAATTTCAATAAGGGGGTATTACTATTCATAATGGCTAGTTTGATTGGTTGTGGTGTGTGTTAGAAATCGGAGGTGCATACAACACACGCTACTGCATTATTCAAAGAGAAAGTACCGTGGAAGCTTGAGGTGTTACATATATCATGTGATATAAACATTTATCTGATGAATTGGAGAGCTATATAGGACACCATGTGTCATTTATATATAATTACACATGCTATAAGAAAAAAATAATAAATAATATCATAAATAATACATGGAAAAATTAGTTTCATAAAACATTTCATAAAGAATAAATAAAAATATCATGGGATTTACTCATTTCAATATAAATATACAATGGAATGTAAATGGGGTTTATATCATTTACAAATGATATCATGAAATTAAAACATGTATATTTTTATTAAAAATAGCAACAAGATGTACGCAAGGAAAATAAATGGGTAGAGAAATATATTGAAAGAAATTGTTGGAAAATATCATTTATTCAAGATAATATAGAATATGTTATTTACATAATATAGACAGTGAGTATGTATTTAGTCAATAATTTTACCAATAAATTTATGTTTGGAATCTTGGTGAAAACATTTAAATTAATTGATTGAATTATAGAGTGTCTACCAGGTAAATACATTAGAAGATATGTTTTAACTTGTCATGATAGATTGTTACACATGAAAAAGGATGGAATATATTACATTTTTAAGGGAAAATAAAATCACAAAATCCATTAATTGAAATTTTTTTAATGAAACCATATTAATAATATCTTTATCAAGAATAAGATATAACAAATAAAAATGTGTTAGATAGAAAACTATTTTATGTGTTCTATAAAACCCAATTGGGATATAAAAAATATATATGATATTTTTAAATAATTTTAAAATAAATATTTTCTAAAAGTTGAAAAAAAAATTCTTTTCAAAATTGGAAAACATTGTGATAAATTATTATATAATATGAAAAATATGGTATAATGGTTTGTTTACTAAGAAAACCTTATAAATAGATTCTTTTCACCATTTTTTGAAAACTAACCATATATAAAATGTTTAAAATTTATTTAAGACATATAAATAATGTCACGTAGTAAAATATTGCCTAAATGAATTAATGGGGAATACATAATGGAATAAAAAATTAATCCAATGTTTTTGAACATTGAAAAATTATGCTTTTTGGTCAAATGTAAAAGGTAGGGATTCCTTTATAAAAATTAATAAATAATGAGTGAATATGTAAAATTAAATAGAGAGAAGAATTCTAAAACACAAATAATTAACAAATGGCAATAAAATGATAAGGTTTATAGAGGAAAAATTAAACAAATTACCTATAGAGAATATAATTAATTGAAACATCTATTCATAAAAGAGATCAGTGATGAAATACTAATAGTATTGGTAATATATGAATCCAAGGAACTTGAGGGAATGCTGCTAAAATGAAAATTAAAATCTCAAGAAATGAGAGACATTTAATTCATTCATTAAATAGTTCAGTTAATACACTATATAATGTAAATAATGGTTTGAAATATCAAATATGCCTCACTGAACATAATTTGATTCCAAGAACATCTTAGAAACAACAAAAACATTCATGTAAAAACGTCTTGAGATAACGGAAATGGAATAGGAAATTAATTAGTATGAAATATAAGGGAATAATGATAAAAATATTAAAGGTCTACTATATAAAAATTTATAAATTTCCATAGATTATAATAATAAATATTCCTTATGGTGAGAAAATTTGACACAAGAAAACATTCCCTTGATTCCCCTTTTAGAAGAATTCACTCTAACATATATTAAAAGGAATAACTATCATAATAATATATTTATAAACCTTATTCATATCATTATAATTTTATAAAAAAAATTTATAAGTATTTTATCTATATATACAATTTATTAATTATTAATTTTCAATATAAGGTGTGAGTAATCATGATTGTTTTGAACTAGATTCACTGTCACGAACCAGCCCGGGTCGACCCTGAACAGGTCACCCGAGCCAGTCTGTGGCAAGTACCGAGGGGTGTTCCCAATCCCACCGGAATGGAAACTAGTGTCAGGCATCAAAAGTAAACAGGTGGGAACAATTTGGCACAAAAGAAATCCAGAACCAGTAAAAGAATATAAACTAAAAAAACAGACAAACAATAACTACACAACCAACAAACCTCCACATGACCCAACAGGTCACCACCCAAATGAAAACCAACCTCGCTTCAACACTGAGTGACTAAACTAGGAAAACCCATACACAAAGGAACCTTTAACTGAAAAGTTAAAAGATATGCGTGAGTACAAAATATACTCAGTAGGTGAGCCCAACAACAAATCCCAAAGCACTTCAAGTAAATAATGAATCTATAAATTCCAGGTTTGAACTACTATGTATAAAAGTAAGATTTCATAATGTTTCACTTGAAGATCAAAACATGAGACATTACCCTTATTCTTTTTCAAAAGTTGAATTCCTTTCGTTGGTGCCAAATTCATTCTAAAAGAGAAATAAGTGTTACATTTTCAAATCTTACATAAAGAGAAAAACACATCATCATTTGTAAACGATTTTCACAATGTATAAAAGTATAATATGTAAGGAGAAACTGAAATTAAACAAGAAAAGAACATCAAGTAACCATGGGTGATCCTAAAAATCCCTAGAAAACCCCAGGACACACTCGGGTTCAGACTACCTGCTGGCATGGTACTTCATAGTCAATAACCAACTGGCCGCCCTAATAGCCAACTAGTGGAATGCCTCACAAGGCCTACCGAGAAGGGGGCTAACCCGTCTAATTGGGGTTAGCCAGCAACCGTCACTCGATTTTCTAAAAGACGCCCCGGAACCCACGGTGGTTTTAATAATACTGTGTAAGTGGGAGGCCCTCGCACGCATTACTCATCTCACCGCACTTTCCAACCCCTTACACGGACACCGCTACATGAAAACCCTCAAAGGAAAGTCCCCCTATAGAGATGCCCCATATGTACATATTTATATGGATAATCACTTTACATTTAATAAAGTGCCAACCGGGCTGCCATATCATTTAACATTTAAACCATTTAATAACAAAGTGTTTCCAAAAGACATAACACACGCCATCACGTTGAAAAACAGAAACATACATTGAACCTCATATAAGAAACTCAAATAAGAATGTTAAAACTGAAACACATTGGTATCACAAGTAAAACCATTTTCCAATATCCAAACACACCCCACTTTTATCAAGAGCCAAACAGACCTTTAATCACTTTTTGGAAGGACACTATTCCTCAAATGAAATCCAATCTTTTATTCATGCATCAAATAAAAACATTTTTCAAAAATAAATAACCACACTTAATGTTTTCAAAATCATGTTTAAAGGCCAAACATGCATTTTCTCTAATCAATCCATTTAGCAATATTACCACGAAAACAAAAAAATAAAAAAAACAAAAAAAACACTTTCAGTGAAATGATAGAAATAAGAGCTTTCATTTTCAAGAGATCACCAAAAAATAAATAACTACTTAATAGTACATTTAAATTTACTAAAAATCACTAAAAGAATAAGGAATAAGTAAATTCTAAATTTAACGGCAAACGTAGTGGGAAACCTACCTCGATTTGCAAACCGAGCCCGATGACGCAACACACCTCGCGCAGGCGCGTACGCATGTTGAAGCCAAAGACCAATGTGTTGCAGAATTATTCCGCCAATACGCTGCAACAAACACCAAAACAAACAAAATTGTCGACCACAGACATAAAATAAAATTGAACAGATTCACGTACCACGATTTACCTCAGCGCAGGGACACGCTTGACCAACGGGGTCGCGCTCTAGTTATGAGGGGTTGCGTGCTCAGGCACGGGGACTGCCAGGGGTCGCGCGATAACCGTCAGGTGCACCGCTGGCCGGAGCAAGGCAGTAGAGTTGGAAGGTCGGGCCGTAGAAAAACGTTGGTACGTCCTAATGGGCAGCCAAAGGGGGCTGGGCGGAGGCCGCTCGCGAAAGCTCATCTGAAGGTCACCAGAGCGGGGCAGGGGCACTAGAACAGTGCGGGGGAAGATGGTAGGGCGGTGCCGAAGCAGAGCAGGGGCACCGGCAGGGATGGGGAACGCCGGATGGGCCGGGGAACGACGACAGGGTGGTGGCCAGAGTGCTGGGGTGTGGGCGGAGTCCGGGGATCGTGCGTCCAGGCCGGGGAGAGCCGGGTGCAGGCACCGACGCCGGAGCAGAGGCCGGAGGCCACGCGGCAGCGGTCGGTGACAGCGGGGCTGGGACGTGGATGCCGGAGCTGGCCCTGGTGGCGCAACCAGAGCGCCGGAGTGGAAGGATGGCATTTCGGGGCGCTGGGGGGTGCGGGAGAAGCGGGGTCCATGGGAGGTTGCGCGAGGGAGCGACATCAGAGGGGGAGCGCGCCGGAGGGGGAGCGCGCCAGAGCGGGGCGAGGTCAGCAGGGCAGCAGACTGGTGAGGCGGCGGTCAGGCTGTGCGTAGAGAAAAAGGGAGAAAGGGAGAGGGAGGGTACGGGTAAGGGGGAGGGATTAGGGTTAGGGGGTAATAATATATATATATATATATATATATGATAATAATAATAATAATAATAATAAAATACTATAATCATAATAATAAAATAAAAATACTATAATAATAATAATAATAATAATAATATGATGGTATAAGTAAATAAATAAAACAATCTTAATAAAAACAATAAATCTTTATACTAATAACAATAATAATATCGTAAGTATAATAATCATAATACTTTAACGATCCAAATAATAATAATAATAATAATAATAATAAATTAGTTATTTATAATAATAATTATTTTTAATCAAAAAAATTAGAATATTAAATCCATTTAAAAATAAATGAGTGCACACACACACAAACACACACATATATATATGTATATAGACATATAAACCAATAGATAAACATATATATACATATATACATATATGTACACATAAAAACGTATATACTTATATATAAGCACATATAAACATATATACACATGTATATATATACACACATATATACACTTATATAAACATGCATGTAGACACACATACAATTTGAATAACTCCAAAAATAATAACAACAATTTAATAATAACAAAATGCCAACATAAAAATTTTAATATTTAAAATGCCCGGTATGCACACGGTCACCCGGGCCGAACGCACGGTCACCGCTAATGATGATGTAACCGCGCACCGAAGCAAAACCTGCCAATATAATTAAACATTGAAAAATTTAAACCGGGACCAAGAAAGAAGTAAAAATAAGGGCATCTGCGGTCGGGGTGCGACATTCACTAAAGTGGTGTTCTGATTCATTATTATCTAAAATTTCATAATTACTAAAACATACTACGCAATAGAATCCATGATTTATATTGATTTATAGTTTTATAGTTTCATTCTATTAAATTTTTCATTGTGATTATTATGGTTATAATATATTATATGTATGTTTTAGTGATTTTTTACAAATGAGAAGTGGTATATTAACAAATAAGGTTAATATTAATGATAAAACATGTGAATTTTTTTAAAATTTATGTTATAGTTAATGAAATATATTATCAGTAATTATTTTTTAATATTTATCCCAGATAGTGATTTATTGAATTGTTTAATTGTGAGGTTAGATCGACCCAAACATGAGCATAACTTATTTAATGAATGATTATAATTACGAAAGTGGTTTCTTGTGGTATTTTTTGATTATTTTATTATAATTAATATATTATTTAGATGAATTTATGTTTTAAAATAATATTTTTAGAGATTATATAAATAATAAATAAACAATATGAAGTATAAGATACGTTACTTCTTTGAGGTAGTTGTTCAAGCCACACACAGTTGACGTTTTCATTTCACAGAGAATGAACGGGAAAGAATGTGGAATGTTTTTTCCCCATAATAATAAAATTATTATGGAATATTCAACATTTAATCTTTATTTTCACCCATTATACTAGTGAATAATGGAAGTGTTAGGAAAAAACATATAAGTCATCAATTCTTCGAGGCATTAGTATGCACAAAAAATAAATGACTATTTTTTCATAATAGAAATGTAGAAATAAATTTATTTTTTATTAACATGTAAAACTAAATTAGGATAAAAATAATAATTATCTCATTATTAAATAGTTATAATCTTATTATTTAAAAATAATTAATATATTAAAGGATGTTTGAGTGAAAAATCACTCTTGTTGAGGACATGGTAATGCCGTTGGTAGTCCTCTTAAAATGAAGTTCATAAGATAATATATTTTTCACTATAGGCTCGAGTAAAAGGAAAGGGATTATTAGTTAAGGATAAATAGTATAGGTTTATAGAGAAACTAAATTCATTTAGTAGTCTTGATGGGGTGGGAGAGACCACTTTATATGTGTTGAGAATGGAATTTTGTTAAATATTTAAATGTAATATAAAGAGGGATCATGTATCTCTTTCCAAAGGAACTCTTAAAGGGATAGTAATAAAGTGGCAGATATGATAAGGATAAAAATATATTAATCATTTATTTTAATACATTATATAAACAATTTTTATTTCCTCAATCCATAAAAATTTCAACATTTATAATTTTGTTTACATTGGTAAATAATTTTTCCAAAGTAATTTACATTTAATGTCTAAAATAATATGATCCTTAATAAATAATTTGGAAAAAATTATATCAAATGAAGAATTACTTTTAAAAGATTAAATTTCTATATATGATAAAAAGTAACTACAATATTAGCACACATGACATGTAAAATCTATTTTTATTAAATGTATAATTTTAATATTAAAATTTCGGTGTAAGGAATTTTTAAATATATTTAATTTTATTAGTATAAAATGGTTTATTATAAAAAAATTACAATTTAATATTCCTTCAAATATATTCGAAATCCAATTTTACTAAATTAATATAAATTTAAAGAAAATAATAATGAAAGTTGTTGTTGGAAATTATTACTAAATTTGTAAATAATTGATTTTAAAATTTTATAATAGTGTTTTGAAATGATTAGTTTTACCCCGAAAATAAATGTTTGATAAAGAAATTTTTTAAATTTCTTTTTATTATAATTCATTATATAGTCGTAAACACTACTATTTTTGGTAAAAACTATATTTTATCTATTAACCTAAAAACAATTTTTTCCTAAAAACTTAAAAAAATTCAATTTCTGCTCATTTTTTAATTTTACATTCAAAAAATAAATTCATATCAAGAAATTAAAACAATAAAATTAATATAATTATTTAATTAAATAAATTATATAATATAAATAGGAAAATGTTTTAATTGAGAATTTGGAATATTTAAACCTCAAGTGTTTTTGATCATACATCATATAAATTTATAGATAATTTAATGTAGAAATAATAGTTCATAAATATAAATATTAACCCATATGAAAATCTTTTAACTTTGATCAATTTAATTTATGAAGATAAAATATAATACCCTTCATAAAATTATTCCTATAAAGGATTCATTTTTTAATGTTAATAAAAAAGTCTGAATTATTCTAATTCACTATTATATATTTAGTTACTAATGATTATATTATTCACATAATTTTAATACATCATAGTTTTCCTTCATCATGTTCTATGGTATATAGTTGTTTCCTATGAGTCAAACTATAGATGTTATAAGTAATTAAGGATCTGAAATCCCAAGACATTATAATAACCATAGATATTTGAGATTTTAAAACAAAAATATTTTAAAATATTATTACAAATATATTTTATGTTAGACTCGCCTGTTTTGATAATCCCAAATCATGTTTCATTATGGTTTTATAGTTTTTATCATATATCAGTTATGTTTTACTAATATCTCTGCTCTCTTGATTAAGTTTATAGTGTAAACGTTCTAAGTAAAAGGTCACCGGTATGAAGGTATCTGTTAAGAGAATTCTTTTTAAACGCCCGATTGAGGCTACTGTTGGAGAGGTTTCCGCTGAATGGTTACCTCTAGAACCATACTACAGAATTGTTACCGCTAGATCCTTACCACTGGAAGGTTACCATCACAACCATGCCTCAATAATGATAACTCTATGACTTTAACTCTATATGGTTACCGCTAGAGGGTTACCACTTGAAAGATGCCACTCTAAGGTTACTGCTGAGGAACCTTACTACATTGTTACCAATGAGAGTTCACTGCAACTTGTCTACCACTCAAAGGATACTATTGTAGAGATACTGCTAATTGTTACTGCTACAAATTTACTGTTAGAAGGTTACCATCTTAAGATTACTGCTACAAGTAAGCATTTATGCTGTTACCGTTGGAATTCTAAAGATGAATGGTTACTGGTAGAAGAACCTTTGGAATCCACAAGTCTACCACTGATAAGTTAACCGATGAAGCCAATCATTTCAAGTATATGACTAATAATCCTACCATTGGTAATGCTACTTCTTCAAGTCTATTGATACATATACTCTTCTACTCTATACTTTGTCAATTTTCTTATGATTATTCAAAAGGTGATATTTGGTAAATTTAATGCTTCTGACATTAAGAAATGTTAGTTTTAGACATATCTAAAGACCGTATGAGGTACTAGGAAGACTTCACATGTTTTTATCATTCTTACTGTCAGACATAATGAATATAAATAGAATAGATAATCAAGAAAGAGTATATGATGTTCGGTGAGAGACGTTACACAACATACCTGAAGAACAAGGAGAATATAACAACACTTACACTGTGAAACCAATAGACTCTCTAAGATCATTTTGGAGAACAAATTCAAAGCAATTCTATTGTGATTCGTCAAATCTCTTACAATCATTGAACTGAAAAGCTAAGTACCTAGGAGCCAAAAACTGAAGTTACGACACACTTTTTTCCACACAACTTCTTGAGAATGACTAAAACCCCAGTTTCTTCACACCAAGGAGTCCAGAGATAAACTGAAAACACATAGAGACTTATAACATCAATACTCATAAAATTATCTCTATTTGTTTCATTATGTTACATTGATGAGTAGGGTTTGTTTGTCTGTTACACACACACATACTATTGTGCTTAAAATTGAGGATACTGAAAATCCTTACATCATACATTCCTTATAATTTTGTTTCCCATGTATAACTATGGAAAAGGACATCCGTGCCCTGGGTTTTTTCCCATGATGAATTTCTGTAGAGGTTGTTAGACCTGTATAGTTAGTGAAAAACTGTTATAAAGCCCGATACAAGATGTGTATGAAGATTATTAATATAAAATGCTTTGGGAAGGTTATCATCAAGTAGAGAGAATTAAGTCTCATCTTGGGACTGGTCCTCTTGTTTAAATTCTATTGTTTACTTTATTTTATAATACTTTGTTTTTTCCATTTTCTGGTGCTTATAATTTCAAGTCACAGAACTATTTTACATTAACATTGATAGTTAAATTTGGTTGTTGTGTATATGTGTTTAATTCAGTAAACCTCTTTCAAAAGTTGTATAAGGTTCTACACTGATTTAATTGAGGACTAATCAACCTTTGAGAGACTTGTTGATCAATTGTACACTTATATCTCTACTGCCTTAATTAACTAGGCTCATTCAAATTTTGATATTTATTATAATATTTTTAACAGAAATTCTAAGTAGGAACTCAATTCAAACCCTCTTGAGTTTCCACCTCTACCAACATATTGTATCAACAGATTTTTAATTGATACCATAATAATGTGATTTGAATTTTTTACTAAATCATTTCAACATTATTTGTAATTTTATTTTAATGATCTTAAAATTTATGTCATATCTACAATTTCAGTTCTTTATTTTCAAATCATCTATGGATAACCTAGTTGAGGGTGTGGCAACTGACATGCCACCTTTATTTAATTGAAATAATTTTTCTCATTGGAAATTGAAAATGAAAATGAATCTAGAGATCACGGGTCATAAAATCTGGGACACAATGGAAGAGAAACATGGATTACCAGCTACTTCTAGAGACACATGGTCTCAGTTGACTAATGTTATGTATTATAATAACTACAATGAAATTAATTTACTGTATTATTCTTTAGGTGATGAATAATTAAACACAATATCCACCTGTAAAACTGCATATAAAAATTGGGATACTTTGGATGATTCCCATGAGGGAACAACCAATGTCAAATAAATGATATTAAATATATATACTATTTAATAAGATAATTTTAAAATGAATCATGATGAACCTTAATCTAAAATGTTTATATGGTTTAATGAAATAGTGAATTCCATGAGTCATCTTGTGAATCCAATGTTCAACAAGGATCAGATTAAGAGATTTCTTCGATGCCTACAGGAATGATGGAGACGATCTGTTGTTACTATTTGAGAATCATGTGACATAAGCAAGCTACCAATGAAGGAACTAATTGAGAAACACGTGATGTATGAAGAAGAACTTAAGGAGAATCATGAAGGAGATGAAGAACCATGAAATAAATCTGTTGCAGTCAAAACGGGTACATCAAAGTGGGAAGACAAAATAAGGATCAAGTTCATGTAGATAGTTCCACTAGTGAAGATTCAGATTCTAACAGTGATGAGGAGATGACTCATCTTTCTATAAGATTCATAAATTTCAACCAAAAGAAGAATTTTTTTAGAAAGTCAAACTATAGAGGAAGGTATGATAGTAAAAGTCATTGAAAAAATGACAGAAAATGGAATAACAACACAAATGAGATAATCTTCTATGAGTGTAAACAAAAATGTCCTGTGAAGGCTTAATGTCCCAAGATGAAACTAAAGAAGAAATATGAATACAAGGGAAAGTGATATAAAAAGGCTATGAATGCTACTTGGAGTGATTCAAAAGATATCTCTAGGGGATCTAACACTTGTGATACTGAACAGAACAATCATGCAAACTTTTGATTTATAATAGAAACATCTGAGGCAACACTTAATTCTCCTATACATAATGCTTAATTTATGTCCATGAATGTGAATAAAAAAACGATGAAAATATGAAAAAGGATGAACTGTTTTAATATAGTTGAATTATTGAGGATAACATTAATGAAATCAAGGATAAATATAAATCATTGAAAAGACAACACGATTTAAATTCCAAGTATAAGTCTAATTTGGATATTGAAAAAGAAAATTTTTCTCATCTTCTAAAATAAAATACTAAAATGAAATTATCAATTGAGAAATTAAAAAGAGATCTTGATTAGTTTACAGAATGTAGGGATAACTTGAATCAGTTTCTAGGGAAAAACATTTCTCCAAAATACACAACTGGTCTAGGACATCAACAAGGACAATGAAATATTACTAAAAACAAATTTGCTCCGTAATCTCGGTAGCTAATTTCTAGTTCTTTTTCTATATCATATTGTGAAAACCGATTTTATGAATAAAATAAAATAGTTTTTATGTCTCAAAACATGTCTATTGATTATAGGAAACCTATATGAAAAATATGTGTTTCCAAAGATTTTATTTCTAACCATTCTTGACCCAATAAAATCTAGTTACAGAATTTACCATTTTCTTAATCTGTTTTGAAAGAAAATTTTCTAAATAGTTCCTATAAAACCCTATAGTACTTGGATAGTGGATGTTAAAGACATTTTAAAGGAGACTATTCATTATTCATGTATTTAATCATAGGTGAAAGTGTACATGTTACATTTAGTGATAATTCTAAGGGAATAATCATTCAATTCAGCTAAATTGGCACCCCTAATAAATTATTATTTTAAAAATTACATTTTGTTAATGGGTTAAAGAACAATCTACTTAGTATCTCTCAGTTGTGTGATGATGGTTTTAATGTTATGTTTGAAAATGATGCATGCATTGTTTTTAATTTTAAAAATGATTTAATATTCACTACTTGTAGAAATGAAAATGTATATACTATTTATTTAAACTCATTAGCTAAGAAAAATATCTCTTTTTTAAATTATTTTCATAAGGAATATTGGTTATGGAACAAAAGATTAAAACAATTTAATGTGAACTCACTACGGAAAATAACTAGGAAAGGTTTTGAGAGAGACGTCCCATAATTGGAATTCCCACTTAACAATGTTTTTAATCCTTTTCAAAAGATAAAACACCACAATGTTTTATTCAAAACAAAGAAAAAAGTTTCATCTTCTCATCTGATTGAGTTGTCTCACATGGATTTGATTAGACCATCTAGAGTGTAATGTTTAATTCAGAAGCACTATCTCTATGTTCATGTAGATGATTTTTCTTGATACACATTGATATACATTCTATATCAAAAAAGTGAAGCATTTTCTTACTAAAATAAATATTCCATGTATATGGAAATTTTTAGTGTATTTAGAATTATGATAGTGAGATGTGATCGTTGCCGTGAATTTAAAAATCAGAAGTTTGAATAATTTTTCTTACATAACTTATATAATCATAATTTCTGTTCTAATAGAACACCTCACCAAAATAGAGTTGTATAAAGTAGAAATATGACACATCAAGATATTTCTAGGAATATCCTTAACGAGTATAAACTACCTGTCTAATTTTGGGTTGAATCTGTTAATATATCTTGTTACATAATCAATTGAGTTTTAATTAGACAAGTTCTAATGAAGATCCCTTATGATCTATGGAACTATAAAAAGCTTAAGGTTAAATAATTCAGTATTTTTTATTACAATGTTTTTATCCTTAACAGTATGGGAAATCTTGACAAATTTTTATCCTAAACTGATGAAGGAATTTTCAAAGGTTACTAAATCTCTAGAAAAGATTACAGATAATTCAATAAAAGAACCAAATGTGTGGAATAATCAGTTCATGTCATATTTTATGAGAATTATCCAAATGAACCTACAACCACTCTTGAATATCGTGAGGAATATTTTTCAATTCTGGACAATAATGATAACAACGGAGATCACCCATTGAAATCAACTAGTTCTATAAATTTAACATAATCTGATCTTGTTGAATCAGAACCTACAGACAACCATGAAGCATCTAGTCCAAACCATTCTAGAGGTATTAGATATCACAAGATTCATCTTTTATATATTGTAGTAGTTGATCTAAATAGAGGAACACAAACTAGATCTTCTCTGGTATACATGGTTGAACATCAAGATTTCCTTTAAAAACATGAACCCATAAATATTAATGATGATATCAATGATGAGTATTTTGTTAAAGATAATCTAGAATAATTAAATTAGTTTGAATGAAACAATTTTTGGTAATTAGTTGAAATACATAAGGACAAATTAACCATTTCCACTAAATGGGTGTTTAGAATTTTTTTTGATGAGTTTGGAAATATAGTTAGAATCAAGACAAGATTAGTTGCACAAGAATATTAGCCAAGAAGAAGGAATTGACATTGAAGAAAAGTTTTCACATGTATCTAATCTAGAAGCCATTATGATACTACTTTCTTATGCAGCACATCTGAATTTAAATATTTATCAGATGGATGTTAACATTTCATTTCTAAATGGTTAAATAGTTGAAGATGTGTTTGTTGAACAACCCACTTTCATAAAAAATCCCCAATATTCAAATCAAATATTTTATCTTTCTAAAGAATTATATGGTCTAAAAAAGATCCTGGAGCATTATATGATAGAATCAAATCTTTTCTTATTTCAAATGTTTTTACAAATGGGATAAATGATCCTAGAATTTTTATTTCAATGATTTACAATGAATGTATTAATAGTAGAAATTTATTTAGATGACATTATTTTTGGATCCTTTAAAAATTATTTTTGTATTGGTTTTTCAAAGATGATGAAATATGAATTTGAAATGAGTCTAATGGGGGAACATAAATTTTTCATTGGATTTGTAAATTTTCAAAATAAAAATGAAATTGATTAAAATCTAAGTAAATACTCTAAAGATCCTTTGAATGGTTTTGGTTTGGATAGTAATAAATGTTGTGATACACATATGAGTCCCACTTGTATGTTGGATGCTTATGAAACTTGTAAACCAGTGGATCAAACCAATTACAGATGTATGATTGGGAGTCTGATCTAATATACTACTAGAAAACCTGATAAAATTTTTAGTGTATATATGGGTGCTCATGTTCAGGACAATTCCATAGAATATCATTGAAATTTTAATAAAATGATTTTTATATATCTGATGTATACTACCATACTAGAATTATTTTACCCAAAATTAGAATCATTTGATTTGATAATTTATTCCAATGATGACTTTTTCTGGTTTCATGTTATATAGAAATAGAACCTCTCGAACATGTCACATTATGGGCCGGTCACTCGTATCACGGTGTAGTGAGAAACAGAATTCTATTTCATTATCCACTAGTGATGCTGAATATATAGCTATTGGTTATTGTTGTTGCCAAATTCTGTGGATGAAAAACACTTTACTAGACTATTGATATTAGTTCAAACATGCCTCTATAAATTGTGATAAAAAAGTGATATTAACATATCTAAAAATCCAGTGTCTCATGCTAGGACAATGAAGATTGATGCGAGACATCACTTTTTAAGATATAATTATCAATAAGGTGATATCACTCTTGAATTCATTGGCACTAAATTACAATTGGCTGATATATTCTCAAATAATTTGAATTCTAAGAAGATAAATTACATCCAACATGAGTTAGGTTTGATTATTTTTTTAAGGACACCTCAAAATTACACCTCGATGTAACGAATTCTTACCGTTGGACCTCACGATTAGGACCCCTTACCGTTGGAACTCACCATTTGGAATCCTTACCATTGGACCTCACCATTAGGTAACCTTTCAGTTGGTCCACGTCATTAGGGCACATAATCTTTGAACCACTGTATTTGGAAACCTCACAGTTGGAACCCACCGTTATGAAACCTCACCTTTGGACCACACTGTTAGAACACTTTACCATTGGAAATCAGTGATAGACCATACTTTTTGAACCTTACCATTAGTCAAACTTACGGATAGGTCCTAAGATTCGTTTTTTCATCCTAAATATTAAATTTTTATGTTTATTTATATCATTTACTTTATTTTTTTCAATCTATAAATTATAAATCCGTAGTCTGAAGTTAGATTTTGATCCACTTCAACCCTGTCTTGTACCTCTTGCTCTCTAATCCTTGAACCTAACCTGCTGCTAGAACCCTCGATCCATATCAAATTGCAATTGAAAGAGTAAAGAGGCTAATGGTTGGTGATTAAAGAGATTCATCGGACCCAAAGAGACCTCGAGATGAGTATAGTGGTAGATGAAAAGTTATGGAAAAGTCAATCAATCCTCATCTGTTGAAGTGGGAAATCATGGTCAAAATAGAATTAAGTTATGAGTGGTTGATTTTGAGCATGTCTCTAGTGCTGAAGGCACTTGATGCTGAAGACTGGGTAGAATTCCTCACAAATAATAATGAACCTTAATACCCAAGGCTAGTAAATGAGTTTTATGGGTTTCTAAAGTTCAAAAAATCTGAGGCTGAGAATCTAATTATTTCATAGGTAAATGGAGTTAGTGTGAGATTATATTATATTGAATGGGATGAATGTATAAGAGTCCCACATGAAGACATATTTGACAATTATTTTGGATTGATGCCTCCTCCTAGTGATATTTTTTTTCAAAGAAGAGGTACGGCCGAACTGATATGTAATAAAATCCCCAGAAAGGTAATTTCTACTGAGATTGATAAGGAAAATCGATTACTCTTAATGTTTATCAAACATGTAGTGAGTCACATGAGAGGGGAAACTTCTAGTTTTAGGTATCATGACATATTTTTGATGTATTTGTTGAAGCATGGAAGAAGGATAAATCATTTTAGATTTTTCGATGTTTCAGCTAGTGGATTTGACAAGGCCTAGTTACAAATAAAATTATTTGTTTTATGACAAGTTGATATAATTGATTTTAATGTGAATATTGTTTCTAGAAATAAAAATGAACCCATATATGTAATGTGAAACATTTGAATTACCAAAAAGAATTTTCAAGTGTATGAAGATAAAATAGAACCCATGGAAATGGGAATGGGTGAGTAACGAAGATAAGCTATATGAAGACATAAAACATGTTAACAATACTTTTATGATAAAGGATAAAATAGATACAGGTTTAAAACTTGATAAAGTGGAACCTTTGTATTCAGAAGAAGAAGAAGAGGTTGACGTTGTGCATGAAATAGGGGGATCCTCATGTAGATGACAGGAGTGACCCAGACCTTCCATCAAGAACCCATGTTGGTACTACATAATTTGGTGAGCCTAGTCCATGAAATATTTCTACAGGAATATAGTATTCCCTAAGAGAAATAGATGAAGAAGAAACCACAGAATAGGACTGCGATGTGAATGTATTAAGAGATATTACTGATGAAGAGACCTCAAAGGAGGACGATACATCTGATTCAGATCATGGGAAGTATGAAACAGTTGAGGATGATGTATGTGAAGAAGAATGATTAAGTCTTATTCCTTTGATAGGATATACAGAAATGACAGAGAATGAAAAGGATGAGGTAGTTGAGTCAGTTCGAATTTCAATAGAAGTGGTTGAAGATTCTGTATAATAAGAAGCAATAGACTCTAATGATGATTTAATTTACCATGGAAGAATGGTAGAGGGGAATGTGGTTTCCCAAGAGGAATCTCCATGTGAGGGGGAGGAAACTATTTCCATAGGTTTAGTTTTCTGTTATTCTTGAAATT